>JAODKC010000047.1:9093211-9115104 GCA_026777985.1 Mormyrops attenuatus | reverse complement strand
CCCCCCCCCCCCCCCCCCCCCCCCCCCCCCCCCCCGCCCCCCCCCCCCCCCCCCCCCCCCCCCCCCCCCCCCCCCCAGCGACTTCACACTGCTGTGACTTTAGGAATTCTCATAAGCACCACTGGGAAGCTGAGTCTCGGACGCTGGCCACAAGGAGCTTTAGTCAACATCACTGAAAAACCTATCAATCCAATTTGCAATCTAACTTAAAGAATTAAATTAGGAAGGAAATCGGATCTTTCGCTTGCTTCCTGTCACATTGGCTTCCAGAACAATTACTGGGAGGATGTTAAGCTTCATAGGTCTACTAGGCTGGCGAGAAATGAGCAAGTGAGCACATTCAACTCCAGTGGAATCCAGATTTCAGCCGGCCTTTCCGCTAAGACCCCGCACATATTGCACGTGTGCTAAACCTTCACGCGCCTTTTTTTAGGTGATTCATTTTCAAATCTGTATTTTCGTGTGCTTATTTTTTTGTTTGACTTATGGATTAAATGTGCTTTGCTCTTAGTCATGCACAGCTGCTCCATGCTTGTTTGATGTTTGAAGGCCCGCGGACCAAAAGCTTAGCAGAATGGAAAGATTCTTGTAAAAAATGAAAACAAACTCCTGACATACTGACGTTTTTCCACCCGCTGGCTTGTCTTGCCGCTGTAGACGCCTCGTGTCTCCATTGCCGATGTCACGTAGTTGGACAGTCGCTTGTGAGAGCCAAGTGAAAAGCAGCGATATCAGTGCGGCCCGCTTCCTGCTATTAGCCAATTTTACACTTGGCTGGGTAGCTAATCTCTCCTGGACAGAGGGTTAAACTGAACACAATGGAACTCGATTAATTCTATCACTACAATGAAGCATTCATTTCTTTTTTTGGGGGGGGGGTGCCCATCTTGGCTCAATAAACCAGATCTGAAATTTTTGCCCATGCATGCCAGCACAGAGGCACTAATCCCTACGTCTCCTGGCACTTCTGACATCTTCTGTGTCAATGCCTGCGAGGACCAGCGGTAATCCATGGCGACACAGCGGGAGAGGTCAGGGGTCACTTATGTCTCTGACAAGGACGCGCCTTCAGGGGCGCGGCCATGGGGCACTGGCCCTGAGAGCACAGCAAGGCACCTGGTTAATGGTGTGGGTCGCTGGCGTTGCCAGCAGGCATGGAGGATGCGAGGCAGATCACCATGGGTACCCATGCATGAGTTTTAAATAAGCTCAGCAGAAACGGTTTGTGTTTAAAGAGCAGTAGTAGACAGGTGAACATTAAGCTAGATCTGCTGAATCTACTAGCAATATAATGACCTGAAAATATAAGTTCTGCCACACACATCCTGTGATAAATACCACCCTCAGTGTTAGAGTCTCTGAGGCACTGCTCATGAGTATGATTCAGCACGCTAAAATTCTACCACAATTCACTGATCACAGAGCACATACCTACCTGAATTACGCAGGTGTCCTTTTTCGTCTTCAGTGTCATGATTGGCTACTCACTGCTCCTGCCCCGGCGTTCTTTTCCACTCCCCTAGTCCGACACAGAATTCTGGGACAAGATGCAGGTGGAGTGGGAGGAGCTGGTGCGGAGGAACTGGCTGGAAGAGGCTGAGAATGAAGGCACCATTCATCCCACTGTCTCGCTACATGAAAAGGTGCTTTTCTTCACACACCGCCCGACATGACGTCGCTCTGCTGAATATATTCATGCCCGGGGAACGCAGACACTCAAAGAGAGTGAGGCAGCAGATGCCCTAGGCAAAAAGCGGCTTCGAAAGGAGAATTTTTGCAGGAGTTTTATCTGCATCACCAAAGACAATGGCGAACATTGCCGAACATCGTGTTCCGACCATACATCTAATAATACCTCAATGGTTTAATAGACACAGCAATAAGCTCCTCTTAAACTTCAAATCAAAAGTCCAAATGTGTTGTTGTTTTATCTGTGTATTTAGAGGGAGTTTGGAACTATCTGATCGTTGTTGCCTGTATCCCTGTCAGGGATATTACTTCCAAACGGACAACCCGTACCGGGAGTGGCCCAACCCCTTCGAGGAGGGGCTGAGGAAGGCCAGGGAGGGGGACCTACCGAACGCCGTGCTGCTGCTGGAGGCCGCGATCCTCCAGGATCCGCAGGACTCAGAGGTGAGGGACAGAGAGTGTGAGACGGACCCACGGCCGCTTGGAGGGCTGACACCAAGGCCTAGCTCGGCACACCACACTGTGGCTGTTTCTAAGATGCCTTTCTAGTGAGCACACCCAGAGAGGGTCTGGCAGGGAAAATTATACGGAAAAGGAGTTTTAAATGACCACAAGGCATTCTGATGTTCTTATTTCTAATTAACGTTTCACATCACCTTATTGGGTTGGTCCCGGTCCTGGGTTATTCCCAGCCTCGTACCCATAGCTTCTGGGATAGGCTCTGGACCCCCGTGACCCTGCATAGAACAAACGGGTATAGAACATGGATGGATGGATGGATGGATGGATGGATGAATGGATGGATGGATGGATGACTTTATTGTGCTTTTATTGTTTATCAGCATTTGACTTGTGAGTTTATATCAGCTGTTGCCAGACCAAAGAATACCACAATTTTGTCACTTACTTGATGCTTTTACACAAGTGACTACTTAGACCAGTTTTTCCCAACCCAGTCCTCATTGACCCACAAATGGTCCACATTTTTGATCCATGGGAGTGAGCAAAAACGTGGATTTAAACTCATCTATTCAGCAATTACTAGAAATTTGCACCCAGCGCCTTGCACAGTATTGACAGCCCTTGGAATTTAAGCCAGTAAATTTTGGGTTAGAAGTCCATGTCCTTAAGTGCTATACTGTCTCACTGCTCGTGTGATATAGGTCACCCTTAGATGACACATCCGATCTATTTAAAACGTGTTTACTGGTGGAGAAAGAGAGAGAACACCAGCCGAGATTTTCCAAAAATACGCCTGTGCTTTTCTTTAGCGCAGATGCTTCCTCTCCCACTGTGGTTCATTTGATTCTGCGCTCCTGTTGTGGACTGGCATGTCTCCACGCTTCTGCCTTGGGGACGTCCTGCCAGCACCTAATCCTGCCTCACCAGACTCCTTTATCGTTTAACTAGCAGTGCTTTCATTCATCCTTAACCTACTCCCTGTGTCATAACATGGACGTCAATCCTAAAGCCCAGAGCGGCAGTTACATTCTAACCTGGCATCATTCTTGAAGGGCTTTGCAGACTTGCGCTGATTTTGTAATAGACCAGTGGTGGAAGTACAGGGTTAGTCAGTCTGTATAGGCTGTTCCTTTGGGATGTACAGTTAATAGATTATTGCTCTGTCCATTGACACTAAGGGTTCATTAAGACTCTGAGCCATCAACTTGACCCAGTACTTGATCAAGTACCTGTCAGGATCAGTCCCTGTCCTGCCCCTTTGTTATGCCTGTTCCCTGTCTGGCCAGGAGGGGTCACTGGTCATCCCGTGTCCTTCTCTGCTAGTGATTCCCTGTTCCCACGATCCCATATTTGCTTACTTGTATTTTTTGTGTTATTTTACTTTCGATTAGCTATAATTTAGTTCTTGTTCCTGCCTACTTCTTTTGACCCCTTGTGGCCCCTTTGTCTTCTTTTTCTCCCTTTGTGCTTAGTACGCCTTAATAAAACCCTGTTTGTGGGCCGCCCCTCCTTCCAGCAATATGAGGCTAATGGATGCTACTGGTTTGCTATTGTTGTGCGCTCAATTAGAGTTAGGGTTTGGGTTAGGGTCCTAGACAGTTGGAGTGGTTAACTCTCAAACGAAAGAAGACTATGATGGAACTTCTTCTGAGCCGAATGAGATTTAAGCATGGTGGCATGTCATTAATTCTCCTTTTAATTAATGCTGCCTTGAGAGTCAACTGGCAGCCAGATAGTGATTTAGGAATTTGACCCAAAATCAGAAGGTTGCACATTCCACATTTGAGAGATAAGGCACTTAAAAATTAAGCAGTAAAATTGCAAGTTATGAAAATTGCCTAAGGTAAGAGTCTGCTTAGTAATGTAAGCAATAATAGGAGCTGTTTAGCTTCTAAATATGTGAAGCACACCATTCTGATGAAGCATTCAAGGTTGAGGGCTTGCGTGTCGCCGTTGAATTACCTTAGGGACGGGTGTCATTACCTGAGCACACTGTCCAACCTGGAACTTTCTTTATTTTAAAGGGCTCCTTTGTCTTTTCTTCTCTATCGATAACTTTCTGTGCTGGGCCGCAGATGTTTTTTTTTTTTTCAGTGTTCGACCCCGTTGTCTTCCTCAGGCTTGGCAAGTACTGGGGACCACACAAGCGGAGAATGAGAATGAGCAAGCAGCTATAGTCTCCCTCCAGAGGTAAGGAGGGGTACTGCATCGATCTGTACAGGGGTGTGGATTTTTCCGGAGCAGGGCAAGGTCACAACCAAGCTGCTTAGCTCACCTGCAGTCAGTTAATAATTATTAAAGCAGTCACATTTACTGGAGAAGTGTCTCTGAAGGCACTTGTCCTTCCCTGGTCTGTTAATCCGTTTGTTAGCGCCAATGCCGCTATCTTTGGAAGCCATTTTGTTCTCTCGCTCTGTTAAAACGTAATAAACTCCCCATTCCAGCTTCCTACCCCCATGTCACGTACATCTGTTTGCGTCCTGGGGGAAGCAAATCTTACAGCCATCTTCTTGATGGATTTGTTTTTACCGCTGTGCACATTGCCCTCACTCAGAACAGCTAATTCAGCTAAGGGGATGTTTGGTTCCTGGCTGAAAAGCTCAAGCTTCAGACATTTAACCTGGAATAATATTTCAGCACTAAAATGTCATGAAAATCCCACATCTTCATCTAAGGCAGTATTTCTCACTCCAGTCCCTGGGGACCCACAGACGGTCCACTTTTTCACTCCCTCCCAGCTCCATGTCAGACAGTCCATGTTTAAATGTGGACTGTCTGACATGGTGCAGGGAGGGAGCGAAAAATTGGACCGGATTAGGAAACCGTGATCTAAGAAGTCAGTGACATTGTGCCAAAACCCTCCTAATCAGTTTTGACACATACTTTACATTAATAAAGATCCTTATTTTCTTGCAGAATTATTTACAACATATCTAGATTAAAATCCCTGTTTGAGAAAAATTAAAGGAACTGTCGCACCTTAGAGAACCTGGTCTACCATTAACTCAATTAAGAAATGACACCTAAATCCGCTTTAACTGCTTCCATTTTTGGTGCTATGCAGCCCTAGAAAAAACCCACCATAACTCAGGCTGGCAATAAATGTAGCATTTTCTGAAAACTTTGAAATTTAGCTATTGCTCTTCCAAAGAAAAAAAAAAGCCATATATTACGTTAAAGGATTAGCTGGAAACATAAAGTCTACACTGCTGAAAGGCTGAGGGATACTGTTAAATATAAGACACTTCCTAATTATCCCTGGGGCAGTGACTGAGCGAAGCATTAACTAAACAACAATTAAAGCCTAATTGTTTCTTATTTTCATTAGACATTCACAATAAAAAACAACAGCGAAAGACAGTGAAGCGAAACAGGATGCTAGCAAATGTCAGCCAGGACCCTTCTGTTCCAGGCTCTGCAAATCATAATTGGGATGAGAAATCGCTGTGAGGAGGAAACCAGCCTTGATTTAACAAAGTCACTCACAATTTAGCGTTAATTGGCTTAAGCTTCTTGATAAGGGTGTGCTAACCTGTCAGACTGGACCCAGGTGTCTTTTGGTGTGTGTCGAATAGATGGTCAACAAGTTCACGCTATAAACAGCTAATATTCTCACATTAAAGGGCTCCGTTCTTTATGTCCTGTACTTGCTGTTGTTGGCTCTCCACAACAAAACGAAATTTTGGGGGGTAGTAAATAGTGAAATGTTGTCGTTGTTGACACACCACAGAACAACAAAATGTTACAGAGCGGTGGGCAGGAATTATTTAGCACCTGGGGAGCAGTGCTCAGAAGTGGTGCTTTGCTCAGGGTACCCCAGTGATATTTTGCTGAGCAGGGATTCAAACCAACAACCTTTCACTCACACACACCCTTCCCTAACCCTTAGGCTACTATTGCTATACTAATGATTTAATTAACAGTTGTTATTATTGGGAAATGACGTGCATTAAAATACTGAAAGGTAGAGACAGACAGGAATAGAAAACAATGAGGAAACAGGAGTAGAGATATGGGAAATGTGAGTGTCCTGCCATTGGTCGGCGCCCTGTCTTGGGTGCGACTGTGCATAGGTCAAGCAGGTATAGAGAGTGGATGGATGGATGTGAATGAATTGGAGCAGTTGGGGCCAATGAGCTTAAGGGTACACAGAGTAACAGACATTGTTCATAAACCTCTCCCTCCCATTCCCCCCATGGCTTCACATCTCCTCAGGTGTCTAGAGCTGCACCCTAACAACTTGCAGGCGCTCATGGCTCTGGCCGTCAGCCTGACCAACACGGGCATGCGGCAAGAGGCCTGCGAAGCCCTACATAGCTGGATCTGCCACAACCCCCGCTACAAGCACCTGGCCAGGAGGTCCCCAAAACCCCCCTGCTCGCCCCGTGCCTCCACTGTGACCAGGTACGGCCTGTTACCCCCACGACGTCGCCAGCAAGAAAGAACTGCCCTCCAGTTCTCAGTCGCCGCCTGACTGCTTATCTTTAGGCTGCTTTTTCAGGCCCTCGTGTGTCTCAGCGTGGGGAACTGCACCATCCATCAGCAGAACGATCCCTCTGTTATTTCAGGGTCCTCTAATCAGAGGTGGAAAGTTCAGGTTCAGAAAGTACAAATCCTGACCAAGACTGTACCTCAGCCAGCCAGTTGAGTACCCTGTGATTGTGATTCTTTATACTCAACTGATTGGTTGAAACAAAATAGTGGTCTGGATTTGAACTTTGTGAACCTGAACGTTCTAACTCTGTATGAATTGCAGTGTGCAAATTACAAGCATTTGCTGTCACGCTAAACGTAGTCCCGCATTCTTTCGGATCCCGATTTTAATATTTTATATGTTGTGCAATATTTACATGTTCATTTTGCCTATTTGAAGAGCAAATTCCAGATTTTTATTCCAAATTATTACTATATAAAAATATGGAATAAAAAGATTTTTTAAACAGTGCAAGTCGGTGTTTCCCAATCCGGTCCTTGGGGACCCACAGACAGTCCATGTTTTTGCTCCCTCCCAGCACCCTAAAATGTGGACTGTCTGGGAGGGAGCAAAATGTGGACCGTCTATGGGTTCCCGGGGACTGGTTTGGGAATCACTGGTCTAAGTTATTGCAGAATGCCACAGATCAACAGATTTTAACCATAGCTGTAATTTTTATTAGTCCGTAATAGTCAGTAATAACAATATACCATTTGGAACATCAGCAAGTGTATGTGTATGTGTGCATGCTCTTTGTTTGTATGTATTTTATGCGATCAGATGAAATTCTGTGCCCTCAGCCCACAGCTGGCCGACGTGAAGGAACTCTTTCTTGAGGCCGTTCAGCACAACCCGGATATCATCGACCCGGACCTGCAGACGGGACTGGGGGTACTCTTCAACCTCAGCTCTGAATTCAACAAGGCAGTGGACGCCTTCAATGCCGCGCTGTCTGTGCGACCCGAGGTAGGGGCAAATCCCGCCTGCCCCTCTGACGTATACTGGGAGAACAAAACTTGGGTTCGTCAGTCAAACTCATGCGTCGGGAATAAGCATTGGTTGGTATCTAATTTTTCATGCTGTCATACCCTCCGGACATTATACCGCGGTAAGCGGTATTTTGACCGGAATTTTCAAAAGGAACACTAAGGGTCCCTCACAAAAAAATTCACCAACAATTTCACTCTGTGGAAAATTTTATGCTGTGGTTAACACTGTGGTATAACCAAAATACTGAGGTATATGGTATTACTATAATGTCGGGCCGGTCAATCCTGTAGGCAACACAGGTGGCTGTCTAGGGTGCAACTTCTAAGAGGGTGTCGACTTGCCAGTCGGTTTCACTTTGCCGGGGATGAGGGGCGCCGGCGGTGGTGGCACATACCTCCTGAACCTAATCGACAGTATAAACTGGCTCATTGACAAATCCCCTAATGTGGGTCACTGGGACCATGAATCATTAATGCACGTCGCTACGTCAACTAACTGACTTACTCACTTGGGTAAAGGTTGCAGAAAAAAAATAATTAAGACAAAACAGACAAAATGAATCACAGGAAGCTGAAAAGCAAATGAACAGGTGCAAGGGGTGCAGTGCTCCTTTTAGGACTGCGTGAAGAATGTCTGGAGCTGTACTGTTGGGAACAGGTCCATTAACATTTAAATCTGCATAGCCAGAACTCATGCGGACATGCGGTTTTGAAGGGATGTTTTCGTCCTCGGTGTAGATCAATCAGAGAGAACAAAAATATCAAACGGCTCCAGTGAATTTAATGGATTCTTTAATGCAGGTTTTTTTTTACCTTTAAAAAGGACCCAGCAAGTGAGCCATTTGGAGCAGTGTGCTCTGTACCTTGGATTTGAAATAACAGTAGAGCAAAAATAACATATCATTGCAATAGTAATAGAGTGCAGCAAAACAAATCGCAGTCCATCTCCTGACGGGCATCTAATGTACGGACCTTTTTCCATCTTAAAACCAATCATGAGTAATTTGTGCAGTCAGGGTTCTTAAGACACGGGATAATTCTCGCAATCTGAGAAAGTGACTCATCGAGCGGAAATGACTTGGATGAAAGGTGCTGTCTTTCTCCTTGCCCCCTGACCTTTACCCCAGGACTACCTGCTGTGGAACCGGCTCGGGGCCACACTGGCTAATGGGGACCGCAGCGAGGAAGCGGTGGAGGCCTACACCAGGGCCCTGGAGTTACAGCCCGGCTTCATCAGGTCCCGCTACAATTTGGGCATCAGCTGCATCAATCTGGGCGCACACAGGTCAGAGTGCGTGACCCTCCGTGCCCCCCCTCATTACAATATACATACTGGCGTTTACTTGTCCTGCCCCGATCGTCCGCTCCTTCCATGTGCCGCACCCCCTCGTTAACCTCGTGTGGAATCCCTGTGTTTACCAGCTGTTTCTTGTCGCTGTTATTAGCCTTATGTATTTAAGTCGGCGTTAGGTATGTTTTCCCCAGTCCGGTCATTGACGTCCATCCGTTTTATGGTGTGTAGTGTTCCTTGTTGTTTTCTTATTAAAATGCCTCATTCGCCCGATTTCCCGGCTCTGGCTGCCACTTCCCCGCTCTGTGCTCGAGCGCAACCAGGACATTACTCATATTTACATCACAGGATCAAGCACATAGATTCCTGAGGTCTGTATCACAAAGCTGGATTTCTTGCTTAGCTGGATAACTTGTCGGATTTAAGGTAGTCTGGGCTAAATGTAAGTTAACAAAGATACTGAAGTGGATTTAAACTGGGGTACCTAAAATCCAACATGTTATCTTGGTAACCAGCAAATCTCATTTCGTGGTACAGGCAGTTGGTCACCTCTAGTATGAGCATATTTGTGTGGCTGGATTTCTTGCTTAGCTGGATAACGTGTTGTATTTAAGGTAGTCTGAGTAAATCTAAGTGAATGAAGATAAAATCCATTTAAACTGGGGCACCTTAAATCCAATTCAAGTTATCTAGGTAACCAACAAACAAATTTCACTTTGTGATAAAGACCATTGGTAGAGTTGTTGCTGTGATGGATTGGAGCCCCATCCTGGGTTGTTCCCTGCCTTTTGCCAGTAGTCTCTGGGATAGGCTCCAGACCCCCCCCCCCCAGCCCTGAATAGGATAAGTGGTTTCAGAAAATGAATGGATGGATGGATGGTAGTGCTGTTGTTGTTGTTGTTATCATCAATAGTATCATTTAGTACTAATCATAATAATGTGGTGTGATTTCTAAAACATAGAATATATGACCATATGAATGTAGTATTGTTTTTCGTGAATTTTCCCTTGCCGTTTAAATGTTTCTGTGATCACTTATAGCCACAGCCCTGCAATCCAAGATTGCTTCTCTGTCTCACCAACAGGGAGGCAGTGAGTAACTTCCTAACAGCCCTGAATCAACAGCGGAAGAACAGGAGTCACCATGTTATGTCTAGCAACATCTGGGCAGCCCTCAGAATAGCTCTGTCCATGATGGACCAGCCAGAGCTGTTCCAAGCAGCCAGTGTAGGAGACCTGGACTTACTTATGAGGGCCTTCAACATGGACATATGACCTCAGACCCTTTAAATCCAAAAACGGCAGAGAATCCAAAGTTTTATCTTCGTCTTCGTTTTCACCACACCCTTGCCCTATTTTTCCCCCATTTTAATGCACGCTATGAAAAAAGCCATTTAATAGTGCACTTTTGGAACTTGTATCAGTGCTTGAAGATCAACAGTTGCAATGGACTTGCACTCAGTTTCCCAGAAGGAGATTGTGCTAGTATGCCTTAGAGGAACTTGTTCATCCGAGCTTGAAATACGTACATAGTGGAGTTTGTACACCAGAGGATAGCAATGGTTCTGTCAAGCTGCAATGCAAAAGGCTTCACACAGTTATGGAATGGATCAGCAGTCAGAACATAGTGTATGTAAGAGAAATCAAACCAGAACCCTTTGCGTTTACGGCCATTCCCATTATACATGAAATTACCCTCCAAAGACCAAAATGTTCTTAACGTTATTCCAAGACTCAGGACTTGTGAGGTTCTCGGGGTTCAAACCCCAGTTGGATATAAAGCATTTGTTTCAGCGCTCATTAAGAGGCTGCAGTTTATTGGAGGTTATTTTCATGCTGAAACGCTTATACCTGTCTTGAGACAAACCTCATTTCTACCTCATTTTTCTGATTGGTTATAAAAAATCCATCGATAAAGCAATCTTGCCCGTATAAGGCCCACTGAGTCAGATGATTGTTCAATTAAAGTCTGAATGAAGCATAGTGCCGCTTTACTAACTAATCCAGGTGATATAACTTTATCTCCAAATGATTATTCAAACTATTAATGGATGGTAGATATTAGGTCAATATTTAAATTAAACAGTCTTCATTGTGTTGTAGACCCAGAGTCTTATATATGCTAACTATTTTTTTAAAAAAGAGCTTTAAAACTCTTTTTTTCCAAAATAGTATCTGATGATGTCGGCCCTCAGTATCCAAAACTGATCAGACGCATAAGTAATTTTACTGTAAAGTTTTAAGTTGTAAAGGTCTGAACAGTGATTAATGTAAAGTGACACATTCACCCGAGTTATTGGACTGAGCTGAATATTTAAGGTAATACTGGGTGTATGGACCAATACATAGTGGTCACCAAATTAATCACGACTGTCCTCTGTTAGTACAGAACTTGCTGGCACTAGCCCTGCCAGCGTCTCGCAGCCGCATATGAGACAGACTCTGTTATCTTCAGGTGAGGAGATACTGAAATGTCAATAAGAATTCACTGCGATCCCCACATTTAGAACAACTCTGAGAAAAATGGCACCCACTCGTACAACCACTGCACACGGCTGAAACAATACAATAAAATTGCAGACCGCATTTATCAATTTAATGTGAAACATCCAGAGAGCATCCGGAAAACAAATTACATTTCTTATCCATTTGGGACACATATCAATTTGTTAGCATCGCTGGAATAAATTTACTTCCTTGTCAGTGGAGAAGAAAAACCAGCCCTTGCCATTAAGATACGTCTTGTACTCAAATGTACGATCCATGTCGAGATGTTAACTTTTCTGTAGTTACCAAGGTATTCCTTTGGAAATCAGAAGTAGCATCATGGTAACAGTTCAGGTCCACTAGGTCAGTGGCCTGTGTTTTCAAGAAGAATAATATAACTCCCTTAGATTTCAAATGTATTTTCAGAACTAAATATATATATATTCTATTATATACCAGAATGCATAGCAGTGAGTTTATTTAGGATGTAAAATAACACATTTTTAGAAAATAAAAAACTTTTCTCAGGTGAATCAGTTTAAGGCATGCTCCAGAAATAATTTAACTTTAAATATAAATACACAAAGGTTGCATGTAAGAGCTAGTCAATTTCTTTATTTTTGAATGCCGATTTACTTTTTTATGCATGAGACTCACAAGCCAATTTGTTATTGTTTCTTATTTATACGTACTGTACATAAAATGCATACTCAAGTTAATGGAATATATTTCTCTTTACAATGCACTTTTTAATCTTTATTTATATACACATATATAAAGTACATAAACAAAAGACACTTTTATGACTGGAATAGTGTAGATAATATATATTAATACTATATTAGAGTAATAGTGCATACTGTCCATCGTTTAGTCTCATTTTACCTTACCTGGGCAGTACCCTGTAAATACAATGTAGCTAAATGTAATTGCTGTAGATATTCAAATATGTTGCCTACGTGTAATTATTGCGTAAACAGCACCTTAGGGTTGGTTTTTTGTTTTCAGCCGGAAAGTTACTGACAAATGCGCATTTAATTAACCTGACAGGAGGCCAAGTATACGCGAAATTATGAATAATCTTTTGCTCCACGACGGTGAGTTTGTGACCAGGCAACATTGCGCGGTAATAGAGTGCAATTTAGCAGAAGTCCACGTAAATCGGCGACGAGACGGTACATGTTAACGTGTTTTAAAATAAAGCCTTGTTATATACTGCCATGGTGTGTTTGTATTATGTGCTTTTTGCCACCCTCTCCCAGTGGCCATCTAATAATACATAAACCCATATTTAGCAGCCGGGAATCATAATAGTTAATAACACATTTTAGTAACACCAAGCTTACCAGTCAAATTCTGAAGGGATTTCTGCTGAAAGGGGCACTGCACCATAGGGTAAATGGGGTAAGTAACAATAATACAAATAAATAGCAAGTAAAAGATCAAGCAAAGATAATCGTGTAGCAGTATTTTTATTATTCAGGGAAAAAACTGAAAATCTTGCTCTAGTACTAATTCTAATTCAGGAATCCGGCCCACGCTTTCTGTTTTACGCCTGACTGGGCTGAAATACCACAATGAAAGGTGCTTCAAAATCACTCTCCACGGCAATGGGAGGACCACAGACACACGGCAATATGAAAGAGCCATTGGGCAAAGAACTCGCATGACAAAACCTCAGCGAGTTCGTCCTTAATGCTGCTGTTAGTCACTGGAAGCACATAGGCACATAAATGATGGGGAATCCTGTTAATTAACACAGCAGTAAATAAAAGCTGTAACCCTCAGCAATGCTGGGGTGTTCAGGTATGCTCAAATACTCTACACGGTACAATTAGATTTTTAAAAATATATAAGGAAACAAAATGAGACATTCTTAAATGTATTGTCAGTATTAAAAAGGTTCAATTATATGTGGAGATTTATTTAATGACATAGTTCAACAGAGATCGGAAAGTGTTCGGTGTGCTGAAAGGCATGACAATCAAATTCCTTCTGACCGCTCATGGCGACATAGTTCAGCAATGAACCAGGACATACATACTGAAGTTCGGAGTTCATAGTCTAATATTTATTGAAAAATACCTGCCTCAAATGGCTCCGTTATGTAAAACGTCAAAAAAAAAGCCTGCGGTGGAGTAATGACTGCAGATACACGGCAGAGAATACTGCCAATCGGCTCGGCTCACAAGTCAAAACTTCACACACACACGGTGCCTATCAATAAATATCATCAGCTCACTGTCCATCAGACACATTGTACTCGTATAGAAACTTTTGCTTCCTAAATGAACACCAGTCATCATGACTGTCTACATCAGTGTTTCCCAACCCAGTCCTCAGGGAACCCCAGACAGTCCATGTTTTTGCTTCCTCTCGGGTCCCGGTGCACCTGTACCAGGTAATCGGTGTTCCTGATTTGCTGGGAGCTGGGAGGGAGCAAAAATGTGGACTGCTGGGGTTCCCCGAGGACTGGGTTGGGGAACACTGGTCTGCATCATTGTTCAGTAACAATGTCTTGACTTTAATTTGATTGAAACACAAAGGCTCAGACCCAAAGATACTTTCATGTTTATCTTTGTCCCCCGTGAACAAAATGATGACAAATTCCCAAATGAAGATGACTAACCAGAAATCGTATTTATTTGAAACATAAGCATCCACTGATTTGTATTTAGGCCAAGGAAATACAGCAAAATTGTGATTACTGGGGGGGAAAAACTAACCTTAATACCGTGTCTCCCGCAAGACGTGAATCTGGATGGGTTTATACTTTTGGTTTAAAAAAATCTTACAGTTTCATTTGTATTGCATATAGGCCACAGAAAAACAATTTGGCAGTTGAGAAAAATGCACTACGCATTTTAAGAAGATGATTTGGTATAAAACAATTGACATTTTTAGCTTTAAATTTTTATGCTTTGTGATGTTAGAGTTTTCTCCTAAAATAAGTCAAGGACTTGTGTACAATCGTCTCCTCAGACGCATTATCTCTGTCATAAAGTGCTTTCATGTAAATAAAAAGCCAAGACATAACCAGGACAATCACTCTGAGTGTCTCCCACATAAGTCTGTGACTCTTCGGGTGACGGGATCATGTGCAGATGTGGTTTTTGAAAGACCCCCGTCTTCAGGGTGAAATTGCGCATGGGATACATCCGCTTGCTCATTCCCAAACCCTTGGCATCCGCAACCCCCGCCCCCCCGACACATTCTGATTTCACAGCATTGCCCCCTGGGCACACTCAATCAACCCCCAGGTTCAAAAAGACGCAGTCAGAGCCAGGACAGCCTACAACTGATTACAACAGTGATTTAATCCCACTAATGGCCTCTGTAGAAGGAGTCATTACGTCGGCCTGTTGTACACCGTTCCTGTTTACGACGATTTAAAACTTGGTTTTGGGTTTCGGTGTTCTCTGCAACAGATCCTGAATGAAGTGGAAGGCTCCTGTTCTAAATGTCAAACTGAATGAGTGAAAGGCACAGAAAATAAAAAAAAGAGAGATGGCTCACACTAACAGCTAAACTGACAAGCATCTCCTCACTACCTTTCACAAATAACACGTTTCAGCAGATGCTGGTGGATTGGGGCTCTTCTGTGTCGTGTTTGAGAGAAGCCCCCCCCCGGATTGATGTTGATAGGCAGGTGCATAGCCCCTCGGTCACCCCCTTCGGGCTCCCCGGCAGCTCCCAAACCGCCCCCCTTCCTCCTGGTGTTCCGAATCAGCCATAGAGCCGGCCCTAGCTGCATGACAGCCGCTGGTAGAAGTAGATGTACCCCATGTCTTTGGGAGGCCTTTCTGATAGGCAGACTTTATGGTCGTTGTAGATCACCCACCTATGGAAGCAAACCAATCATCAAGGGCCACTTTGCATACTTAAGTAGGAATTAGTAATAAAACTAGTCAGGTCAGTGTGCGCACTTATTAAAAAAAAAATTATGGTAGACCAAGACTAATATAAACCAATGTGCAGATGACTCATTAAATTACTTATTAAAATTACTTTTTAAACTGAACATGTCTAGTAGTAGCAACATTCTACATCACTGTTTCCCAACCCAGTCCTGGGGGCGGTCCACATTTTTGCTCCCTCCCAGCTCCCAGCACACCTGAACTAAACAATCAAGCAATCAAGAACATACATAATAAGGTGCTTTAGTTTATATTAGTCTTGTGGGCTGTTTGGGGGTCCCCAGGGACTGGGTTGGGAAACACTGTTCTACATCGATAATATGCAAAAGCTATTGACTGACAGACATATTCTTAGCAGTATTAACCATAAATGATCCTGATCCAACGTAAAGACTTGCTGAGCTATAAAAATGCACTTACCTTCCTTCCTTTTTGATGTGACACACATAATGGCCAGACATTGTCGACGTCCCCATGTGACTGATGAAGGCAAACAGCTCATACCCTGAGCAAGAACAAGGGAATTTTTATTGAAGCTAAACACAGATACCCACATCTCTCCACATCACCTTCTCTCCACATCCCAGCTGAAAAACAACAGCTGCTCTTCTTAAACTGAGTTTAAGAAGAGCTTTTCAGATCTGCACTAGGCTGCTATTTTTTCATTTTTTCAGCTCCATCTCTGTTTCCTAGTTCATTGTCTCCTAATGATGGATCAACAACCTTGGCCAGGCAGCCTTATGCGATTCTATTCAGAGGACTCCAGGTCAAACACAACACATTACTTATCCTGAAATTCTGCCACAGCAACAGAAAAACTCGGTTTAAAAGGGTCAAGAAGTTCTAGCTATGCATTGGAATCGACTGTGTAACGTGACATGCTTGTGGCCAAATTGGTCGGAATGATGAAATTATTGCATTGTGTTCCGAAGCACGATAGTGAATGTTGTTAACTTTTCATTTGGTGTAAAGCAGTGACACCATGACATGGGTTATGGGCCACACTCACGGCCAGGTCCGTCCTTCACCCGGGGGGTTGGGGGCAGCTGGTCTTGGGATGGGGGGGAGCTGCTGAGGCCCCTGGTGCTGGGGACGGCGAAGCCGTTGGAGAAGGTTTCATCTTCTGTGGGCTCCTCTTCAGCGGCCTCAAATGGGCCTTGGCTCTCTTCCTCGCCTTCGGGATGGGTGAAGATCCAATCCAGGGCCCGTTCCAGATTGTTATTCTGACCCACAGGAAAAACAATCACATTGCAGTAACTGATGCGCACCTTGGTTCAGGACAACCCCACCAATATGAGTGTCCCATCTAGTTAAGGCCTCCATACAGGGGCGAACTAAATTCTCTGGGGGCCATAGGCTGACATGGGCAGGGGGCAGTGGCCCTAGGGGGAAGTTTGAGTTGAGGGAACCAAAACTCACTCGGTCCTCATATGATCTGATGAAGATGTTTTGTTAAATTCCTAAAAATTAAATTACACAGAAATTTTCTTGAAAACAGATTCCGTGGACTGAGTATGTTTTGGAAATTTTGTCTTCAATTTATAACACTTTATGACGGCTATATGAAGATATGTGGACTTTGAAATAAAACTATAAACCCTGCAGTTGTGAAGCTGTTCCGAAATTGAATGCTTTTATTTTGTGTTTTTGTCATGCTATAAATTTTCTTTTTTTGTTATTATGGTATCAGGGCACTTATTTGCCATTGCCTTACAACCTGCGCATAAAATAGTGAGTGTGACACAGCAAACACACATTTTTTTTTCTTTCCTTTCTCTCATACCATAAATAGTCACAAAATCAGATCCACGTATCGACTGGAGCCTCTCCCACTGTTCTTGGCGTAAACCCATCACAGCTTCCCAGCCATTTTCCAGATGCTGACCCTAAAAAATCTGACCCAGGCTGAACTCACATTCTGCATTTTCCATCCCTCCACGCCACTCCGACGCAGAGCTATTAAGGGCCTGTGAGCTGAGCGCTCCAGACGACGCGGCCGGCGTGACAGAAAGCCGCGGGAGATGCGGAGAGAAGCAGAATCGCGGCCCTGTGTTTACTATGAAGGTCTCTGAATGTTGAGCGTCTGCCGTCATCAGCAATGTGCCCACAAACTGCAACCCGGCTTTAAACAGTGTCCTCATGACTGGCTGATGCGTCAATGCACTCCAGTTCACCTTGAACGCTTAAATTGTTTCACTACGTTAATATTATTTCTCAAACTACATGCGTAAAATGGCCAACATATGCAATTCAGCACAAAGATCATACACTAGATGGCTTGAGCCTTTAGATCCCTCTCAACCATCCATCTTCGACACCTGCTTGTCCCATGCTGGGTCACAGAGCCAATTCCAGAAACCACGGGCACAAGGCAGGGAATAACCCAGGATGGGGTGCCAACCCATTATAAGGCAGGGAATAACCCAGGATGGGGTGCCAACCCAACACAGGCAGGGAATAACCCAGGATTGGGTGCCAACCCATCACAGGGCACGCTCACACCATTCACACATACTGGCAATCTGGCATCTTCAAATCAACTTAGCACGTTTGTGGATGTGGAGGGAAACCAGAGAACCCAGATGAAACCCCACAACAACAACACGGGAAGAACATACAAATTCACACACGTAGAACCAGTGCTACATTTAGATTCCTCAACTGGATCTCGAATCTGGATTGCTGTCCCAGATAATCTCTAATATAAATCCCTAACAAAGATCCCTTGTATACATCCTGATCCTGCCCTGGATGTGGATCCGGATCTGGGTTCCTGATCGAGTTCCCCCAGCTGGCTGCCCAGAGACTCACCGTGGCTTGCAAGGCTTGGATGCTCAGCTTCCTGGCAAAGCCCATGGAGGTGAGGATGGCCACGCTCTCCTCTGGGGGCGCTCCTCCCAGGAAGGAGGGCAGCTGATTGGCGGAGGGGGCGGCTTCAGCAAATCCAGGCACAGCTAAGGGCTCTGCAAAGTCTAGACAGAACACAGAGGGACCGGATCAGTCATCGGCTCAGCCAGCACTGGTCAGCGTTTCATCAGTTAAATCACAAAGCTGAGTGAACCCATCTCTTAGGGCACTGACTACAGCCCTGAAAACGATGAAGAACGATTGTGCATGACCTGTAAATTAAAACTAATTATTAGCAAACATTTCTAACAAGAAAGAAAACATCGAACAACAACTGACACAGAATTAGTCCGCCCCATATTCCAGCTGAAAAATATCTTTGTATTTCAAAGAAAATTTTGTGGATCTTTCTTCTGATGTTTTTGAAACACAACAAAAACTGCAGTTGTAGTCTGCAAATACCGTATCAACATCCAGTCAGACCCCCCCCTCCCCCCCCCAAGGCTCTGAAAATTGCAGCATGCTTGAAGTAATCTCTACAGAAATAAAGATGCCTTCAGCAAGAACCTATAGACATTTTATATGATAATTCATAGGGCTTGTTAGAGAACAAATCCTTTAAAAAACACACTTAATAAGCAGATACCTTTCAAACCGCCTTTGATGTGTTTGTTGTAGTCTGCCCTTCAAACTAGCATCGACCAGCTGCAAATCTGGACAAGCCTTCCTTAGCAAAAAAGTCTTTGCTCATGAAAGGCAAGCCAGCATCACTCTGAAGTCCAAAGGTAAAAGCACTGTTTTTTTTACTGAGTAAAGATACACTGTTGTGTTTTAGCCTAGCCTGGAACAAAACAGGAAACATCATTAATCATTCATGCACCACAGTAGTTAGTAAGCGCCGAGTTCCTGGCTGAATGGGGAACTGCAGTAAAAGGTACTGATGTGACCCCAAGGCTGTGGGGGTGGCGGCCATTAATGAGTCGACCTTTACGCACAAGCAACCGGGACACAGACGCTAATGTGAGGGGGTCCCCTGGGCTTCCGCTCAGGTCACCAAGGGCGAGACGCGGGGACCGTAATCACGGACTCACTGAACGGGAAAAGGCTGTCCCGCCTTCCCGGACCACGCCATTAAGGGCTCGCGCCCTCGCTGCTCCACCGTGCCGTGGGATCCGAGCTATAAAAGGACCGGTTCAAGTGTAGGACTCGAAGTGCACCGGCTTTTAATTTGCCAGCTTTCAGGCTGAAGATAAATGGGGCGTAACAGGCAATGCGTGAGCTCTTAATATCCGTTAAATATGTCTAGGTGAACAGCGGGCAACTCGCTGAAGCTCTACTGCCAGCTGCCAGTGGGGATTCTACAAAGCTTTCGGCATAAACAAACTTAAAAATAAACGAATCTTACATCACTTTCTCTGACATTTCGGAATCGTCTTATGAACTATTTGATTATTAATTACAACTTTCCTTTATGAAATTACTTATTTATCTAATGTTTTTATCCAAAACGACTTACATTGCAGGGAAGGGTTACAATTTAATGCATGCTCCCTGGGATTTGAACCCACAACCTTTACACTTCAAGCACAATGCTCTTCTTGTGGGAATTATATGTATTTCTTGCGATTACCATTAGGAATTCAGGTGGTTTATATGTCATCCACTAATTTATTATTATTATCTTTGAATATTTTAATATTTATTTATTTCTGTAATATTACCATATTCTGTTTTTAATTTTTTTGTCATCTTAAAGTTCTGTTTAGTGGTTGAAACAATCAGAACTGAAGAGCAAATTTCCAAACCTCAGTCAATCATGGGACACAGCTTAGTGAATTTTGGAATTTAATACATGATGTTGGAGTGAAGTTTTGATTCCCAGCACTGTAACATACAGTACGAGGAGGAAGCCTGCCTTTAGGTCGCTGGGGGTCTCGTCTCAAAAACAACAATAAATGGACTGAATGTATTTTGGAAATTTGCTCTTCTGCGTCAAGCTCTTGCAGGGGCATCTGAAATAGGGTGGACCTGCGCTTTTTCCTTAACCCTATCCCAAACCTGCCCCCCCATATCAGCAAGCTCCGCCCCCACCTTCCTTCCCACACCATATACTGTACATCACCCCCCTCCACGGCTGGGCCAAATGTGGTCCCCCCAAAGTCAACCTGCTTCGGACGCCACTGAGCTCATGTGTCGCATGGTGGCTTTGATGGCTCAGCTGTGTCTCCAGCTCCTCACTCACCAGGCTCCTCCATGTGGGCCAGGATCCAGCTGAAAGCCATCTCCGCTCCCATGTTTCCCGTGTAGTAGACTGCCTTCCGGCAAGCCTCCAGGGGAAAGCCCATCTCCACCAGCTGTGCCACAGAAGACTCGTCTATTTCCGGATCTGGGAAAGGGCAGCACAATGCACTTCAGGCCGGTCCTGACCATAGCCCGTCATCTATGTGCAAACAAGGCACTCCCTGGAGACCTCATTATCCCTCTGTTTACTACTTAAGTTGCCTTGTGAAGTGTATCAATATAGAAAAACGGGCGGATACACCGACCCACTAGCCTGTCCTTCCTAACATTCCTTTCCTTAATTATTTCACAGTTGCTGTCGCATTTATTAAGGGGATGAAAAAGCACCAGTGCCTGCGATTACTTATTTCGCATAGGCATATGGACGGGCCAAAGATATAGTCAAAAGCCTAGTTAGCATTCGACTGCTGCATTTGCCAGAATGCCACAAAGATGGGGCTCATTTAGCTTCCGCATAAGCGCAGTGAGAAAACGGGACTGTCAGGCAGAGCGGGGTAAATACTCACAATCAGAGAAGCTACTTGCATTCCCTGAAAAACAGAAGAAACAAACACAGCCCTGAGTGAGTCTCTTAGAGCTGCGCTTGGTGCTCATATTGCTTTTGCTTGTCATCGAGCCGCGTTTAGAGTCCTCGGGAAGCGAACAGGGTTACCTGTGTCGCCGTTGATGAAGAGACTCCAATCTGAAGGCATTGTCATTCCGAAACAGAAGCGGCCGCGCTATGAATGCGCCGATATGAGTACGGTTTCCTCGCCGCTGCTGACTAAACAGATCTATTGATACTGGCGCGCACATGCAGAGAGCCGCGGCGGGAATTTGCAACTCAAAGCGCAAGCTGTCGGAAAGCCGCACTCCCCGGCGCAGCGTCTCAGAAGCAGATGTTTGCTGTTCCCGCAAATCACTCTTTCAGGAGGGGATATTTATGGCTAGCAAAGGCCATTAAAGGTTGTGTGTATTTCTCAAAGCTGCTTAACAAGCACACCATACAGGATAAACATAGATGATGAATAATGTGTTTAAAAAGAGGGCCATTCTAGGATTTGACCCTTAAGTGGGCCCTTAGGGCCCCCAGTAGGGTTGACATGTACGAGATGCCACCTCCACCTCCACCTCCCTGCCCTCTTGTGTCCCTGGCGATAAAATTTTCTGTATGCGGGGGCAAAAAAATTGTAGGAGATCTGTACACGAATACAAGACCAAACAGCAAATAGTTCGTGCAGCTGTTCAGCCATCCTGGGCCCCCACAGGCACGCTGAGGGCCGTATGTGGGGCCCCCTCAATCACAGATGGCTCATCGGAGGCATTGCACGGGCGTCTCCAAGGCCCCCCAAGGTCCGAGCTGATGGAAATGGTGACCATGCAACAGCTTGACGGTGATGCTGGGGGGGGGGGGGGGGGGGGGGGGGGGTGGGGGGGTGGGCGCTGGGGGCGGGGGG
>JAODKC010000047.1:9078498-9093111 GCA_026777985.1 Mormyrops attenuatus | reverse complement strand
CCCCCCCCCCCCCCCGCCGCCCGGCCCCCCCGCCCCCCGCCCGCCCGCCCCCGCGCGCCCCCCCCCCCCCCGCCCCGCGCCCCGGCCCGGGCGGCGGGGCCGCGCCCCCCCGGGTTCATGGGAGGGCCGCGGCGGCCTTGTGGGGGCGGGGGGGTAGTGCATCAATATCAGTGGATCTAATTTCCCAGGGGCACGGCCCAACGGAGCGAACTGCTTGGGTGTGTCACTGAGAAGGGGGGGGGCGCGTGCGAGCAGAGCGGTACCTCGAGGGTCCTGTGAGTTGACGATGGGCGGGGCCAAGTCAGGAAGCTCCTCCTCCCCTGCCTGTAGCCCAGTAGCACGAAAGCGAGAGAGATCCAGGAAGTCTGGCATCTCCACCGAGACGTCTGCGAAAGTAACCATCGGGGAAAGACCAAGAGTGACATAAGGGGTCTCCTTGTAGACCGAGAGCTGCATTGAAACCACCTTTCTGAATTTTTTATAAGATTGTATGTCAGAGTCTGACCCCTACATCTCCAGGTGTTTGGCCCTGCTCAGTGGCAGAAACAAAATGCATGCTGGGACGGAACCAGAACTGTATCACTTACTCTGCCTTTCGCAGGCCTGGGCATTACAACACACAGTACAAGCTGGTTTTGAGAACTGATTTTTATTAGGCGTGATGGAGCTACTGATTAGATGAATCACTTACATTTCAAATAAAGATATTAATTAAAACTGCCAACCTCAAGGCACTAGCCGAAAACTTTCATTTTCCCATTATGTGAAACCGGTTGTTGTTATGAGTAAAAAAGAATGACATCTTTGGCCCTTTAAAATTAATAATTCAGTGCTCATCCACTCATTCATCCATCTTCCAACCACTTATCCTTGTCAGTGGTCTGGAACCCATCCCAGGCAGCAGAGGACACAAAGCCAGTGTATGCCCTGGATGGGATGCCAGTCCATCTCTGGGCACATACAGGTCATTATTACTTTATTTTAAATTCATCAATTATGGCCCCTGAGCAATTAACTACATCTATATAATATAAATAAGTCATACTAAAGATAAAAATAATGGGACCATATTAACACAAATCTATATAAAAGTTTTCAGTTGTCTGAACATGACTAAACTAAGAGTACTCAAGTAACAATGTGTCATGTGATTGGACTGTGTGACACGGTCAGTAATGGCCTCCACACCAGTATGGGCTCTGACTGCTCACTGACAGAAACAAAATGCATGCTGGGATGGAATCTTACTCTGACCTTCCTGACCCATTTTCTATACCCACATGTCCAGAGTCCATCCTAGAAGCTATAGGTGCAAGTCAGGGAATGACCCCATCACAAGGTAATTTGGCAACTCCGATTCACCTCAGCATGTTTGTGGATCGTGGGGAGAAGCTAGAGAACCTGGAGGAAACCACACGAGGACACGGGAAGAACATGCAAACTCCACGTACGCAGCAAGCCAGGGAGGAGACTCGAATCCTAGTCCCAGAGGTGTGAAGCAATACTGCTCACCACTGCACCACCGCGCCACTGTACCTCGATAATGTGCCAGAATTAATAAAGCACTCAGCAGGACAGAAAACAACCATTTGTGCTGTGCCATGAGAAACCAGGATGGGAGTCCAATAGCACTGGACTATCCTTTACTTCAACAGCAGGTATTACAATCTGAGTACTATAGCCACATTATACTGAACAAACAGATACACATTAATTGGGTTTGTTTTCAGCAGGGATATGTCAGCTAAGAGGAATTTAACCCGAAGGTAAGCGGTTGTGTCTTTTGTTCAGGTAAACTGAGAACATCAGACGGAGGTCGTGTTTCTGCTGTGCGTGTTGTCCTCGCTCATCTTATTCAGCGGTAATGCAGCCTCTGAGCCCCACCTACTGGTTAGCGGTGGCAATGCTTCAGTCTGGGTGCCGTATCGACACTGGCTGTCATGCTGTACATCATTCACAAAAGGTTTCGCTTCATTGAAATGTAACAAAACGGATGGCTGATCTCATCAGGTTTATTTACAGGACTGTCAAATACAAATAAAAAAAATATATATATATATTCACATCTACATCTACATATTTTGCCAGATTGGTTGAGGTACGACTCGAGCCGCTTGCACGAGGGCACACCTTACAGTTTACGCCCATGCGCAGAGTCGCTGAAGTACCCACAGTCTAGGTCAGTGATCTCTTAAAATATTTAAAAAGAAATAAAAAATTTGCTCATACCTAATTTCTTTGGGATCCAATCCACCCCGAAGGTGAACTTCTTAATCTGTACGACCATGTAGTCAGGAAATGTGGCAAAGCGAAAAGTCCTGGGAACATCGGCACAAGAATACAGGTTTATACATCCTGATTCATTCATAGGCATAGCAATTTATAGCTTCAAACACAGAAGAAAACTCTAAAAACCAAGTAAACAAGCATATATATCATATATATCTTAACAGGAGTAGGATAAAAGTATTTTTCATATATAAAAGTTGTTAGTATTATAACCATGGTTATTCTGATGGTTATTCTGATCGTAACTGTATACGGTGGTTATGCAAGATGAATTGACTATATTAATATTCACAGCAAATTGCTTTTGCTGTTGATAATAAATAGATATACTTGATTGAATTACATTTTTTTTTTACAAAATACAAATTGATTTGATACGCGATTTGATTGGCTGAGCTATAAACCAATCACCCCCTGTGGTTCAGCCAGACAGCTGGCAGGGACCCGCTTACTTGACCCCAGCTGACTTGGCTTGCAGGGCAGAGCTCCAGAAATCCGGCACATTCTCGGGCTCATTGAACGCCTGCAGGCAGGCTGCGAAGGGAACCTTGGCCCTGACTGGGAGCGGAGGCGGGGTCATGTTCTCCTCCATCTCCCTCCGCTTCGCTTCGTACTCCAGCAGCTCCTCTGAAAGGCAATCAAAGGCTTTAGGGCAGTGTTTCCCAATCCGGTCCTCGGGGACCCACAGTCGGTCTGTGTTTTTGCTCCCTCCGAGCTCCCTGCCAGGGAGTCTACATTTTTGCAAAAACCCAGACTGTCTGTGGATCCGCAAGGACCAGATTGGGAAACACTGCTTTAGAGTACATGTAATTAAGTTCTATAAGTTAGCAAAAACATCCTGTCCAGAGTGTCCACTACCCTGTGTTTTCTGGGATTAGCCCCAGGCTCACTGTGACCCTGTACTGCAGAAGCGGTTGACAGAAGATGGATGGATGGAGATTAGGGTACACTCGAAGCCCAAAAGAATTACATAAACTCCCGTAAACTCTGTACTGCCTACCAAGGTCAGCGCTGACACTGTGAGAATTCCTTAAAAATTCATGTAGTCTCTGTCCATGTGTTCATTGTTCACCGCACTCATCTAGTGTTCACCTCTGTTGGTGGCGGCCTCGATGGGTACGGGCAGCTGCATGATGTAGTCCACCCTCTGGGTGTAGCGCACCTTCCGTGACTGGCAGCACTGGACCCTCTCCTCCACCAGGAAGCGGAACACGTCACTGGGGTTCTCAAAGCTGGCGCTGGACCTCTGTGGAGGCGAGGTACCGGAGCAGGCAGGATATCATCCAGTATACTAAGTGTTAGACAGTGCCCTCTGCTGGTAATGGCCAGTATCAACTCAACACTTGAGGTAATCATTCCTCTAATTTAATCAAATTCAGCCTTCTTTTTCAGTGTTGAACTTGTTGACTATATAAACATCAGAAATAAATGCAGAAACGGGCCTGCTAGGACTTTGGCTACGAATCCCCATGTGAAAACGTTCTTAATCCTGGTGGAGAAAAACTAACCAAAAAGAAAAAAAAACAGACCAAATACGGGTGGAGGGGGGCCCTACTTTAATCAAAGACGCTTGTGTGGGGAAAATCCAGTAGTGTAAGGTGCCAAAGAAGTTTCTGGATAATATACAAGGCTTATAAACCATTCCATGAAATCCAAATGGTTTAAATAGGATTCTGCATAATAGACATATTGTGTGTGAAATAGATATGAAGCGTAACCATTTCTGGCTAATGCCCCCACTGCAGAGGAAATGTAATTAAAGCTTTCCAACAGCAGCCCCCCCTGTTCTAAGAGAACACAGAAATACACCCCTAAAAATACTGTTGCCATTACAAATATATTTGACACAGAGATATATTTAAGCCAAGAGAGCCAAGGGGACATAAAACAGCTTAAGGAACTTTACTGTAGACTAGGGACTAATTTTATTGCTTTCTCCCTGTTATTGTACTTTGTGATCGACAGGCAATTTAATTCCGATTAGAACCACAGCCCATCTAAGCTTAACTTCCATCCAGTGGGATGTGCAAATCTACATCAGACATCCGTGCTGCAACAGACATCCTACACTAGTCTCAGAAGATAAACATAATAGATAAACAAACAAAAAAATAATTAGGATGAATATAAATGATAAAGATAATTAATCAATAATAAATATGAACATAATCGACAGACAGACTTTTGTCTGAAAAGCACTTTATAAAGTTGAACTTCACCTTACTTTAAAATAGATAGATAGATAGATAGATAGAGAGATAGATAGATAGATAGGCAATATGCAATAAACATTCATGAATATGAGGATATTACAAGAAAACTCAGCGTTTCGGCAAGAACTGTAATACTCTTAAACTCTACGGTAAAAGAGGAAGGAGATGTGCAGAATCAATATGGAGGGACCCAATCATCACAACAACGCACATGCCACTGGGAGGTCTAAAGAGCTGGAGAAGAAGACCAGACACGTGGAGGGTGACCGGGCAACAGCATCGACTAGAGGGATGTTAGAAGAAGAATCACCTGTGGCCTTCAGCAAAGCTCTCCGTGTTTTGGTTCCTTAATGAGATGATGATGTACAATCAAGTCTGGTCATGTCTTGGTGGTGGGCTAAATAAGAGGCATTATGTGCAATGTGTAACGAGAGGAGGGGGCCTAATTTTAGCCAAAGGAGATAGTTGCTTTAGGGACAGCTGTGCCGCTGCCAGAGGGCGCGGAGCTTCACAGGAAACTGCCCAAAGCCTCCCGCCCACGTGACCATGTGACAAGTGATCGACAGGACACGTGACCCGAGAGGCAGAGTGTTGACATCATGGAGACTGATTCCTTCCCTCCATGTCTGTTTAGTCACACTTTGGTTTTAACTCTGATGGTTATTTTGAAATAGTAGGTCTGACTGTGAATTATACCCATGCGACATCATATCCCTGTAATTTTTCATTCAACGTAAAGCATATATATGTAGTCAAGGAATAAATGTCGCCTCTAGACCCACTCCAGGGGAAATATGAATCCCTGTCAATCACCGCTTGATTTTACCCAGGTCCCTTTGGATATTTAATGGTGTAAAGCATCTGGCAGTGCCCAGTAATCCCAACCATTACTCATTACACATGAACTGGTTTTGCACAACACTGTCACTAATCTGGCACAATGTAGGGCCTAATCTAAGAGCCACACGTACCTCCACGATGCCGATCAGGTGCCGTAAGAACTCGAGAGCATCCTGCTGGCGGTTGGAGGAGAACTCTGGATGACCCATGCTGACCAGGGCTTTGAACATCCTGGGAGAGATCCCTGTCTGCTGGGTCTGGAGGACGGGAGCATCAGACATGGTGAGCAGAGCTAACCTTGAGGGTCACGAGGAACTTTCTCAATGCTGGTCCAAAGTCATATTCAAGTACATCGTTTTCCTTAAAGTGAGACTGGTACTCTACTCTATTGTTCCCATACTAATAAGCTGTAAGAATTGCTTATATATAGTTATCATTATTTTGGGACTAATTTAAAATTGAGTTTATTCATATTTTATTTTATTATCATAATTTTACTAATAAGAGCTTCAATTGTAATATTGAAGTGTGTAATATTTTACTATATTATTATAATTGTATTAATAAATGGTATAAATAATTAAATAAATAATGATTTTTTTATATACAAAAATAAGATTTTTTGGGGGGAAGCAAGTGATATTGCTCAGTGCTGCAATTTGAAATCGACGAATCATTGTAGTTTTAGAAGGTGTATTTCATGTTATGTCATCGGCAGCATGAGGCAGACCTCACCATGCGTGACGTGGCTCACAAGGTGAGCAGGCTTCAAAGATTTAGGAAAATATCCCCTCCGTTTTTCTATGGGCCGTGTGGGGCCCCCGAGGCTTGGGCTGGGAAACACTGAACTAGATATTGCCGGGTCATCCACCATCAAACCCATATCGATTGAGGCTTGCGATGTACTCTCAAGTCAAGGGGCAAAAGCACAATCTCTAAAGAAAAACACTAGCAAGTAGAATTTCTAGGAAAGGATTATGTCCAAGTCAGAGGCGTAACATGCACAAGGGTCTCAATTTCAAAACACCATACTGATAATATCCATGGCCGACTGGCTGACATCCCCCAAAGGGAGGTTTATGACACGTTAGCAGCTTCGTCTCGAAGTTGATTGGTACATAACAAGCGTCACCTACCCTTTCCAGTGCCTTGTGTTCCTCTTTCACCACCTGCTCTATGAGTTCGGCTTTCACCGGCGGCTTGGAGTACTGCCCCGACAGCAGGGCGTGGCCCAGTTTGGCCCTGCCGGGGAGGGGCCACTCAGTAAATAAACCCCCAAAGCCACAAAGCCAGTCAGGCCTCCTGACCTTTGTCTTTCCGCGCGTTACTTTAAACCAGGTTATCTGATCCCAGGAAAATGTACCTTATATCTGTATCTGGATTTGCTGTACCATCTTCTAGGCTGCGGACACTGGTTTGGTTTAGCAACAAGCATCTCACAGGGATTCTCAGGCCAGTACATGTTTTTCACCCACATGATGCAATTTGATCTTGTGATGAGACTCAAAACCGAACACTTACATCTGTGTGCCAAAGTCCTTTGTTGGATCCAGAGGAGAATAGTCGTAGATCCTCTGTAGATTCCCCACATACCTGCGGGATAAGTGTAAAAAAAATAACAAGTTTGGAGAAAACAGTGTACTAAACATGACATACACCAGGGTCGGCGATTTTACCCAGAGTTGGCTGCTGTGTATCCGGGTTTTCGCTGTAACTCCCTAATAGGTAACTAATTAGAGGACTGATTGGCTGAAGATTCCTCACACCTGGGTTTAAACAGCTGAACTAAAGGTTATCCCAAAAACCTGCACACACACGTGCCTTTGCGGATAAGATACACAATGTATAAGATACATAAGATCCAAGTTGTTGGATTTAAGGTATTCTGGGCTAAATGGACTTTAGTTTTGTTCACTTACATTTAGTCCAGAATATCTTAAATCCAACAACTGATCTGGCTAAGCACGAAATCCTGCTTTGTGAAACACCCCCACGCCCCCCGATGTTTGTTAATGTTAATAAATTTTACACAAATGTTAATATTTAATATTATATCAGTGCATTCTATTCATCTTCTACCGCCTTTTCTGGGTCAGGCTGCATAGGACACATGGCTGGTGTTCACCCCAGATGAGATGCCAGTCCATCACAGGGTACACACACTCACACTCTGTGGGTGATTTAGACAAACCAATCTGCATGTCTTTGGACCGTGTGAGGAAACTGGACTACCTGAAAAAACCTACGGGGTACAAGAAACACCAGCAAATGTCATGTGCCCCACACAGAGAGGAGCTGGGTTTTGAACCCATGACCCTAGAGCAGCGGTTCCTAATCTGCTCCTCGGGGACCCACAGATAGTCCACGGTTTTGCTACCGGGAGCTGGAAAGGAGCAAAAATGTGGGCTGTCTGGATAGGAAACACTGCCCTACAGGTATGACCCACTGTGCCTCCTGTTAACGTTAAATATTGACCTTAATCAACATTAAAAAGAGTAGAAAAAATACTATAAGGAAAAGGAATTGCACTATTATGCAACTCCCATCTATCCATCCATTCTTCCATCCATCTTGTATACCTGCATGTCCTACTCAGGGTCATGGGAATCCACAGGCGATCCCAGATGGGCGTAAGGCAGGGAATAACCCAGGATGGGCCGCTGACTCATCACAGGGCATGCACACATTATGCAACTTATAAATCATAATTAATTTTAGAAATGTATGTACACATCAAACGCCCTGACACCTCATGTTGATCAGGTGCAGTCTAAGAACAGACCCCGGAAATGTGTCGTCTGTCGGAGCCCGTCTGCCTGCTGTCTACTCACGCCCTCTGGAACTGTGGGATGCTGAACAAGACCTGCATGGTGGCGCCCAGGTAGCCGCTGTTGCCCAGGTTCTTGATGCCCGTGTATCCGCTGCCGTACACGGCCTTGAGCTTGTGGCCCGACTCCTGGATCAGCTCCCACTCGCCCGCGTGTGCTGGAAGCCCGTTGGTCACGCGGCCCGACTCGGGCTGCACGGGGAGGGCGAGAAGCAGCGACGAATGTAACAAGGGTGGCGGAAGGGACTAGAGCATTCTGCTAGCACTGTATAGTTACTAAACGTTTCGTGTGTCGTCTGTGGCTCTTGCAAAACTCCCAAAATCTCCAAAAAAATGACCATTTATTTTCTCATGTGGACCCCGCGATATATCGACACTGCAATGGCAAAAGTCGTCATGCAGAAGGGTCGACTGTTTTCAGAGCAGGCTCCTGGCAACGGTGCCTCCGCCACTTCCCGCTTCAAGCACAAGCTCACCTTTTTCTTCTGTAACACATCGATGCCAAAATGGGCCAAGTGTTCCGCCAGCCGGGGGTCCAACACAGCCTCCTCCTCATCGAACGAGTACACGTCTGAGGAAGAAGCGGTCACGTGGCTCTCAGACTCACACAGAGAGGAGAGCGATGCCTGCTGCAGTGGTTCTCAAAGCTGTCAACCAGGCTGGAGTCCAGGGGCGACTGTCCCTTGTCGCGTACCACCATCATGACCAACACTAAACACACTGATACTTCAGCATATCACTAGAGGGGAACCTGCGTACCTCCAATGTAGCATAGTTTCTGGACCACTGGTCTATTGCAAATTGAACTTAATTTTCACCACAGTCCGTTAAACCTTTGATTTCTCATTAAAACAGGACTTTTCCGGTACATTCACACAGGGCCGCCAACGTTGGTCAGCTGGCTGGCGTGAGATCTTCAGTTCGAAACAAGTCTGCGCGTACATTTACATATATGTAACAGTTTTATTACCTTGTAAATAGTCTATAGAGTTTGCAAGCTACCCCAACGCTTTTGATGTAGCTAAATTTAGATTTATGATGGAATAATATGGATTTGCTGCTATATTTCTTGAGTGAGCACGAGTCGGAAAGTATGAGTATTACAGCTATCACTGTTTCTATGGATCACAGGACAATGAACATGCGAGTGATTTGAAAGCGAAGAGCTGGGACTGAAGGCCCTCACCTGCCCCATCTGGAGTTATGGCATCCAGTTTAACCGCCAAGGGATAACCGGTTTCCCTGTAGTGCTCCAGTGCATGTCCATTCCCTCCCGTACCATCAAAGAACCACTTCCCACAGAGCACTGCTCCGTCCGTCAGGTTCAGCCACAAGTTCTCACGCAAATCGCACCGGGAGCACTTCCAGCCTCTGTCGGGACAGGGCAGTAAGAACACATCTCTCAGCTCGCTGAGTGAACAACCTGCCCCATCCCACCTAGACCCTGAACGTTTTACCTGGGGGGGATCAGTACCCCATTGTCCAGCTGTTGGAAAGCCCGGGCATGTTTTGATACTTGGATCTCATCATCCCAGGGTAAAGGTTCAGGCTTCCTGTAGGGGGACGGGGCATTCAGCATGGCATCGCATGCTATTGTCACCTGCAGAAGTCAGAAGAGCAGACGAGACTCTGAAATCACCAGACGAACCCCTCAATTCCCAGCAGCAGAAGTACAGAAAAACCAAGAAGGTCATCCGGATATTCTATGTGCGGGTCTCTTAAAAACTGTGATGGCTATGTTTTAGAGCCACAGTCCTGCTGATTGGCCACAGCTTGACAGGCCCAGCCGATCAGGAATTACTTTCTTACTGAAATGTAACAGATAACAGATTTGCGGGGATGTACACAAATATATAAAGATAAGTCAGCACACCACAGAGAAATTCTACGATCATTTTTAAGTTTCCATAATAAAAAACGATCTAGGCTGATGAGAACAAACAAGATCCCAAAAGATCCAGAAATGCATGAAAGAGAGAATTCAGAGAATTTGTTTTTTTTTTTTGCTCTTATTCATAAAGTACATTTAATTTTCATGATGGTTCCTTTCAACATCATGTGCCCCGAAGCAATTTGCTCCACTCTGCGTTGAAAGGAGCCAGTTGAGGCGGTTTGGGTATCTATCTCGAATGCCTCCTGGACGCCTCCCTGGGGAGGTGCTTTGGACATGTCCATCCAGGAGGAGAACCTGGGGCAGGATATGCTGGAGTGATTATATAAGCTGGCCTGGAAAAGCCTTGGTGTCCCCCTGAAGGAGCTGGAGGACGTGGCTGGGGAGAGAGAGGTCTGGCCATCCCTACTTAGGCTGCTGCCCCTGCAGCCTGGCCCCGGATAAGTGATGGAGAATGAATGAATGAATGGATGGATGAATGAATGCATAAATGGATTAATGAATGGATGGATGGATGAATTTTCATTACTCAGCATTTTCAGGTCAAAATTGTGAAAGAAATCAGCCGACAAAAACATTTAAACATGCAAATAAAAAACGTAGCGAGGTATTTGTGCTTGTGGCACACCCAGGCAAACGCACTTACCAGCGCGGGCAGCTCCTCGATATTGGGAAGCGGGATCTCAAAGTGTTGGGGGAATATGACCAGCTTGGCCTCGTCGTCGTAGTCGTAGTCGTCCCCATTGAAATCCCGGTTGAGCTCGATATCTTCAAGGAAACATATGAAACATTTGTTTTGGAAAACAGTGTGAATTCTCACGAGGTTCTGCAGGTTATGTCTGGCTTCCTGCTCACGGCGTGGTGTCTGGATGCGACGTGCGATCGCCGCTGCTCTCACATATCACTCACACCTCGCCCGTTAAACTCGTATACATCAATTTTAATATGCGGGACACCATTGTTGACATTTATATCTACATGCATGACTGACGCTTTCACATCAAAAACACAGTTTTTCTACCGATAATGCTTTCAGATTCACAAGGGTGCAACGGCAGGATCCATTTGTTGGTTTTCAAGGGGCATCTCTTTCAATGAAAGGCAAACAGAGGTAGAAATTTGGACTGTGGACTAGAGTGTTTTTTTAAGTGGCAGCCATGTACATTTGGACCAAGAGCCCCATGTAATTGAAGCTGACAATACTCACATCTATTTTTAACACAATCACCACGTAAACAAAACAGCAAACAGCCCTGGTGTTCTATGACATCACAGGAAGGATGTAATATGGTTAGATCATGAGGCTGGTATAGCATTTGTGTCCTGGACGCTGCACTTTTCCCCAGACCGGTGGCAACAGAGCATGTCTGAGTGGCGCAGAACATAGCCAAACATCATGTGACTGCCCATTGCCAAGGCAATGTCCATTAGGAGGTGCGCCTTTCATTCTGGACCCTACAGCCCACCCAGGCTTCCTTGCTGGAGATGAAGGGCCACGATGTGAAAAGGAACCATCCTGCCTCATCTTTTCAGGCCTGAAAACATCGCCCCCCACCCACAGAAATTGTGCATTACCGCTGACGGGGGTTGATGGAGCATAGCAGCTGTCTGAAACCAGCCAATAGGAAGAAGAACCCAGTCTAGCCCCCCCACCGGCCCAGCCTAAAAGCGGGGAGCACCTGGCCAGGCATGTGGTACGTTAGATTTAGATCAGATACAAATAAATGGGCTATATTTAGTCTTCACTGGGCCTGATGGCCTGGAGTTCAGCGTCACTTTTCAGATACAGCACCAGAGGAGACTTGATTTGTCAACTGGTAAAACCACCACATGACAGACCCACCTGTTGTGTACAAACAGTCCTGGGCTGCAACAACGACATAATATGCAATGCAGAACCTGGGGCCTGTATCACAAAGCTGGATTTTTGAGTCAGCAAGATAACTTGTCAGATTTAAGGTAGTCCAGGTTAAATGTAAGTGAACGAAGATTAAGTCCATTTAAACTTGGATACTTTAAACTGCAACAAATCATCGAGCTAACCAACAAATCTCGCTTCGTGATACAGGGCCCTCCCAGGAAACAATGCACTGTGGAATTTCATAGTAAAAATGTAAACTTTGACAGTTTGACAAGTTTGACAGTTTTACTATGTACTCTCACAGTTCGACCATAATTTTTTTTTAGCGCATTGGGACACTTTTCAAAGTTCTACTGTGAAATCTACAGTCAAACTGTAAACTTCACTGTCAGAATTATTAAACACCAGAAGAGCTGACCATGAACTTCGAAGTAAAACAGAAGTTCACAGTTGTACTATGAATCATTCCTGGTTGAACTGTAAACTTTATAGCAGAAATATGAATAATTAAGGTTTAACTGTAAACTTCACAATTTTATTGTGAACTTTCACAGTCCATTTCCTCCTGAGAGCCGCTCCACATTAAACAAAGCAATCACATGTCACAAGGAAGACAACTGAAAGCACAGAGATACTCAGAAGTTTCCAAGACCGGAGACTGAATATGAACTCTACGCTGCTCAGACGTGACGCTGTCTTACCTAAGAACACCTTTCCATTTCGTCTTCGTGGCGCAGTGCCCCCTGCAGCATGAGTGGCTTTCTGTGACAGACATCAATAAAAATCAGAAACATTTGGCTTTATTTATTTAGAATATGCTTTTCCCCAAAGCAACATACAACCGAGAAAGCGGGGTTAGACAGTCCCTGGAACATTGGGGGCTAAGGGCCTCGCTCAGGGGCCCAATGCTGAAATCATTCTGCTGACTTTGGAATTGGAACCGACGACCTTCTGTTTATGGGCACAGAGTCTTAACTGGCTGAGCCACACACTGCCCACCAGAACAAACAATAAAGCTTAACAGAATCCTCAGCAACTATAGGGAAGCCGTAGTGACAAGTTTCATAATCACAGTGTATGGAGGAAGCTATCAAACTGGGTCAAACCGGTCCAGATGTAGTCACTGGCTGCTACTGACCCGTCGCAAGGTACGGTACTAGCTGACAAGCTCCCATGCTGCATTAAGCGCAGCAGTGGAAGTGAACCAGAAGTGCCTGGAAACCCTGCCAGCTGGTGGGAAGGGTCCCGCCAGCCAGTCACCTCCTGTAGGGCCAATTAACGACCCACACAATCAGATTATACCAGCAGCCCCTGCTTTGTGAAAATGAGGAGCGGAATCCAATTATCCTGTTTACATTAACAGATAAATGGGGACAGATGCTTGACCCAGAGAGAAATTTTCACAGAGTGATATGGACACTGTGTACATCTTGGCATTCTTTCAACCAGCATCGGGCCATGTAGCCACCTGGAATGCTTCTCCAAGAGTTCTGAAGGAGTTTCCACAAATTCTGGGCACCAAGTTGGTTATGCTGCTCCTACTCTTCGATCCAACTCATCCCAAACCAGCCCTATAGGGTTTAATTTGGGGGATTGTGGGAGGCAGGTCATCTGTCACAGCACTCCCATCTCTTTTCGTGTTCAGAAGATAATACTCACATCATAACCTCAAGGTTTGCTTAGGGTTGTTATCTTGCTGAAAAACCAATGATTTTGAGTGTCTATCCTGACTTTTGACTGGTACTGTGCCTCCATATTTAACATTCCTTTGGAAACAAACGCGTATTGTCTCCTTGTCACACCTGGCAATGAATTCTGAAGAGACAAACAGGATGTATTCCACTATTCTGCCTGACACCAGATGCCAGGGTCAGATAGCGCAAAGAAAAAGCTCATTGCAACTCAAACCAGGTCAGAGCAATAGAGTGAAAACACAATAATCTAAGGCATGGGACATGACACATTTATTGTCATTGTAAAATATACAATAAAATTTGCTTGCCTGTTAAAAAAAAACATTTTTAAATGAAAAGTAAAACACCGTAAAATTGTTTTGAATATTTTAGAAAAGTATACTGGAGATATGAAACCATACAAACACAAGAGGAGAACCTCAGCTTGACTGAATGAGATCTACACATATCGACCACACAAAATCTCTCACAAAGACCATGCACAATCTTGTTTCTCAAGGTATTGGTGATTATAGATTTGTGTATTGTTTACATTCTCTAACAACTGCTGCGTGCGAGTATCATTTTAAATTATATTACAATTTGACACTATCTGCTTTTCCAACATTAACATTAAGTATAACAAAGAAAGACTGCAGGTCTATGTAAATCACGGCCCTGCATGTCCAGCCTCCTACCTCCTTGACGGTGCGTTTCAGGTGCAGGTAAATGCTTTGTCCAGTCTTGCGGTAATGTCTCTCCACATGTTCTCGCCCAAAGCCCAGAAATGTGTTCATACACACATAGAGGCCACCGTCGGACTCCTGAGAACGGGCACAGGTGGGATGTGAGGAAGACAAGAGTGTGGAAACTCTCTAGGATTTCAAAGATCCCTTACATTAAGTTTTGCCTCGCCAAACAGACCAGAGCAACGGGGGGGGGGGGGGGTCCAGTTTACATGGCTAACAAACTGGAAATGAATAACACAATTATAATTCTCATTAAAAGAACAGGTACCC
>JAODKC010000047.1:9061742-9075731 GCA_026777985.1 Mormyrops attenuatus | reverse complement strand
AAGATGTTTTATTTCCTCCTCACAAATAACCTGAAATTGAAAGACACTTTTTTTCCTTGGGTCTCAGGAGGATATAGTTCTCAGAAAAGTTGGTCTACAAGACCATTTTATCATTCCTATGAAAAATCTCTATATTAGACAAAAGCACTAAAACTCTGTGCCAGGATCTGCATGGAATGGGATTCCATTTCCAGGCAGCTGCATGCAAGCCTCACATCACCAAGCGCAACGCCAAGCGTCGGATGGAGGGGTGCAAAGCAGGCCCCTTCTGGACTCTGGAGCAGTGGAAACGTGTTCTGTTGAGTGACGAATCGTGCTTCTCTGTCTGGCAGTCTGGGTTTTCTGGATGCCAGGAGAACATTACATGCCTGACTGCATTGTGCCAACTGTAAGGTTTGGTCGAGGAGGGATAATGGAATGTGGATGTTTTTTCTCTGATTGGGCTAGGCCCCCTAGTTCCAGTCAAGGGAACTCTTAATGCTTCAGCATATCAAGACATTTTGGACAATTTTATGCTTTCAACTTTGTGAGAGCAGTTTGAGGAAGGCCCTTTTCTGTTCCAGCATGACTGTTACCCAGTGCAAAAAGCAAAGTTCATAAGGACATGATTGGTTGAGTTTAGTGTGGAAGAACTTGACTGGCCCACACAGAGCCCCGACCTCAACCCCATCAAACACCTTTGGGATGAACTAGAACAGAGACTGTGAGCCAGGCCTTCACGTCCAACATCAGTGCCTGACCTCACCAACGCTCTTCTCGATGAATTGGCAAAAAATATTCCCACACACACACATTCCAAAATCTTGTGGAAAGCCTTCCCAGAAGAGTGGCAGCTGTTGTAGCTGGAAAGGGGGGACCAACTCCATATTGACGCCTATCGATTTAAAAAGGGATGTCTAAAGTTCCTGTAGGTGTAATGGCCAGGTGTCCCAATAAATTTGTCCATATACTGTGTATATACAGCATAATCCTATTGTATGTTATATAGCCTGATCAGGAAAATGAACAGTAGGTTAAACAATGTATAGTGACCTCATTAACATGTTGCATATCGAATCAATATTCAGTAGCGAAATCTTTGCCGTGTTCTGGCAGTGAGTAAATGACCTGAGACACTTATTAGTTACACTAAATGTTATTAGTGTTGCTGCTGTGACAGTGCAAAAGGATGTGTCAAATTATATCTATCGCTGTACCTAATATCACCTGTTCATGTGCCACCTTAAGGTCAAATGACATTGGATCATAAATAGGAAATTAGAGGAATAGACTGCATTTACCCATTAATATTTTCACGCAAAAGTAACTAGTGACACGCCCATCGAAATTTCAGTACTAATTGCGTTATTTGGAAAGGTAATTAGTTACATTACTCGTTCCCACCAGAACTAGTGCAATTATAGTAATGCGCTACTGTGTATGAACGGAATAGTAACACGTTACTACCAAACACTGCACTGTGAAATGCATTCCCACCTGCTTCCTGGATTGGTCTTGAAGTTGGGCTTGATTATTACAACACCCGCAACCATATTACATTTAAACAATTTATTTTTGCAACTGAGCAATTATACAAACATATACATAATTTATCAATAGGCTGTTTCTTGCGGTTAAGACCAGAGTCCGCTCAACTGCGAGAGGGCCTAATTGTCAGGAGTAGATTTGATGCTGTTGTCAATGAGAGTTTTGTCCAACGTTTCGTAATGGAACCAGGGCCCGTCCCCTCTCTGACGCATGTGTCTGCGAACTTCCATCTGTGTCAACCTAAAGAAAAACAGACGAAGGGATCATGAAGAGAACAGACCCCTAAGCAAACCGGAAGATCTTCGCTTTTAAAGTGAATGAAACACAATGCATGTTATTCATTTTTAGTGGCTCTGCGGTCACACACCTCATGTCAGCCTTCTCAGCCTCGATCTGGATCAGCGCCATCATTTTCTCATAGTCCTTCTCGGGGGGGTCGTAGAAGGTCCGAGCGATCCAGCGTGTGACTGGGTGCTGGCGGGGTGAATTAACACACGGCCAAATCAGAATTCACATACACAAGCATCCTCTCTGGGCTCTATAATAGATACATCTATAGCAAAACTGACTCAATAAAAATGAACACAACAGATACGGCTAATCTGAATTATGGAGACAATTTTTAAAATTTTTGGTTTATCATAAAAGTATATCTTACTCCAAACTTGCAAGCAACAAGGCTTAATTTTCTTTTCTTTTTTTTTTACTTTTTTTGGTAGTGGGACATGGAAGCTAAAATTCAAATCAAATTTAAAACTTAAATGCCAGACATACCTTATAATATTCCCAGTGCTCAGGAACATAGCCCTCCGGAATCTCAGCTAGTTCCGCCTCCCCTTAAAGATGATATATAAAAATCACAAATGCAATTACTGCCACATACAATGAACAAGTTAAATACACAGAAGGTGCAATCTAATTGGAATTAAGACTTACCAATGAATATATTTACATATGCGACAATTGCTGCAACTGGAATTCCAGTAAGTAAAATGTAGTATTTCTATAAGACACAAAAATATATAGACATCTATATTATACACATATTATAACAACCATTATACAAACATTATACTTGCACATCACTTTGGACAAAAGTGTCTAATAAATAAATTCGAATGTAAAATTACTCAAGAAAACACAGATTATTTAGTTATGCAACTGGCTTTAAAAACCTACCTCATCTTGCACAGCATACAAACAGCAAGATGCCAAGCATGTATACGGTAGACATCCACTTTATGGTAAATATTTTCTTATATATATACCTTGAAATTCGTCTGTAAATGCTCGCATAAGGTAAAATACCGTTCCCCAGATAACAATTACATCAGCGCCAGGGAAGCAGTTTCAATACTTGCCAAAAGGTGGAGGAATCGCCTGTCGTAATAATCAGATGGCTTGATGACAAACATCTGTTTTCCATGGCTCCCAAAACGCACTGCCACTGCAAATCAAACAATTGTTTGCAATTCTGCGTATCAGAATAGACACATATTGATACACAGATAGACAGGTAGATAGCATAATCGCAATGCACTTCATCATATCAAATGTATGGCATTTGATTTCAATTACGACTGAACAAGTATGCAATGTAAAAAAGTAAATCAAACAGGTGTTACAGAGTTCTTGGCTTTATATTAGATGTAAACTACATGACCTGTTCAGTCAATAGTAGCTAACTGATCATCGAGTTCAGTGCTTCCAAGGTCAAGGCCCAAGGTAATTTAAATCCTAAAAAATAACTACATACACACAGAGGATACGTATGACTTATACCTTTATCGCTCTCCCTCACAGTCCTAGTAAGCAAACCGCTTTTTGTAATCCCAGGTTTGAAGGGGTTTATTTTGGCCGCAATAGCGGCTGCAGACCGGAGGACGCTCATGCCCACCATTGCTACTGAGGGCAAGGAAGCGGAAGTAACGTCACATTACACTCCAACTGACGAAACAAGTCGCCATATTTTTTAAGGGGGGGAAAAATCACGTGACAAAATTGTGTTACGTGTTTAAATTTACGATTCGTTTTTAGTTTATATATAAATACAAAGAACTGTTTTTAATAAAATATTTCTTCTGGAAGGAAATTTTTTCGTTTAAACAATTACCAGTGTAATCAGTACCCGTGACGGTGGTAGTGACATGATTTCAACCTGGCCACGGTGCAGACGGGCACGTGTTATGAGCAAACAATAGAGCAAATATTTATTTACTTCAGAACACAGAATAATTTAAAACAGCATAAGCAAATGAATGAAACATAATTACACTTTTAATAAATTGTTTTTAATTCTCAAAGAGCAAATGTCATTTTTACAGACTAAACTTAAAAGGTTATTTTAGTTGAGCATTTTTGTTCAGTATTTGGTACAATGTGGATCATCTCTTTCTATGTGTGTAAATTGCAATAAAGCATTCGTTGCAGGGATTAAATAGCTCCCAGGCCAGACTAATGCTGTAGTGTCATAACTCATACCTGTAAAAATATACTATCTTTATAAATTAAGTTACCATCTGCTTGACAGGCAGACTGGGCCTAGATACACATCTACTTGTCATCACAAACTTACTTTGCTTCTGGGACGTCATCTCATATTGAAAGTTAGAAAAAAGTTCTATCAAAAATAATGGTATATCCAATAGAACTTTAACAGCCACAAGTTATATCTGTATGAAAATAGCAAGAAACTATATAAATCATTTTGCAGGTGTGTTCACCACAAAGGATTTCTAAATGAAAATACAAAAAGCTGGAAATAATTTGTACAGTATATCATTTAAAAAAAAAAAATCTACAAAACGTCCATTGTTTTTCCTGAGTCCCCTGAAATCCTCTGGTTGGTGAGCTGTCTGGAAGGCTTTGTGGTATAAGATCATGGGCACTTTCGATCCACACACTGTTTGCCACCCTCTTCGTATTCCTGCTTGGAAATCCACATTTGCTGGAAGGTTCCCTGAAGACGGAGAGGGGGGACACATCATCACTGCACTACCCTGAGAAACCTTTCCCCAGCAAAGCATAGGATTCATAACAACTAACCTTTAATAAAACCCAAGGTCTCTGTGCTTAAAATGTAATGAAACAATATATGGCAATAATGTGGGCATACGGTTAAACTATGCATGTCATAGTGGAATTTTACGGTATAGTTAACGTGTCACCTAATCCATGACACACTGAACTACTTCAGGTTTTACAAACTGAAAGGCTCCTGTGCTCGGCTAATTAGTTCAGTTCTTCTTGTGCTTTGACTGGTTTGTTTGCTTGATTGAATGACTCATCCAGCCGTTTCATATGAACATTAGAGATATGCATGATTATAGGAGACTGACCAATCAGCACACAAGAAGATCTCAGTGCTTAAGTGAAATCCAGGTCCTTTGAATTAAACTGGTAGGTTACAAATCCTGTCCTAGCTCAGACTGTGCCCCATGACATGGATTAACTGGTCACTCTACGCAGAGGCGATCTTACCAGGGAGGAACCCCCTGCTGGTCAGATGAAAATAGTATTTGAACGAACATCCATCCATCCCCCTTATCAAGTTCAATAAAATTAATTTAAATTGTAAAGTTATCAATGTGTAATAATTAATTACAAATGTACTTATTATTTTACAAATTTATTTATCTGGATGAATGACCGGTTGGGCTCTCTCTTCTGTGAGAGATAATGTCCAGCCAGTGTCTTTGCAGAAAGCGACATGAATGGAAATCTGAAAATGTCACCTGTGGCAGTGTGCATAGCGGGAGGTCCAGACTTCAGAGGACAGGGCTGCGGTGCTTACCAGGGATGCCAGGATGGAGCCGCCTATCCAGGCACTGAACCGCCGCTCTACCGTGGTGTTGTTCGCGATCAGCTTCAGGCGCATGCTCTGATTGCAGGGGCGAAATGACAGGCCCTTTGTTAAGTTTCATTGTCATATGGGCTCCGAGAAACACATAGTGAAATTCTTAGGCTACAGGGGAAAGAACAAACTACAGTGTGATAATAAATAATAATAATAAATAATTATTATTTTATTATTATTGTTGTTATTAATAATTATAAATAATAATAATAGCAACCACTTGTTGAGTCTTTCAGAAGACAGTGAACCTATTAATGTAGTGGTTCCCAACCCAGTCCTCAGGGACCCCAGACAGTCCACATTTTTGCTCCCTCCCAGCTCCTATTTGGCGTTCTTGTTTGGCTGGGCGCTGGGAATGAGCAAAAATGTGGACTGTCTGGGGTCCCTGAAGACTGGTTTGGGAACCACTGTATTAATGAATTATGATGACATGCATTCAGTTCTCCGATTGGCAATCGGATGGACAGGGGCCGGGTCGTGCACTCACTGGTGGTGTCTTCTGGGAAAGCTCTCTGTTGAGCCTGTCCGTGAAGCCCTGGATGAGTGTATTGCCGCCAGTGACTATTACACTGCCATAGAGGCCCTAGAAGATGGTGGAGGAGTGAAGTTTCATATCAGTTTCTGATACCACAACCAGCTGGACCGTACCGTATTAAACAGAACCTTGTTACGCTTGGTCACCTCTTTGGCCACTCACCGGTCTGATGTCAATGTCACACATCCCTACACTGGTGGTCACTACATGACCCACACCGAGCATGGTGTTCCCCGATAGACCCTGCGGGAAGGACAACAGGCTGGGTAATGACTTAAAAGGAGCAACATGGCGAGGCCGTGATCAGCCAGGAATTTCCTGGGGGGGCCTTACCTTGGCGTTTGAAGGGTCAAAGAGCCCTTCTGGGATTTTCAGCCTCTCGGCACCAAAGTCACAGTTATAGCCATTTGGTAGCTCATAGTGAACAGTGGGCATCTGGGCTGCCACTCTGTAAAGCATGTCACATCCATTTGTGCATTTGTTCCTAAATACCCTGGACTTATTTACCACCAGTTCACTAAAACACAGCTCAAACCAGGTAGCATTTTAGTACATTAAATAACATTTTACAAAAATACAAAATACAAATCCAGAGCAAGGTTTTGTTTCAACCAATCAGTTGAGTAGTCTGTCACTGTAACTCTTTATACTCAACTAATTGGTTGGAACAAAACCTTGAACTGGATCTGTACATTCTGGACCTGACCTTTCCACCTCTGGTAATATAATGTAAATTATCTCACCATCTGAGATTATTAAATGTTTTAGAACTATAATAAGAGGTAGAGCAATTCAAAAAGCAACCCGGTACTGGATAAGCAGCTGGACTCAGATGGATGGACAGACAAATTGATGAACCATATATATAATGAAAGTGGACTCACTGTTCATCATAAGGTGAATCAGAGACCTGCAAGACTGAGGCCTGAAAATCCTGGATCACAGTCTGGATGATCAGCCCAACCCAAATGCATGCGTGTCAATGAGAACACCCAAGAATTAGACCAGCAAACCATCCAAGGTTGTAATATATCACAAGTATGTACAGTGTCAACGAGACATTAATGTTGACCAAAGCAAAATGTGAAGGAGGTTCCCACTTACATTACACATGTAGTTATGCCAGGAGCGGGTGACTTGAGGTAGCCTCTCTTTCTTCTTCCAAATAGGCATGGCCCCTTCCCGTACTGCCTCCTGTGAAGAATGCCAAGGTTAGCCAATTATTCTCAGAGCTGATGCAAGCATCCCACGTGGACAGAACAATCAAAACTTTAAATGGTGGTATATCTTTATTATCTGGCCTGATGAGGTCCAACTGACCCTTGTTATCGCACATCTTTTCCCCCAAGCACCATTTTAAAGCTTCCTAAGCTTAAAAGAAGGGTTTTATTTTGCTCTTCAACCTGAGTGGGTCCTTTGTCTGCTTGATTTCCAATCATTGTCACTCCCATCTGCATCTATTCCCCACTTCAGGTCTATGTGGCTCCTAATGGTGGTGATGGCTAACTGTAGCTTCATGAACCATTTGCTGTGTTTTTTGACCCCACTAAATGGTGCTCTTGGCTTGCTTTGAGGCATGCTTTGAGCTTGTGTTTTGAACAGACAGCACCATAGAGTGGGGATAGACAATACAGCAAGTGGTTCATGAAGCTTCATTTGGCATTCACTACTTAACCAGACCCAAGCTTTCCCATAAGGTCATCGCACTTTTTTGTCTATCAAAATAAATCTGAACTTGTGGCCTAAATTTATCCATGCCAAGATGGCGCATTGCAGGAATCATGTAACATACCTAGGCAGCACTATTCCGTTTTAAACACAGCACCCATGGGAAATGTGGGATGTCCCTTTATTTATGAATGAACTGGACTGTATTTTATCTGGCCTCACCTTGGAAGCGATCATGTAAGGCGGAATGATTTCAACATTTAGCTCCTGAAAGAGCTCCCGGCACTGCATGCTCATGAAATCCCCAGCAAGGGGCGACTTGACGATGCCTGAAAAAGTAAAAAAAGAAAACAAGCAATCTCACTCATTATTCATATAACAATTAATGTGGACTTCAAACTAAGGCACAGAAACAACAAAAAAAAAAATAATACAGATTTAATTTCGTAAATTTCAAACAGTTCTATCAAACGATTTTTCCTTGCAGTAAAATTCTCAGTCGTCTCTTTGCCCGTCCTTCATCCCATTCTTTAATTTCACTGCAGTTCTGACCCTGATGGATGAAAGACTGAAACTCAGCCCTTGAGGCTCCTCTGAGTAAATGGGCCTTAATTAGGTCCCAGACTTGTTTTTCCAGTGGGAAGGAGCACAGCGGAAACAGATATGGTATCTGCGCGGTTTCGCCTTTCTCATTAAGCACCCCACTTCCCAGTTTCGTCTGCATTAACAGAGCCTGAAGGACAGTCGTCTCAGATTCTCTTCAGTGTTAGAGCAACTGACGCCATCTAAAGATAGCCCATCATAAAAATGATTCGGAATTCCCAAGTTGTGACAATCCTGGAAAAGCACTACACCTCAATGACATTCAGATTGTATTACTGACGGGCAAAAGAAAAGCAGAAAATTATCACCAGACTCCCCGTGCTTCAGCAACCCTATATGATACATCCTTAAAGGTGCAACGTCGCATATCGATTAAAGCATCATAAAGCTGATATTATAAGCAGAAAGGACACAGATGGTTTAAATATAAGTGAGGCCAATCTGGAAACGAGATTGTTAGAAGGAGCTTGCCTTGTTGAAGGACATATCCGTCATGCACGGGAATGGCTGTTGTGTGAGTGGCCCCACTGTCCAGCACCAGGCCTGTGGATCGACCATTGGCAAATCTGAAGTATCGCAGATTAAGGAGCGACAACGTGGCTCGGACTTTAAGCACTAGTAGCTGCGCATGTAAGCTATATGCAGGCAGGATGACGGTTTCTTATAACAAATTACCTGAACATGCTTCAACGATATGTCTATATACAGAAACACTTAGCTTTTAATTATAAAGTAGCAAATTCAAAACCCACCCCATCGGGGGGATGTGTGTGGCTCAGTGAGCTGGACTCTGTGCCTGTGATTGGAAGGTTGCTGGTTCAAATGGGTGTCGGCAGCCTGATCCTGGCGTGGAGCCCTTAAGTGAAGCCCTTAACCCCCAGTTCCAGGCATGCTGGACGACCCTGCACTGTGACCCCCAAGCTAGCTCTCACCTATATATGCATCTGTGCATCTCAGGGAAAGCAAGATGGAATAGGCCAAAATATGAATAAAGTACCACTGCTCTATTCTTTTATTCATCATAGTAGAAAACTTTGCTATCAGTGGTGGGGCGAAGTCAAAGATAATCATCATAACTGCCCATGATCATCAGCCTATAGAGTCTACAAACACTTCATAACCAAACAGCTCCATGTAGAGCCGTGCAGAACCTGACAGGTGGTCCACCGTAATCTGCCCAGTGGGTCAGGTGACATCATCAGAAGGATACGAAGACAAGACTGCAGTTTTGCACAGGAAAAAAGCGGGGATGTTGTAATGCTCAAACATCAGCTCAGTCAGCTTCTCCCTCTTCGCTCTTGAGTTCCACTGTTTTGGGAACAAAATAAGACAGCAAAAATGAGTCAAGCTAGTAAAGACACTAGGCTCAGCAGCATGATCACTGCCTGATATCAAAAACACGGTAATTTCTTCGATCTTTAAATACTCACAGGAGCTTCTGACATGAGCACTGGGTGTAGGCTGGGCTCGGACTTGAAATGCATCTTGTAAGTATGATCTAAAATTGCTTGGAAACCATCCCAGTCATCAACTGTGGACAGAGAGAGAGAGAGAGAGAGAAACCAGTTATCAGTAAGTAACTTACATTGATACACTAGCCAATGGTGCTTAGGATGATTCCCAGCACCAGAATGCACTTCTGCAGGACTCGTTTCCCTAACTGCATCTTTATTCCATAATTTTCTTTTGTTCAATGAAGAGTTCTTTGCTCTTAGATGGTTTGTAATAATCTGAAAACCAACAGTCTGAGGACTGTAATAAGACTCCCACCAATAGTACCTATGAGAGCAGGTGCCAAATCTTCAAGTTCCCACCCAATCGGCATGCTAGTGAGAGGTCACGTGCATACAAACTGAAGAATCACCCCTGCATTCTAACAAGCTAAGGTTCGACAGTTTGGAAGATCTTTGTGAAAACAACATTGAGCAGTTTCTTGAAATATCACAACTGCAATAACTGGCAGGACAACGCAGTTTTGGCAAAAGCAGTCTCAAAGAATGCAAACTTACTGATGCCATTTTTCAGGGGTGACGCAACTTCCATGTTCTCTCTGGAAACCCACAGCTGGTTGGTGTCGATATAGTAGATGGTGCCTCCTGGTTTGCTCTTGTCTCCATCCGTTTCCATTGGGGTGCTGCCATCTTCTCGGTCTAATGTCATCCCAATCGCTGTGGGGAAATCAGCCTAAGGGTGGACAGTCGCAAAACATCAGACACACTACCACCTTAATTGTTTGTAGCATTTTTAACATGATGAGGCCTTAAACAACAAATATAGACATGTGATCAGCTAAAATTTACATAAAATGAATGTAATTATCAGTACAGTGTATTATTTTTTTTTTACACAAATCTGAGATTTTACAGTATAACCTTTGGCTGAATAAAGGCCAGTTCATACTTTTCCGTGAGTGCTTTTGGTTGCACAAGGGGGCAAGCCACGTAAATTTTGTCATCAGGGGTTGGCTGCAAACGGTGCGTGTGTAACCCAGATTTTTAAATCTAGAGAAAACTGTGCGCAAAACTGCGCACGTGCAATATAATTAACTAGGTATATCCAGTAGGTGGCATGTATATAAACTTTGGCCTGTCAATTTATTTCGTTTAAACTAAAACTAAAAATAGACATCAGTAGCTCTGGAAGCCGTGTCTCATTTATATTTGTTCAAGATTAATGATATTTCCCCACCTATGTCTTTATTAGTATTGGTTTCTACACAAAAATCATATTTTATCACAAGAATCAAATAGCACTTTCAATGAGAAATGTGACTGGGCAGAGGTAGTATATTAAACATATTTACTGTCTGTATTGTTTGTATGACAAAGCCCACATCTTAAGTAGTTTTACAAAAAATGTTTTTTTTTTAAAACCCTAGATGACCTGAAACTTGATGTCATAAACCTTTTCTCCCTGCCTTTGCGTTAGCTTCATTCAGGCCAAGAAGACGACATCTACCCTCGGCAGGTCTGGAGGAATATCCAGTACGCATGCGCCGACCGCGACCACCTGCATCCACAGATGAACTCAAGCTGTCGCGCGGACGACCGTCCCCAGCGCACAAAAAGCGAAAGTAAAATACGGACTAGGCTTAAGTGGAAAGGTTCATTCATTTCTTTTGTTTTCTACGGGCCAGTTTCAAGGGCATAGTAGGTATGTCCCTACCAATATTATGGGAGTACCGTGTGTGTTTTTTTGGGGGGAGCGGGATGGTCCGTAACAATTTTGAAACCAAACCTACGCCCTTAAGTACTTATAACAAAGACGGTAAGTTTGAGCCTTATGTTTTCCACTAAAATAATACCAAACACATAGTGTACTGTTTTACCTTAGGGCAGTCCTCGCCTGCATAACCAGCCCTCACGCTGTATGATCCAATGTCAAACACCAGAGCTCCAACCTCATCTGTGGTTAGCAAGATAAATCACATTTCAACGTATACCAACTCGATTATTTTGATATAAAACCACGGTTTTATAAAATAGTGTTCACAAAAGGCGTTACCAGTTACATACGTTTATAAAACGTTTACTGGGCAAGTACAATTATCTGTCAGCATCAACAATATCTTCATAAACACATGTACACATGTCAGACTAAGTTCAAAGTATCAGAACATCTATCAAAAGCTACAGGTTTAGCACCATGCTTAATACTGATCACAAATGTCTCGTTGTATATGTCTTTAACATTGTTTCTCGAATTGGTTTGTTTGAGAAAGTAGACGTAAGGTATTTAGCCGGAAAACATAAGACTACCAGGAGCGATGGATCGATGCACTGTGCAGGTAGTCGCAATAATTGCACCCAATGTGGCCTCATATGTTCATAGTTTTACCTCACCTCCACCATACACTCCTCCGCTCATCCTCGCTGTTGACTGAGTATTAACAAAACCTGAGAAGTTGTTATTTAAACACTTATACAGCTACGCAAAGCTACAGCCCCCGGCGAGCAAAAGAAAGTCCTGCCCTGAACTCATTCGCAAGGTGGTGCTACCTAACCCTGAACATCTCGCTAAACGCTGACGTTTGCTCATTGGACAAAAGTGTCGCTCCTTCCTGCTTGTACGCAAAAATGTGGGCGTGTCCTGAGGCGTTTCAAGCAAGCTTGATTGAGAAGGCGCACGGCGATTTTTTTATTCACTCGTGATGTAGTAACTGTCGTTGAGGACAAGTCTGAACTATTTTAAGATTCAGTTATAGTGCGTAACCCTCCCGTATATGTAGATTACAATTACTCAATATTTTTCTAAAATCCTCAATATCATAATAAAATCCTGTTAACAATATTTCACCGAGGCAGAATGATAAATACTCTTTTTTTATTATCAACAAACCATAACACAGCGTTAGTTAAAAGGTAAACTTCTCTTTTGTTGCAATTTAAATTAAGAATAAGGAGACCTTGCATGAAAGTTAGCATGAAATATCAGACCCCTATGATTTATTTGGATACATGTTTTGGAAATGGATAGAAATGTAAGTGCATATAAAGTGATGTTCTATGATATAACCAGTATTGACATTAAGGCATAATAACGAACAAACAACAAGCATTATTACGGCGACTGTCATCACTTAGCCGAGTCTTATTTGATCGTATTGTGACCTATGCGATAAAATAAATTTCATTTGAATCCGGAAAATGCTCCGCTTGTGAAGTGTTTTCTGTAAGTACGTTTTTTCCTGCAGTCCAAAGACGCGAAGTTAGGTGAACTGCCGTTGCAAGATCGCTAGTCATGTGGCATTGTGTGTGTTTGTGCATTGTGAAGGACTGTAATTTCATTCGGGTTGAATCTTAACCCACGGTATTTGTGAAGTATGTATCACCCACCTGAGTGATGATTTACTGCTCTTCAGTTACAAAAAAAGGTGAAGCACCCAGGAGTGGTGAAAATAAAATGAATCTGCGCGTGGTGAAAGGTCATGTGACTGTATTGCAATGATTATAGTGTTCGATCAAATGGACAACAGAGTTGGCTGTATGGGCACAGTGCTGATCCCATGTCAGTAGGGTGTGGCACCGCCCCCGGGCCTAGATACATGCGGCGATACGGTGCGGAAGGGAGTCATATAGCCATTGTATCCTATCTTGCCACAAGTCAGGCCTCAAGATCCTGCAGATTGGCACTAGGTCTGAGTTGACCGAGCTGATTCCACACATAGTCGATTGGGAAATGATTGGAGGACCCTGGCTGACCATGGGAGGACCTCAACATGAGACAGGCAGTCCATAGACACACATGCCATGTGTGGACGGGCGTTGTCTTGTTGAAAGACTGTACCAGGGTGCTGTCTCAGGAGGGGTAAGACATGCATACGCAAGATGTCATTGACGTAGCGAATTACTACTATTGACAACCTGAAGTCATACCCTATGGCTCCTCACACCATGATGCCAGGAGTAACGCTGGTGTGTCTCTCCACAACACTGGCAGGATTGGTCCTCTCCCTTCAGGGCTGCCATCCATGCACATGACGGTCATCTGTGGTAATGCAGACCCAAGATTCACCTATGAACGTGGTATGACGCCACTCGGCATCAGTCCAAGCCTCCGGGTTACAGCACCACTCCAAACACAGCCGTCTCTGCGCAGGTGTTAACGGCAGCCTATGCATGGGACGGTGAACCCATAGTCCGACTGATGGCAGTCATCGAGACGTGGAGCGGGATGACACGGGGTGTTGTAGAGAGTCCAACACCTGTGTCCGGATGGCCGGCGCAGATGTCATGGGGTTCTGTAATGCTTGCCACACAATATGGAGGTCCTCCCTTGGTGTGGTCTGTTTTGGGCGACC
>JAODKC010000047.1:9045289-9055508 GCA_026777985.1 Mormyrops attenuatus | reverse complement strand
TATATATAAATAAACCTTTTAATTAAATGTGAAATTAGCAATTATTTGGCAATTATTAACTGCAAGTTGGCCAGGGAAACTGAAACTGATCTCCCAGGACAGCCTGAAGGTGAGTCCAAGATGGAATATTCACATTAATTATTGCATACTTATAGCGAGGGGTTGAACTGAAAGTACTATGGAACAACCAAAGTTAAATTGTGTGGGCTCCAGCAGTGAGTAATTTATGGACAAGTGCCTTCAAGGAAGGTTCCTTGATAAATATGAGGAAATTTGGCCATTCTTTTTTGTATAGGTGCCACATAGTTTCACAAGGGGTTGAGGTGATGTGTCTATCATTATTGGAATGTCCCAGCTGTACAGGATGTTTAAGGAGTTTTTTTAAACTTGTTTCTGGTTGCTAACTGATCTTTGATGAAATGCAAATGGGAGGGTCTTACCATGTCATAGGTGTGTGAGTGATCCAAGAATTTAATGGATTATAGTTGATTATATTTTTGTCCCATGGACTGGGATTTTTGGAACGATTGTTTCTTGTGTAAGTTCCAAACCTACAAGTAAACAGAATATAAAAATTGTCTTAATGCTAACGAGCAACCCATTTTTTACAATAGCACAAACTGAATTTAAATCATTTGCGTTCCAGCATATTCGATGTAACAGGGATATTTGTAGATAAATGAAAGTGCAGACTTAATAGAAAAACTTAATATATATATACCATTGGGGTTTTTGAACTATTTCTGTAAAACACTGTTAAGCTCTGCAGTCATCCCTTAATTCTAATATCATCTGTTCTCTACTGGACCAAGTTGTGTAGCATTTCGCCAGCGTTAATGAAATAAGGATAAACATAATAAATGGTGATTAATTTAAATACTTGACCGCTGTAATCTCATCTCACGTGACTCTTCGTCTGAAGGTGAGGTATAATTAGACTGTTCCAGGACCAGGTCTGTTCTTAGAGTAAATGAGTGTGTTGGATTTTTCATCTTGTCACTCTGAGGTTTGTGCTGCCCTCTGTTGTGAGTTCTAGGTGCACTTCTTTGCGGTTTGTTTTATTGACTAATTTCATTTATATAGCGTATTCAGGATTTCATGTTTTCACGTGGACATTTGAATCAGTTTGAGTGTCTGGCAGCTTTTCAAAGATGCACCCCCTCTCTCGAACCCATATTCTGGTTCAGCCCCTAGAGGTGTGGCACAGGTGTGAGGGGTGCAGGCAGATTGCAGTGAACGATTTGGTTTTGCTGTCTTTCTCTCAGATGCGGGGGGGGGGGGTTGACTCTCTTCCTGTTTTCGCAGTGGTGCTTAAAGCAAAGGGCACACAGCTCTGAAGCCTCAACAGAAAGGAACAAAAACAGCATGACCCATTTGTGGAAGGTCACACCCAACCCCCCCCACCCCGGGAGAACAGGGAGGAGTACAGTGTTACTGGGTGGTGGGGAGCAACGTCTGTGGTGAATGGACCTGTTAGGATTGCTTGCTTTTAGACTGTAAATGGATATGACAAGTAGCATTCCACTGCTAAGTCCATGTGTAAGCACCTGAAGATGTCCATTTTTGGGCCCTGATGGGGAATTACTGGTTAACATGTTTATGTTTGGGTCTTATTATACACCCCATAGATGGCTGCATGGTAGTAGTTTACCATTTTGGTGCAGCTTGATAAATTTACCAATTACTATCTGTCTTGGAAATTTGATTTTATTGATCATACTTAATTTGTAAATGAGTTATTGACTGTCCAAAGCAGTTGCCGTAAACCGTCCATCTGTATGGCTGATCCGGATGTTTTTTGTGGTGGTGGGGGTGGATTATTTTATTGTCAGGCTCATGCTTTTTATTTATAGCTGTTTTTTTTTTTTTTAACCCATTTATCATGCTTGATGTTTTACTGGGGTAATTTCGGTTGCGCATTTCTCAAGGCTATGGTCGTATGACCTGGCTGCATTTTTGTCACAATAGAATCTGGCAGCATGTGGCTCCTGGTGGCTTGTGCCAAGCCGCACCACCTCATGCTGGACAAAGCTCCATGTTGGGAGAGAGCAGCCTTCCTCATGTCACAGCCGCCCGTCTTATCTCCGCGGCATCTTCACAGGAAAGCACGTTTTCACCCTGTGAACTTACTGTCAGTGTGCCAGTTGCCTACAATACATCTTAAAAAGTAGTTTTTGTGTGGGTGTAAAGTTAAAATGCATTCATTTTGGTATAAGGGTTTTTCATTGACATGGGCTGTTTTCCAGTGCCTTCACCAAATGTCTTTCCAGTGTTTAAGAAGGTGAAATGTGTGTTTGAGTAATACTGACCAGAGCATCTTTTTTTCTTTTTTCTTATTTTTTCCTGAAGGGTTTTCATATGAACTTGACCCGTTTATTTAAAACTGTAATTTGATGGGTGGGGATGGCATGCAGAAGACATGGAAAAAGCAGGCTGGAAAAAAATTACATGCCGTAATGGCAGCTGCTAGGGGCTGATTTGTTCAAATGTGTACTATAAAAATGGAATACACAGCTTTTCAAGGCGCTTGTTTGGTCTTGGGAACATGGAGAAAATGCAGTGACTTTTTTTTTTTTTTGAGCAACAGGCCCCAAGTAATTTGAGAACTGCCAAAATGGTGATTCTGTGATTCTTCTTAATGTACAGTTACGATGGATGAAAGTCGAGCCTTGGCCATTTACCCAGTTATTTGAAATTCTTCTGTTAAAAGATCCTGAGGTGTAAAATGTGTATTCTAATTAAGTAAATAGGTCACTTGATCACTAATTAATGTTGTTGGCCATGAACTTTAGGCCGGCGGTGATGATTTTAGTCAGCTTGTGGGCTTGGCCCTGCTTGTCGCCACTCGGAATCAGTTAAGCAGGAGAAAACCCTGCTCGAGTCTCAGAGCCCACCAGCTGATGTCAGACAGGCTCCATAGGGAGGTGTGCGTCACTGGGAAGCCAGAGAGCGGACTGCCACACATTCCTCGCCCCCCCCCCCGCCCGATGCCGGTGGGCCCAGGCTGACGACCTCAGTGCCCTCCCAGCTTTGGCATGCTGGGGGAAGGTCAATCGGCACCTCTCGTCAGAAGAGGCAGCGAAAATAATGTCTATAGATGCCTGCTCAAACCTGTGAGTTACTGCTCGATGTCTTTTAATATTGGCAAGCACTTGTCTGGCAGAAGAATGCCCCACCTACTAGCCTCTCTTTCTCCCCCTGAAGGGCTTGAATTTAGGTCACATGCTGTACATTCCTCCACTGTTAAAGCTAAAGGAACAGTTCTTTTCCCACTTAATCCGAAACACAACTGACAAAAACACCTTGGCCTTGATCCCTCGTATGTTATTTTTGCTCCAAAGGTGAAAGTGACTTAGTTTATTGCCTTGAATGGTTACATTTTCATTGTATACAGAGAGCATCAAACGGTAGGATTTTGAGTATGGCGACTGAATGGGTCATTAACTATTAGCTGGCTTTGTGATGCACTGTCTTGTTGATATGTTTAACCCTGTTTCCCTTTTGTTATGAACAGGGATGAAGAGCTGTGTATCATGTCATAAATAGCTAAGCTTTTTGTTGCCCTTTGTTAAAATGTCAGACAAACAGGATTGTTTCTGTTCCTGTGGGATGTTGTTGCTTGTCCCCTTCCTCTCCTCTGAAATATTGGCCTCTCGACGTCACAGGTGTCAGCTGGTTCGCGGACAGATCAAACAGAAAGAGACAATGAGCGAACTGGAACAGTTGCGACAGGAGGCGGAGCAACTGCGGAACCAAATCAAAGTAAGATGGGGGGGTGGTTCTGTGGAGTAGACACCCCCCCCTCTCAAAGAGCATTGCAGATATTTAGTTCTGTTGCAGCATTGACACCATCTCCACCCATAATCTGTCTGCGGCATTGTCATGGAGTGGGTCACCTAACACCCACAGTAGCATACGTTCCAGGCCACAAACAAACTTTGATCGCTCTATTGACCGATGTCTAAGCGGACTGTTTTTGGTTTTGTAGGTAATAATCACATTTTGAAATAGAGCTTATCTAGGGCAAATGGCATCTTCTAATTAAATGAACATAGCTGCAGTTCATCATGCTTCATGGATGGCTGCGCTGCGTGCCTTGTAAAGGCAGACGTGACATGTCTGCATGTCTCCACTGGCTGCACGTCATGCCAGCTCCCTGATGCACGTGGCAGGTCTGCTGCAGGACATCAGAAGCGATAATTGAGAAATTCTGGGCTCTTATAATGAGGACTTTCTTGCTGGGGGTTATGTAATCCAGGATTTTTTCCTAATAGTTCATTGACATGGTCAGTTTTCCAGTGCTATTGACTAATGCCTTTCTGGGTTTCAAGAATAAAAATTCTGTTTATGCTGCTACTTACTCTTCACACACTTCCTCTAAGATGTTTTCCTTTGTACTGCTGCTAGTCATATGCTCATGGGAGTTTTACTTACGCAAAAATGTTCTGAGGGCTGAACGAAAAATGTTTGGTTCAGAGAGAGAACCAATCAGATTGTTGAGGAGGTGGGTCCAAGTAATTAGAGGAGGCAGGACCAATCAATCGGATGTCTTGATCTCACCTCTGAGTTTCTTGGACCCACCACCTCTACAATCTGGTTCTTTCTCTGAACCAATCATTTTTCGTTCTGCCCTCAGAACATTTTTATGTAAGTAAAACTCCCACGAGCTAGTTACATGCATTGCTGCATATCACCCATATGTGGAATTGAAACACGACTGAATTACTCTCTCGAGAGAGAGCTTGACACTTTTTCTGTTAAAATAAAAGCTTTTAACATTTGTCATTTTTGGGGGCATTTGCATGCTTAACCCATTTCCATCCTTCACCAGGATGCACGGAAAGCTTGCAGCGATTCCACCCTCTCTCAGGTATGTCGGGGCCTTGGAACCCGCTTTCTTTGCCTGGGGTTTTGATGGGATCTGCAGTCACCGATGTTTGAGCATTCGCACAGCTGTGGGGTGCAGGGTCACCCCACCCTGGCTGGCTCCTGTGACACGACTACACTTAGAGCATGCTGAAATATTTAAAGGCATGTACTGACCAAAGAGGCATCTCGAAGGAATGGCTAAATCTGAATTAATTATTGATTGGGAAGGATGCCCCCTTGCATCTGGAGTGTGGTTTTACCAAAGCTTCATTTCTCCTGCCTGCAGATCACCGCCGGTCTGGACTCCGTTGGGAGGATTCAGATGCGGACAAGGCGCACCCTTCGAGGTCACCTGGCCAAAATCTACGCCATGCACTGGGGCTCTGACTCCAGGTCAGTATGTCAGGTGACTTGTAGTCTGATCTTGGACTCACTGGATGTTTTTAAACATGCTACAAATAGGATAACAAATGATATCTCATTACACGTAGACTACTATTTTCCATTCCACGAATAGCTGAAAGCAGACCATTCCAAAAACACACTTGAAGAGGATATGAAGGCCTCTCAGATAACTGGATGGGTTCTCAGAAAAGCCTGCAGTCCAAGCTTTGATATTCAGAATCTCCCACCATGGTGGGCGGTACTGGCAGGCCCTTTCAGCCAATGAGGAACCTCGTGTTGTCTGTTAAACTCAACTGAAACCCCAACCCATGTTACAAAAAGTTAATTACATGGCACTAGTGCCTTGTACGTGGTATAGTTAGTGTTTGTCATGTGAACTGAAATGCACCATGAGAAATGTGTTTGTGTGTCTGTCAAACCCTTAGGCTTCTTGTCAGTGCCTCTCAGGATGGCAAACTGATTATCTGGGACAGCTACACGACGAATAAGGTAGGGGTACCACTCGACATAGTTTGCCATACTCCACAGTAGCTACAGCAGTACTGGTTTGGACAGATTCTGCACCTCTCTTCAGTCTGATTATAATTTCCATACATGGGAAGAAGGCTTAATTAGCTAAGAAAATGATGAAATGTGTAGTTCTAACAAAGCCCTGCATATTAACTAGCCCCCTAGGTGTAGGATTTGGGACCAGATTGGAAGGGTCTTGCTGCATTGGGCAGCATCCACTCTGAGGCAGAGTTACACTTTTACATTTTATACACGAAAGGCTCTGGTTTCTCGGTTCAGTTTTCGCAAGGCCTCGGGTGCGAGGGCCTCCCTCCAGAGTCCAGCTGACCAACACAGCCTGTTGGCTGTCCTCTAGGTGCACGCCATCCCACTGCGCTCCTCCTGGGTGATGACGTGTGCCTACGCACCTTCCGGAAACTACGTGGCCTGTGGGGGCCTGGACAACATCTGCTCCATCTACAGCCTGAAGACACGGGAGGGCAATGTGAGGGTCACGCGGGAGCTTCCAGGGCATACAGGTAACGGGCAGCAGGCGTCTTCAATTCTGATGGAAGTCTGCCTCAGATGATGGTGTTGTGATGTGTAGGTATTAACCGTCAGTCTAAAACATCATGCCCTGTATAATTCATCTAGTAGTTCATCTAGTCAAATCAATGTATTATTTTGCACTGCAGCAAGGAATGCAAAGCTCTGTAATCTGCACAACCTTTAAGTAAATTTATCACACATGTTTGGGCCAGGTTTCTGCATCTGACGGATGTGATGTGATTGGCTGATCCGTACGAGCTGTAATGTAATGGGCACTCATTCAGATGAGCCAGTTTCAGCTGCCAGATGGGTGTCGCTTCCTGCCGTGACGAGACTTAAGTGTCATTAAGGAAATGTATCAGTAGCAAATCCATAAGCGCATTAGCGATATTGTAATTAAATTATAGGGGTTGGCACATTGTAAATGGTTTTTGCAGGATGTGAATGGGACGTTGTCCAGCTATGGCTTTGAGTGGCTGATAACCAGCACCATTAGCCGCTGGAACTTCCAGAACTGATGCAGGAAAAATATGATGAAAATTTATGTTCTTTTTCCACAGATCAGTGCCCCAAAAGTTAGTCCTGGAGTGTTTAATGGCTTTCCTAATTATACGTTTGAAATAAAGTACTGTTTCCACTGAGAAGTACCTACCATATATCCTGTAGTAATTTTTGGTGTTTATGTACAAGTGATATGACCTTCCTGCCTTGTGCATTTTCAGGATATCTGTCTTGCTGCCGTTTTCTGGATGACAATCAGATAGTTACCAGCTCTGGAGACACCACTTGGTAAGTCTGGGCACTTCCTGCAAGGGGGACCTGTTTGTTTCATAAGAGGAGACCGGTTTCTTACTATGCCTTGCTGACGACCTACCGCATTGTGCCCCGCAGTGCATTGTGGGACATCGAGACGGGCCAGCAGTCGACCACCTTCACGGGCCACAGCGGCGACGTGATGAGCCTGTCCCTGAGCCCTGACTTTAAGACCTTCGTGTCGGGCGCCTGCGACGCCTCTGCCAAGCTGTGGGACATCCGAGACGGCATGTGCAGGCAGTCTTTCTCTGGCCACGTGTCCGACATCAACGCGGTATCCGTGAGTATGCCGGAAGACAGGGTGGAAGGGTGGGAATAGTCCATGCCATAGGATTCATGCCAGTCTATCGTCACACCCAGTCCCACATAATCATGTGGAGTTGGGGGTATGATTAGCCTGAACTGGAAATTGGGTCCGCAACCCTTGCATTAGGGCCCTGACAATCATGGCTTACCTGTGTGAAAACAAGTAACGCCGGTAGGTTGGAGAAGGTCTTTGGATTAACTGAGGGCGTAGTGCTGCCTTTGAAGTACCTTTCACCTCGGGCTCCTTCCCCAGTTTTTCCCCAATGGGAATGCCTTTGCCACGGGCTCGGATGACGCCACCTGCAGGCTGTTCGACCTCCGCGCGGACCAGGAGCTCATGATGTACTCCCATGACAACATCATCTGCGGCATCACCTCGGTGGCCTTCTCCAAGAGCGGGCGCCTCCTGCTGGCCGGATATGACGACTTCAACTGCAATGTTTGGGACACACTGAAAGGAGAGCGTGCAGGTCAGTATCGGGGGGTGGGTTTCCGGGTCCAGTCCCAGTCCCACATCCCCACCTTGGACAGAAGGCTTTTAATAAACCAATGAGGAGGCTGTTGCTCCTTTCCCTCCTAAAATGTCTTTTTCTAATGGCTGCCTTCTTGCCCCCTAGGTGTCCTGGCCGGTCACGATAACCGCGTTAGCTGTTTAGGGGTAACGGATGACGGAATGGCTGTTGCCACTGGCTCTTGGGACAGTTTCCTCAGAATCTGGAATTAACAGGACCGAGGGTGAGGGATTGGGGGGGGAGGTGGGTGGCGTGGTAGTGGGGGGTGGGGTCAGCGGTCACTGCTCCAGGCCACAGCTGTGTGTCACGTTCTTTCTACCTGTCCAGGTGAACTTTTTTTGTACTACCGTATGACACAAGGCTTTCAATATGTAGTCCAGTCAGCTGAAGAGGTGATCTTCAGAGAGGCCCCATTGAGTTTTTTTTTTTTTGCAGGGGCAAGTTTAACATTGTTATTCAGCCACTCATTGTAGGACGTGTACTGCATTGTATCGGCATATATACCCCATGTATATATGCACGTAAAATGCAGAGGTATTGTGCGAAATCCCTGTCGTCTGGTTCTTTTATTTCTGTCCATTTTCAATGTGCATAATGTATTCAGTACTAGCCAATGCCAACCATCTGACATTCATATGCATTATAAAACATGCAAACATACTAATGTTGCAGTGATACATGTGAAATATAATATTAATAATCAGTATTAATATTATATTTAGTGGATATTTCCACAAAAAAGAAACTGTTTTCACTTGACCTGCAATGGTGCACTGTGGTTGTTAGAGCTGTTCCCAGGGAGATTCTGATGCTTCTCGGTAATTTTCTTGTTAATTTTTGTGTTGTGTTAAACTGACACTGTTGGATTTTTTTTTTTTTCCTCCCTCCTCTCCCTCCCCTCTTCCTCACTTGTTTCGTATTTCATCTGTATTCCAGTATTGCCCATCCCCTTGTCTCAAAATGCCACTATGTTTGCAGTGCAGGACGGCGACCACATGGTTTCGGCCACAGTTGAAGGTCATGTCATGCAGATGTTGCATTCAGAAGGAAAATCATCAGTGTTTTATGCAATAAAGCTTCTACAGCTCGAGGTTTGCCGCCCCCCCCCTAAGTGATATCTATGTCAGTCTGGTGTCTGGCTGAGAATCACCAAAAAACACCCAAGGCTATGACTGCCACCCACCCCCCTCCCCCCGAAAGGGCATATTGTAGCTTGAGAGATGAAAATACCCATAATGCACTAGATACACTAACCTCTCTTGGGGGGGGGGGGACTAGCGGGGGCAGCCTGGGACTCACAGCCATATGCATTTTTTTTTTTTTTAATGACAGGACATGGCAATAATTCACACCAAATTACAGCAGAAGATGAAAGGCACTATTTGGGAAAGTGTGCTAGTCTGTGGAGGGACCATACACGTTTGACCCCCACCACCTATGAAAATACATGTCCTCAGCGTGGCCTTGCGTGCAGGCCCGCATGCTGCGTACAGCAGACTGCCCCTGGCAGAAGCAGGCAGGTGAAGCAGAGAAGGCGTCACTAGCTGTGGGACCCCTGTTTCAGACACAGGCTCCTGCCGTAAGGCCTTGACAGAGACGCTGCCTTAAGGCCTTGTGTGCAGGCCTGCATGCTGCGTATAGCAGGCCGCCTGTGGTAGAAGCAGGCGGGTGCAGCAGAGAAGGCGTTGCTAACTGGGGAACCCTTGCTTCAGACATAGGCCCCTGTCCTAAGGCCTTGCTGGAGACGCCGCCTTAATTGCCTTTAACAGCCTGAATTCCAGACCAGTGGTGTCGCTGCTAGAACTGGGCAGAATTGCACACATTACACGGCACAGTCACACATACACAAGCCTTGACTTTGGTAAACCATATATATGTGTACTCTGTATACTTGTACTTCAGTGTTAATGCCACTCTCTATACGTTGTGTGTGTGTGTTTACAGACGGTGCCGACTCACTTAAATGTACATGCCTTTTGGAGTCTGCGTCTGCCTAGTTTGTTACGTAATCGCTCGAAACCACACTCTGCCTTAATATGAGGTTCCCACGCCATCTGCTGTGTGCTCAGTTCACCACCTCAGGCTTGTAGCCTACCTGATCCTCGCACAACTCTGCCCTCTGCTGGCCATCTGTGAAGCTGCAGGTAACAGTCTCTGCAAAGTATTTTGAATGAGCCATCAAAGTTGACAGGCCATGTACCCCCTGGGGGGGGGGGGGGGGGGGGGGGGGGGGGGGGGGGGGGGGGGGGGGGGGGGGGGGGGGGGGGGGGGGGGGG
>JAODKC010000047.1:8937291-9043732 GCA_026777985.1 Mormyrops attenuatus | reverse complement strand
ACACACACACACACACACACACATACGAACACATACGAACACACTCTCATAGAACTTCAGCTCCAGGCAGCAATGATCCTGCAATGTGGCCCAAGTAAGTTTTAGATGTCATGTGATGATTTTTTTTTTTTGGGGGGGGGGGGAGGTTTACATTTTGTCCCATTTCTGGCTTTACATAATTTCTTTTTTCCCCCTTTACAAAACACATCGACACTTGACCTTTAGTAATAATCCTTTTTTTTGGCTTTTATGTTTTCTGTTCTTTTTCTTCCTTTCTTTTTATTTATTTTTATATTTGAGCCAGTCAAATCCAGGGACTTGGTGCCATGAGTTCTTACAATGCTGTTGTCAGTTTATAATCACTTGCTATGATTTTTTTTTTTTTTAAGTCTTCACACCAGTTTTTATTTTGTATTTGTACAGTGGGTCAGTGATACTGTATGTTGCTATGAATTGATATTGTAACCAATAAAATGCTTTTAACCAAGACTGTGGTGTCGCTATTGAATTTCACACACAAGGACCTGGTTTTTGACTGCGGGCTCATAGCCTGGGCTGGATTCCAGGCTCACGGTGACCCATTATTTTTCTGCTCGGAATTCTGGCAGTGTGTTCAGTTTGACGTTGATTGGGGTGGGACCAATTTTTAAAACACTTTTATAGGTTAAACGTGGGACTTTAGGCTGCATGCAAATTGTTGAATCGGTTTCCAGGGTAACTGTTGCTATGGTAATACTCCTGTAACAGTAGTAGCTGATGGTCTGGTATGTAAAAGCTGAGGGAAAAATGCAATGAGTCAGCAATGGAACTGCATCAGAGGCACAACCTGCTTTGAACGTATCAGCATAGTTTTGATGGCCAGCTGGACTCCTACAGTTAGGATTTCAGAGTCGCATGAAGCAAGGGGGGCAAAGCGGTTAGTACTGTTACCTCACACCTCTGGGACCAAGGTTCCATGGGTGGAGTTTGGATGTTCTCCCTGTGTGATCATGGGGCTCCTCCAGGTACCCCCCCCAGCCCCAACACAGGTTAATTAATAGTTCACAAAATGCCCATGGCTTGGCAGCCCATCCTTGGTTCTTCCCTGCCTTGCACCCATAGGCTTCAGACCCCCCCCCCACCTGAATAAGACATGCAGTGTATCATTTCAGCTTAGTGGTAGAAACTTAATTCTTTTGATCATGGAAATGGAGGCATGAAACAGACAACTGCTCATCACCGGACTTTTTCAGGCTGTCAATTTTTTAGAATTAATTGCATACCTTGGCACTTGATTGGATATACAATAATGTTGCAAGATCTAAAAAAAGATTTTATAGTCCACTTATTCAGTATACAAATTTATTTAAAACAGAAGTCACAAAAGAAAAATGTTGCACGAGTGAAAAATGACTATGACATAAACATTTCAATCCACAATGTCCACCAACAGACACTCAGAACAAAAATATCTAATACATATCAGAAAAGGTCGATTTCATACCTGAAAACAATGTCACAATTTTAATGAAATTAAGTAATTAATGACTTAACCAAGACTCTTTTGTTGGACTATGATGAAACTGGCCATCATGAAACTGAAAAAATTGCCCAAAGGTTTAACAGTTCATTGATAGTCCAATTTCCTATAAGTGTAACAAATCATACCTTCCCAAAAATAAGTGATTTTAAGTGAGCCAGTTGCTTAGACAGACAAACATGTCAACACTTTCAGAATCCAGTACGGCCCTTTTCTCCTGTAGAGCATGGCCTGACAGTGAGAAAAGCGTCTCACTAGGAACAGCTGAAGCAGGGGACGCCAAGTATTTTTGGGCAAGATGTGACAAATCTTCATAGGCCCCTGAATGTTTTGCCCACCACTGCAATGGGCAGTCCTCCATCTGAATTATGGGCTCCGCTCTGTAACGATCCAAAGACGTGCCAGCAACTTCATCCGTGTCATCCTCAGAGTCAGATGCATAAACCAGGAGGTATCGTTTCCTCTTAGGTGGTGCATCTGTTGTCTGGGGAGTTGACTTCTGCAGTCTTTCCCGTATGCTCACCCAAACCCCCTCCCGCTCCGATCTTGGTAGGCATTTCAAGTCTTTGAATCGAGGGTCAAGTGCTGTTGCTATCTTCAGCCAAGGTAAGTTGAGGGTGTCTTTTGTCCTTGAGAGATCAGCAGTGAAGCTTTCCTTAAATCTGATTACGTAGTAGGGATCATCGTCTGACACCTTCATTACGTGGAGCAGATGACACAGGGCAGGCAAGACCACTGAACAGGACACATACCCTTCTCCACCAAGAAGATCTGCCACATACCTGCAATGTAAGCACAGAATTCAAATGTGCCTAAAAATGGCAAATCACGTTTGCCATATGCAACTGGAATGTAACTAATAAATGTATGAAATACAATTACAGTCCTAAAACGCAAACTGAAAAAACACTCACTAGATTTTTTAAGGTACTATCAGCATTAATAATACTGGTTATGAAATCCAAACTTACTTGCAAGGTTCAAGAAGTTTTTTCAGCATCTCAATTTTGTCAAATTCACCACCAGTCAGCATCTCTGGAGAGTTTTCTCGGGGGCCAATAGTTGCTTGCAGAGCATCCTTGTTTCTTAGCAGCTGTGTAATCATTGACAGAGTGGAGCTCCATCGTGTGGGCACATCCAGAACGAGCGTCTCTTCTTGCTGTCCCATCTCACCCTGCTGCCTTCTCAGGTCAACGGCATTAGCCAGACTGCGCTTGAAATGTCTAGCCAACTTCCTACATTTTTCCAGCACACTCTGAACGCCGCAGTCACGAAGAACAGTTACGATGGAGCACTGCATACTGTGCGCAATGCATGGCATGTGTTCGTAGGGGATGAGACTGGCCAAAGCCCCCATATTGCCTACTGTTGATATTTTCCCACTGATTTCCCACTGCGATGTGATGTCAGAAATTTTTTTAGCGCAACCTTCCGCAGAACTCTCATCTACGAGTGTCACTCCTAGTGGGAATGAATTTAACGCCCACGAACTGTCTATGAAGTGAGCCGTCACACTGAGGTACTCATGGTTACTAACTGACGGCCAGCGATCACCTGTTAATGCCACCGCTTTTGCGTTTTTGAGTTGCTCCAACTTGCTCGATTTATGATTCGCGTATAAATCCTCAATCCGTGAAGCGATAGTCTCACGTGATGGCAATGTGTACGTAACGTCGGAGCTGGCCAGTTTAATTGTATTAAGAAAGCCTTCATCCTCCACAATACTCAAAGGTCTACAGTCACAAGCGATCCATCTCGATATTGCATCCGTTAATGCTTCTGCCTTAGCAGAAGACACGGGCTGACTTGTGTATTCATGAATCGTACCCTGCCACGCACTGTCACTCGACCTGCCTGTTTCTGCACCAGCGTGTTTTACTTTCAAGTGATAGTACAATGAAGCAATGCTCCTAGGATATTTGAATTCAGCCGCACAAATATTGCAAACTGCAATATTTTTGTCCTCTGTGCCATCAGGCAATTTTTTAAAATGATACGAACCGCGTACCAATCTCTCTTTCCCTCTCCTCTCCCACCGCACATTACCACTCGATCTATCAGTTTCTCCACCAGCATGTTTTGCTTTCAAATGATAGGATAACGAAGTTGTGCTTCTGTGGTATTTAAATTCGGCTGCACAAATATTGCATATCACAATACTTTTGTCTTTTGAGCCATCTGGCATTTTTTTAAAACTGAACGAACCACGTAGTAATGTTTCTTTGCCTCTCCTCCCCCGGCGCAAACTGTCACCGGAGCTATCCGTTTCTGCTGCGAAATGTCTTGCTTTTAAGTGATATGACAACGAAGAGGTGCTTCTGTGGTACTTGAATTCGGCATCGCAGATATTGCAAATCACGACACCTTTATCATCTGAGCCGTCTGGTAGCTTTTTAAAGCGAAACGAACCGAGCAACAGTGTTTCCTCGCTGTTCTCCCCCTGAAGCACACTGCCACCCGGCCTGTCCGTCTCTGTACCCGCAGCGGCACGTTTCGTTTCCAAGTGACAGGATAACGACGGCGTGTTCCAGTCGCACTGGATATTATCGCTAATATTGCTAATTACAATTTCCTTATCCTCTGTGCAATCTGGGAAATTTGCAAAACTAAATGAACCAAGCAACAACGTATCCTCGCCTTCCTTCTTAATCGCACCGTCTCTCGACCTGTCCGTTTCTCCACCGGCATGTTTCGTTTCCAAATGACAGGTTAACGAAGTAATATTCCAGCCGTATTCGAATTCGGCAGCACAGAGATTGCAAATCACGACACCTTTATCATCAGAGCCGTCTGGCGATTTTTTAAAGCTAAATGAACCAGGTAACAATTCCCTGCCTTCCTCTTCTTTAACAGCGAAGTCATTCGGCTTATCCGTTTCTGCACGGGCATGCTTCGCTTTCAAATGATAAGATAACGACGTCGTGCTCCTGTGGTACTTGAATTCGGCATCACAAATATTGCATATTACAATATTTTTATCATTTGAGCCGTCTGGCATTTTTTTAAAACTAAATGAACCAAGTAACAACATATCTTCGCCTTTCCCCTCCATCAGCCTCCTGCAAATGTTTTGACTGCAGTGAATTCTGGGATATCGCGCGTGAGGACCGGTGCTCTCGCGTTGTTTACATCCAGCGTAACGGGAACTTCGCTGCACTACGACCGTCTGGTTACATATATGCTGTCTGGTATTCTGCAAATTGCACCCCTGTTTCTGGCTGGGCGTACTGTTCTTCGTAGAGTCTTTCTAAAGATTCAAACCTAATCATTATATCGCAATTCAGTTGGTCACGATTTTTCTTCGATAAGAACCTTTGCATCGAAGTATTGATTTATTGCAGTATCATTTAAGGCCGGCAGATGGCTTCATTTTACATTTTTTTTATCACTTTGAACATTCAACAATGTTTAAAAATATGCTTTTTATGTAGCCTGCGTTAAGTCCACTGCACTGCAAATCAGTTAGGTGTATACCTCTGAAACGTCAAAGGATAAATCAAATCTTTCATTCCATATATATATATATTTCCACATTTGCGGTTTTAAAAACAGTAATGTGCACTTTATCTACGCACAAAGAAATTGATCAGAGTCAGAATATTTTTATTATCCCGGAGGAAATAGTTTGTAATTTTTTGCATAGTTCATGCAACCGGGAGTTCAAGTTTATTCAAGATACAACCATTATCAGAATGATCATTCTCTTCCTTATGTTGTTAATTTACACAGGGAAATGCAATTCTATATTTTGGTATCTAATGAGTTTAAGGCTATAGATCTTTAACACACAGACATACTGTAGCTCCCAAAGTTCACAACAGTCATACAGGAAGTGACATACTCTGGCTCTCTCTGCATTCTATGGCCGCTATTTTAGACGTGTTTATCCATATTGTCTGTAAGCATTGTATCAGTGCATTCCAGCATTCTCTGGCACTGCGAATCCCAAACACAAAAAGTTTGTTCCTGCTGTCCTGTTTAAAGGGAAAAACAAAACAAAATTGAGAGAAAAGCTCCCGTGATTCACTGCAAAGCCAGTCACCTTTCTAATCTAACAGGAAACAACGAGAGTTCCAGGCGTCAAAATCAGCAGAAATGATCACTGGCATGTATTTTAGGTCTGGTGAAGGTTGAAACTTTAAATCCCTTTTAAAAACTTTTTCCTGAGAGTATTTCAGTTAAATGTAGAACGGCATCCTGTAACATCTGAAAGGGATACAGATAACAGGCAGAGAAGTCGTGGCTTCTCGCATCTCTTCTACTGTTCTATTGTCATCGCAGAATGTGGGACCAGACATATGATTTGGGACGCAGAACGAAAAACGCGAAACGGACTGATAGACAAGGTGAGTTCCCTCTTTAAACTTGTGGTCAAGAAAGAGTTTGGGATTCATTTAAAAGTTCTTTATGTCCTGTCAAACTGTCAAGCTTTGATCAGAATACCTTGATGTGGTGTAAGAGTTTAACTACTCTGGGTGGCCAATCTAGCTTTAATAAGCACCCCTCTATCCACCAAAGTGGGAGATGATTTAAATTTTTTTTAGCACTGATGTTAATATAGGCTGGCGTTTATGTCAGTGACCATACATTGAATATGAGGGATAAGGCAAAAAGACTCAGTTAATGAGTTGCTAAGCTGTGATCAGCTGTCAGCCACTTTCCTGGGCAGAATCTCCAGTGATCTATAATCAATAATGTGACATGCCACATGGGATCCAGCTTAACCCCTCAAACTTTTGCCATTTGAGCTTAATCCTGAGTCATGATCATGTGGATGGGATTGTTATCCAGGCCATGGCCTCCTCAAGGACCTTGAACTGATCCGAGACCTGCTTGACCCTGTATTTGTTCAGGTCCAGTCTGCACCAGGAACCCATACTCTCCTCACACACTATGGTAGACTACTGGTTTTCTCTTCTATCCTTGTTTTGGACCAGGCCAGCATGTGACTTTCAGTGGACTGCTGGTGACACTGCGGTCTCTTTAAGATTGAGAGACAGGGTCAAGAATGTGAAACTGGCACAGGCGGGACTGTCCATTTATTTATACACACGGGATGGGAAGGGAGACCAGCAGTTTTGCTGTGGTATGTCCAGAGATTTCTGACAGACGCTGTCCACACAGACTTGGCAGAAGTTTCTCATGTCACTTCACATTGACATTACTTTTTAAAGAAATTATTACAGGCCGTTCCTCTTGTTTAGTGGAAGATTGCCAATTTGCTAGACTTACACTAGACATTTTCTGTGTTAGGTCTTGTCCTCCTGGCTGGCTTGTTCCTTTTCATCTTGTGGGCACTGGTGGCTTAATGGTTAAGGAAGCACACTTGTTAAATGATTGCGGGTTTGAATCCCTGACCAGCAAGGCACCCCTGAGGTACCCTGAGCAAGGTACCGCCCCCCCAAGCACTGCTCCACTTTCTCTTGATCAAAACTTGCTGTCTATATTCAAATTATTAACCAACTACACTGGGCCATTGTTAGCACCTTCCACTGTAATATCCAGAATATTCCCATAAAGTAGAACGAATATAAATACACTTCTGGGAACACTATTAAAATGTTTGCCCAGCAATAAACCCAGGTTGTTAAATTTGTCAAATTTGAGGGTACAGTTAAGCACCGACTTTGTTTTCTGCCCAGGTCTTCATGCTTTGCAAGGACGTATTCAAGGGAACAACAGAGAGATCTAACCCCTTCAGAATACTCAAATTGTTTTCTTATTTGTTATAAATAAATGCCTAATATGAGGGCCTGCAGCCTAATGTCTGTACTTCATGCAAATCTCCTGAATCAGGAATATGCTGCGGTAGACAGCTTCTACTCTTATTTCTTGCTGTCTCTCTCCTTCAGATGGCCTCTAATGACCCTGACCCCTTAAACCCCCCTGGTAGCCCCCAGCCCGGTGACCTCATCGAGATCTTCAGACCAGCCTATCAGCACTGGGCTCTATACTTAGGTGATGGTTACATCATCAACCTAACACCAATGGGTCAGTACCATTGAGCAGATTGCCCTTTGTCATTCACGTCCACTGTCCCAGCGCTAATCTCTGTGAACCAATCATTTTTCTTTCTGCCCTCAAATTTTTGTGTAAAACTCCCATGAGCTGTCCCAGCATGCGTTTCAGCCTAAAGCGTTCGATCTTCTCCCCTTCAGACGAGAGCCAGGCGGCAGCCATGTCCAGCGTCAAGTCTGTGTTTAGCCGCAAGGCTGTCGTCCGCATGCAGCTGCTGAAGGAGGTCATAGGGAGCGACTCGTACCGCGTGAACAACAAGTACGATGACAACCACATCCCTTTACCCATTACTGAGATCATCGACCGAGCTCAGATGCTCATTGGCCGGGTGGTGTCATATGACCTGTTGGGCAGTAACTGCGAGCACTTTGTTACTTTGCTTCGCTATGGGGAGGGAGTGTCTGAGCAGGTAATTGCTATTCAGTCTGCCACTGTCTTCCCTGTATGAAACAGCTAATGCCCCAGTGTGTAAGTGCATATTTTTGATTTTGCCAGGCTTCGCGAGCGATCGGCGCAATCAGCTTGGTGACAGCCGCTGCCAGTACCCTCTCCATGCTGGGGCTCATCAAAACCCACTCAAGAAGTAGGCCTTCCTGACACGCCCCCTGACCCAGGCCCCGCCCACCCCACTGGCCCAGCTGGCTCCCGGCATTTCTCTATGGCAGTGTCTCTCAATTCGGTCCTCAGGGACCGCCAGACGGTCCACGTTCTTGCTCCCTTCCAGACAGCCACAATGGTGTCCACTTCAAAGACCAGTTTGAGAAATACTGCTTTATGTTGCCACTAAATCCAAGAAGTCATTCTGAAATCTACAAAAGGAGAAATATGTTAAAAATGAGGGAATCTCTGGCCAGAAGGTGGCCTACCGCTCCCCCTCAGCCAGTAGGTGGCGTATTCCTCCCTCTCAGCCAGAAGGTGGCGTATTGCTCCCTCTCAGCCAGTAGGTGGCGTATTGCTCCCTCTCAGCCAGAAGGTGGTGTATTGGTGAAGGACCTGTGCTCACAGTTGCAGCTGAATGACCGAGACCACAGTGCTCATTCTTGTGAGCAAATTTTAGCATTGCACATTCAGATCATACTTTTAATGTTACATTTTAAACTGCAATATAGGAGAGTCTCTCAGGGCATGGTGAGGTGAACATCTCATTGTTGATCTGTGAATTGGACATATAATAATTAATAAAATCAATTACAAATTATAGTTCCACTTCTAGACTAGTAATGCGCTGTTAAGTTCAAAAAGATTAAAACTGCCAGAAGTTTGAGAGGTGATATGAAATTGTGGTTTAAACACTGTGGATTGTCCCTGGACCTGAAATACTTATTTTTTCCCAGAAATTTGTAATTGCATGATAACAAACATACCCCATATTTTTAACAATTTATCTGTACTCTAGCTGTAAAGCAATGTAAATAAAGCACATCTGGAGTGAAACATGATGTGTCTCTTTGTGAATGACAGTATGACACTGTATGTGCCAGCCTGTGTTCTCTGGTGTGGAAGTGACTTTAAAACTGGTCAGTACAAATTAGCTACTTCATGTTATTAATCAGCATCAATATTGGTAACCAGTGTTAGTTTTACAAAGAATAAGCCCCTGAAATTATCATTCTGCACTAGTGCTTAATTACACCACGGGAGCACTTTAACTAATACGCATCATCATCTCTGTGATTATGCTGTTAGCAGTTTCTGCAAACATCGCCATAACCCAGAGTGCTGTATATTCAAATGCATTATAAAAAGACAAAAATAAGAAAAAGTCAGGGCATGCTCCACGCTGAGAGCAATACAATGACTTGTTAAACATAACCCACAATTCTAGTAGATAAAGTAAATAAAAACACACCAGTACTGCAGACACATCCTTGCATTACCAAAAGACAGAGGTCAAAGGTTACAGTAAGTTCTGAAGTCTCTCTCCCAGTTCTTGTCTTTCTCCTTTTTCTTCCTCTCGGCCCTGCGGCTCAGCGTGGCCCCTCGCTCAACGCGCCCCCTGCCAGGGACCTGCTGCACGGCCCGTGTGTCCCCAGCCTCAAAATGTGTCACCCTGGCCCGGGGGGTCGGGCCGTACCCCAGGCCCGCCTGGTCCCTCTTCAGCACAGTGCGGATGGGCCGCTTGGGGCCGGTCCCCCCCGGCCCCAGTCCGGCCCCCGGCTCCCATCCCCCACGGAGCATCATGCGAAAGCCGGCGTTATTGGGGGGAAGACAGTAGTGGGGCGTGGGGGGTGGCCGGCGCAGGCTGAACTGGTGCAGGGTGGAGCTACAATGCCGGTCCTCACTCTCGCTGTACTGGGTACCACAGTCCGTGCACCAGCGAGGGTCTGGGGGTGGGGCTCTGCAGACAGGCACAGACACACCCACCCACACTCATTAACCAATCAGCTGCACTGCTTGGACACCAACTGAATCCATGCACCCACCCATCCATTAAACTAGGGATTCCCAAGTCTGAGGGCAGAGGTTACTGGATCGCCCCATACTGATAAATAAAATGCTGTGTCTCATATTGGTCCACAACAATACAATGTTTGTCCTGTACACATTGTGCAACCCCACTGAACAAATTTTTACAACCTCTGCCGATCCCCACCCCTCGGCCTCCCATATCACTGTTCTGTGAAACTTTTGTATGATGTAAACTGGCCCACGAACATTAAAAGGTTGGCAACCCCTAAATTAAATGATCCACCCATCCTAATTGCCTAATTAATTTATTGATTACTTAATGGCTGCAATAAATAATCAGTGTACCAGTCCTTCACACCTCTAAGGAGTACGGTACCCTGGCACATTGTAAACATGACACAAAAAGTCAATCAGGAGATTTTCACATATGTAATTTATGTAATAAGCTGTATAAATGCCATCTTGTAGAAGGCAGCTTACGTTAACATCAATATTAACAAATTCCCCATGTTTTACGTCCGTGACTGACCTGTCTGTCCTCTGCCTGTCTTCTTGGCACCGAAACGTGTCCAGCTCCCGCACCACCTCTGTGTGCCCGGCCTGATCGGCCAGATCCCGGGCGTCCCGGCCCTGGGAGTCCACCACGCCCACCCAGGCCGCCCCTTTGCGGAGGAGGTACCTCACGGCGTCTAGGCGCCCAGCATAGCTAGCGCACATGATGGCGGTCCAGTAATAGGCATCGCAGAAGTTGACATCGCAGCCCTTCTTTTGCAGCAGCTCCCTGAGCCCCGCCAGGTCCCCCTCCTGGGCGCATCTCAGCAGCCGGTGCCCATCCCTCTCGGAGGGAGCGGCGGCTTGCGGACGCCGTCTTCTTGCTCTCCTCCCGGCCGCGTTTCCCGTGCTGCTGCTTCCGTTCTCTCCGCCGGTCGCGGCGTCTCCATCCCCGCCTTCCTCTATCAGGCTCTGGTAAAAACGTTTAGCCTCTTCCCCGGTTAGTGCATCCCCCTTGTCCGCCGGGGTCTTCACACTGTCGTCCACGGGCCACGCGGCATACGGCTCCTGCGCCCGAGTGAAGGCGATCATGGCCGAACGGGTACGAACACACTGCCCCACTTCATACTACAAAATTAGCCGCACAAGCCACCTGAAAGCAAAGGAGAAAACGCTGTTAGAAACTAGATACAGTATAACCAACAAATGCATAAAGCGTCACCAAAACTATATATCTAACTTATCGAGCAATCTTTTTAAACTAAGACTTGTAGATAAAAAAAGATGGGTGTCGGGCAACACCTTCCAGTTCTTAAAATGACTTAAATGACTGACAACGCTAAACACCGTGTTGAAGCACTTTAAGGCTTTTATAAATAGCGGGGGACATGCCTAGACGAAGTACATATGAGTCTCGGTTCCCTTCTCCTTTATCGAAAATGCGATTAATTACCTTCTCCATACTGAAGAAAACCACAATGGTCTGTTTACCATCTTCCTCATCCCTTTCATTCATGAGGGAATCAGAGTCCGACAGAGCGCATTACTGCCACCAACAGTCTCGGAGGACAAAACGAAGGCGACGGTGAAGCCGTCACTATAGGATGGAGGAGAGGAATGTACGGGTGGGATATCAACAGGGAATAAGAGTGGATTAACATCCCTCACATGTTGTGCTCGATCATTCCCCCTTTTGCGGTGAGAACAATGCAGGGATCTGGTGGAGGACTTTAAAGGACAGGCAAACCGATGAACAACTGGGGACCAAGACAGACACCCTGGGAAAGAGATATTAGAAATGCTATGGTTTATTTTCTTCCTGTAGGACTATATGGACGCGGTCTGGGTATGTTAGTATATTGACGTAGCATTTATGGTACATGTTGAGGACATTAATGTTGTACTTTCATGCTTCTAAGATGTCAGCAGCTCTGTAATTGAAGTACCACTGTCTTTTAAACATTTATGTAGGTAAATCAGTCTGTATGGGGCATTATCATTTTTTATTTTTTATTTATCAATTTTCTACTCTGTCAGCTTGGCCAGTAAGGGGCTCTGGAGATTCCGCATCAATCACTAGTGCCATGCCCACACCATCGCTGTGGGGGAGTGGTGAGCTCTGTGATTTCACACTATTGGAGGCTTAGGAAATTTATATCTGCATTGACCTCATATGAAGGTGTTCTAAAAGTGTTTGTCTAAATTCAATGTGATAACACAATGTGGACTTACAGTCCTCTTCGTTCGTATGTCTGAAAGTTTGTAAGTAGAGGAGCGTCTGTATATACAGGAGTAATATTAAGATAAGATGGTGAAACAGAGACCATCTTAAAGCCTTAACATGTTAAAATGTTGTCAATATGTGCAAACAATAAGGAGGCACTTGAATATAAACTTGCTCACCTCAATGTGGATTTAGTCAAGTAAGTTTAATTTCTGGGGTCGGAGTGGATACCAACCACCAGAGAAACATTCCAATTCACAAGAATGGATACTGACAGGTAGTCTCATCATGAGTGTTGAGTGACACATTATCTCATCATGAGTGTTGAGTGACACATTATCTCATCATGAGTGTTGAGTGACACAGTATCTCATCATGAGTGTTGAGTGACACATTATCTCATCATGAGTGTTGAGTGACACAGTATCTCATGAGTGTTGAGTGACACAGTATCTCATCATGAGTGTTGAGTGACACGTTATCTCATCATGAGTGTTGTGCCCTATTACATAAACACTAAAAAGAAATCACACCAACTTATGTAAAATCAGAATCAGTAATATTTTCATTTTTAACAAAAAGGCTTCACAAAAGTATAAGAAAAAAATGAACATTTTGATGATTTTTTTTTAGTTAATGTGACACATTAAAATATTTCATACCCTTTCATTTAAAGGATCGCCTGATCAGTATAACATATTAGAAAGGATAGATTTAAGGGTTTAACTTGGTTTTATAAATCATTTACAGGCACATGTTTACAGTTTGAATAGGAAGATATACAGATATCATATACACTGATTGACAAACTTCTAAGGTGAGTCATAAGATGATTTCACATAGTTGAATGAGGAGACATATAAACCTGTATTTTAAAGAGGCACAGATACACATGCTTGCATATACATTTCTCTGTAGTCCTGTGGCAATGCCCTGTTGTGTGTAGGTGTGTGACTTTAGCGACTGATCTGGGGTCAGCATGCTCACACCGCGCAGGCATTCTGGCTGGGGTTCATCGTCAGGTTCCTGGTCGGGGATCCACATCCTTATGCGTCACCACCTCCGGTGGCTCCACCCACTTATGCATTCACTGGGAACAAGGGAACAAGCTTTCTTTTAGGTAGCGAAACGAGAACTGGAAGTAAGAACAGGAACTGCAATAATATGAGGTACGATACTCTTCCAGGGGTGAATTGAAGGCACAGGTGTTCATAACTGTGTTCTATGGGGATTTGAAGCTGTTAGTTAGAAAACTAGTGTTTCTTAAAACCGCTTATTAATAATCAGTTAACCATTCATGATGGATTAATAAAGGGTTTTCATATACATTTACATATAGTATGTATATTTGTTTGTTAAATTATTTCTCCTCAAGGATAAGTAGTTGATGACTCAATGTAAAGCAGGGGTGGGCAATCTTATCCGCAAAGGGCCAGTGTGTATGCAGATTTTTGGGATAACCTTTAGGTCAGCTGTTCAAACCCAGATGTGAAGACTCTTCAGCTAATCAGTCCTCTAATTAGTAATCTAATTAGGGAGTTGCAGCGAAAACCCACGAAAACACAGTGGCCCTTTCAGCTGTAAAGGTATGAAAAGGGAAGTACTGACTGCATTCCTCTGGAAGCTCCAAAGGCACATAGTTACGGCGGCAGAGATGGACAAAGGCAGCTGCCAGCCTGCAGGGGGCCCTGTCCTGGTTACAGCGGCTCCTGTCGCACACAGCCAGGAACTGCAGCGGATCCATCTGAGCAGAGAGTAAGAAGAGTTAACAAGAAACTGGAATACCCTTTGAAAACACAAGCTCCATGCAAACGGAGGCAAGGGCTGAAAGCATACTGGGCAACAGTGCCACCCTAACGAGAGCTAATAGTTAACCAACTACAATCGTGCTTGATGACTGAATTATGGGCCTGACTGGTTCTATAATATTGCGCAGTCGCAGAGAGAAACAGGTGCTGTTTAAAGGGGCAGTTCACCCCAAAATTGAAAAAAGATGTTTCAAAGGGGCGGAAGATATCGCCGGGGTGCTCACGCTTGTATCGTCTGAGCAGTGATACGATTGGTGTGAGGAGTTTGGTAGAAGGAAATAGTTCCTACATTGAACTGTTCACTACAAAGTCTGCGGATTATTGTGAGTAACTGGGCCATGATTTCTGGTAAGAGACATTGCTGTTGAATTATTCAAATGTATTTGTCTGGTGCTTTAATCACCACAGAAAGAATTCCATTCACTCCATCATATTTGAGTGAAGCCCGACATTTCTATGCCCAATATTTCCAAAACTAAGCAACTCCCAGCAGAACAACCTAGATGGATAGACAGCACTAAAGCCCCCCTGATACATATCTCTTTTCAGTTTTGGGATGAACTGTTTCTTTCAGGTGTGAAGCAGCGGGACGTACCACCCTGAAGCAGGCACTTAGGGGGGAGTCAGAGGCTGAGAACAGCGAGGCACAGCCGGGGGGGCTGGGGGCCATCTTAGCATTGGTGGTGTTGGAGCAGGACCCCATCTTCCCAGGGTCACTGCGACACTGAGGACGTAGCTGCAGGCAAACCGCACATATACACGTCATGTTACAGCCGGGACGAGTTTGTTGTTTCTCAGAAAGTCACTTCATGGCCCCCTGCCAGTATCTCCTAAATATGGAACGTGGTTATTTAATATTTACTGTAGCGACTGTTCATGGCCAACAGGGGGCAGATGTGTGGTTTTAGTGGTGATAAATACCACTGCTGGTTACACCTGTGCCATACCCTACCTGCCAGCTCTGGATGAACTGCTCATCATTGTCTGCTTGAGATCCATCAGGAAGCGTGAGGTCATTTCCTGCTTCGTTGTCATTGGTCCCCAGGAGACCCACAGAAGCGCCTGTATGAACATAAACATGTAGCACCCAGCTATTCCAGAAACAACAGACCTGCTCTGGAAACACACAATATTAGCATTTCTTTCGCATAGCTGCGATGTGGCAAACCACTTTGGTGCTCCTATAAACGGTATGGCAGTGTAACATTGAGCCAGAGATCAGAATTCCAGTTTCACGGCTGAGGTAAGTTTTACCATGGTGCCAGCTGCTGAGAGTCAAACTGCAAACACCATGTGACAGGTCACATGACACCACTGCTCCATCCTGATTGGATACTTCAACAAGGTCGGAGTCTCTTCTGACTGTCACGCCATTGTCTGTGATCGATTTGTCTGTTATGCGGCAGTTGGTATGCACCTATGAAGGATAAATTAATCTCTCTCTTCTGATGTACAGTAATATGCCTAAATCCATTTGGGTTACAAAATATCGGAAGTAGCTATTTATTGTATCAGGGATCATTCGTTTAAAATTTGGAAATAAAGGCACATTCATTTATTGGGCTGTGAGAGTTACCTGTCCACCGGACGTAATGCTGACAGTGACGTTGCTCATTTCCACTAGAAGACTGCGCTGTGGCACTCCATTTGGGCTCAGCAACACAGTGAAGGAGCCGTGAGCCACATCACGGGCCACGAGCAGGGCGCAGCGAGGGGGCAGCTCGTACAGGTGGCCGTCGAAGGACACCGCAAACTGATCTGACACCACCAGAGCCTGGTCTGGGGAGCGGCAGAGAGAGGTTTATGGGGGAAGTTGGAAAGAAGAGAATCTCTAGGGTAGTATCAGGATGGCCGCCAGGATGATTTCACAACTCGGCAAAGTCTTGCGATATGTCCAATGCATGTCTACATCTAGGAATGGCTAAAATGGAAAGGAAATGACAAGTTCTGCCAGGAACCCTGGATAAGGTCTCTTTATTATTCTTACGAACAGTAAGTACTACTCACACATAGCAACACAGGTCGGCTGGCATCCTACGATTTTAACTATTCTGGCCAAAGGTATAATAGAAGAGCATCTAGAGACTTGAGCCAGAAACCACTGTATTACAGTCTTGTGTTCATGGCTGCCATGCCACCTGCTGGCCCATTTGCGAAATGAAGGGTGACTCACGGCCGAAGGGGCTCTCCATCATCTTCCTCTTGAGCCGATACAGTTCAGCGGTGGGTTGGAGGGAGGTCAAGGCCACCACGGGTCTCAGAAGCCACTCCTCCAGAAGGAATTCCACCAGTCCGGCCTCCCCGACGTCGGACCAGGTCACCCTGGGCAGCGGCACCTGAAGAGTCACCTCACAGTGGCTGGAGCAGCCGACACACACACACACACATACATGTATGTTAGTCAGCTGAGATTAGTGGAGTGTTATTCAGGTTTGTCCCCTGTATAATTATATAATTACACATGTGCCAAGGTTGCAATGCCCACTGTCAGAAAAATTTGTACCTTCAAGGGCCTGCCAATTGTTCCCTATAGCTGTAGGTAACTGTACCTTTTAAGGTATAGAAATGGATTCTGAGGAAAATCCCCAAGGTACAAGCAACATTAATGTATCAATGGTACAAAAATGTTCTTCAGAGTCCATTTCTGTACCTTAAAAGGTTCAATTAGCTACAGCTATAGGGAACAACTGGCAGACCCTTGAAGGTACATCCCCAGTGTCCTTTTACGATAACCGATGATCACATAAAACTTACTGACACCCTTTGACCACCTGCTTTAAGAAGTCTTGTTGGAAGAACCGTCTTGCTCGACAGTCAACTGACATGGATAATACATCCAGTAGAGAGATCCAGTAGAGTACCTGTGTGACAGCTTGTAAAGCGAGGCCAGCCGTCTTCTGACCCCAGCCAATGCTGCTGCCAGCCTGGATTCTACCCACAAAGCTGTCTGCTGGCTTGCCTGGAGGGCACACGTATAGACACAAAGGAGGATCAAAGAGAGCTCATTGTCCCTCCATTATCATCCAGGGACCGTGCACCTACATTCTTCTTCACGACACCATATTACCATGTCCAGGATGGAGGTGAGTGTGCCCAGCACGGCCTTCATCGCCCTCTGGTGGTGCTCCTCCAGAACTGCAGGCAGAATCTCCACCAGTCTCCGTGCCCAGAGAGCCGCTCCATCTCTCCAAGCTGTGTCGAATCGACGGCCCGTCACATCCTGGTAGGCCCCTGCCAGGGTGGCCAGTGGCCCTGTGACAAGACAAACACCAAGGAGGAAAGCAGATTCCTGTTTTAGGTACTCGACTTCCTGCTAAGCACAAAATGCTCCTTCAATGTTCAGTTTATGTTGAGGCACACTTGTCATTAAGAGCTTTTCATTTTAAATCCTTAAACTGAGGTGCAAAGAGAAGCAACACAAAGTATTGAACAGTATGATAAACAGAAAAGCGTGATTTCCAGATGAAAGACAAACCACACAGGGTCAGAAAGGATAAAGGTACACATACATTGACCACCCATTTTCTGTAACTGCTTATTCAATTCAATTCAAATCAATTCAGTTTTATTTATATAGCGCTTTAACCAATGGTCATTGTCACAAAGCACTTTACATATAACCGGCCCAAGCAAGCCTGAGGCAACAGTGGCAAGGAAAAACTCCCTCCAGCAGGAAGAAACCTTGAGGAACCTAGACTCGGAAGGGGACCCCATCCTCCTCTGGGCGACCGGGTAGCAAAAAGTATTTACATTGACAATAATTACAGTCTAAATAGTTTTTAAAGTCCCAGTTGGTTCCTGGCCCCAGAGGTGTGAGGCAACAGTGCTAACCACTATGCCACCGTTCCTCCCCACCTGCATTGCACACACCTTATTCCCTCCTGACATTTACCTTTTAAATGTAATATAATTTGCCTCCACAAAATTTCCTGGATTCGTACAGTATATGGTTGCCCTGGTTACAGCCCCCCTGATCTAGCAATGGTTGCCCTGGTTACCGCCCCCCAATCTAGCGATGGTTGTCCTGGTTATCACCCCCTGATCTAGCAATGGTTGCCCTGGTTACCACCCCCCAGGTCTAGTGATGCACGCTCCGATCCCAGCCGTGGCCCCCCAGGCCTCCTAGCAGTGCCTCACTCTTCAGCTCCTGCTGGACCTGCAGGGACACTCGGTTCAGCACGCCCAGATAGTGTGGCACAACGTCAGTGAGGGAACGGCGTAAGGGAGCCCTCCTCCAGGCGCCCCAGAGCCCCCCGGGCCCCTGCGTGAGCAGAGCCTCGGCCTTCTGGATCACACGGAGGGGCCGCTCGCTCATTTCCTGAAGCAGCACGCTGTCCCGGGACTATAGGAGGAAAGAATATATCTGAATTAGTTTCTCATAATCCTACCCACAACGCACCTGTTTCATTCTGCCTTGGTAACTATACAATTCTGAATAAAATGGAATCAGTCAGAAGACAAAAAATTCTTTTACGACTAGGGCCTGTCTGAGAAATACAGCCACTGTAGAGGTCACTTCGTTTAGAGATACCAACCCTAACGACCTCGGATTAAAATTCAGGTATGGATTTCGGTGTGTGGGGTTGGATCCAGCCTTGGAAGCCATCCAATTAAACTGCAAGTATTTTCACTATGTGAGGGAACCAGTGGGTCCAGAGGAAGCTAATATGAGTGTTGGAAGGACAGGCAAACTCCACAGCTAGGGAAAGCAGCAAACGAGCACCCACCCAGTCACAGATCAACATATTTGTACAAGATTGTCAAAGAGAAGGAAGCCATTTTCAGGAAGGAAACTGCTGTGAATAAAATAAGCAAATCTGAACCATTCTGAGATGGCTGTGGGCCTGTGGAACTTCATGCAGAAATAAATAATTAAATCAATATTTATCAATTAATCATAACTCAGTAATCCTGTTCTCAGATGTCGATAAGCATTTAGAAGACTGAAGGATGAAAAAATTAATAATCCTGTACCTGGTGCCTGAATTCCACAAGGAGGCGCTGTAGGATTCTTATTTTTTCCAGCAGCTTGTTCTTTATGTGGGACCCCAGAACTCGTACTCTGGCCTAGGCACACGTTAAATGACCATTCGGAAAGGCCCCTTCATTGTTACACGTGAGATACATTGGTGATGAGGGTCTATTAATATTTGCACGTCAATAAATGTCAATAAATGTCGATTTAAAAGTTAATAAATGTCAATATAAATGAACTCAAGGCACAGAGTCTTCAGCATGTCTCATCAGCCTTACCTCTGCCTCCTGCAGGCTCTCTGCATAGCCTTGCGCACCAATTGTCAAGCTCTGATTGGCTGCCCTCACAGAGAAGGATGCCAGCCTATCCCGCTTGGCCACACCCTCTCTCCTTTGCACCTCCAGTGTCAAACGTCGCCTCCCCTCCATACACAGTGCTATGGTCAAGTCATCGTCTAATGACGCTCCTTCATGCGCAAGTGTGAGCATCCAGACAGACACATGCAGACGAAAAACATTATGACTGTTACAAATGAAATGGGCAATACATTTTCAGTACCTAGAATCTGCTTGTTAAATCAGTACATGAACTTTCTCCAGCATTTCTTACCATCACTGTAACCCGCAGCAGTCTGCAAGCATCTTCCCTCTAGTGCCCCCTGCAGCCAGAGGCGGTCACTGCGGTCCAGTCTGGCTTGCATGAGCAGCCCTGCACCCCGGCGAGATGAGAGTACACTGCCTCCCAGCTCGAGAGCTCCGTCACCCAGCTGCAACTGTAGCAATCATGCACAAACGTCAATTAACACATGCCTATACATAGACGGACAGAGAGGCATGCATTCAGGTATCTTGACATACAAACAGGCACAGATTAACACAGAAATTCAAATACCATCATGCACATGCACACGCACGCAGACGGTTCATTCTGCGGGTTGTGCATGCTCTGAGCGCCTGACTGCATGCAAAGAGTTCCAAAGTGTGAAGCCTGGCACTCTCACCTCAGTGTGCAGGGAGAGGTTGTTGTGGTGAGGGATGGAGTCGTTAGTGAGGACCAGGGTCAGACTGCTGTGCCACGGCTGCCCGGATACAGACAGGCGGGTCTGGGTGTAGAGCAGCTGCCTGCCTGTGCTGATGCGGTGGTATCCGGACACGGCCCACGCCTGAGACAGCCACAGGGACACACAAAAATATGGTCTACTGCAACGAGGAAGTAGGGCTTTGCATTGCATTCTGGGATATGTGTGCGGGAATGAGAAGGGCTATTTTTCAATATGCTTACTTGACCATTCTTGTGTCCTCATATACCAGTATGATGTCATCTTCCATTGACGAAGTACAGTTCCAATACACAAGCACAGAAGTACGGAGGACGGTAAAAATCCCCAGATGTCGTTCTTGCCCCTCCCCAAATATCAAGGATGCATCGATTGCATCCTAGTTAACGAGAACAATACCATGATTCCCTGCATCCCAAATTCGTTCTTGGGATGCAAGTTAGCAAGAGCACACCTATTGAGAAACACCCCAGATTAAAGGTTTGGAGGTCAGGTAACCATGATGACATGGGACTCACTGGGTGTGGAGGACATAGACCCAGGAGCAGGTGGTGCTCCAGCTGATCTTGGCCATTAGTGTGGACCTGGGCAAGGAAGGTGTGGGACGAACAGGGCAGGGGGGACACGTTCTCGGCACCCCCCTCCAGCTGCAGTGTATGTACGCCCTTGGCTCCTCTCTGCACAAACACACACAAATAAAAAGAATTTTTTTACATCACCTGAATCCAACCTACCAAGTCATACTTTTAAGTATTCCAGAAGAGGGAATCACCTGGTACTTCATAGCCTGCGTGATCCTCTTGTCAGCCCATTTCAGCTCTGCCGACTGGGAGTACGAGCTGCTCTCCCTACCCATGGTGACACATCCTTCAATGTCCACCAGGGGGAGCACTGCCTGCATCTGAAATGCAGGAATTCAAATGAGGTCTAACTGCTGGAAAAGAATGCCGCATTATCTTTACAATAAGGAAACAATAAAGTAAGGATGACATAAGAATGAAAATATAGTACCTGCCAATGGGTATTTTTAATTTGCATAGCAAGTTATGGCATAAATCATATTACATTGTATATAGTTTTTGTGCTTCAAGTTCTAGTGAACTAAAAAATGTCTTTAAAATTTAAAAAATTTTTCTAGAGAGAAGTTCTACAGAAATGAGGTACCTGGCCTGGTGACAGCAATAGGCAAGCCTGCCCTCTGCTGGAGCTTCCATGCAAGTGTCTGCTCACTCTGAGGGTTGCATTCACAGGTCTTCCGTCATTCCAGGAGAGCCGGGCCTAACAGCACCACACAGAGCACACGCGATTATGCCCGGTACCCATAATGCCCTTTGGTAAGCTTCTCCAGCTCATCCAATCACTGACATTATGTTATACCGTTTTTCTTCAGTTTCAAAGTTTTATTGACTAGCTGGCATAGTACAATGCAACTCTTACTTGCAGGCTTCCTGACAGACAAATAAAAAAAAATAAAACAAGAAAAAAAACAAATAGTGATAAACAAATAATATATAATACCTCTGCAGATTTGGGTAATTCAGGTCCAGAGAGTAAAAGTCCAGACCAAGATTTTGTTTCAACCAACCAGTTGAGCATAAAGAGTCACAGTCACAGAGTATTCAATTGGTTGGTTGAAACAAAATCTTGGTCTGGACCTCTGTAGACAAACACTCCATATGTACATATACAGCTCTGGAAAAAATTAAGAGACCAGTCTATATTTAAAAAATAAACTGCATTTATAAATCCTGATTTAATCCTGGGTCTGCTGGCTGAAGGCTACACTGTGAGGCAGGCTGCTTCCAGGCTCAAAGTTTCTAAGACAGCAGTACACAAGAACAAAGTGAAGCAGGAGACACAAGAAATAACCAAAATCCAGCCAGGTAGAGAGCAGGAGCAACTTTCTAATGCCAGAGATGACCGTTAACTTATTCAGCAGTGCCTCATAAATCAGAGGATGACCTCAAGTGACCTTCAAAAGGAATGGGAAACATTGAGTGGTGTGAAGTGCACTGCTAGGACAATTCATAACAGGCTCTTAGAAGCAGGACAGAAGACCCACAAAGCAAGAAAGAAGTCCTTCATCAGTGAGAAGCAGGGAAGAGCCAGGCTGAAGTTCGTATATTTTACACAGATGCATACGCATAAATTGAGAAATGAGTGAAACTGAAAATTCTGCTGTTCAATGGACACAGAGGTAGAATGCCTTAAATAGCTGAATACGACTTTTGCATCAGGGTTACAGTCATGTGTCCTTAGAATGGTCTTTGATTGGATGCGTCTCTCAGGGATGGACGCGTGTCTGAGGGATATGTGATACCTGGTGGCTGCTCCCCTGTCCATGGGCGAGGCTCTGCGAGAGCGTGTGAAGGTGGAGGTGCGACAGGGCTTGAGTAAAGGGTTGCCTCACGTCCACTGTACCCTCCCAGAGCTCCTCTTCCCTGCTCCATGAGCACAGCACCTTCACCTGTGGACAGATTTCGATGGCCTTCAAAACGCTATTTAAAGGTCATAAAACCCATGAAAAATACAACTAGACTGTCCACCCACAGTATGTTGTTTCCACTGACACATGAACTGCTCTGAACTAACAAGAACAATAGATAAAAATTAACAGCTTTGAGCTAACAAGAAAAAAGTGAAACAAACAGTCTTAAACTAACAAGAATCATAAATGAATTGAACCGATTTTAACCCGCAAGAACAATGGATTAAATGAACAGAGTAGAATTAATAAGAACAATACACTGAACAGAGATAAAACGGAAGGCACTGTGATTTCAACAAGACTGACATGCACATCCCACACAAATTCGTTTGAACTAAAACATCACAAAGAACATCTATGAAAGCATCCACTAGAATTGTCTCTCACCTTTTCATTTCTTTCCTGTCCCGTCCAGTCCAGCAGGATGCTGTCCAATTGTCGATGGGCTGAGCTATCTAACCGAACATCCAGACTGCACGCTTGAGGCAGGGAAGGAAACCTGTTGGACACCTGAACTGAGAAACGACAATAAACATTCTGGTTTACTTATGGTCTGTAGGTTTGTTTAGTTCCTACTCCATTAAGCTGTTGTTCATCTGCAGGTTTCCATCCTTACCTTGCATTTGATGGACACCCCTCTTGTGTTCAGGGGGTGTGGCATACTCTCCAGAGACTCTGATCATGTGACCTCCCCACACAACTTCCTGTTGCAGACTTCCTGTCCAGTTTCCACCCTTATACGTCATCCTCACCGCCATATTTCTGGGTATGGACCTCAGCTGCAAGCAAAGATGACCCGCTCAGGATCAAAGGCAAGCTTAGGCTGGGTTGACTCTAGGATTTTTTAAGGTGAGGGGGCATAAGAGGGACCATAATTCATGCAGATGGGCCAATATTATCATTATCCAATGGTATCTTTTGAACATAAGAAATTTACAAACGAGAGGAGGCCATTCGGCCCATCAAGCTCGTTTGGGGAGAACCTAACTAATAGCTCAGAGTTGTTAAAATCTTATCTAGCTCAGATTATCGAATCGGTTAGTGACTAGGGAGGGGGCACTCAGAGGGCCAATCAGCACTGAGCTGGGGGCCAGTGCCCCTGTATACACTGCTAACATGGCAGGAAGAGGAGTTTTGTGAGAAAATGCAGGGATGGTGGATGGCACACCTGTGCAAATGAATGGTTCAGCTCCAGCACCTGGCTGCATCCGGCCCGCGAGAGCGCCAGCTGGCCTACGGCACGCAGCTCAGAGCTGCCTGCTCGCACCTCAGCCAAGCCCTGCATGCTAGCACTGCTGTGATTCAGCTGTTGGAGACAGGTCAGAAACGCCAGGGTCCTGGCTCACTGCTTTCCCGCTTTCTCAGGACACATATTCTTCTTCTTTTGTCACCAGTAACCAGACCAATGAGTCCAATACAGAGTCTTAAAATGCAGCTGATATGGCCTTAGAATGTATATTATATGAGTGGCTGAGATTTGGTTTGCCCAGCTTGTCAAACATGTGAAGCTCATGGGAGATTTGCTAGCACAAAAAGATTCTGTGGGCAGAAAGAAACATGATTGGTTCAGAGAGATACCCAATCAGATTATAGAGGAGGTGGGTCCAAGCAACTAGAGGAAGTGGGACCAACCAATCAGATGTCGTGGTCCTGCATCCTCTATTTGCTTGGACCCGACTCCTCTACAATCTCTTTCTGAACCAATTGTTCTTCATTCTTCCCTCACAACATTTTTGTGCAAGTCAAATTCCTAGGAGTGAAGGGGAAGGGAGAAATAGTGGAAACTAACTAGTTCTGTGATTTTTTTATTATAGCACCTGAGCTTTGGCTTCCAGCTGTGAAGGCAGGTAATCATGCAGCGCAGGCATGTTCTGCTGCATCCTGATGTTCAGTTCCTTCCTGGAGCAAAGGATACAAAATGGCACAAAAAAAAGCTGCTGAATTGAGGTCGAGAGCATTCTTTTGCGGAATCATCAAGTCGGTCATCGATTAATGAGGCCAAAATAGACCGTGCCCCTGACCCCCCTGTTACCTGGAGGACACGTCATGTCCGTGTGCCGTGAGAGCCAGTGAGGAGTTAGTCTTGGGGTTTACAGCCAGAGAGCAACGCAGCTGAGAGTCAGTGAGCCTCCCCCAGGCCTCCACCTACACAGCATACATACGCAGATGGAACGCATACATATTCAGATAGTGCAGACACATACGCAGGCAGCATGCAAAACATGCATGCACAGACAGCACAAATGCAGACAGCACGCATACATACGCAGTTAGTGCAGACACATACGCAGGCAGCATGCAAACATACATGCACAGACAGCACACACACATATGCAGACAGCACAAATGCAGACAGCATGCATACATATGCAGACAGCACACGTACATACACACCAAAAGGCAAACAGACGGAAGGGGAGAGAAACTCATTTTTAATAATAAAAATACAATATAATAATCAATAACATTTATGATTAATTAATTAGTTAACTATGAAGATCATTACAGATATCTTAATCATGCTGAGGTCATGTATCAGTAATTACCACTATTATTAATTATTACTCTAAACTCTGACGCTCTGTTTATCTAAAGTCTGTTTTTCGAAGTTCACATTACCTCTGTCTCCCACACAGCTCACCTGAAGCGTGGGTGTGTCTCGCCCCTCGCTGATATGGAGGACAGCGGCCCTGACCTCGCGTCCTCCTGTCCCCCAGCCGGCCATCTCCCCGGCAACACGGACTCGTGTGCCGTCACAGTAAACATCCACAGACACCTGCTTCTGACTGCCTGTAAGGGGGGGGTGCCATTTAGGGGAGTTAACCACTTATACTGTACATCCCACCCAGGGTGTACCCCACCCTTGTGCCCTGTACTGCCTGGGATAGGCTCCAGGGACCAGGCTCACTGAAACTCAAACCAGGATCCAGGATAAGTGGATGGAGGATGGATGGAAACACATAAAGCAAATTACTATACTGCAGATTTTTGTAATCAGTTATAAAGGTGTGAATTGTCACACTCCACCAGCATGCATAGTGTAGGAAAAAATCCTTAAGTAATTTACTTCAGGGCAAGATGGAGCGGGAAAATTTGCCAGGAGAAGCTGATTGCAGTACTTTCCCATTAGACGGCCTTCTTTTTTGGAAGTGTTCAAATGTCCCTTAAGCCTTAACAGCAGTCACACAACAACAGTGCTTATTTAATGCCTTATAAGAATTAAATACAGATTTTACTAGTCCGCCATGTACTTTTTAAAGCTTTTATCCACAGGACAAACAGCAAATAAATAAAATAGTAAACAAAATAAATAAATTACATGAAAATAAACAAACAGATAAATTAAAAAAGACAAGGAAACATTTATTTGCCACTGAAGGGCCTGCTAATTGTAAAATACCACGGCACATCCTTCAGCTCACATCCACCAGCCCACATCCTCCAGCTTACATCCTCCAGCCCACATCCTCCAGCTCCCATTCCCCAGCTCACATCCACCAGCCCACATCCTCCAGCTCCCATCCTCCAGCTCCCATCGTCCACTATCTGACATCCTCCAGTTCACAGCCACCAGCTCACATCCTCCAGTTCACATCCATCAGCTTACATCCACCAGCCCTGCTACAACATGTCCCATGTGCTGAAATTACCTTGGTGGTGTGCGGTGATGGCCGTGCCCAGGCTGTGGGGAAGCCCTGGCAGAAGCTCCCGGGGGGCAGTGAGGGAGAACAGAAGGCCCAGGCGGCCCCTGGACAGACTGACATTCAGTGCAGAGGCCCACAGCTTTTCCCCGTCCACAGAGAGGTGCATCCTGGACTGCAGCTGGGGGAAGTGCCCCTGCACAGAGCACAGTGCCTGCAGGGGGCAGCAAGGAGTCGCAATGGAGATTCTCACTGAAATGATGATTTTGTTATGGGCTAAGCAGGTGCTAATTGAAATGTCTGAATCATAATCATTACTATTATTTACTCATAAGCTGATCATCTTGGCCTCTTTACCCAACCAAAGTTCAACTCACAGCCTTCAAATATTTTGTCCACCATGCTGCCGCTATTAGCAAAAAATTACATTTTAGAACATCCAGTTAAGTAACAACTGGACAAACAAGGTTTTCAAAGTCAGTGTGGGTTAAGTCTTCTGTGTTACATCAGTCACTGCCTAGTCTAGACCAACTGGAACCAAAAAATTAACCAATGAGGAGCGAGATGAATCTGCCACTGAGTGACATCACATAAAATTCCCAGCCAAGTCTCAGAAGCTCATTTCCTCCTATCACCAGGACCAAATGTCCTCTACATATTTATGCTGCATGTAGCTCCATGGCTGTAGATTCTTGAAGGCTGTCTTGCCACATACCTCTACAACCTTGGGAAGGCCTCGCTTCTCCAACCAGGGCCAGCTGTGCTGCAGTGATCCTGTCACTTTGGTGCCTTCAGACATGTCCTTCAGCTCAGCTCCCAGGCTGGCGAGCTGTGCCCCAAGCTGAGAGTGTACCAATAGGCTCTTAACCTCCCCGAAGCCCAACTTGGCCTGAGGTCATAAGCAGAGAGAACAAAGAACAGCGGTGCTGATTCAGCTCGACAAAAAGAGCGAAAGAAAAGAGCAGAGAACACTCTTGGCAGTTTTATTTACAGAAAAATGTAAGGGCAGAATGAAAAATAATTTGATCAGAGAGACAATCAATCAGACTGTAGAGAAGGTGGGTCCAAGCAAGGAAGGAGGAGGCAGGAACAAGATATCTGAATCTTTTTTCATTCTGCCTTCAGAACTATTTTGTTATTTTGTTGCTGTTAGTAAAACTCCCGTGAGTGAGGAGAACCTGAATGCTGTTGTTCTTTGGTATCCCAAAGTCCCTCAGGGGGCCCACAGAGTGATTGAAGCAGTACATCAGTCTGATCCCTTCCTCTGTCTTCTCAATACTCAGATCTTCAGTGATCTGCAGGGATCCAAGCAGTTACATGTCAATGTGTTCTGATTACAAGACAACATAACCTGCCGCATGAAATGGTGTCTCCATAACACAACACTGCCCCCTACCTGTTGGCTGCCTAAGATGCAGCTGAGAGTCTTGTGGTAGGAATCACGCCCCCTGTCAGAGTTAAAAGACAGCTTTGTAGTGGGAGGGACCCCAGCAACCCGTAAGAGGGGCATGGAGTGGTTCAGCAGGGCCAGAATGTCCAGCTTGTTCTAGAACAAGAAACACACAAACATTGCATCTATGGCCCCACTGATCCATTCAATTTCAATAACACTTAATGTTAGCTGAAGCCACTTTATCTACTGATAATTCAGTTTATGGACAGCCATTTGTAACAGGATGTCAGAACCGAACCTTGTGCATGTATACATTAAATTCCATTTGCATACTCTCTATGTTTACAGAGTTTCCAACTTTAGTCAGCAGGCTGGCGTGAGATTTTCAATTCGAGTCTGCACACACATGCACACGCATTTACATTTATGTAACAGTTTTATTAAAACCTGTAGGGTTTGCAAACTACTGTAACGCTTTTGATGTAGCTAATTTTAGGTTTATAATGGAATAATATAGATTTGCTGTAAAATTTCTTGCATGAGTGTGAGAGTCTGAAAGCGTGAGTGTCACGCCGGACGCATGAGAGTTGATAACACTGTTTTCATAACAATAACAATGCCAATTAGGGAAATGCTGATAATCGCTAATCCTGTGGCAATGCAGTCATAGGAAATGGGAAATAGAGGGACTACAATACCCCAGCTGCTTTGGTAGTCAGAAGAGCCTGCAATTTCCTGTCATCTGCGACCAGGGACAGATGCGAGTCTGTGATCTCCTTGCTAATGGCCAAGGATCCAGATCCTTCAAGCCTGGATGGAGTGCCCAGCTCCTATGGGAGAAGCAGAGTGCCTTTCTGATCATTTTTGTAGAATGTCTGAAGGCTGCATATCGTTTACACTATGAGGAATTTGCTTTGAAAGATGTGTGTGCATTTCTGGGTTTTGGGCCTCATTTTTGGACATGGTGGGGTAGAGCCGGTTCTGGACGCTGGGTAGGGCCATACCCTCAGGATTGTGCAGTTGTTCTGCAGTAGCATCAAAGCCTCTAGCCGGCTGCCTCTCCGCAGGCCCCCGGAGATGGCCAGGGCGCAGAGATCCAGTCGCAGGGCTAGCTGGGCATCGTAGCGCGACGGGGCTGCTGTCCCGACCACCAGCAGCCGGCCGAGCCGTGGCAGGGACCCCAGGGCAGGTAGACTGTGCTGCAGCACACCCTCAATGCGCAGCCCTGGGTGGCACTGCGCATGCAGCTCAAGGGATGCACGCTGGCCCTGCACCAGGGCCTCCAGTAGCGCCTCCACTGCGCAGCCGTCCATTAGCAGGGAGCCGTTAAACTGGGCCTGAGCGGGGAGGCCGAGGCCCTGCCGGGGGGGAGGGGGGGTCTCCATGGTTACCATCTTTATATTTTTCCTTACAATACCGGTACTGACATGCACAACAGGAGAAAACCAGTATAAAAAAAATTCAGCAGCGCAGAATTTTGAGATTATTTATATCAGGTTATTATTCCAGCAATTCCTTCAATATAAATCAAATGCAGGCAGCTCTTGGCTTGTAAAACTGACTCAGACTTATGCAAGAAACATCCGAGACACATAGAGTTAGAGGAGACAAAAGGGAAACACACATCTGTAAGTAGATTTTTTGTGAAAATACTGTGTTTAAACTTTATCCTTTTTTTTATGTATTACTAGTATTTTTGATTTATGTGTTTTTCTCTATAAGGCGTATTGAATAGTATGGGAAGGAAAATCTGACACTTTCTGACAATTTGACGTATGTAAAGGTTTGTGGGACACATTATTTGTCCCACTGGAGAACTGCTTGTATATGAATTATTATAAGCTAGTAATAATATAATAATATGGTTTGGGCCCCTAACACCTAAATTCCCCTTAAACAAAAGTATTTAATCCATATTGCAGTAAAATGTGCATAAATGGCATTGAACCCCACAACAACTGCATGAAATATAAATGTAAATAATTTAAAAACTGAAATATGAAACTTGTACCTCCAGAAGTGGACACGCAGACTCAGTGGCCCAAACCCACTGGCTCTTCCCTCCAGACCCCACATCTCTGCTGGCTCTGATCTGACAAGAGCCCACCTTCAGCAGGAGAGTCCCATTTTTCCCGGGGCCTCCAGGCACCAGCAGGGCCAGCCTGCTCTGTGGAGGGAGGCCCCTGTGACGGAGCCGGGAGAAGGAGTGCGTCAGGGCACTGGTGAAGCGGTGTGAGGGCTGACAGGTGTGGTCCAGCTCCAGGGACAGAGCCTCCCCGTCCACATGGAGGCTGGAGGAGAGAGCTGACCGGCAGGGAGAGAGCAAGACGAGGCCGGAGAGCTCCAGAGAGCGGGGGAGTCCTACATCCTGCGACACAGATCACACATCCATCTGAGACACAATCAGAGGTGGACATTTCAAGTCCAGAAAGTAAAAGTCCAGACCAAGATTTTGTTTCAACCAACCAGCTGAGTACTCACTGACTGTGACTCTTTATACTCAACTAGTTGGTTAAAACAAAATCTTGGTCTGGATTTTTACTTTCTCCACCTCTGGACACAATGCAGGCTCTGCTTACAGGCTTCCTGCACACTTTCCACTTTAATATTCCATACTTTTCCAGACTGCCCAAACAACCATCTTGCTCTGCCAGGATACACCACTGGATATGATTAGCTTCTACCAATCACGTGACTAACAAGCCATGTTACAGCTTTACACATGTAACAGCTTTATAAATATATTAAATTTTGATTTCCATTCATATTTGGGATCCTTAGCTAACTAGTCACAGTATTTGGGACTGACAAGCCAAACAGGTAAAAATCCTGTATTTTTCCATTGTGAGCATTCTAATGTAGCCTACGTCTATATTTCTTGTTGAAGGTTAATCGAGCGCACACCCCACAGACCTCTCAGTCCTTAGTTGGGGATGTTGCTCATAAATGTTTGTTCTATGCACAATCTAGCCAGCTCGTATCAGTGATTTAATCAAAAATGCCAAATAAATTCAGACTTAATTCCAATTTCCAACTCAAATTCCAATTTGTTGAAAATTGTTGATCATCTGAAAATGCCTAAATATTTACTTTCTTTCTTTCTTCAATACTTTCCCCAATACCAAAAACCAAATCCCATACCTTTCCATTCTGTATAGGAACTCTGTGCTAAGAGAAACATCTAAGTAACTGATGACATTTTATAATAATTCCCCCCGTCAGACAGAAACCTGTCAATAGGACACTTTACTCGGAAGTCACACGGACTGCTGGATGGAATTAATCCCGTTAATCCCAGATTCCAGACATTCCCACTGGCCTTTGATGCACACCGTGAAAAGAACTGTGACATCTGGACTTAAATATGAGGATTGAAGGCTGGTTAATCCCATTATTTTTCTTCCTGAAATGATACTGTTTCCTGACACCTCCCTCTTACCGTAAACACAGCAGGGAGCAGCACAGCTGAGTACACAGGTCTGCATCCTCGCTGTGCGTGTGTGTGTGTATGTCCGTGTGTGTGGGGGGGGCTGTAATCCCTCACTCCAAAGACACGCAGTTAGAATAGAATAGATAGCGCTCAATACTAGTGCCAGCAGGCTAGCTTGGGTGGGCGTGGTGGGGGTGCTGGTGATAAAATTTGCCTGCTAGGTGGGGCGAGGTTGTGGCAGTAAATCTGCCAGGCTAAATCTTGCCGGATAATTTTACTGCAACCCAATTAGCCAGATTTCAGGGACATAGTTCATAGTTGCATAGTCAGGTGCATAGTTCGCGAAGGGTCAGGGTGCTGCTATCAATACGCGTGTGACTCCCGGAAACTTGCGGGCGAGGTGGGGTGTCTGGATCTATCAACTATAAAATATCTAACCCCTTTATCTGTCACACAACTTGAGACTTGGTAAGTGCAGATCAGTGAAAAACTTGTAAAAGAAGATTACATATGATGAGACAAAAGGTATTTTCAAAATAAAAAGTAAAAAGTACAAATAAAAATACAAAACTCTGCTGGATGTGGGAGCCCCCAGTAAGGAGGCCATACTCGGTGTCACCTTGAGAGCCATCTTTGAATAACCAGCCACATCATGCTGTAGGTATCTTAGGAACTAAGCTGACCCCACGCAGACTAGATGACGAAGGCTTACCCTTAGGGCTTGGCAGTGGTTGGTCCAGTTGGCGGCCCAGCTTGATCCAGTCTCCCCCGGCCCACTACTGGGTTTGGCCCCGAGCCGGGCCATAACCTCACACGGCCCCAGCACCACTGCCAGCAGCGCTGAGGGCCGCCCCCCCGATTGGGAGGACAGTGCAAGGGTGCCACGAGGGGGCACGCCCAGCAGCCGCAGCGGGGCCAGAGAGTGCCGGACGGCGGCCCGCAGGTGAAGCTGGGGGGTGCTTTCCATCGCTAGGTTCAGCTCCCCCCTCTCCCCGGGCCCCCCTTCCAGCAGGGCATCCAAAAGCAGGCTGGGCCTGGAGGTGGCGTCAAGGGACCCGTTCATAGAAAAGTGGCGAGGGATGGGTGTCTGTGGAAAGCGGAGATGGCGATGAGTGGCAACATGGGCACCAGCTGAGACAAAGCAGCTGATTTAGGCCATCGGAGCACACATGCAGAGCGATGCAATGCAGAGGATTGCAGAACCTGAGAGAGCAATGCAGAAGGAGGCAGAGAAAGGCAGAGCAGTGCAGAGCGAGGCAGAGTGATGGAACACACTACAAAATTGGCATTCTGTAGTGCCTTTAAAAGAAAGTTCTAAAAACTGTCTTTCAGAACATCAACACTAGTAAAAAAAAATTCTAATACACTGGCGCAGAACATCAATTTTTCTATAAATATATAAACTGTTAAATAAACTATACATCCACAGAGGTCGCATTCCAGCCTTATGGCCTGTGCTGCCTGGGATTGGCTCCAGAATGTCTGCGACCCTGATCACGATAAGTGGTTAGAAGAGGCATAAATGGAGTAGATAAACTATATACAATGTATAACTTGACTCATAGCAGATTATAGTACTCATCAAAGAGGTGTCATTTAGCATCAGGTAGAGGAATTAAAGGTTTTCTTGGGCTGAGTGTCAATGAAAGGTGGGATTTCTGAGGGGGATTCTGGGAAACATGTCCAGGAGCTCCGCTTGTCCATGTTTCCGCTCTACATTCTACCTGCAGCTTCGGACAGCCCCTCTGATGAATGCCCAGCTCCCAGGTCTTCCCGCAAAGGGCACCACGAGCGGAGATGGCACAGCGCCCTACGGTGAGCTCTGCGGTCACCCGACAGCACCCAAGGTCCAGATGGAGGCTTGTGTCATCCGGAATGCCGGCTGCCCTGAGCCGTGACAGGTTATGGTGGAGCCTGGCGTGAGCATGGGTGCGAGACCCCCCTGTGGTGGAGACGTCAAACTGGGCGGAGCGAGAGGCCAAGGTCAAGTGGACATTTCCTGATAAAGAGGCCTGGTCCATTCTTGCTGAGCTGTGGAGACCCAGCATCGGGGGTACAGCCTTCTGGAGAGACACCCAGTGGTGCCCCAGAGTCCAGTCCATCTCCACCCTGTTCTCCAACACCAGCAGGTTGGCTTGGGAGTGCAAAGAGTCCTGGTTCCTCTCCAGGTCCAGCGATGCCTGGGCGCCATTCTCTCCTACCCTTCCCAGAACCACGGCAGTGGTCTGGACCCCCCTCGTCCCTTCCCGTACCTGCACGCATGCAACTCTAAGCCCCCAACAGTGAGCACGTGCTTCCAGGCTGGTAGTGACACCACCCCAGGTGGCAGCGACGTCGGCCGAGAGGTGGCAACGCCGCACTGTGATGGTGCCACGGGTCTCGGCCAAGCGGTGGTCCCCTGGGCCGGTGTATGAGGCCAGGCCTCTCCACCTGAAAACAGGGGCCATTCTCAGCTCCCCACTCAGGTGGACCCTCTGTCCACTCACCAAGGCACTCAGTGAGCACTGGCAGGAGCTGGTCTGAGGTTCAAAAGCAGCGTGTAGCTGGGCCTCAGGTGGCACACCCAAGGAGCGCAGTGCAGTGGAGGAGTGGCTTGCGTAGACTGTCAGCTCCTTCCTCCTCCTGTCTCCATAGCAACCCCCAGCCCACAGCGACTGCCTCCCCAGGCTCAACTCCAGGCTAAGGCAGCGCCGCAGCATTCCCTGCTGACGAGAAGTTCGTACCTTGACAGGGAAACCCGCCACAGCTCCAGAGCATCGGCCTGAGAGCTGAGCCGCCACGGCGTGTCCACTGCAGTTCATCTATAAAAACAACCGCCCCCAAACAAGTTATATTTGGATAGGGCATGGAGTCATGGCCACTTTCACTTGCAATAGCACAACCCCACGGCCCAGGGGCAAAGCAGGGCCAAACTCAAATAAATTCAAACAGAGAGAACGTGCAAATCACACGCAAAATGAAAATAGGTAGAAACACAAAATAAGTCAGAAGTTAGTGGCATTGCAAGTCCTTTTGATCTCTCTTGGTATTATAATGATAGTATTTGAAAACTAATACTGCCATTTGTGTTTTCATGTATTAAAGACACCACTAGAGGCGCCCAACTCACCTGAAACGACTCTGGCAGGACACCATCCAGCCTCCTGTCATCGTGCCCCAGTGACACGGCGAGCCTGGCATTGTTGTCTGTTCTTCCCACTTCAATGTGCAGGTGCCCCCTCCTTTGGTCCTGTACGAGGACGGTCAGCCCCGTGCTCACAACACCCACTCCCACCTGCCAGGGAATGAAGGCATGCTCCAAAACTAGATTGGACAGCTTCGTCTAACACCTGGCTTTAGGCAATCTCACTATGTTCTCCTACCATGGGCAAATTTTGGCAAGAAGCCACGTTTAAGTGAGCCAAGTTTAATTAAACTGTAAGGTTCCTCCCTTAATTGACACATACACACATTTCTGATGGTTGTAAAAATTAAGTGACATAGTGAAAGAGAATACCAGGGTCAGCTGACATTGTGAGGGTCTTGGAACTTGGCACTGGTGTGTGTGTGTGGGTGTTATGTATATACTAAATATTATTTTGACTTTGTGGGAACCATTTTTCAGTCCTCAAAAGGGGAAACTGAAATGTCAAAAGTCTTGTGTTTTGTTTGGTCATTTATGGTTAGGGTTAGGGCTGGGTAAGGGGGTAAGGGTGTAATTACATGTCCAAATTCAACACATGGTAATGATGGACAAACACAACCTAGGCACAGACAGACAGGGCAGTATTACATGTACCTCACAGTGTCCAACGGCACCCATGGATGCAGGAACACCTCTCTTCAGCAGGGCGGCGCTGTGATGTTGCAGCCTGGAGGACAGCTCCCATTGCGAGGGCCCGTGCCCCCTCCTGACCCCATCCAGCTCCACTTGGAGGGCCTCTGAGCCGGCCTGCAGTGCCGCTGCCATGGAAACTGCCCACCCACCCCACGTCCAGCTCGCCTGAATGCTCGCGTCAGATGGAATGCCTGTTTCCATGACGTCATAAATGTTTCACAGCAATGAAGGTAAAAAATTGGGAAACTCCACAGTGCTCCTAAAGTCTCACTTCAAATACTAAAAAGGATAAACAGCAATCAGACATATCTTTATGTTACTATTTTTTTTTAAATAATTTTATATTATTAAATTATTTTACTAGTACTGTACATGTTTTTATATTTCAAGTTTTCAGTGTTTTTTTATTACATTTTCTTTTTATTGCATTATAATTTTAATGTAGGACCAATCCGACAAAACAACAAAAACAATTAAAACGGACTGAATGAACAAGGACTGAGTAAGAAAAAGTAAAGATGATGTAACTGTAAAGTCAGCATCTCATTTACAAGGGATAAGGGGGCGGGGCATGCTGAGATGGGAGAGGGCGGGGCAGGGCTGTCTGTACCTTTGGCTGAAAGCTGGGGGGAGGTGTGTGACAGCAGAGCATGGAGACCCCCCCCATGTGGCCCTCCCCTGCTGCCACTCACGTTGACGCTCACAGACTGCTCCCTTGTGTGCATGTGTAGCCACACCCCCTCCCAGTCCGGTCCCGCCCCCGGCATGCCTCCCTTCATGAAGCCCCGCCCTGTGGAGTTGGGCCCCGCCCAGCAGTTCAGCTCCAGGCCGTACATGGCCTCGCCCACCATCACAGTCAGCCGACCTGAGACAAACACACAGCAGGCAGCGCCTGAGACCTTCCTGATTCCTGGCTGCTGTGGCAGTTTTCTGAGAACATTTAAGAAGCTGGTAGGTTGAATGCATGACTAATGTTATAGGCCCACATCCCAATCATAGCTCATGGGCTCAAATCCGCCAGCCAGACAGACGTTCCCACATCCACTGGCCAGAAAGCAAGACAGATATAGTAGGATTAGCATTTGCTTGCGTAAATTTGCATTGCAGATCTATTCCGTTTTGCTGTTCTGTAGCTCTTTTTTTAAGTAGGAGATTGGAAATTTTCAAGTTCAGACTTATTGGGAATGCATCAATACATTACGATGTGCCATACTACTAATAATTAATAATATATAGAATATAGCCTTCTTTCCTTCATATAATCCATTGGCAGAACACTGGTATTGGTGGATTTTGACCAATCAGATGGTGGTGATGCAACCAGCTGGGTTTGGTCATGCTTTCAGCCCTGCTAGTAAGTAGGGCCACGTCGGTGCAGTTATGGCTCGGGTACGGCTTGCATACTTTACGATGGAAAACTACCAGCATGCGGTACGGCTTGGGTATGGCTTGGTTCTTGGTTGCAGTGGAAAAGCGGCATAAATGTAACACAAGTACAACATGTAGCGGGAAAGATAACGAAGTACTAACTGAAGTGTGACTTGAAGATCACCCGATTAATGTACTCGGTTGTTTAAACTGCCGTACAGTGCCAAAACTCTGCAACTGCCTATGTTATCAAAGTTGAGATGTTTTATCTCATGACAAAATATCTTAGTTCAGCAATGTTCAGTTTTGAAGAAAAACCCATCATTTACCAACCTACTACACATACAAGGGGACGGTCAAAAAAGTTTAGCTTTTTCTGTGTTTTGCCTTCGTAAGGCAGAAAATCAGTTAAAGTCACTTTTACTAAAATAAACAACAACAAACATCTAATAAACAGCAAAAATAACAATGATGGCGATAATGGTGATGAGGAGGAGGAGGAGGAAACAGCCAGGTACCTTCAGTGAGCTGCTCCGTCTGCCTTAGGGTGCCCTCCACACCCAGCGCCTGGGGAATCACCACCAGGCTGGCCAGGGAGTGCTGCAGACCCCCGCTAACGGAGATCCCGAACCCGGCTCCATGCCCCACAGCCCCACTGAGCTGGGCCTGCAGAGCTCCACCTCCTTGCACTGCTGTGCATGCTGCTGACAGCCTACACAGGGGGGTGTTCCACAAAGCAGGATTTCTGATTTAGCTGGGTTAACGTAAGCTTGAAGTCATGTTCGTCCAATAAGAGTTTAGGTAAGGAGCATTCCTATTGACAATCATGGCATCTAGCATATGTTAACCTAGCTAACTAAGAAATCCTGCTTCGTGTAACACCACCAGGCCAGGATGTGGCCAACTGGAGCAGAGCAACAGAGAAATAAGCCAATGAACTATGTACAGCATTAGTCTTAGTTCCCAGCCTGGGTGCTACCCAGGACAGATGAAGTCACTGACCTGTCCTCAGAGACATTGGCTGACAGCTGCAGCTGGAGGTCCTGAAGGATGGGCAGCAACTTCTGGTGCAGGATCGCCCGACCTCCCAGGACCCTGGTGTCTCCTTCCAGGGTGTGGAGCAAGTCGGCTTCCAGCTTGACTCTCTCCTCCTCATCCGTCTTCACGGACACGGAGCTGGCCATGTAACCTTCTGTCGACATCTCCGCCCTGGCGTGGGCCTGGGTGCAGATCAACGGTGGAGTCAATGAGGTGCGAAGAAGGTCCTTCTCCACAGCTCAGTTGAGCGAGCATCACTGAGGTGCCTTTTGCTCAGAGCACTGTTAATAAGATCAGCTAATGATTGCATCAACAGGACACTGTGGAAGAGAACAAGGCATTAACCTGCACTTTCCAGGGATTTCTGGATGGATATGGGAGACTGAGTGATGAATACAGTTCTAATTCACTGGATGATCCATTCAGCTGCACAGAAAGCTGTAGAGTAATAACAGACTGATATTAAAGTCTTGTTTTCCTCACCCCATGGGCTGTGAATGAGTTTAACTTTCACTGATGCGCTAAGCAGTGCCTGACTTACCTGGCATTCTTCCAGGGGGCTGATTGTGGTCTTTCCTGTTGCCAGATAATCAAACGTGTCATCATCGGCAGGCTTCCAGTGTAGACCTCCCTCCAGACTAATAGATGGAGGGATCCGTAGCTAAAACAGACAAACAACATCCATTACAGGAGTGCTTTGCTCATTATTTGTGCCTTTTAAGTGACAGCTGCTATTAACATAACGTGAATGAGTTTGGTCGTACCTGGAACGCGTGAGTGAAGTTCACCTGAAGGCCATAACCTTGCTGCAGTGAGTCTGACACATTCCAGATGCGTCCTAGAACAAGCAGCCGCTCCTTCTTATTAACCCGCATGGTTCCATGCACTTCCTGCTGTGTCTGTGACGAGAAAAGACTGTTTAGACACGACACTGAATATCAATGCACTGTGTGGCGCTGTGCCTGTGATCTGAAACATATGCCATTCTAGACCGGGATGGTTGAATGCCATTCAACCAGCGTAATTATTTTCTCAGCCCCCCTGGAAAACTATTATTCTAAATCCATTTAGCGATTTTGTATCACATTTTTTGGGAGCTGAATCCCCTAAGACTAACATCCTAAAAACGCCCCTAATTGGAAGGTCACCAATTCAAATGTCAGGGTTGGCAGAATGATGTCACCACTGGGCCCCTGAGCAAGGCTCTTTGCTGCTAGTTGCTACAGTGACGGTTTGACCCTTTTCTCATAAATGTACATCGCTTTAGGTAAGAGCAGCTGCTAAGTGCCTAAATATGCTAACAGCAACATCCCTGTAAGACGTAAATAGATTGTAGAAAAGGTCAGGGTTGGAGGATGATGAAGGTGATACTGGGATTTGTGTCTATATAATCATGAGCTCTCTGACCCCATAACATCAAAGCATCACCAACACAGACTTTTACAATGACTTAATAACAGTCATGGGCAAATGAAGCTTCATGAACCATTTTCTATATTTTTTGACCCCACCAGATGGTGCTCTTGGTTTGCTTTGGTGCATGGAGTGAGTCCTTTTAGGAACAGAGAACACCATCTAGTGGTGACAGAAAATACAGCAGTTGGTTCATAAGTTTCATTTGGCCATCGCTCCTTAATGATGCAAAGAACCATCACACGTTTTATGAGGTCCAGATATGTGGCACATTTCCTGACCAAACAAACGTGTGTGTCAGAGTCAGGCTGAGGTTTGGCGCTCACCTCATTGCTGTGCAGAGTCACACACAGCTCGGAGTCATGGGGGATGACCTCGGAGCTGAAGGGGTGAGAGAGGGCGGAGCACACCTGGACCAGACACGCGCACCCAGACACACATGCACACACACTCAGTTAGTACCTGGAACAGATCACCTGTCCACGTCCCAGTTCTAAACTCCCCTGCTGTAACTTTGAGTGTAAGAATGCGGGACTTCTTGCTGTGACTGAATGAAAGCATCTTCACATAACACTTGCGATTGACGCTTAGGTTCAGATTCCCTCAGTATCACGTCTTGCCGTCACAGATGGGCTGCAAAACCCTGTGTAGCCGTAACCTGGCCCCGGTGCGTGACTCACAAAGGGCCTGGCAGGGTGGTAGCCCAGGGTGAGGACGTGGATGCACTCCTTACTCCGGCCGAGGATAGCTCGGGACTCCAGGACGTAACGGGCCCGCTGCAAGTCCACGGTGAAGACCTCTTGCAGGAGCAGACTCTGCGGAAGGTGCAGGAAAGGCTGCCTGAGCGGGGGGAGAGGAGGGGTGAGGAATAGCGGTGAAGCCTGTTGCTCAGGTGATGGTGTCTCTGCTGCTTCTAACAATGCTGACATCACCTGATGCATAATGAATGTTGGAATCCCAGCTGGAATAAAAATGAGCATGCCCAGTGAAAGAGTAGGGTTTCCACCTCGGCAATAATCACATAAGGCTGATCCAGAAATATACAGCTTTTATTGAACTGAGCAGTAAAAAAGCTACTGCAGAGCGACAAACTCACATTGCCGAACTGCCCCCACCCCAGCCTGTTGATGGGCTCAGTTATCAGTGCAGATCTATACTGATCTATATTGATATGCTATTCAGAAAGTCCCATCCTTTTTTGCTGCAATAATAGTAAATACACTTTATACCATACCATATATACCACTGTATAGATGTGCATTTTTCTTACTATTCATCACACATGTATATACTGTACAGCTATTTCTAGCACTTTTGTGCTATTTTGCACTTTCGGATTAGATGACAAATGACCTTTTCTTGTCTCAGTACTGCAATGGCAATAAAGTTAAATCTAATCTAAAGACCTGGGTTTTTGGTGGGGGGGAGGGGGTGACAAAGCTTCACTGAGACCTGAGTCGCAGAGTTCCCTGTTTCTGATACAGCTCCCTGCTTCGCTTCAGTTCCTCCACACCCCCCTCCAGCTCAAACTCCACTGGCGCACCCTGGGGCTCGATCAGAGCCATCTTTATTGCCACCAGCCTCTTCCTCGGCCTCTGCAGCAGGGATAGAAGATAAGCCCATTTTGTAGCTCATCTGTTTTGTGTATTACTGTTTATGTTACTGCTGTCACAGCCCTATAAATGTTGCAGAAAATTCCCATAAATGTCCACTTGGGGTTATTCCTAGTTAAGTTTCTTCCTTGGGTAAATATTCATGATTATAAGATAACACAAACCTAGGAGAACTCGGTCTACAAGTCCATAACCAAGAATGTCCCAAGTCAAAGCATTCTGAGGTGTGCTTACCTTATCCAGGGTGTTAAGGCTGGCAGAGAAGCTGACGTTGTGTCTGCCGTAGCTGGAGGCTAGCTGGAGTGCCTTTCTCTGCTTAGAACCCTCCAGGGAGAGATCCCCCCTCAGCACTGGGGTCCAAGCTGAGCTCAAGGTGCCAGAGGCCTTTAGGCCTTGCTTTCCCAAGAGGCCCCAACCGCTTGCCTGAAACACACCAGCACAGGGAAACCATGCTGAAGGCTAAGTCACAATAATAGCCTATTTCCGACACCCCAATCAACAGCCCTGGTGCCTCGGTGACTGATCCTTGACTCTGTTCACTTTGGCGCTGAGCATTTGCTTGGAACATACCTTGAGGTAGGTATCCGTGGGTGTGTGGAGATGCAGCCGGCCCTCCCGCTCCCGGCCTTTCTCCCGGTAGAAGCCCTCCAACACCAGGCTCCGTAGCGTCACCCACTTGCGGGCCGTGATTTCGGTGCTGAACAGCAGAGCACGACGCTGAGGCTGGCTCAATTTGTGCGCCATGTAGACGTACAGCCAGGGCGTGTCCATGTTGAAAGTGCCTGTTGGTCAAACAAGACATCTCATGACTTAGAGGCAGCAAAGACTATTATATACTCTGCCCAGAGGTTTTAAAGGAAAGTCTGTTGTCCAAGTCTGAGCGATGCCATATCCTGTGTGGAGTTTCAAAATGGCAGGAGGCAAAGTTTAATTTATCTAGGTTGTCTTGCAGTTTGCAGGGTAAGTGTTCCCTAGGGGCTCGTAATGTAACATTTTATGTATTTCAAAACACTTGACCACTGAGAAGTTTGATACATTGTTGGAAACATTATTTTATACAGCTGTGCATAAGAAACTTGTTTGAAAGCAGAAAGGAATCTTTAGATTAAATATTTAATGGGAAAAAAATAATCAAGCAAACTCACGTCTTTGCAGCACCAATTTATAGAAGTACAGTTAAGGCTTAGAACTTGAAGGGCCTTGCATCAGTACAGTATCTGAGGGCTCATCTCATTACCTTCCCATTTCCACAAACGGTTCCTGGAGTAGTCCCGCCAATGGAGGCCGGCCACCAGGGGGAGCTGGTCATTGTAGTTGACTTTCAGGTGGGTGCTAGTCTCTACTCCGTTCTGCCGTAGGTGCGAATGCAACAGCTGTGTCCTGTACTGTAGGTGCTTCTCCAGAACCTGCAGGCTGAACTGGAAGTGGGGGGGCGAGGGAGACTCAATAGTTGGATCTAGTCAACTGCAAAAGCCCAGCTAGTTGGGCTGAATCTTAACTAAATGGGAAGACATGGAATTTGTTGTTTATAAGAGATTTGAACCCCTTCTTACAAAATTATGCAGAATTTAAAATAAGCAGGTAGAACCATTCAAATGTGTACAAAACACCATGATTGTGCATTCACATTACTATCAACAGACAACGAACTTGAGTTTAAGCCTTGATCAGGCCAACATCCTTGCTAACAATTTTTTGTTCTAGGAATATTTACCCAATGTTATGATTAAGGTACGGAAATGTACCTTCCAGTTTTCCTGATGTTCCCAGAACATTATCACACTACTACAACTATGACTAATATTACAAACACAAATAAACTGCATGACAGAACAGCGACTAATACTGTCGCTTTACACCTCAAAGGTCATGACCTCAAGGCTGGATGGTATGTTGGCAGTATACACGTATAGCACTTTTATACAATATTTTTCATCATTCATTGCATTAAAAGGATGTCCAGGTAATAATCATACCATGCTGACACTGACAGAACCTTTGTCAAATGTAAAATATGGAAATAACATTCCATTAATGTTACATTAAGGGTGTTCTCTACTGACTTCAAGAAGATCTTCACATAACATTGGCTAAAGTTCTGGGAACGTTCCCAGTGGTGCCACCAGTGTGGATTTTGGGAAAGGTTGTACCTCCAGTAGGTAACTGGTGAGTGTGTGCCTGGACTCGTTCTTAAAGGACTGGCTAAGGAGGACACGGCGTTTGTTGTTGATCTCATCCCAATGCTTGCCGTAGCTAAGGTCCAGTGATGACTGGATCTGACCAGAGGCCTCCTCATGCTTCAGCAGGACCTGTGGGAGAGCAGCAGAAAGGCAGGGGAATCCATCACAGGGCACCCCAAGGCGTTTCTCAGTTCCTCTTTTCTCACATTTATCGGGTTCATTGCACTCCACAATCTGATGAGGCCGACCGTGAAATCCTTAAGCTATACCTGGGCGGAATCTTAATTAAACCAGTAGTATTGGAGAGAAATTATTCCAATGAGACTTCAATCCACTGTAAGGTAAAGTTGGTAGAACCATTTGAGCATGTACAACATAGCATAGTTGTGCATGCGCATTACTATCTACAGGATAACTTGCAGATGTGGTTATGCAGACTGCCAGTAAGACTGACGTTGCCAGGAAAACAATGCTAATTTTCCTAAAACTGGTGACTGGTTAATATTGATTGGGACCAAAACAAAAATCCAGAATGGGTCCCTAAAGTTCATTCTCTTTCTAAGGTTTATCCTAAGAATCAGCTGCTGTAAATATGAACAGTATTTCTACCGAAAACAAACCCAAGTAAAACGGAGTAATTGGTGAAAAAGCAACAAAGTGCAAACAAAACGGAAGTTATCCTGAGCGTTCATGACAAAACTTGAATGCCTCTGGGAAGAAGCCGGGATGTGAATGTCATGCAAACCGGAGCCATTCAGAAGCTGTCACCTTGTGGTTGAAAAATGTAGAGTGAGAGCAGTGAAACTCATGCTCTGCCATTAGATGGTAGGCCTGGTTCTCCTCCCCCTTGTTCCTCACGGTCTGGGCCATGTGACACTCTTTTTGTAGGCTTCGTGCATCTCCTGCTGAAGGGTTTGGACAACATTGCACTGGCTTCCATCGCATCTCATTATAAATCTTACAGTCATGTGACCCATCGGCCAACACTCAAGCTCTGTATAAGCAATTGGACACTGTTTCAATATGGAGCGCTGCCCAAGAGCTTATATAACTGCCATTCATTCACTCATTCTTACCTCTAAGACCGTATCTGAGCTTCAAAGCAGAGCTCCATAGTGAGGCACTGTTCTGTATTAGCCCAAATATTTGGGTCCCCACCAAGCCAGGCAGGAAGAGTTCTGCATCCACAGAGTACTGCTTCTGCCCCTGATCCATCCTCCACTCTACTAACGCTGTGAACAAAACCAGATTACATAGTACCAACACCAACATGCCACAGGGATGCATTGCTAAGGGAAACTATCTCAACTTTGGCCTGTTTGATACCAGAGAGCGAGGCCGTCTCCCGGAACACATTCTTCAGCATGGCCGCCAGGCTCATCTTCCTGCCCAGCCCACGGGTGAGGTTAGCAGAGAGAATGATGGGATGCCCGTCGGCCGTCACTTTGGCTTCCAGGTGGGACAGCAGTCTCAGCTCTGTGGGTAGGGCCTGTACTTCTGTCAGCCCCTGCAACAAGAAGTTGCGCTATGGATAATGCAGCCATGATGCTGAGTGATATGATCTAGAAATGTTAACAAAGACCAACAAAAGTAATGTTACAGCATTTTTATTCTAGCATCCATAAATCCTTCTTTTTCTTCATTGTATTTTCTGCGTTATAGACGCAGAGTGCTTCTCACCAATATTCACCTTGATAAAGTAATGGTGAACATCGTCGACCAAAAGTTCCACTTTCACAACACGCATACTTTTCACTCGATCAATTTTCCCTGCAAAAACATTGCAAGAGACAGGTGTTGATCAAGGTGTCAATCAAAAAGAACATGAGGGAGGGGCTGTCGGTGTGGCTGACCTTGAATGTGGATGGTCTTGAGGGGGTGGCTGACTTTCAGGGCCAGCTGCTGGTTAATGGAGCTGAAGGTGAGGTCCAGGGACAGGTCTCTTGGGACAGTAGACTGCGGAGTTCCCAAGAAAACATGCACAGAGGCCTCCTTGGGAAACCAGATGCCCCTCTATAAGAAAACACAGGTTGTTTGACTATTGCACATCTAGGGAATTCTCAAGTGTAGGTATATGTAGTCAACAAAACCACATGATGATATTATAGAACAGAGAGAATATATTAACACTTGTTCGGAAATTCTCTTTGGCTCATCTTGTGCTCCATACAGGTGAGAAGAAGCTTGGGGGGGGGTCACAGTGAGGGGTTAGAAACTTTGTGGTGCTCAGGGAGCTGGGGGTCAAGGCCTTTGGACTTAGACCATTTGGGTGAGGCTGGGCTTGAACTGGTGACTTTTTGATCACAGGCACAGAGACTTGCCTACTGAGCAACCCCCCCAAAATACCACATAATTATATCAATCATGTCACTGTTATACCAGATCTTTCCGTGCTTTCCCATGCTGTAGTCACATTAAGAATAGGGACTATCCGGTGCACCTGCTGCAGCAGAGAGTAAGCAGCCTCCAACAGGTACTGGTGCAGACCTTTGTCCCGCTTCACAAGCCTGAGGGACAGCTGAACCGGACCAGCAGGGGGCAGCACTAGCCCACTTGGGGATGAGGGGTAGGAGACCTGGGAGCAAAGCTGCCATCCCAGTAGCTTCCACCCTGGCAGGAGAAACCAGTCAAATTAACAAAATACCAAAAACTATTAAACTGTTAAAACAACCCCCATTTTTAGACTAACCCCAATTTAGAATATTCAGAATTTCCCACACTAGATCTATCTGTGGGTCATGGGGAATCTGGAGCATATCCCAGAAGCTACGGATGCAAGGCAGGAATCAACCCAGGATGGGGTGCCAACCCATCACAGGGCACACTTACACACCAGTCACTCACACATTCACACCTATGGGCAATATGGTGAGTCCAATTTGTGCACAGGACAAGTGGGTACAGAAAATGGATGGATGTATCTATCCATTATACTAACATATTTAATGCCACATTTGTAGAAGATTGTGCTTGATTTTGTGAAATTAAGAAGTAGGATAATTAACAGGACCCACACAGGACTCACAGTCTTGCGGGGTGCAGGTACTCTTCTCCGTGTGGTCACGGGACCCTTTGACCTCCTCCCTGCTCTCACCACTTATACTGTACGTCCTGGAGCTGTGTAAAGAGCCAAACACATCTTATATTAGTCGGAGTAAAAACAGACATCAAAAGACCTTTCATATGTTAAATGAGGGCTGGTTGTGTAGAGCAGTGTTTCCCAGTCCTGTCCTAGGGGACCCACAGTTGGTCCATGTTTTTGCTCCTTCCTAGGAGTTGGGAGGTAGCAAAAATGTGGACCGTCTGGCAAGAATCTGGGAGGGAGCAAAAGCATGGACCAACTGTGGGTCCCTGAGAACCTTATTTGGAATCTTTGGTGTAGAAGCGTGTAGACAATGGGATAGCTTTTGAATACTGGTCAGCTTGTGAATATTGCGTAGACTGGGTAGGTTTTATTTTGATGGCACATAAATACAGCTCCACTCACCTGAAGTGGATGATGTCCATCACCTCTTCAGGTGTGTTAAGTGACACCTTCAGGTCTTGGCCTCTCTGGAGCTGAACACCACCATCCAAGCTGGTGGAGGTCCGGAGGCCCATGGACCATTCCACCCCTGCCCGGCCACAAACGCCCTCCAGCCCCATCCGGGCAGAAATCTCTACATAGGCACTGAAAGAAATGGGGAGAGATGAGTCATGCTCAGACCCTTAGAGCAGATCAAAAGCACTCGGTGATAACCATGTAGGACACACCTTGGCTTGATGTAGCCAGCGATGGAGAAGTGGGACCAGCTTTTAAGGCTGGCGCTCCCCTTGAGCCGGAGGCTAAGTGATGCGGACATGTTGAGTGCCACCTTGATGGGCCACCCGGAGAGTGAGGGCAAAACCAGCTCCGCTGTGGCCAAAACAGCCCTGCGATGAAACTGCAGCTCCTGACCCTACATGGAGCATCAGTGAGAGAGGTGCATCTTATTTTATGAATCCTTATGTAGAGAGAGGGAATGGAGTGATATAGCTTTGAATTTACGCAGTTAGACAATTTTACTCAAGCAATTCATTCAGATGCTTTGCTCCAGGGCAACAATAGCTAAGCAAGTAGGAAGGGTTACTACATATTGAAGCCAGAGAGCTGGTTCAGTTGAAGAGTACCATCAGTCATAATGGCTCCAACCCACTGCAGGGCGCACTCATAGACCATTCAGACCTATGAACAATTTGGTACCTCCAACTTTAGCATATTTTTGGAGCTGGAGCACCCAATGAAAACACAACAATGCGGGGGAGAACATGCAAACTGCATGCACATGGAGCCAGGATGGTGTCTCAGAGGTGTGAGGCAACAGTGCTAAGCAACTTAACACAAGAATACTGAAACACATGCCAGTGTGTTATAGATCTTACTATTATTAATTGTGCATATCAACTTACAGGTTCATCCCATTTACATTCATTCTACCTCCAGCTCAGTGATGCCAATGAGCCTCCTACCTTCAACAGCCTGACGGCCACTTCTGCGAGGTTGAGGGACATTTGTTTCACCTGAGCGTGGACGTCGTCACAGGTGACGAAAGCCAGCTCATTTCCGAACACCTTGGCACTCAACCCGCAGCGCAGCTCACCCTTGCTCGACTGACGTCCTGTGAACTGAAACATGCCAGGGTCTTATGGATTCTCCCATTAATAACTCTGCACGTCATACATTGTACACTACAGGTCCACTGCTGTAACAATATACATTAACATGCAGTTTTTATTACTGATAACATGTACATCAATAAATACCAACCACACATTTGTTATCATCATTAAAATGTCATATACTTTAGTGCAGTATTTCTCACCCCAGTCCTCAGGAACCTGCAGACAGTGCACATTTTTGCTCCCTCCCGGTTCCCAATACACAGTGTTCCTGATTGCTGAATACCTGGTATATGTGCATTGGGAGCTGGGAGGGAGCAAAAATCTGGACTGTCTGCGGGTTCCCAAGGACTGGGTTGAGAAACACTGCCTTAGTGTATAGTTTGAGCACAGAATACTTGCATTGAGTATTTCTACTTGAAGTGGATTCCAACGTATACACTGGATGATTAAATAAGTGACTGGAGCAACAGTTGAATAAAGTTCTGAAATCTCTAATAATTGGAAGTGGTTCCACAATTTTGGCCACTAGTGTATGTATTTTTTGAAGAAAATTGCTGATCCTGGGATTTTACTCAGCATGTGTAATTCTACAGATTCTAGTCATTCTTCTGTCCAAGTATATGATTTTCATTTCCGAGTCTAAGACTTCATGAACTCACCATTGCTTTAACCTGTCTAAGGCGACTTGAACCAGCACTCTCACAGCGTCCATCTTCCCCCTCCTCCTTGTGTCGGCCAGCATCCTCCACCGGCTCGTTGCTCCTCTTCTCCCTCATTGAGGCTTCCGTTGAGGTTCGAGGGCCAGAGTCTCCATCCGATGGGGGTGATTTGCGGCCAAACAACTCTTTAAGCACTGGCTCCATGTTTTCTGCACGAATGTCAATCTGAAAATGGAGAAGACACTAACCATCAATACTCCCAAAGAGTCGATGACCATCCCGGACCAGAAAATTTCCAAATGCAACTGAACATTGAGTTTTCCATTTTGATCATTAACAGATTTGTTTTTTTTCTTTGTACAATTACCTCCAACAGGTTGAAGGCTCTCCCCAGGATGTGTACAGTCAGGTTGGCCATAGCAGAGCGAGGAATGAAGGAACTGGGTGAGAACACCAGTGTCCCCTCAACATTGGTAGCCCCAAACCCTGGGACACAGGAAAAGTTCCATCAGTCTGCAGATGTCACACTGCACCTATCAGGTTTAGCTTGCTATCAACGACCATGTTGCTGAAGCACAGATTCTTCCAGCAGTGTTCCTGCCTGCAAAATACCCTGATGTGTAAAGTTAATCCAAAAATGAGAATGCCCTGGTAGCCTTGCCTAAATTATAAAGCTTCTAGAATACATGGAGAGACTACAAGCCTTTATTGTGCATGTGTATTTACAAGAATTAGACTACACGTCTCCGACGTCATGGCCATGCATGCTCTATGGTGCGATGCGCTGCATGTGTATGTCAATTGTTTTCACCTGTGTCCATGGTGGCATCCATGTAGGAGGAGTATTTCCAAGACTCCCCTTCAAATTCCTTACTGATGATATCATCAGGCAATGCTTCCATGAGGTCCTGCTTCAGAGGGTCGTCCGTTTTCTGTATCTGAGTCAGGTGGCTCCACACATAGGAACCCACTAGGAAAGACATTTAGCCCTTATTGATAGTTGTGTAATAATTTAGGGTGATGTTTCATAAAAAGGACTCCTGTTGGGGTTGTGCAGTGGAGGTTCCTTCCAATGCTAGCTGCTCCCTACAGTTGGCACAAACCTTGGCTAGACCTTTCATCCCTTAGTGTTGCTCTCACTTTGCGAAGCACTTCCCGCTCTGGACACCTCATCAGCTGCTGGTATGCTGTGATCCGGACCTCCACGTCTTCCTGGGGCGAGCGATATAGCCGCAGGAGTGCCTGCCTCTGAATGGAGAGGAGCCGTGAATGGCCATGTGGACCAAAGCTTCACTTTTAATTAACATCAGCTCTGACTGGTGGATATCTGAGAGCATTTAGACTGACCTCAGCACTGCATGGGATGCGCCGATAGGCCTGAATGGCAGCGAGTCGCAGTTCTATGGGGACGGACTGGTTTTGGGCACATGCAGCCAGCTCAGGGACAAGGCTGGCAGCAGCTAAGCCTGCATTTCCCACTGCTTTTAGCACACGGAGCTTCTGCTCATGTGGGAAATATCATGGAGGAGACACAATCAAAATGTTCCTTATCGCCAGCTTTACGGATATCATCACTGTTACCACCATCACTCATACCTTCACCATCATCATGGTCATCGATCTGACCATCAACGTGATCGTCTTCACACCACTATCACCAACTCTATGGATATTATCACCATAATCACCTCCATCATCATCATCATCATCATCACCAGTTGAACCATCAACATGATCATCATCACACCACTATCACCAACATTACTGAAATGAAATGTAGGGAATGTACTCTATGTCACACTTCCAAGTGTACCTCTGGGAGCTGTGACTGTCCTTCCTCCCTGGGGTGGTCCTCTAGCATCTCTTTCAGGATCTCCATCAGCTGCTGGACCTGAGGCATCTGGCTACAGGGCGACGCAACCCTCTGGCACAGCTTATTGACCAGTGCAGAAACAGCCAGCAGTGCCCCTGAACGGGTCTCCGGGGACCGCAGCAGGGCCTGAGGGTACAGCACAATGCCAGCCGCAGCCCAGCCTGCCCGCTTAGATCTGGTTATGCTGTTAGCGTGTGCAGGGCTAGCTAACCTAGCTAGATTCGGCAGGTACACTTCAAACAGTATGTTAACAGAAACTTCATAGCAGATGTATTGACAAGGCTCCCAATATATTCACAGCTACGACAAACATTCATTTCAGCTTTTTATACTACAGACAAACTTCTATACTATTACATTGTAAAAAAAAAAAGTTTCCTGGAAAGTTATTTATTTATACTTTACTTTTGCAGGTTTACTATGAAACATGATGAAGTGCTCAGTAGAGTACACCAATAAAATTCTAACATAATTCTAACATAAAATCCTGGGAAGAAATACTATAACCACTCTAGCCGTTTTATTTCTATGTTTCTAGCTACTGTACTCACGCTGGCTGCGGTGAGCATGTTGGGGGTGGGTCGGGGGATGAGGGCAAAAGAGGACAGGAAAGTGGACACCCGCTCTGGCTCCAGCTCGCCTCCCTGAATGAGCTCTGTCATTAGGGAGATGCACGCCTCCGAGCCACAGGCCGGCAAGGAGTCCGCCAGGGGCTGCCTGAGGTCAAGAGGTCAAGTGACAGTGTGTTGGTGGGCGGACAGGAAGAGGGTAAAACTGCTGGCACAACAACAATCAGAGAACAAATGACTAAAAATCCAAGCTCAGTGACAGATAGCTTAATGGGAGTTAGGGATAAAGAACCTTTCAGAAATGTTAGCGCAGATCCATTATCATAACCACTTATCCAGAACAGAGTCACATACAGTACCAGTCAAGACAGGAGAAACTTTGAAGTTATGTAGTAAGTATCTTGTGAACAAAGATATTGAGTGCTGTGACAGATGACCTGGCCCCAACAACCCCCTGTCCTAAACCCTATAGAGCTGGTTTAGGATGAGCTGGATCAAAGAATAAGAGCAAGGCAGCCAACTGAGGGTGCACATGCACAAAATCACATTGTATAGGCAAATCAGAAACACCATCATGATAAGAGGGATCTCCAAAGGGTCACGTCAGATGGACACCGACAGAGCCAGGGACAGGAAATCAGGCCCTCAGGACAGGGGTCATACAGCCACACTGCCACCCACTGTAACACCTTTTAGCACAGATGCATGACCTAATTATACAAATTACAAACTGACAACCGTTTAATCTGACCCTTGACCCCGGAAGTGCACTTTTAGCTCTATTTCTGCCCTGGAGGGTAATTTCTGGTTGGATATGAAAGCACCAGGGAAGAGGGACATCCTGTTTATGCCCCCTCTGCTAGAGCGAGGCCTGTGTTTTGCCCAGTGCTGGGGGTTGGGAGAGGGGTGGACTGCATCAACCCCATAACAGACCCCCTCTGTCCTCCTGATGCATGGAGGGAGGGGGCGGCTGCTGTACACGCACCCGCTAACACTGTGCATTTTCCTGTGCTCCCTGGCCGCACCCATGAATTTCCCTTTAAGACGGCTCATAGGAGAGGGGCCCTCAAGCACGCTGAATACCTGCATTAGGACCATGGGTAAAAGAATGTGCATTCACTAAATAGCAACCATACATTACGCTGATGTATGCTTTGTTTTTTCCTAATGCGGCGTTTCATTATTGTCCACTGTTATTAAGAAACACACCCATGGCCACATAATTGATCATAACCATTATTAAAATTAAAACAAAAAATATTTTTATGGCCACATTTACCACTTTGTTAAGGATTAATATGGATTACAAGTTCTTTATTAAGTCTGTGTAAAGGTGAGTAATTCATCTATAGTCTACTATTATTATTATAATCATCAACAGTGAATCCTTAAGTATTGTAATGCTTTTATTGTGTGAGCTGGACTGCTGTAAGTCGATGTGAGTTTTTCCAGTATTTCCAGTATTTCTATGGCTAGTTGGGAGTGCCTTGCTCGGTATGACTGACCAGTCATCGCGACACTTGAAGGACGCCTCTTGCCAAAGGTCCTGCAGTTGCTGGTGGGAAAGGATTCTCAGCTGGAACACCAGATGTAGGAACTGGTTCACCTGCTGGAAGGGGGTGTGGGGGAGGCGGGGTGTGTGGCGGTAAGGTGTGACAGCAAAGACCAACATAATGCAAGCATCAGCCAGACCCCCGAGTAGCATACCTATATAGATTTAAGACTATTAATGATTACTAATAAAGAAGTGATGAAACTTTTGCGCTGGATTAGTACAATAAGTATGAGTCCTCAAAATCCTAATGAGCTCACCTTGCCAGCAATGCCTACTGTACTGATAGGTGTGAAATTTACCAGCACCTCTGTTCTTTCAATGAGGTTCTCAAGAACTTTAATGCATAACTAAAGCAGCCAATCTAGACTAATACCCTCTTAGCAGGCTCCAGGCGGCGTGTTTGCTCAGGGGGGAAGAGGCCCTCGGCCGGGCAAATCTACACATACAAGAGTTGGTCTCAACTGTGGCACCCCCCATGGCTATAATGTCAACACAGCGCGGGCCCTGACAGGTCCTGAGCTACTCATGGGGAAGGCCACACTTGAGGAAAGGGCTCAGCTTCTCTTCTGCTTCCAGGCGAGGCCTGCGAGATCTAAGGGAGGCCGTACAAGTTGAAGGTTACACTGACTAAACATCCGCTTTGTGTGCATAAGGCTTATATTTCACACACAAACACACTTTTCTCCTCAGTCCAGATCAAAGGCAGAAGATTTGAGAACAAACTTGAGTTTGTCCATATGTGTACTTGTCTAATGTGAAAGCATCTAATATCATGTGAATTTAAACAGGTGGGTGACGTCTTTCCTGCAAAATCACGATATTCTGTGGTTATTTAATACATTTGAAAACTGAGAAGCTATTATACATTTTGGTTTTGTGAGTCTAGGTTACTATTTACCTGCTGCTGATCCAGTTTGGTGGTGCAGAGCCTCCTCACTGTGTGTGCAATGTCTTGCAGTTCTGGAGGCTTGGCTGGTCCTGGTCCAGTTGTCTCCTCTTCGAACCGTAGGTCGCTGGTATATACCTGTGTGTCTAGGTGGGTGAGGGTAGGAGTAGATGGTGAGGGGTCTATGGTTACAGTGCTCAATCCCCATGGAAACCTTAATTCCCATGAAAACGGGACATAGAGGGGTATGTGATTAAAGACCTCAATCCCCATGGAAATCTTAAACCCCATGGAAACGGGACACAAACGGGTATGTGATTGAAGACCTCAGTCCCCATGGAAACCTCAATCCCCATGGAAAACTCAATTCCCATGGAAATGGGACATAAACGGGTTAAAGACCTCAATCACCATTTTCTTCAACCCCCATGGAAACGGGACGCAAGCACTCCCAATGGAAGAAGCCTTCACCTGGACTCATCAATGCCACCTCCTGGACTCTCAACAGGCTGAGGGTGGATGTGGACTGTACGAACGCGGCAGCTGGGCGCCCGGCCGGCGGGGTCAGACGCACGGTCTCCGTGCAGTTAACCTCCTCCATTGCTGCGTTGCCATGGCGCTGCACACAATGCACCTTGGAGTCCATGGCCTGCTCCTGCCGTGGGACGTGCACGGCATTGTTCAGGAGACATCTAGCCCAGCGTCAAAGACCATGCTTTAAGTGACCCTACAGAACTTCCTGCTTTCTCATAGCGTGTTAAAACCATTCAGCGTACAGTGATCACATAACCAAGCAGCACATTGTTAAGCTATGCATTATAATCAGGTAGCATATAATAAAAAGACAATATATACCGCACAATAAAGGAGATAATAAGCCCATAAGCAGGAACTACCTGCTTCCATTATTTAGTCAGTCTAACAGCCTATTACGAACAGATACAGCACATCCAACACTATACTGAAACTACAGTATACACTACACACTATAGTGAAAACATAGTACATCACTCCACAAATTTTTATTATCAGGATGAGCTTTGAATTACAAAAGCAGACACGAGCAGCTACTTAAGGTGACACAACCCCCCAGAGCCCAAACGGGCCATTAGGCAGTACTGACGCTGTCCAGAGACAGGGGGACAGAGTGGGGCCAGAAGCCAGCCAGTCTGTGGCGGAGGCAGCGCTCAAGGTCTCGCGTTTTCACCAGCGTGGGGCCCCTCCTCTGATATCGGCTGCCGCAGGTGCCGTAAATGTCCGTCTGACCAACGAGCAAACCAGGCAATCACAACATCGGCTTTTTATGCAACACCGTGTGTTTATAAAGACACCAGCGGAAGGTGAAGGAAACAAACACAGTGGCAATTAATACGTTTGTCTAACAACAAAATAGAGGATAAAGTAAAACTGCATTAAATTTATTTCTACATATAAAAACCGTCCAATTACAAGTACCAGAAAATCCTTCAGAAAGAAACAACAATCGCATCATAGATTTACATAATAAAAGTATCTGCAGTAAAAATCTGAATAAATAAACAACATAACAATATGGACCATGAAGGAACAGTTAGAAATGAATGGTACCACTTTACAATAAGGCTACCCATATAAAGGGTTTATGAATGGTTTATAATCTGGTTATTAACAAGGTTGTAACACTTTGTAAATTATTAATAGACAATTTTAAACAGGTTATAACGCAGTGTTCTTTTTATTAATGAGTTACTACCATTTACAAGTGGCAAAAGGGAGCCTTATTGTAAAGTGGTACCAAATGAACATAGTTGTGGCAAACTATGGGGGGGTGTATTGGCTTTTCAAGCCCTCGACCTTACCTCCTTGACTGTTTCCTGGGGTTCTCCAGTATGGGAGGTCTGGAGCATGCTCAGTATGCCCCTCTTGATGTTAAGCGCCCAGGTCACCTCCCCCTCCCGGGGGCAGACGTGAGCGATCTTCCCGTCCTGGAGGGAGAACATCAGGGAGCTCCTCTCCAGCGCCTCCCTGTGAACACAAACAACAGATGGGCCTTGGCCCCCGGGAGGGCCCGCGTGGCCCACTGCCCCATCCAGGGTGTCCTAAATGTCAGCCGTGTCACTTGTATATTATTTTTCAGGAGGCCTTTCTCTGTGTTTTACTCTCATCACAGCGTGATACAACGTTCAGGATAGATCACATGTTCTTTCATCCTTCTATATGTCTTTTTGATGCCATTTTCGTTTTTCGAAACAGTGCATTACAGCTGCCTTATAAAAAGGGCCAATTTGCATGACTTTCAGCGCATTTTGTGATTGCTGCTTTGGCCATTTACCTCTTTGACAGCATTAACCCCCCACCCCCCCAGTATCATTCTCTGCAAGTGTGCTTGATCGCTGTAACAATACGTCATTCCCAAAGAAGGCGAATCTGAGGCATTCTGATAAAACACATAATCCGGTCCTCTTCACTGCACCACTGGATAAACGATTCTGCAGTAACTTTACCTCAAATTTTTCATGCGCTGTGCTGAGTTGTCCCTCTGTAGAGAAACCTTCTTCATCTGTGAGTTCCTCAGCTACAGATAAAGCAAAAGCAGAAATAAGTCCCTAGCCTGAAATTAAAGGTGCGATCACTAGCTTTCAACACTGCGATCACACGCCTTTCTGGCAGGCACAGAATGTCACAGTAAATCCTCATGACACTTTAACATGACTGCTTTATGTAATAGCCACAAAATTCTGTGGAAAAAACCGTTAACATTGCTTTTTTGTGAGGAGGGGATCGCAGGCTGTGTCTGTGATCAGATCATTGCTGGTTCAAATTCTGTCCTCAGCAGATGCCTTCATTTGGGCCTTGATCAAAGCTCTTAAACTTCAGGGGAACCAGACCTTGCACTGTGACCCCAAGCTTCGTTCTTGTATACATGTATGTGTGTCTCAGACGGAATGCATGATGGGTTATGTCAAAAGAAGCATTCCAATGCACCTGTACTTGTGCTAAGGGACAATATAGCATTATCTCATGGAATTTGTGTGTTTGGATGCAGAGAAGGAAGAAAGTAAGGTCAGGATGGATCTGACCTTCATGACAAACAGGCACCGGGGAAGCACGTCGATGTCGAGCAGGCAGTCGAGGGCCAGCCCACTGCTTTCCGAGGCCGAGCTCTGCAGCGAGGTGGTCATAACGGCGCTGTACCTGTAGGTGTACCTCATGCCTCGCTGGTAGCGCAGCTCAGAAGACACTGTAAGCAGGAATACACTGTACAGTCAGGTGCTGTATTTTAACATCACGTTGGAGTTTAGCATCACCATTCTGTGCCATATACAGAATGGGTATTTGATTGACATGGAGCGGATCTGTACACTGGGTCTGGTATCCTTGCTGGAACTGACACTGTCAATCACGAAAGACCTTACATAAACATTACTTCAGAAGAGAGAAAAAAAAATCATTAATAAAAAAATACAAAAAAAAATAATACTAATACCAAAAATATTAAAAAGTCTAGAAGACCAAATAATAATATTATGATTTGGACCGATATAGTACATGTAGAATTTAATGCATATTCATATATGTGCAATATGTGGTTACAGTATATACCAGTGCATACATGTGTGCATAATATTTAATTTGTATTTGGTAACGCTTTACATTAACTGCACTTTCATAATGCCTTTATAATGCATTCATAGAACATTCATAAGCAACATGGAAGGGTACCTTAACATCCTAGCATACATAACATATCCTTAACATTTTAACAGCTTTCATATATATTAAAAATAACCATTATACGAATATAATGTTTGCTATTATCATTCAGTCTTTGTTATGAATCTACGTTAAAGCTGTTATCGTATGCTAGAATGTTCAGGAATACTTACATGCTGCTTATGAATTACGAAGATGCACTGAATGTTCTATGAATGAGTAATATTCTACAGTTTATAGTAGATTAAATTTTGAAAAATAGCCTCAAGTATGGACCTGATTTCCCCAATACAGGCAAAACTGTGTGTTTCTACTAAACATGATGATTGCACAATAAAATGAAGACTGACATGACCATTTAAACTACGGCATTAACTTTTGTTTAACTTTAATGCTGGCCATGTTCACATAGTATAGCTACAATACAACAGTCACGCACAGTCCCACGCACTGCAGTTACTAGTAAGTGAGATAAGGCTTATCATTTATGTGTGATGAGTCTTATAATTTAAACATTTCTAGATGCTATAAATGAATAATGGACAGCTATAGGGACGGATTGCTTTGGACAAACTGGGCAGGTCATATATCTCATTTGCACCCTAAATTGCAGGGTAGGATACATTTAAATTATGCAGACAAATTTTGTATTCAGTAATCCTACAGAGATAAATATCTTCATACGTTTTTGAAAGAATATGTGTACGACATGTACATGTGTAACAAGGAGCACAGAATTTCAACTGAATAACACAAAATATAAGCAGAGCAGGAGTTTCCTCTCACCAGAGCAACCGGCGTTACAGGACCGGCTGGCATCCCCAGGACTGCAAGCACCTGACAAAACACAACATCACAGCGGGACAGCCATTACGGACAGCAATAACAAACCACTGGAACCTTAATGAGAGCCATCGACTCGCCCTCTTCCTGTCTATTTCCCTAGCTGTGTTTGCATAACGTGGTGAATTAATACCTATGGATCTTCATTAGGGACAGTGAAATTATTTTTATTATTCTATAATTTTACATTTTGTGACCCTGAACAGGACAAGCGGTTACAGAAGATTGATGGATGGACAGATTATTATCATTATTATTGGATTTGTTGGTCTTTCTAGATGTTATATATTTTCATTGCTTGCTTTGGGTGATAAACCGTTTTTTTTTATAAATATAAACATTCACAATCACTTTCTTAGGAAAATACCTAAACAGCAAATGTCATGTAAATGGTAATATGACATAGAATTGCTCCGCTGTACTTAATGCACTGGTTTGTAAGCAATGTTATGCCAAACATGCCTGTTTAATCAGGTTTTTTAAGCAAGACAGTAAGTAATCTGGAGAGACACAGCAAACACAACGTGACAGGTACTCACCATTGAGGATACTGGTCAAGAAAGAGAGAACTAGAAGTCCCATCAGTGACATAGCTATGGGAGCGTGGAAACAGCTGTACCCTCGGTCTGCAACTCCACATGAAAGCAGCCAGGGGAACGAGCGCCAATGAAGGAGTGACTTGTGAATGGGCCTGCCTGTCTGCCACGCTGACCTGAATCCAGCATGCTGCATGGGCCTCACCGGCCAATCAGGGGGCTCAGGAGCACCGAGGGAGCGGGTCACCTGACCGAACAGTGAAGCTTCATCTGTGCCAATCAGGAGGCCCCTTAACCAGCCTGAAACTGATTCTCAGTGTACTTTAAAGTCAAGTTTAAAGGGGATCTGGTTGACTCTTTCATGTTATTAAGAGACCCCAAACTTTGAAATTTACAAATCCTATAGCTTTGTATACAGATCATATGGGTAATGTTTAATTTGAAGCATTTAATGATTTTTTAATGTTATAATCATCATGTCATGACAGATAATGGCAATACCTACGCTGATTGCCACAACCCAGTATAAAATAAAACTGATGACACACTCCTTATAATAATTTGCTTTTGGTTACAGGTTATGTGCTAAAATGCACCCAGTTCAGATGAAATGTAGACACACACAGGGTTGCCAACTTTGATCAGCTGGCTGGAGTGAGATTTTCTGTTTGAGATAAGGCTGCACACGCATTTGCATGTAGATAATAGTTTTATTACGTTATAATCTATAGGGTTCGCAAAATACTCCAAGGCTGTTGATGTAGCTAATTTTAGATTAATAATGGAATAATGTAGATTTGCTGTAAGATTTCTTGAGTGAGAGTCTGAAAGCGTGAGTGATGTGCCAGATGCATGAAAGTTGGCAGCCCTGCATACAGCAATCAGTATCCGCCGTCACTCTCATCAGGGCGCCATGCTTATTTGATATGGCTTTTGGTCAAATGCACTTGAATGAAAATGTTCTGCTTCTGCCTGATAGACAAGCATCATACTGACTTAAAGTGAGAAATGTGATTCAGGGCAATGCTGCCACACTCTGTTGGCAAATTTACTAGCAGGGAAAAATAAACTTAAGCCAACTCTTACTGCACAACAAAAGATATGTCACATAAGATTGTACCTGGGCTGACGAACATGACATTTAAGTAGAAATGTATTTTTATTGTTCTCTGTGTGTGTGTATATATAGAGAGAGAGCTTAAATATATTATGTATAAAATGTAAATAATCCACTTGCTTTTAGTGATTTAATAACCTCATACCACTTCACATGTAAATGAAGCATTATTACTTTATCAGTAACCAGTAAAGGTTACCTGAAATCTGCTGATGAAGTTGTTATTGTGACATTTGTATTTATTTCTATATTTGTGCCAGGAGCCAGTTTTGGTTGATGATGATGGTGATTCTATGATAGATTTGAAGAGATGTACGATGAACATGCAGCTGATTGCAAACATTTTAGTAAACTGATCAGTAGCAATGAATAATGTTAGCAAAAGTAAATATTTATGTGAACATTACATTAAAAAGTGACAAATCAGAGTAGGATGGTGATTATGAGCTGTAGAAAAAGGTTTTTTTCTTGTTTTTGCTCCCTCTTGGCTCCCTGCCAGACAGTCCACACTATGAGCTAGGAGGGAGCAAAAGTCATACTGTCTGGGAGTCCCTGATGAGTGGTTTGAGAAATGCTGCTGTATGTCATTGAACTGCATGAGGAAACCCATTTGACTCAGGGAGAACATATCAACCCCATACACAAGTTGCGGAGATAGGATTCAAACCCCCAAAGCTGAAATTGTGAGGAGAGAATGCTACACACAGAGTCATGCTGCCGGTACATCTAATCACTTTCTTCATATATACTGTACACACTTTATATATGCAATGTTGTGTCGAGTGGGAGAAAGGACTTGAGGGCAGGTGTTGTTGCAAAACAAAAAGGGGTTTTATTAAACTCACAAAACATAGAGCAGCAAATAAAGTAGACTACGAATGATCAAAACGAGAGGTATGGAGGAAGGCAGGGCACACGAGGGTACGACGTCAATGACCAGACTACAGAGGACTAAACCAACAGGTACTTAAATACACAGATTAACATGGGGCAACAAGTATCGGGTGTGGCCCATTAGGGCCACGTGAGGGATTAGACAGGATGGCCAGACAGACGCGGCAGGCAGCATGTGACCATTACTTTCGACTAGCCATGGAATATCACTGATTAAGATTTGACCAAGAGACCAGATTCTATTACTCTCTCCTCAGTCTGAAATTTGACTGGTAGAAAATGCTGAATTTTTAATTTTTTTTTAAAACGACTACAGAGAGTTGGCTTTCAGGACCTGGAAAAACCATTGAACAGATATTTAAGCAATGTTACAGGAAACATTTCTGTTTACAGAAAAAAACACACAAGGGAAAAGTGCATGTAACTTAAAAAAAATGTATCTGAGTGGCGAGTGCAAAGGGACTCAGAGAAAAGGCTGAAGTCAATCGACTGTCAGACCAAGATTGTGGGCACCTCTCAGGGCTCATGGGCCCCAGCCACAAAACTGCCACCCAGCTACACCCACAGAACCAAAGCCAGTGGGAAAAGGGGTGACATCAATATCTACCACTCAATGTAACAGAGGAGTGAGAATCAAAGGAATGGAGGCAAAATGGTTCAAATGAGTAAAATGTGGAAAGTTGGCACGGAGGAATGAAAATACATAACTTCACCTGCACCACATCGGTGTGAAAAAGGTTGCAGCAGCCTCTTCTTCTAAAAGATCTCTTATAGTTGCACCTGACTGAAAGACATTCTTGCATTTACCTTATTTTGCCAACAACTGCAGACATCTTTAAGACGCCACTGAATCAAATGAAATTTCTAATAATAATCACCAGATGGCGCAGTCGGTTCTATTCATACTCTGCTTTGATGGTCCTCGAACATAAATTGCATTACATTCAAGAAAACCCAGTTGTACAACCATATAAATCTGCATACATTCACATATTAAGATAATGTACCGGTACTTAGTTGATTAAGACAAAACTATTCCTACATTGTTATCAGTAAATCACATTATTTTGGATCAATTTGAAAAGATTTACTGTCTGCAGTGGAACCTAACAGCTAAATTTGAAGGAAAAAAATATAAACCTCCGGAGACTTTTAACAGTTTTACATTTTAATTGTTAATATATTAGTTAAAGAAATAATAGCAACTGCCAAATTAAACGTGGAATTAGTGCAGTTCTTGTAGTACTGTAATAAACGTCGGAAACTGAATTTGTTCCTTTTCTCCGGCTTGAAACGGTGAGATTCTTGTCGAAACCACGTTTTATTCGCGTTACAGAAAAACGGTAAACACCACAACAAAGACCTGTTTAACGACGTTTTGCATATGCGTTCGGCCTTATCTGTACATTACCGAGTCCAGAACATTCTGAAACACCTGCGTATATTTTATCTTCTGTGGGAATGGCATGTCCCCCCCCCCCGGGAGAAAGTCTCCAGGGCGCGCCTCCGCCTGCTCGGTCACGCCACGTAACACGAGACGACCGCGGCGCGAGCGTGATGACGCGGACATCGCACACGTTGGCCGCTAATTAATCACCCTGGAGAGACGCTCGGGGCGAAGGGGCGCTTACCTGTCGTTTGGCTCTGTCTAAAGAAAAGGAGAAGGTAACGGAAAAGGACCACAACTCTCAGGTTGGTTTTTAAAAAGATGTATATTTGAGGAACCCGTTTTGGCAACAGAATGCCCATTGGTACTGAGGCCATTGCAGACGTCAGGTTCGTCAAGGGGGGCAGACAGGCCAGCTGTCTGCCGCTAGTGGCCTCAGTCACCCCAGTCACCCCCACCTCAGCCCAGGTATGGTGGTGGTCAGATCCTGCTGAAGTGCTTTCAAATACCACTGAAATTACTAAGCTGGTGGACAGGCCCTCCAGATGTGGACCTGGGCCGAGTGATTGTCCATGGGGAAAAAAGAAAGCCTTTTTGAAGACACGTCTGGTCTTCCCTGGGATATCCTCTGGAGTCTATAGGCAAAAGCCTTACGTGTTCTTGTACCTGGAAATAAGGAAGAGGTGGCCAGGTTACAGGGGATGCCCCGCACATATTGTATCTGGCTGAAATACAATAAGATTAAATGTAAGAAAAATGCAAAATATGAATTTTACTGATGGCGATAAAGATATCAGGGAAGGGTTCATGTCGGTTCACGTTACACACATGACAGATGAAATTCACACCGCTGCCGCATGCAAATATGCGCCGTGTTGAATGCCCCCCCCCCCCCCCCAGGGCGTAGTGTGTCACCACATCCTCTAACTGTTATCTTGTCGGTTGCATTTTAAAACTTGTTCGGGTGTCGGGACCATGTATGTGTACGTTTGGGAAAAGGAGTAGAAGGCGGTCACGTGACAAAAGGCAGCCGTTAAGGAGCACGCCCTATTGCATGCCTTTCGTTAAATGATTTTCAACAATCGGTGGGAGGAATGAACTGCTGGCTACGGAAGAGGGATGTGTTGACATTCAAACATTTCTGGGGGGGGGGGTAGAGGCAGTGTTGTAATTATGTACAACCTAGTTTCCGAAAAAGTTGGGACGTTGTGTAAAATGCAAACAAAAAATAGAATGCAATGATTTGCAAATCATATAAACCAATATTTCATTGGAAATAGTAGAAAGACTACATATCAAATGTCGAAACTGGTAAGTGTTATTGTTTTCTGACAAATATATGTTCAATTTGAGTATTGCTTTTATTAACATTCTACGCAGAATCCCAGCAGAAACAGGGTAGTACATTGGACTCAACTGACATTAATCTGCAGTGTGATTTTAATAATACATCTTACCATGTATGCAACTTATAACCGCTTTTACTGGTCAAGCCTTGAACTTATTGTACTGAAGTTATTGAAGTGTTACCTATGCAGTCAGGGCCACACAAAGGCATGGTTGACCCTGCCCCTGCCATTTCCAAACTAAAGCTACCAATATCCACACTCAGACTCGTGAACTCCCTCTAGTCTGATCCCGTAAGGTTTCAACTGGTTTCAGGGGCACTTACTCTTCTGACAGGGAGAAATGGGGCAAGGCGCCCATGGAGGTCAGCTGCTCCTCCAGGGCCACGATGCGCAGCCCGATGTACCCTGAAGACAGCAGGAGTAGCACCACCCTGTGGGTGTGAGCAGAAGTGCTCCAGTCAGGCTGCACACCCTGCATGTTCACTTCTCAGGTAACCAAACCCATCAGACAACCACAAACAATCCTCACCGCCACAATCCAACTCCTCCTGCTTCAGAACAATCCGGAAAATCAACATACATAAGAACAATCTAGAAAGAAATCATCTCTTGAACTATTTCCAAGAACATACAAAAAAGTATGTGTACAATATCATTCAACACATGTCTGTTTAGGTTTTAACCCTTGTTTTTGTTTCATGGACCTTGAATTGAGTGTAGTAAATTTACCATAACTGCATAACAGCATCACGTGTGGTAATATCTGATAATACCTGCGTATAACTGGTAACTGTTCTTGGGCGGCATCATTAATAATCATGAGTGCTGCATTTTTCTTTGTGGGACCTAGCTTTAGGGGTTGACCAGTTAAAGTCGATAATGACAGCCTGTGGCCAAGGACAAAGAGTAAATGGCACTCACAGAATGAGGTAGATGAAGAGGAGAAGGTTGAAGTTATTGGACTCTCTCTGGACTAGGGCAGATTTTACCCTCTCAGTCATGGTCCACACCCAGGAATTACCTATCCAGGGAGGAATGTTAGAATCTATTAGTACCTTATTACACAGGCCGGTTACTGTAAGTGACCTCATAAGACAAGTATTTATTTGGTGGTTTTGTAAAATTATTGTAGCCGTAAAAGTCATTCTTAATAAACAATTTACAATTCTGAACCAAAGCAGCTACCCAGGTTTCAGTTTGCTTCCTGCATTGCCAATCAAAATACTTCACAAAGGTTATATGTTTTCATAAACAGCTGCTTTGGTGTAGACAATAGGTTTACTCAGAAATGATTTGCAAGACCTTTATTTACGCAACTGACAAAACTGGACTAAAAGTCAGTGTTTTTTAATTTGGTGTCAAAGGTCCGCACCATCCCTCATTACTCAGACATCAATATTAAATGTGAAGTCTGACACTTTTGTTTGTATTCTGTGTGTATCTGGTGTTTCCATCTCTATAGTATAGCAAAGTATAGCAACACATTTGCTATAGCAACAGCACTACAAGCACATTGCATGGGCATTGGACTTCAGGGTGCGTGTTTTGTGTGTTATTTGTGTACTATACACACTGAATGTTAGAGTAGTATAAGTTGTGTGTATGTGAGCTCACAGCTCTTGCCTCTTTTCAAAGCTTCTGCATTTTCCAGAACTTAGCCTTTCTCACCAAATTATGGCCTGTTTTTTGGGTTCAGCTGGAAAGGATAGACTAATCTCACAGAAAGTCCATGGGAAATTCCCACAAGTAAAGTAGAACGGTGTCCGCATGCATGTGTGCATGCTATGTACCTCTGCTGTCATCTGAAGAGCTGACTTCCTGCTCCCGGCTGCTTTCGCTCCCTTCTGACACTGTGTCTGAGGATGCAACCAAAACCATTACATGACAACAGTGCCGTGTGATTCGTTCCACAGAACACCTGACAGTGGAGACCAAGAAGGGAACATGGTCACTTATATATTTGCATGCAGACCCACAGATTAACTACACAACAAATGCAAAGTCATGCTTTTTAAAGAAATCTATCATCTTTAACCACAGATTCTAGGGTGCTGTTTAAACATAAATAAAAATATAGTTGCTCTCAAATTCATCCAGCAAGCACTGAAAATGGATTATACATGAAACATAATTGTACATACGAACACTCTATTCTTTTTATTATTTTTCTTACATTATTTTTAGTTTTAAAATTTAACGGTAAATGCTGTTCATCCAATTTTGCAAATAAAATGTTTCCTTGAAACATGGGATTCCTTGAAAGTAGATCAAAATTATATTTGAAAATCCATCAAATCTAAATGTTTTAATCATTATTATTATCATTGCTATTCCCCACAACCCTGTACTGTATAAGCTATTAGAAAATGGATTGATGGTTTTTCTTGGTACTCTTGCTTCAGGGCGTGAGAGAAGCTGCATTACAAAGTGTGTGTACACGTGTGTTCTATGTATGCTGGGTGTGTTGAAAAACTGAACTATGAGGGCCTGTGATTGTCTATGTATCGTCTCTACTGTAGGGTGTGTTTTGTGTGTGTTTGCAACTATCGCATCCCTGAACTTTACCCAGAGATGCCAAATTTGGTCAGCTGGCTGGAGTCTGAGACAAGTCTGCACACACATGTATATGTATGTAGCAGTTTTATTACCTTGTAAATAGTCTGGAGGGTGGGCAAACGGCAACACTTTTGTAATGGAATAATATAGATTTGTTGTACGATTTTGTGCGTGAGAGTCTGAAAACTTGGGTGTCATGTCAGGTGTGTGTGAGTTGGTAACCCTGCTTTACCACTGACTCACCTCTGTCCAATCTGGTGAACTCCTGTTGGAAACTGGAGTTTCTCTCTTCCACAGGGAAAATATTGTCTTCTACTCCAGACAGACTGAGGGGCTTTGGAACATGGAGTGGGAGCCCATTAGTAGGTGAAATATCATTCATCTTCAATGGCTGTTAAAGTGCTATAAAAACAAACATTGATGGACACGGGCTGGCTTACCCCATCCCGGATGCTGTCAGTACTGTTCTCTGCAGACGATACCTGTGGGCTGCTGTTGTTACTCCCAGTCTAGAGACCAAAACAGACAAGGATGCTAATGACCCGTGACAGTAACAGCCTGTTGCTAACTCAAAGAGCAAAGACTGGATGCTAGTAACCTGTGATTAGTAGCCTGTTGCTAACTCACGGTGAGCAGAGTGGAATACTTGTAACCTGTGATTATTAACTCATTGCTAAGTGACAGAGAGCAAAGAGTGGGATGCTAGAACCGGCAGGGTAGCAAACTTTGGTCAGCTGGCTGGAGTGAGTTTTTCAATTCGAGACTAGTCTGCATTTACGTTTATATGTATATAAGAGTTTTATTACCTTGTAAATAGTCTGTAGGGTTTGAAAACTACCCTGAGACTTTTGGTTTTATACCCTGACACTTTTAGGTTTATAATGGAATAATACAGATTTGCTATAAGATTTCTTGCGTGAGCATGATAGTCTAAAAGCGGGAATGTTTTGCCAGATGCATGAAAGTCGGCAACCCTGAATCTGCAATTATTAGCTTGCTGCTAGTAACCTGTAATTATTAGCCTGTTGCTAACTAAGTGAGAGTAGGGCCTGAGATGCTAGTGATTTTGGTGGGTTAATGCTCTGTCAAAGCGGTACACACCTCCAAATGAGGACACACAGAGCAGACCAGCTTGTAGCAGGATTCCCGATTCCGCAGAGACACAAACAAATACTGAAAATCACAAAGACAACAGGATTCAGTCAGCCATCAGTCTGTAGCATGTATGTAACATGAGTTCTGTAACTGTTACTCTGTAGCTGCTACTTATGCTAGCACTCAATTTATTATGAGTCATCAGAATATGCACAAAGACGGTCATTTCTGCTATATCGTTCAGAGGGATTTGCTGTCGTATAAACAGAGACCTTCTCGCCATCCATGGTTCGAATGGACAAAGCGTTCGGCAACAGCAGAGCCGTGTTCTGCTTCTTCACACTCCTCACTGCGACCACCGGGACCACCACCTTTGATCAATCAACGTGATAGACAATTCAGGATTTTAGGTGACTGGATGTCTAGGCTGGATTTGTGGATTTTGCTCTATCCAAGATCAGATGACTGGATTACAACCAGTCAGAGTTCAAGGTTCTACCTTGGTGTCCTTGAGCAGCACTGATGAGTGGAAACACATATGGTTCTCAGACACATAGAGCTTGCCGTGGTAGAGCACCTCCTTCTGTAGGGCACAGGTGAAGGCTGCACAAAATAAAAAGGGGGTGGAGTCACATGAGGCTCCCTTGACATTTAACTGAACCTTGATAACAATCAGTTCTCTTTGGTGTCAGTTCACAACAACCTGCCAGCATTTTGTTTGCCATCAGAAAGTATGTCGTAACCGCTGCCCTTTGTACCTGACTATCACAGTCTAGGTTTAAGCTGTTCTATTTTAAGCCTTTGCTCTTGGATGGAAAAACAGTGGCCAGTCGGTGGTCAGCTCACCGTGAATCAGGTTTTCATTTTCAGGGATGTCTCGAAACAGCTTGTGGAATGTTTTGCTGTGCTTTGTGATACTCTGTGAACAGAAAATGAAACACCAAGATATGGAATGACGTTTGCACCAGGACAGAGTTTTCAAATTAGAGGTACCACCTTCCCTTGAAATGTGATAAGCAGCTGGTAACGTGTCAAAATTGTGACAATATTGTTCTTTATGAAGAGCCAGCTGTTAATCATTTAGTAGCTTTTTAACCTGACGTACATTGCGAGTGGAAGAACCGTCTGGCTTCTCATTGTGTGAGTCTGACTCCACTGTCTGGGACCTGTAGTAAGACAACACAGGTTTGCGCCGTAAAGAGTATGTTTCACATCATTTGAACCATTTTTTATTCAAAATAAATGAAAATTGAAGAAAAAGGAATAGACGTAGAGGTAAAAATTTCAGGTCCAGAAAGCAAAAATCCAGACAAAGATTTTGTTACAACCAAGCAATTGAGTACTGTGTGATTGTGACTCTTTCTACCTCTATACCTTATGTATAACTGATTGGTTGAAACAAAATCTTGATTTTTATTTTCTGAACCTGAAATTTGCAACTCTGAATAGACAAGACATCAGGCTTCTGTAGTTCATTGACTTTTTTCATCAGAAGTAAGCCGGAAGCACCAAAATGAAGGATGACTGATAGTATACCCCAGAAAAGCATAGGCAAGGAAAGATATAGACAAAGTCTGTGAAGGTGACCCATGAGCGGAGCCCTCAAAGACCACTGACCTGCTGGGGAAAAACTTGGAAGAATTCTTGCTAAGGTCCTGAACACCCAGCTGGGATTCTTCTAGGCTACAGGTCTTCCTGGGCTCAAACAGCTTCTTACTTTTGCTCTTCTTCAGCTTCCCACCATCCACAGTGGAGCTGTAAAGAAATAAACACATGTCCATCTTACCATCGTACATAGGATGACCAGTTAATACATGTCCGGTAGGACACTTTGAGCTAGGACAGGATTTCTAAACTACCATTTCAAAAAAGCACCAGGATTTCACTTAAGGACTGAATTCTTTCTGTTGCTGATTGGTTAGTCTCCTGTGATCATGCATGTATTACTTAATGTCAGTTAATGTGAAACAGCTGGATGAGTCTTTTGATCAAGGAAACAAACCAGTCAAATCACAAGAACAACTGAAATATTTATCCAAGCACAGTAGCCTTTCAGTTTTAAACAGAGCTGGAAGTTCAGCCAGAAAGTACAAATCCAGACCAAAGATTTTGTTTCAACTAACCTGTTGTTTACTCTGTGAATGTGACACTTTATACTCCATTAGTTGGTTGAAACAAAAGCTTGGTCTAGATTTGTACATTCTGGACCTGAACTTTCCACCACTATTAAAGTACTACTATTAAACTACAAACTACTATTAAAGTAGTTTGACCCTGAAGCAGCAAGTGACCTCCCGGACATGGATTATCGGGTGACCCTAATCATACACCTTGTCATAGCTGCTGTGCCCTTTGCATTCAAAGGACACTTTTACACCGCACCAGGTACCGTATTTTTGGTACAGTACTGTCAGTACTTTCCCTTTTCCATTCACTTCTGGTCTGATCGAGTACCAGTACCATAAGTGCCAAACCAGCTGTGGTACTTTTTTGGTACTTTGATACTTTGGCTTGGGACTTGCAATGTTTTCATTGATGATTCGTTATGCAAATAGCCTGCCTCAGAAACACAATACAACCTCTGTCTTGGAAAAAAAGCTACATATGCAGAAAACAATAATAAACAAAGTATAAAAAAAAAAAAAAGAATAAATTGCGATTTGGTCGGAAGAACCGATGCAACAAGATCAGGATGGCATGACAATAAATTTAAGAAGTAATTTATTGAATATACTAGGACAGCACGGTATTGGAAAATTTCCAAATATATCTATTGTGATTTTGTTTTTTTTTTTAAAACAAAAAGGAGTTTAACATAAATTTCTCACTAACCCATCTAGGAGTGATTTAAACGCCGAGGATGAAAATATTATTGTGATTGTCTCAGAAAACGCATACAGCGATCATGCAAAAGCAGCAGAGATAAACTTTAAACTGATTTTGTAAAACATGTACTGGATGATCTACAAAAGGAATAATCTTTAAAATTGCAAAGCTAGCTATTTGATTGCACACAATCTTGCTGCCCTCTTGAGGACCAGGCGACTCCTCAAGGAGGTACTGAGGTCAGAGTGGGAACTTCGGCATGGACAACCTGGCACTTCGAGCTGATGTTTCCCCTCATATGTCTCATACTACCACCGTGGAACCGTGCCCAGAATCAGGACTCTCGAGACATTAGGTTAGCGCCGTGAGCAGTTTGCTAACGTCATCGCCTTCAGATCATAGTAGATGCATGCTTGTTAAGGGCTGTGTAATGAATGAGAAGGGGCTAGAGGGCAGCTAGGGTTACGCTAGAGCTGAACAAGCGATAAGCCAAAAACCAAAAGGAGATCCCTAGAAGAAGCTGTAATGCGAGTGTATCGTAAAGCTGCGCACTTTCCGACAACAGGAAAGAACACATTAGAGAGTTCTTTAAATAGCAACTCCACATTTATCTTTAGTCCTTGTTTACAGGGGAATATTTATAGACTCTTATCATCCCAAGTAGTCGCATTATCGTTAGTAATTATATATTAAATATGTGTTGTTGGTGAAGCCACATAGTTACTTCAAAATCCAACAGAAAGCTTTTTTTTAACTTTTTATAAACTAAAAAAAAAAATAGATCACGCCGAAATAAATAAATGCATATACTTCTCTCACCAGAAAGAACAACCATCACATATGCACACACACGCATGTTAGGAATTTTGTTGCCATGCCTGGTAGGCCCACCTCCACCTCGCTCACCTGAAGACACGCTGTCCTTTACCCGACCAAAAACCTCCTACAGCAGCAGACATCCTCATTTCACATCGGACCAGAGAAACTGGTGTAGTTTTCTCTTCAGCTACACGCCTTCAACTTCATGTTCAGAAGCGGCCAGATTGGGGACTACCGTTTGGTCCTGACCCGAGTCAAGTAAGAATCAAGATACTGCAGGACTGCCAGGGTGGATCAGAACTAAGAAGCTTGAGCAGGTGACCAATTTTTTCTGGACTCTTTAGCCCCCCCCACCCTGCCAAAAATCAGCTTCCAGGTATCGGTCTCTGCAAGTAGTGAGCGTGAGGTGAGATGGAACAGGATTTCACATCACCTACCGCTGTGACATCACGCCACCCTCCCAGCAGGACTGGTTGGCTCGGCTCCTTTTGTATTCATTGTGAAACTCTCGAGTGTTGACATGCACAACAGGCTCCTCCCTGCTTTCCACTGCGAGCCAAACAGTGTGAGTCATTTCTGACACAGTGCAAAGATGCCTGTGGCCACTCAGTAATGCTGCAGAAGGTGATGGTAAGTGTAGTCCGACGTCACCAGTTTCTGGTTACGTTTGCTGAGCTCTCAAATACATTTCCCATCATGCCTCTTGATTTCCAGCTTCACCAGGGCCTATTAGCTTTGGAGGGAGAGGCGATGGGGGGAAGTTACCTGAGCTCAGCAGAGCTAGACTAAAGGATCCTGACTGACTGGATGTACCAGCCTGCTTCCTGCTGGGGGGCGGAGCCAATGCGCCTCACGTGTGAACGGTTGACAGAACAAAAACAAAACATTGATGCTGGATGGGGCCACATACCGTCATATGCTACTTCCTAGTCACTTAAAAACTGAAGGCACCTGATTGATTTAATCTTTCCCTGTACAGTGGCATCTCAAACAAAGCATACATAGCATGCAAATAATCTGCTTTTCTTCTTTATTCTGTACTTATTCTAACAAAAACACATCTAATCCCTTCATACATCTAAAAAATGATACGTAAGCCTACCAGGTGTGAGACTATGATTAAATATTTTGAAAGAGGCCCACCCCTTTGCCCTAAAATGAAAGGAATTATTTTCCAGGATAGGAAAAGAGGGAGGGAACATGTGACCACAGTTCCAAATGGTGGATCCCCAAATGCTTTGAAAGTGAGATCTCAGCCTGCTGGTGGCACTTTCTATGGAACATATGCAAACTAACCTGCTCTCTTTCCTACCAAAGCAAATCAGTGAATCAGACTGGGTGAGAAAGGGTGACAAGAGGCATGACCTTTCCTCTCTACTAATAACCTCTCTTTTAACTGAACAACAAATTTCCAAAACGCACACAGTCCACAGGATACATTTTCAAGAAGATTTCTGTGGATGTAGTGAGTTTTGGAAACTTAACAGAAGTTCTTCTTTGGATTACACAAGAACTAGGTGAATTTTGATTCCCAGTAGAGTAACATGATGAGGAAGTCTGACTTTAGGTCATTGTTGTTTTTAAGATGAGACCACCAAAAAATGGAGCGAGTGAGTTTTTGCAGTTTGTATCTGTGTGTCAGTCTGTCATTGCTGAATGGTGAGAAATCGGATTGAATTTAATTCCAAGCAGTAAAGACCGGTCAAAAATCATGATTATATAACAAACAAAGCATATTTTATCAGACTGATATTGTTGTTTAATTAAAATCATTAAAAAATACAAATGATGCTAATTTAGATAATGTGACTAAATTGGAGAGGTGACCCTAGATTTGTCCCGGTTGTCATGCAGTCACGGCTTTGTCGAGCCGCGTGGAGCTACTTACAAACTACTGTCCAAGGAGAATTTCCTGCAGGTGACCCTTTGCTGACTCATGGCGTTCTTCCGTAACCGTGCGAAGTTTCCCTCTCCTCTCAATTCCTGTGTGTCTGTGCACTTTACTCTCCTCCTTAAGAACTTTGAGATTGTTGGCTGGGGGTAACAGAGGTGGAGACCCGCCCACATCCACACCCGGACACCAAGATGGCCTCAGTACCCAGCCGAATATGGCCCAAAGGCTCGATCCGCTTACACAGCTCTTAAGCCCACACAAACGCGCACAGAATGTTCCATCAGTTGTCCATCAGGTTGCCACGTCGAGTTCCACCCTTGGTGCGCTAACTCCTGATAAATGCTTTATCAGATGTGTGCGCCTTGCAAGATCTCCATCTGAAGAATGATATCGCGTTCAAAGTGCTCGCTCATCTCGTGTCATGTGATGTGCCTGGCAGTAGGCCCAAAGAGCACAGTACCAAGGAGATGGTGAGCTTGGGAAGTGCCATATGGTAATGGTGGAGGGCATTAATAGGGGTATGACTGGTAACCTGAGCGTGTGATTAAGTGCTGCTGCAACATTCCTGCTGCATGTAACAATCAATCATTCATTTGAAAGGGAAAAGAAAAATAAATGAAGAAAAAGAGAACATTCAACACAAAGAAATTGCAATGACTGAGCCATTAGGTGTTATCACGCAGTATACATGTGTAGACCGTGAGGGCACATAGAGTATTTTACCAATAATAGTGGGCATGTTTTTGTGTGTGTTGGGGTAGGTATTGGTGAAATGGAAAAGAAATCGATATAGCAAATGTGTACGGGGAGGTAGAAATGAGAAAGAACAGGAGCAAAACAACTAAGAAAATGAACTTATGGTGGTAAGAGAGAAAAGGGGAAGAGAAATAAGTGCTGATCGCTAGTTGGCTGGCCATTATCTGCGATATCCTTGCATTTGAAACTTTAACCTTGACCGATTCCCCAAGGCGATCTCAAGTGTGCTGACTAGGCATCGCTTTCCCTTGAGTTGAACATTTCTCTGAAGAAACACCGGCCTTGTTCCGTATGCCTGCCCCATTCCCTGTCTGGTTAACAAAAAGCTGCCCACCACACTTCAGTGGTCTGGTTTGTTCTTCTGAACATGTTGTGTCCTACAGTTAGCTTGTGGTTGACTGTCACCTGAAACTACAGCATACCAGCCCAGTCAACGCAAGAAAACACCTTCCCTTCTATAATTAACACCTTGAATGTTTCATCTGGGCTCATATTTCCAGGAACCTGCAGATGGGTGGTCTGGTTAATTTTAGTGTCAGGTTGTTCAATGAGGACCCCTCTTGTTGTGGGCAGTGTGGCAGCACATCATGTCACCAGTGACATCTCAGAGTGTCACGTGAACCAAAGTGCAGGACTGAAGAACTATATCATAAGGAAATGGGGACACAAGGCAGTACAGGGTAGCAGGTTCCTATAATTTACACTGTGAAAATGTCAAAAGTGAATCAAAAGTAAAAAATTAAAAAAGTCAAAAGTAAAAGTTCCATGTTCACTGTCATTTTCCAATGGAAAAAAACATCTGGTATGCCATTGTGGACAGGTAAAGTGGGTCCAGTATGGCAGTCAAATCACAGACACGCGTCACCCGGCCGTTAACATCAGGTCACACTCCAAATTTCTTGAAAGATGGAAAGCGACATGTATCGTGGCTGAAAACTGGTCTCTCCATGTCTCCTGGCAGGTCCAGTGGCTAACCCTGCCTTTTCAAATGATTGTCACTCTGGATGAACAACCAAATAAATAATGTAAACTTAACAACCAGCTGATGTAATAAAGGGTCTGCTTCACTTTTAATAGAAGGATCCCAGGACTTAAAATCACTCAAAGGCAAGATGTGGTATAACCAAGCAGGTTACAGGATACAGTACCAGGGGGCTGCTGGTTCGAATTCTGCCTCCACCATTCCTGTGCTGTTTGTCCCGCTCCCCTGTGGTTCATGGTGTCATGAAATTAGGTGGATATTTTTTCAGCAGAAAAATAATAATAATTGTAGCATACTTAATAAAGAGATCGCTGCTGACAGCTTTTAGAGAGAGAGCGGGAAGCACAGATATAACAGCACAGAGTGAGCAACAGTGGTGAGCAGGACACTTAAAACTCACTTGCGGCTCAGAAACGGGAGCCACCCAGTACAGTTCCTGCTCTTTCAGATGGACACCAGCCCCACCTCGTACCCGAGGGCAAAAGGTGGCACAAAGTATGTGCTCCCTCGCTCACCGCAGTTGTGTGACCTGATTATAAGTGTTTCCACATATATTCTCACAAACTATATGTTTGAGAAGCCACATGCGTTACATCCCATAAAACTGACATGCACACCTTACAACAGAGTAAGTGCACTCCTGTAAATTGCTTGTTGTAAATGCAATGTATATGGGACAGGACTGGCCTAACCCTAATCTAACCTCATCAGATATGCCCGGTTGTTATACCCCTCGCAAACCACTTACTTCTCTGAAGGCTGATTATAAGTGAAAATTCATACACTGTAATAGTCAGTTATATGCATGAGAGTAACCTAATCGTCTATTGAACGGTCTGTGACAGCGACTGTGAAAATGTCAGGAAGGTACAGCGTCACAGTAAACAACAAAGGAAACACCCAACCGAATTCATATCCATTAAACCTCGAGTTATAAATGTCTCGGTACCTCATGAATTTCACTTGAGTTCATTTTCCAAATTAAGAGGATGACTCCATTACCAGGTGTGACTGCTTAAAAATCACCTGCGATGTCATACCTGGCAATGACTGCTAACTGAGAACAATTCACTGCACCTGTTTCAAAAGATCCATTTGAACCACTTCTGCTTTCAGCACGACACACTCCTTCCTGCTGGGAAGGACTGGAGTTACCCCTGCATGACCTGCCCTGCCCTTAACTCTGCTCTGCACTTATGGGTAATTCCTGGCACGGTGACCATTTTCAACGATTTGACTAATATTTTCCTTTTCAGAAAAAGGAAGCAAAAGCTGAATTTTTCCTCCTTTAAACCACAGGTGCTGAAATACTGACTTCACAGAGACAGTATGTCCTGAAGCAGAGAGGGAACATTCATCATCGCAGAAGATTCTCCTGTTCACAAATCCCTAGCATCATGCTCCTAAATGGTAACTGTGGCAATGCAGCGATGGCAAAGCCATCTCAATCCTACCTCAGGCAGTCCAGCGTAAGAGACGGCTCCAGTGCATCCACGGAGGCCTGCCGATGCCACGTGGCCCGAACCCTCTGCATGTTCACCGAGGCCGGCCGCGAGGACGGGACATGCGGCCCCTTCTGGTCCTCGTCGGGGAGGGGAGGAAGGACGAGGTCGGGGGGCGTGTTAAGTCAATGTACGAGGACAGCTATCCCAACTGGCACGGCATATAGGCGGGGCCTTGTAAGACTGCAGCCGTGCTCCGTGCCCACGCGATCAGCCCTGTCAAGCCATGTTACCGTGGAAACAGCACGGCATACTGCATTGAGTGGGAGAAGGGAAGGATTAAAATGGGACCCTCCTTGCCATAACGTGCAGAAGTATAGGATAGGGGCAATATCTCTACCCGTAATTCGGAAGATCATCAGTTTGTGCCTCAGCCTCGGTGGAATAGTCACGTGTCTGGACCCTTGAGCAAGGCCCCCAGCTCCAGTGGCACTGTATGTTGGCTGACACTGTGTTGTAACCCCAAGAATTCCAGTGTACTTGTGCAAATGGCAAATGATGGATTCATCATCGTTTTTTATCAACAGCCTCATCTTTCCCAGTTGCCAGGCAAGATTTGGGAAAGAACTATCATGTCAATGACCAAAGACTGCTCTTCAGGCCTTATGATTAATCTAATGTAATGTTTCTTAGTCTGGTCTGCAGGGACCTCCAAATCCACGTTTTTGCTCCCATCCGGCTCCCTTTGGGGGGAACTGAGAAATGGAGCAGAGTAGATCAGAGCTCAGAGGAAGATTTATTATACAACCATCACAAAGTCAATTCCAATTTAATAAACATAACACTACATGTTAATATAATCATTTATACAATCAAATATAGGATTGAGGCCTTTTAACTCCCACTATCCATGAATCCTCATTTCAAAAATTGAAATCAATGTGGTAATACTGCTGTGACCTGGACAAGCATAATGGGAAGTGGTTGGATAGACAGATGCGATGCAGCAGAGCGTTGCCATTTGTGGCATTTCATGCAGCAGCTGTGACTACCACCTAGAGGCCAAAAGAAAAACTACAGCCAAAGAAGGGCCTCACATCTTCCTGGAGAATTCTTTAATACTGAATTTTACAGCATTGTACCCTGCACCAGGACCGACAGTATTAAACCATTTAAATACTGTACTTATAATCAATGGGAATATACACGTTGACTAACCCCTCTGAGTCACTGCCAATTTAATAAGGCTTTGTCAGTATCTTACATAAGCCATATGTAGTAGTTTTCTTTGAGATGTTCTAGAAATCCCTGGGAGAAACACTTTCATCCAGGCTTGCTGCATTCCCCTGCTGTATAAGCAAGTTTGGAACATGGGTTGGTGGATGGATGTGGGAGAAAGATGTGGATTGTAATGTTAATGGCAATTGTTACCACCATCCATATCTCCTTCCTCTAACCCAGTCCGGTCCTCAGGGACCTGCAGATGGTCTACATTTTTGGTCCCTCCTGGCTCCCCACCAGATAGTCCACATGGACTGTCTGCGGGTCCTTGAGGTCAGGGTACGGTGGGTGGGTGGGGGGGCTATCCCACACAGGACGAGGCCAGGATACATCCTGCATGGAATGCTAGTGTTACAATCCAACTCAAATGCAATATACAGCAAAGTGTTACAGCATGTGGTCTGCTCAGCCGCAAGCCATCACCTGGCTCAGTGATTCGCTCATGAATGATGCGCTGTAACCCCCCCCCAAGATGGAATTTCCCAGCTGACCCTGCTTGCCTTAGCTCAGCCCCTGTGGTCGATCAGAGGATGGAGCAAATCAGCACCCAATTCCAAATGCCCCCAGCCACTCTGACCCGATAATGCTATTTACGCCAAACTACTCAGCTCTTTAGAAACTTTTTCCATAACCCAGGACTAAAGCAATTACAAGGGCAGTTTTCATCAAGAGTTAAAGTGGATGAAATCCACTCATATGTCCAGCTTGGCTTAGGGGCCACTCCCAAAGGACCTGCAACCCCTGTCTAAATTGCCAGTCCTGAATAGGTTAAATATGAAGCATCCTTTTTGCACGTAGCTGATACGAATGCATCTCTGAAAAACACTCCAAAGATGCAGACATATCCGCAATGACTTATGATTGTAGTTCAACATAAAACAACATAGGCTAATCAATAATGCAGGCAAATTTTACATTAGTGGATTCAGACTCTAAATGCCATTTGGATTTTGTTCATTTGTGGATACAGGTAGTTACAATAGTTTAATAAAAAAACATAGATGCTTATACATGACATCTACAGTCGGTTGTATCGCTACTGAACTCAAAGTGTTTTCCTCAAATTAGGACATAAAGACTTTGGTTGGCTTTCAAACCAAATTATCCCACCAACCACATTTCTGGCATAATAATCCAATGACAAGGACGCAGCGCCCCCCCCTCCTGAGATGACTTACTGTTCAGTCATTCGCACTCCCACAGGCCTTCACGGAAAGGACATCATTTGCAGGCAGACAATATGACATCTACACAAACTATGAAATTATCGTCTATATTTCTGTATTTTTCTCTCTGACCCACATTTCACCAGCTTGTGTTAATTAGCTGCATCAGCATTTTAGTTTTCTAGTGAAAGTCAGGAACTTTGTGTTTGATGGAGAGTCTATCAGTACCTGTCCTTCCTGAAGATCTTTATGGTTCTGGCAGCTCTGTCGTCTATTTTTCGCAGGATGGTCCTCACTCGCATGCTGCTGTTTGCCAGCATCCTCCCTAGAGTTCCTTTTCCCCCACCTCTGCCACGCGTAACCTCCCCATTCGGTCACTGCACTGCGTGCCTCTCTGCTGGAGCATGACGTTCCCGGTCTCTGTATATTAAATGAGCCTGAGGCCGCTGACCAGTGGCAGGTGCCGTGTAGCTGAACCCAGACGTTAACTTGCGTCGACTGGCACCGTACTCTTTTCCTGAGCTATACCCTCTTTTATGTCACAAGTCAACCACATTGGTTGCTTTTGGGCAGTTACAAAACCTTGGTTTTGACAGCTGGATCTTCTGAAGAAGCCATTTTTAGGGGTCAGGGGTTTGAGAGATATCCACAAGCATTGGTGTTTCAAGCTACTTTGCATCTCCTCTTGACATCACTGAAATAGGTGCATTTACCATCAATGCTGCCCTCCAAAGGTCATTTTAAAGGGCTGACAAAATAATAACCAATAGCTGTTGCTTAAATCCAGCGGAGGAGCAGGTTATAAGTGTTTCAGAGCTATCAGTCAAAGGAGAGAGTTGAGATTGAGATAATTTAAATACAAGAGTCTGATTATTTGGGGACGAATGAAGCCAAATTAAATTTTGGGGTAGGACCTGTCTCCACCAGACCCCCCCCCCTTTCACATACAATTTGGAAATTTTATATTAAAATTATTTCTTTGTTGTTTTGACTGGGTTTAGTGCTATATGGTGTGCCGGGGACCTTCCATGACTTTCCTCTAGGCTGTCTTGTCCTGTATCCCACTGCATGGCCAAATTCATCCATCAGACAGACAGGCCATCTCAGGCCACAGGTGCCCAGGAAGACCCACGAATGGCAGTTGGGATTAATGTTGAATATTTAGAAGTTTCCATGCAAGAGTGTCCATGTAGGCAAGACAGCTGAGCACAGTGTGCAGGCCAACTTTCTCCCATGATCCCTTGTGCTTATCTGCCGCCGGATGTTAGCAGCATCCAAGAGCTCTGTAACAGGACAGACTGTAGGTCAGATAGGACAGAACATGCTGAAATTACAGATTATTATTTTACTGTACATAATCAAGGTTATTGGGTAGCTGAAAATATGTTTCCTAAAATATTTGTGGATAGAATGTATAATCAATATTAAATTATTCATAATATAATTAATCTTTAAGGAGTTTACTTTACATTATGGTCATTCGGTTGTTTCAAGAATAAAGGGCTGACATTTTGTTTATTTTAAATAATTTAGTACTGTTCAATTGCTATTTTTAAGTGTATGCTGTCTGGGTGCCTGCATTCTCTCTGTGTGTCCTTACTGCTTGCTTGTATCTGCTCACAATTGCGTGACTGTGTGTGTCTGTGGTTTAACTGAAAAATGGAGAAATGAGGAGTTTCTAGTTTCATGTTGCAAATCTGGAAGCACGCTGTGTTGCTTGGTTGTGGCTTCAACTGTCATGCACTGTCTAAAACCAGTTGGTGTCATTCACAGCGTAATCCCTCAGCTATTTCTGCTTCTGGTGTGAAGTGTGTTTAGCGCACAGCACAAGGTTTAGTACAGACGCTTCCCAGGTCACAATGGCCCATGTTACAATATTTCGGCTTTACAGTGGGTAAATGTTTTTCATTTTCAGTACATTATTCAATAAATTGCATGAGATATTCAACACTTTTTTTGTAAATTAGGCTTTGTGTTAATGATTTTGCCCAACTGTAGGCTAATCTAAGTGTTCTAAGCATGTTTAAGGTAGGCTAGGCTGTAATGTTTGTTAGATTAGGTGTACTGTATTAAAATGCATGTTTGGCTTAGGATATTTTCGCTTAATGATAGGTTTATTGTAACATAACCCCATCGTAACCCAGGGAGAAGCTGTACGTTATTTGGAGTCATATTACCGTGATATTACCCTCCTCTGATGCTACGTCTTGTGTTTAAAAGCCTAATAGATGGACTTCAGTAGATCCATGGTAGCTAAATTGGAAAGGAAGATTCAGTCTTGGTTCTCATGGAGCTGAGGCCTGACAGATAAAACTGCACATTAGAATAATAATAATTGAGCAGCTGCAGGTTTGTATGAGTGGTTCCTTGGTAAAATGAATATTGCGTATACTGTACATAACATCTTCGTAAACATTTCCGGGAATTTTTAATCATGCTCTAGAGTAAGCTTGAGAACATTCTGAAAAAGACAAGAGGGGAGATGATTCATGTGGCTTGGATAGTAGGAGCATGAAGACGATATGGATTGGGGTGAGAAGGTTGAAATGGTGGCGGTAGGGTGCATGGTCCTGGTGAAGTCAGGAACCGGCAGAGGACGCATCAGTGTGACACGGTGCCCTCAGCCAAGAAAAGAAGCGTTTAACATCAACAGTGAATTTAACATGATCTGGTTTCAGGGAGAAACCCAGCTAACAATTTTAGGTTAGCAGAACATTTTCAGATCCAGAGTCCTGGTTCCTAAAACGTTCAAAATGTCAGTTTTTCTGGAAGTCCTAGGAATGTTGTTGGATGATGTGTCTACAAAGTGTCTACAAGGCTCGTGCAATGTTTGCGCAAGGCTCATACAACATTCTAAGACCTATTAACTAAATCTGTAGTCATTTACAGGATAGTTTGAGGCTCTGTGGGTTAGGAACTGTACTTGCGATAAGTTAGTTGCCGGTTCAAATCCCAGCGCTGTCAGACTTCATGATTGGGCCTTTGACCTCTTTCACCTCGATTCACTCCAGGGAATGTTGGACTGTGGATGAACGCAGATGAAAGTCACCACATTTGCCTGGATAACAATTACCTTGCAGAACCACAGAACTCATTCGGTTCAGTTATACATCTGTAATGTTCATGTTACGATCTCTTTACAAAACTGTGTAGAAACACTGCCATCTCGTGGACATTTTTCAGACAACACGTTTTGTGGTCAAGTCTGTGCTATTCAAAAGGAGTTCATGTTAAGAAATAAAATACCGGATAAAAAACATCTGACTGGTGTGCGTGCACACACAAAAAGTCAGTGCTTTTGTGCGGATGAATACATGTTTCTACCGGGAGGAAATTTAATGTAAATAATGGAATGCAAAGAAGGAAGGAGTTTAAATAATTGCCCCAGGAGCAACCCTTACCCAATTTCGGGAACTGCTACACCTGACCTTGTAAATGGCCCTTAATGTATTTTACATTATCAAGATGAGCAATGTCGTCTTTTTTTAAATAAATGCATGCACAGGAAGTGTGCCTTGTTTCCTAAAGCACTTCCTGTTTTCTCTAAATATTGTGCCAGTCAACTTGGAATACTTCTGTACGAGGCTATGAAAAGACAACCCCCTTCACAACTAACTAGCAATAGTTTAATTTAGTAACAATGATAATAATACATGATCTTTTAAATAAACCAGTCATCCATCTTCCAAGCAGGTCTCCTGGGGATGGATAACTGGGGTTTTGTGGTATACAGCTGGGGGACACTGTGTGGCTGGACTTCTGCCTAAATGTTCACAGGCCTACTAAATTTAGTGCAAAAGAGGAAATGGATAATAAGGATAATGACAAGAAGAAAAAGAAGAAGGACAACAACACAGAGATTGACAGGGTGTGTCTGACTGCCTCCCAGAAATCTGTTTAGCTTCAGCATTACTAACACCCAAGAACAGTGCCATGGGGCAGAATCCCAAGTCATGTGGGACCCTAAACGACATCACCAAATAATACATCCCACAGAGCATGTCCATCGAGACCCCCCCCCCCCCCCAGGTCTAAATCCGGAGCATTCCATTCCAGTCCAGATAAGGAGAAGTATTGAGCAACCAGCCGGTCCTGTGAGGCAGATCCTCCCCGACCCCCCACACACATAGGACAGGCCTCTTGAGCAACATAGCGCTGAATCAGACCCCCTAATTTATCAGTTTTGTTTTAGGTTATGAGTTGTTCTCCAAATGACCACCATCCCTTTCCATTTTGAATGGTAGAGCTTGTTTACCGGCACAACCTTCTCCCCGGTGCAACTGATGGAAGTGAATGATGGCAGATCAAGCCAAAATGGCGGCATTCAGCGTCCGGCCTCAACAGGCCACTCCTGTAACTCCGCCCTGTGGGGGGCCCCCACTGGTGCCCATTCATTGTACCTCCATACTGACGGTGCCAATTTTACATAAGCGCTTTTCTCTAAGGTACAGTAGTGGCAATCCTGGAAGTTGAACTTGATAGTGCTAACTTGGTTATGAAGCACAGGGTCAGAGCTACGCAGATTAGCATTCTATTTTGGATTTGAAGAAAGAAAGTGACATTCCCACGGGCTAGCAGAGTCACATGCCATATAAGGAGAAGCACTGAGCCGATGTTAAGGACCTAGACCTCGATCTCTCACCCCAAAATCCAATGAAGTTGCATCATCATCTGTGGGTGATCACACAGAGCACCAGGCCATCATTTTACACATTTATCTTTTACTCAACTCATTCATTGAAATGGAACCACCCACAAGCATTCCATTTAATTAATCATTTGTACAAAATGTAACACACTAGACTGCTTTGTGACATCACAATGATTTGTCACAGACAGTGTGACAAAACATATTTTAGCCAAAATGAAAGCATGGAGGAGGCGTAGACCAAACTATCAAAGATTAAAGGAGAGGCTGGCTGCCAGACATATCTTGTAACCTCGCATTTATCTTTGGATACAGATCTCTCGTTTTTTTCCCCCTGTGGCTAGTAACCGTGGCAGTCCGTATATTTTTAGAAGAAAAAGTGCCACGTTTCGGACAACGATAAAGGCAGTTGTTTACACACAGCTGTCACCTGAGGTATACAGCAAAGTTTGTGTCATTTGGACACATGAGAGAACTAATTTAACACTGGGAGTGTTTATATGACCCTACCGCAGATAAATAAGTACAGGACTGTATAAACACCCTCAGTGTTAAATTAATAGTTCCAGTTGTGTAGTATCATTGTAATACTGGTGATTTTTATCGGGGGAGAAGCAGGGTCTGGTGACCTGGGGGATTAGTGCTATTAGCATTGTTAGCTGCATAAAGAATATCATTCACATCATTATTACTTGTTTATTATTTTGCGTAGTTATTGTTATAGTGCACTGTCTTGTCCTGTATTACACCCAGGGGCACTGTAAAAGGGGGAAATTTAGGATGATTCCGAAGTTCTGAACATAATTGTGTTGGTTTAGGTTGGGGGCCCAAAATCTCTAGCAGTACCCCACCCCACCCTGACAACCACATTGCAAGAATTTCTCTGTATTTCCCAAAGAAACTGCTGGAAGCTTGCTACCCGTTCCAGAGCTGCCAACTTTGGTCAGCTGGCTGTTGTGAGATTTTCAATTGGATACAAGTCTACACACATATTTGCATGTATGTCTGCAGTTTAATTACCTTGTAAATAATCTGTAGGGTTTGCAATTTACCCCAACACTTTTTATGTAGCTAATTTCAGGTTTATAATGGAATAATATTGTTTTGTTACAAGTTTTGTTGTGAGCGTGAGAGTGTGAAAGTGTGATTGTCACGCCAGATGTGTGACAGTTGGCAACCCCGCCACTCCAATGTGCTTGGCAGGAAAACCGTCTGCTCACTATCTACCTCCTGGCTTTTGTAGTGCTCAGCGTCAGTATAATTATGTGGTTACCTACAAACTCCTACAAACGTTTACACTCTGTACACTTATAATGCAGCCTGTCTTTGGTTTTATCACAGCAGCAATGCACATAAATGCTTTAAAAACAAAGGAGTGTGTCGTTCAAACCCTGCAAATAAACAGAGTGAGCATTAATGTGACGTCACCATTTATCTCCTGAAAACCATCACCACTCCCACTTAAATACCCCCCTGTTACATAACTGTTCCACCACCGGGTTTCTTCCATATGGCTTTTAGCATTAGACTGGTCATTATACAGATACATTTAAAAACAATAACAAATACTCATGACTATGAATAAAATTATAAAACTTTATAAAAAAATAGAATCTCTTGGGTCCTTCAGTTTTGGCCACTTTCACCATTAATCATGGGGTCCAATTACCCATAGAGCCTAGCTGATCACTGTTTGTTCTACAGCTATACGTGGAATGCTGACTCTTCTACCACATAACCCTGGTTCTGCAGATACTTCTACCTGGAAGCACTCGGGAGCGACACCATGCCAGAAGAAATACAGCCAGAGGACTTCTTGCTCAAGGTCAACAGAGCGGAATGTTGAACATATCTCAGCAGCCTTCCCAGAAAAATTTGTAAAATTCCGGGGAACTTGTCCAAATATGGAACATCTAAGATTGAGATTTAAAGCTCCTGTGGGTGGGAGACGGCCGGGACCTGAGCGTTTCCTGGAATCCACAAAGGTTTGTGACGCCCAGCATCTGCTTCTCCTCTGTTGATCAGCCGTGGCCCAGAATTCTGCCCCAGCTGTGTGGCCTTTGGAGGCTCCGCCCCCCACACAATCCCCAGACCAATCAGAAGAAGCCTTTCTGAGGAAAGCTTGACTACCTGTGGCCATTACATGCCCTGGTGCAGTCTGCTGCATTTCTAGGGAAACCAGCCTTGTCTTGCTTGTTCCTCCAGAGCTTCTTCAAGAGCCACGCATGCAGATACAGATGTGCTGCTTCTGAGTCCAAAATACTGCCGCTTTCATTACATAGCTAATCGATAGTTGACTGGAGGGTTGGATGTAACATATATTTTACTTGATTAATCAGTAAATTAATGAAGTAATTATGGTGTAGAGGATAATGGCAGTGTCATGCTCAGAAGTGAGCAGGACAAATCCAGTATGGTGCTACATGGTGATATTTGTCACATCTAGGCAGGGACCACTGTCAGGTGTGTGAACTCACCCTCTGTCTGAATGTATCTGAACAAGAGGGGGCAATGGGGAGGGGGGGGGTAAAGTCACTTGTGGATTTCCTGTAAAACTACTCTATAACCTATTGTTTTAAAACACAAAGATATACAGTGCCAGTCGAAATTCTGGACACACCTGCTTTTAATGCATTTGTCTCTGCTTAAGCTATGTTAGTCACTGTTTAGTAAAAGGCCTGGAGGCAATGAAATAATACATATCAAATATTGCAACAACAAAGAAAAGTCTTCAACGTCTCAACATTTTCTCAGATTTTGGACTCTTCAAAATAGCCGCCTTTTGCTTCAATGACGCCATTGCAGACTCTTGGCATCCTTTCAATCAGCTTCCGGATGTAGCCACCTGGAATTCTTCTCCAACAGTCCTGAAGGAGTTTCCACAAGTTCTTGGCACAAATTGTCTGCCTTGTTCTTATTCTTTGATCCAGCTCATCCCAAACCAGCTCTATATGGTTTCGGTCAGGGGGATAGTGGGAGCCAGGTCATCTGTCACAGCACTCCATCTCTAACCCTGTTCATAAGATACTAAGTACATAAACCTGAATGGTCATTATTTTGTTAACAAAAAAAAACAACAAATCCTTTTCAGTATATGTATCCTGACTTTTGGCTGGTATTGTAATTCAGGTTTTGCTAATAAGGTTTTTTGGGTCGATGGATGCATGTAGCACTGAGTCTAGAGAAGGGAAGTTTTAGCTAAGTTGTCTGGATTGGATGTCCCAGTGCCGTCCATAGCATTGGCATGGAAAGGGCGGGAGAGGGTGACGAAGCTGGGGTACATGTCAAACTGGAGCCCTCTGGAACAGCAGCGGACCTTCTTCAGCACAGCCTGCCGGACCAGGATGTAGACCCAGGGGTCCAGGATCTGGTTGCAGGTGGCAAAGCGGATCCAGAGTAGCAGGTGTTTATCCTGGATGGGCCCACCAGACAGGGCTGTGTGTGTAGTGAACACCTGGGGGGAGCGGGGGAGTGGAAGAGGGGGTCAACCACCAGAAAACAGACACACACAGACAAAGATACATGGAAATATGCAAACACACACATTTAAACATGTGGACGTACACAGACAAACCCATGGTGTAATGGTTAGCACAGTGATTACCAACCCACATAACTGATTCTGGGCCAGATCCACCTGCATCTCCTTAAATCTGGGTGCCAGTATACCCACACACGCTACCAAGATTGGTGGGGGGGGGGTTAAAGGCCTTGCTCAAGGGCCCTCAGACATGCAACCGTTCGTTCGAGGCCGGGGCTCAAACCAGACACCTTCTGCTCAAGAGCGCAGAGACTCAGTTCGCTGAGCCACTCCCCAGCTCTTTAGGTTAAGGTAGGGATCTGGAGCAGAACTGGTCATCAGTCAGTCTGGAAAAGCTGAGTCTGAGCCACACTTAAAAAAGAACCATGCTTTATTTGCACTAATGTTGGCATCTTGCTTTCCATGAACTGTTTTGCAGGGACTGGGGCTTGAACCAGTGATTTTTCTGATTACAAGCACAGAGACTTGGCCCACTGAGCCACTCACTAATCCCTGTTGGGGCCTGATCTGAATTTAACTTTTGACTCTGATGCAAATACGAGCCAGATTTGGTAATATTAAATGTGAAGCTGCCCCAGAATCCAGCACTTCTCTCCACCTACCACATACACTGAAATTCAGCCAGAACCCCAGAGCTGGGGGTTAAAGACCTTACAAATGGCCAACAAACATGCAGCCATTCCATCAAGGCCAGGGCTCAAACCAGCAACCTTCTGCTCTTAAGCACAGAGACTCATATGTTAAGGTAAGATCCTGGAGCAGAACTGGTCGGCAGTCAGTATGGGGAAAAACATGAGTCTGCGCCACATTAAACAAACATGCTTTATTCACACAACTACAGATACACCAGACTTCTTCTCTTCACTAAATCCATCTTTCTCTCTGTAGCTTGGAGGCCGCACATTAGAGTTAGCTAACATGCAGTGCTTTCTATGGAGGCCAGGACTTGAATCAGTGATCTTCTGCTCATAGCCACAGAAACTTAGCCCATTGCCACCATTTAAATCAGATCTGAATTCAACTTTAGACTCTGGTGCGGATACGGCACAGTTTCGGCAACATTCAACGTAAATCTGGCACTTATCTGTTTCAAATCCAGACAGCAGATTCGGAAAATCTTAAATGGAAAATGCACTGTTTTTGTTTACATCTTTGTCTGGGCTTTTTATACTGACATGATATTGTGCAGCAAGAAGCCAAAGACACCTGAAATAAATTACCATATAATGGACATCCCACACTCTGATTAGTCACAAATGCTTCTCTGAGCTATGACTTCCTGTTACTGACTAAGCTGAATAGAATCTGAAGGTTCAATGACCACCAGATTTATTTTATTTATTTAGCAGAAGCTTTTATCTGAAGTGAAACACAATTGAGATAGCAGGGTCGGCCACTTCTTGGAGCAGATGAGGGTTAAGGGCCTCCCTCAAGGGCCCCCCTTAAAGGCCCAGCAGTAAAATCACTCTGCCGACCACAGGATCTGAACCACTGACCTAACAATTACCGGCAGAAAGTCCTAACTCAAAATATAGTATGCAAAAAAAGAAAGAAAAACCCTTCAACTTTTCACATAACTCCTGATTTTTTAGGGTGTTGGGTATGAGCCACAAAGCACCCTAGAGACACCAGTTAGCTTAACTGCATATTATTGAACTGCAGGAGTAAACTTGTGTAACAGCAAGAACGTGAAACCTCACAGAGGGCAGGGGCAGGATTTGAACCTCCACAGACACAGAGAGCAAGGGCGGGATTCGAACCTCCACATGCACAGAGCAGGGGCGGGATTTTAACCTCCAACCTTAGATTCCATTCATTTCAAATAACAAGAATCTGGTGTATAAAACAAATTCCAGTACTGACAGAATTATTGTAACAGCACTGTTTGGTTCTAAGAGGTCTGTTTAATATTGTATCAGCATAAGGGCTTCAGAACTGCGAACAGCCAGCCTATTGAAGATATCCATTCCTGTATCTGCTGTAGCAGTAAAGCCTGTAGCTGTGAGACCATCAGTCTTCTTGTTTGATTTCCACTGACTCCAGGTCGAAGACCAGCAGAGCCTAAACATCTACATCATCTATGAGAAGATGACAGCTCTTTGACGCCAAGGTCTGCCGGCACAAATCCTACCCTCCTCCCCAAAATATTGTAAACAAATTCAGACACTATGTTACAGCTCTCAGTCGGAAAGCGTGTAAAGGTGGAAAAATACACTAAGGTTAAGGAGAGACTCCAAATTGCCCATAGGTGTGAATGATGTGTGTCCCCTGCGATGGGTTGATGCCCCATCCTGGGTTATTCTCTGCCTTGTGCCAGTAGCTTCAAGCATAGACTCCAGACCCCCACGATACTTTATAGGACAAGCAGGTACGGAAAATGGATACAAAACATTATATAGTGAGCATATGTAAAGACTGTGTGCCTTGGTTACAATGCTCAAAAGTTCTCAAACAGAACCAACTGCTAGGGAAATGTTTTCTTCTGGCCAAAACCGATCGCCGAATAGTTGTCTTGCATGGTAAATAATTCATTAACATCAACAAAAAAAATGAACAGATATGCCATAACGTTCTGTGGAAAAAGGACACCCTTGACTCTAAGAGCTAATTGCCCCCTTTAGCAGAAGCAACCATAAGCAGGCATTTCTTATAACTGTGTACAAGTTTCTGACATCAGCTGGGAGAAAGAGAGTCTTTCCTCTGCTCCATGCAGAATTATAGCAGCTGTGTGTCGTTTGGGCGGTTCTTGCATAGACATCCCTTTTCAAATCGCCCACGGCATCTCAAAGACATTCACATCTGGGCTTTGACTTGGCAGTTCCAGAACCCTGCATTTCGTTATTTTCCTTGGTGGATTTACTGGAACGTTTGGGGTCGCTATCAAGCTGTAAGGTCCACTATTGGTTGAGCTTCAATCTTCTGATAGATGGTGTCACAGTATCTCCAGGGACCCCTTGGTACATGAAGAATTGATGTGGATTCTGATGTGGATTCTGTGATGGTCAGCTGCCCAGGCTCGGATGCAGCAAAGCAGCCCCAAACCACAACATTACCACCACCATGTTTTACAGTTAGTATCAGGATCTTCTGGTCAAATGATGTGTTTGGCAATGTGGCCAAATAACTCTATCTTTGCCTCATCAGTCTATAGCGCATTGTTCCTGAAGTCCAGGTCTTTGCATAGGGGTTAATGTGCAATCTTTAGTCTTGCCATAATGTCCTTTCTGGCCAGCAAAGGCTGCCAGCGACACCTGCCACGTAGCTCTAATACAGGGGTAGGGAACCTAATCCATGAAAAGACGGTACAGGTTTTTCAATCGACCAATAAAAACAGTGGTTCTCAACTCTAGTCCCAGGGACCCACTGTTATTGGCTGATTGAGAGGTCATCCCAAAAACTCTCATCCACACCGGCCCTCCATGGATCTGGTTCCCTACCCCTGCTCTAATCTGTGTGCAGCCTCTGTCTAATGGTGGCCTCATGCACTTTGATATCTACTGTGGCAAGATCTACCTAAAGGTCCCCCAATGACATTTTGGGGCTTGTCTCAGCATCTTGCTGTCATACTAGAGCACTTTACAGGCTCAGTGGGCTTAAGCCCCGGTGCCTGTGATCGGAAGGTCACCGGTTTGAGCCCAGCTTCGTGATAATAGTCATGTCTGTGGGCCCTTGAGCAAGGCCTTTAATCCCCAGCTCCATGGATGCTGCTGCGGGTGGCTGCCCTTCGCTGCCCTTCGCTGCCAAGCTTGCTCTCGCTTACATACTATATGTGTCTGTGTCACGGAGAGCAAGATGGGGTAGGCGAAAGGAGAAATTCCCCCACATGGGACCAATAAAGTGTCATTATTATAAACTCACATTTACAGATACGACGCTTACTTTTTTCTTTTCACGTTAGCGTAGGTGGCATGATGTTACATGCAGGTAAATCATACATAATTCCTTGAATTAAAAAAAAAATCATATGCTGTCTTTCTCTCCGTCCTCTATGCAGCTCGTTACTAATAGTGTGCATTTCCAGTTCCAAAATTTGCAGTTATCGTTGTTTCGTTTAATCTGCCAAGTATCTGACCAGGACATGAATGTCCTCTGTGGCTAATGGGGATTCTATGGAATCCAATAAGCCATGTTGACTCTGGGTAAATATGAATAAGAAGGATCCTGTTACATTGTATAATAGAATAATCTTATACATAATAGAAGTTAAGTTCTGTGATAGAAGTGGGTGATATTGTTGCCATAATGTTAGTTATTCTAGTTTCTAGTCTCTGGATTATTCTAATCTGTAATGATTTCTGAAGTAGATTTATGGTCAGTAAAACAAAACCCATCCATCTTCCAAATGCTTATTCTGGTCAAGGTTCAAAGGTTCTAAGGTTCTAAGGTGGGGAATAGGTAGGGAAGGCATAGGTACACCCTGGTCCAACCATTATGGACGAGAACATGCAGACTCACACTTATACAGGAAAGGGATGGAATTTGAATACTGGAGGTGTGAATGTGTAAGGGAGCAGTACCGTCCCCTAAAGAATACAAAACTTGAAAATGGTATAAAAATAATGCCTTTCATATACTCACCAGCAGGGGGCACCAGGAGACGGTTGCAATGATCATGATCCAGATAAGCTGCATCATCATCTCTATCTCATGGTTCCGCTGCTGTCGAGAAGTGTCCTGTCCACAGCAAACGCGTAGCAGCGTCGTCACACTGACCGTGTTCAGGATGAAGGACGTGGCCAGAGATAAGAGTCCCACCAGAGAGAAGCCCAAGGAGATCATCAGGTCTGGGGTTTGGAAGCTCATGTTGAAGAAGCACCAGGATCCTGGGCTCTGCAGGTGGTAACTGCCCAGCCCAATTACGGGCAGCAGGCTGATGGCACCAGCAAACATCCACACCAGCAGCACGGTGAGCAGAACCCGGCCTTTGGACATGCGAGTGGAGCGGGAGAAGGGCCTCTGGATGCCCATGAAGCGCTCCATGGCCATGGCCGCCCCCAGGAGCAGCGGGCACAGGCCATAGAAGACCATGGACATACCCATGAAGTTGCAGAGGTGGCAGTGTGGGTCCACCTCACTCCAGTTGAAGCGCTTGGTGTGGTAGGAGATAACGACAGAACCGGTCACCAGTAGACCTGTGAAGTCTGTCAACACCAGGCAAGAGAGGAAGATCAGAAAGGAAGAGCGGGAGCGACTGTGGGTCTGCCGGTACGCCCTGATCAGGACGATTAGGGCGATGAGGTTGGAGCTGAGGCCCACAGCAGTGAAGGTGGAAGAGAAGTAAGGTGAGGCGATAGAGTGGTTGTATTGGATGGGTGGTTTATTTATAGAGAAGCAAATAGGAGTCGTCTCATTGCCATAAGAAGTCAACTCAACCATGATGGCAGCTGATGGGCTTTTATAGTTTTCCAGAAGATAAGAGCAGGATGTAGGACATGTATCACCCTACAAAAGACAAATGTTGAAAGCTCTGTAGTTCTGCAGCCAAACTGCTAGGCTTTCCTCAATGACGGCATGCAATTACCTCAATTGTAAATTAGAAGATATTCCTGAGGAGGATTAAAACATAAAAACACCCTGAAGTGTACATTTGCAGGTACTTGAACAAGGCCCTTAACCCCCCCAGCCCCCTGGATGCTGCTATGGGTGGCTATCCCTCGTGACCAGCTTGCTCTCATCTACAGCAAGCAAGTTGAGGGGAGGCATAAAGAGAATTTCCCCACAAAGATTAATAAAGTATCTATCATTATTATTTTTGTGGGGAACAAGATCTGCCTTCAGTTGCAAATGCAGCCGGCAAAGCTGTCACAGTTTACTCTGCTGCCATCAGGTCGCAGACATGGGACTCTTAAATGGAAATGGGCTCGCTTTGGCAAGAGTTTTGTCCCCACTGCCATAGCTGCACTTAACTTGCCACATTAATTTTGTACCCATCAAATCTCTGCTACTAATTGTGTGTATATTGTGTGTATATGTTTATGTGTGCCGTTTTATGTATCTGTGCCTAACATGTTTAACATGTTAGAGGCCTGTAATGTACTTGTGTTTGTATTGGAACAGACTGTCAAGACAAATATCCTTATAGGACAATAAAGGCTATCTATCTAAATCACTGCCCCGTGTCAGTAAATATCGCTAAAGTTTCTTTAGCATGGTTTCATAAAGCCAAAGAATACAGTACAGTACACTGCAAATGTCCTACATAGTCAAAGGAAATGTTTAAGGCTATTTATCTGGATAGTGAATGTAGATTTGCTCAGGGAAAAAAGCACAATATAACATTAAAACATCTGTAAATTAACAGTAACACAATGAAACGCAAACAAGAATTTCTGCTGCTCTCCAAATCTTATTGACATCTTGTTAGATAGCTAGGTGAACACTGCTTTGGTTCCCAAACCAAACCATGTATTTGTTTCTCAACCAGCTCAATTAATTAATGAATTAATTAACTTATTTTTAAATATCTCAATGAGGTATCAATTACCCAAATGAAGCACGTTCGTGGTGGAGCTAAAAAAATACTTGGGTGTATCGGATGGTTGCTGCAAATACTGAGGTGACTTCAGAAGAGGTTTGGAAATGACTAAGCTGACACACTCAGCTTAGACACAATATCATAGTTTTGCACCAACATGAAGACCATTTGAACATCATTTTCATTGACTGCCTAAGACTCTTGCACAGAACTGCATGTTTGAAAACTGAACCATAAAGTCTAGGGGATATTTTTGTAGTTGTTATTAAAACACTTTGTGTAAAGTCATTTAATAATGAAAGTTTGTTAAATAATGTAGCATCCATCTGGATAGATCGTTTCTGTGTTTATTTAGCAAAATTTTTAAACAGCTTATATTGGGTATGATGTCATTTCAATGTTGCGTAACCATTATTGTATCCACATGTATGATACAATATGATACCATTGTTAGCCTCCTGAAAGGTTGGAAGAAATACGTCAGTGGCATTAAGAAATGTCTTGTCTGATTGATAATGATGTTTAACTCATGCGCTATTATTTGAAAACAATACAAATCTCTCTGGTATCACCGCACAACAGATTCCCACTGTGAAAAATACATATTTTCTGAGTAAAATGGTTACACATGTGAACATTTGATTTCAAAATCTTATCATCTAGGAGAAACAAGCAAAACATAGTTGATATGGCAGAAAAGAATAAATAAAATGGGAAAACAGTCATTACCACCCAGAGAAAAAATAAACGAGAAGTCCCGGAGGCAGGGATGAAAAATCTTTAAGAGTTTGACTAATTTTGTGACCTGCCATCAAAATAAACAAGCTTCCTCCAAAAAGTTTTGTGAAAATCCCCACTTACTGTATGTTCCTCAGATTTCCATACATAGCTCATCTCCTGATGATTCTGTGCTGCAAGACTGCATGCTATCTTTTTCAGAAGTCACATCCATATGTTTACTGAGCAGAGGGTTTAAAGGGGAAGCAACTAAAAGGACGAGAACTTAATTACATTCTCAGAGATGCTATCAAGCCGTAAGGGCTAAGAAAAGTAGCCTTTGAAGCATTATTTTAAGAGCAGCATGTATGTAACGACTCTTCCCAGGTGATCAGCAGCACCTTCAGAACTTCATCTTAAGGTGAAACAGAGATTATACCACTATGTAGCTTTTAACAATAATCTTACATTGATAATGTTTGTGTATTGATCTGGTAGCATTTGAAAGAAAACCTTTTTAATAAAAAATCTAATTTGGAAGAAATGGAGAATATGATGACGGCAGAAAGGTAAACAGAGTAGGAGATTACCTTAGATTGTTCCCGTCTCAGGTTGGAGAGTACGCTTCAGCCTTGGCAGCGGCTTCTGAAATGGCCCATCTTGTTTAGCAACAGAAACCAGCTGTGTCTCCAGTGGCACAGCAACACAAGCGGAAAACAGATTGCTGCTTCAGAATCCAATCCTTTTTTGACATTTATTCACCGTGTCCAAAGGGGCGGGGGGAAAAAAGCATGTGGTGTGGACTTGTGGACAGCGCTAAACATGGAAGGTGACCAGCTGGTCCTTGACTCAACCGTGACTAAACATCTTCTTGCCGCAAGCTTTACTTTGAGGTATCGTTTCGTGATATCCTGCTCTGTTCTGACTTGCTTGTGCCTTCGATTTTTGCACGCTAAATTTTAGCCAGAAACACTGAAATTGAATGCATATGCTAAATTGCTTCAAAACTGTTTCCAGGCTTATGGAAACTGTTGCATCTCGGCCATCCATTGAGCTGGGAGGACACCATCCTGTCAGACAGTTTTAAATGGGCTGAAAAGTGTTAGTGACCTCAGAGTTTTCGGGCTTAATTAAAAATTACATGTGTCAGCATTCTGACTGAGTCTACAGGTCTGAATCGATAGCATTAGCGTTAGCATCAACAGATCACAGGTTTGTACTCATTGAGTCCATGACTGATAACCCAACATACTTTGCTCTTTTATCTACTTTGTCTCGCTCCAAGCTGTTCCTATTAATCTGCCATGTTCACAGTTGGGTTTTGATCTCCACAGTTATTGTGCAACAGGAAGGCCTACTCTACAATCCCCTTCACTTTGGAGTCATAAATGAGCTATGTTGGGAGTGTCAGCTCCTGACGAATCTCAAGCGGTGGAGTTCAAGTAAATCACCCCGATAGAAGGCAGGCATTGATTAGTACCACATCACAGCCAGATCTCAGAGCCATTTCTCATAATACCCCATCACTTCAAATCTCCTTCTTGGCACGAACCAATAAATATTGATATGAAAGAAACAGATCTAAAGAGAGATGGTAGAGTGTTTTGTCAGCCTTCATCGATTCTGGACTGACATCAGATATCTCAAGTCAAGCTCAGTATCTGGGAGGCAGAATCTGGATTCTCTAGTTAAGCGTCAATTGACTTCCAACTTTGAGTCTCGTGCCAAGTCTGAAGTTGGAGGAATGGCGCTTCAGTTGCTTCACAAGGCCAAAAGAAGCCCAAGAAGACCGACAGAAGCTGAGTCACTTTTTACAACAGTAGTTATTTATCATTCTCCTCAGTATGTTACCGAGTGAGAATTTATAACTCAACTCTAAGTAAATAAATTCAGTAAATAGTCATAATATTGTATCCTGAGTTAGACTATAAAATACTAGATATGCATAAATATATTGTCATAAGTGCAATCGAAAAATTATGTTGTGTTTAAAGTGTAAGATAAATGTTTTTGTACAGAAAAGACAGCCCAATTTAATTCACCAAAAAAGAACTCTTCCAAAAAAGGCATTAGACGCAGAAAAAGACGATCTGACCTGGCCCAACCCATTAAATAAATTTCCCCAACAAGGCAAAATTATTGGGTCCTGACATACCCAGATTTGCCTGATCTATTAAAAGACTGATCTGGGATATAAACTTCATAAAGACAGGTTTTTATTTTATTGTTTCCTCAGATGCTTGGATCCGAAAAATGCTAAGTAAATTCATAACCATACATTACACTACCGCATCTATGTCCAATAACGAAGTAACAACAAACAACATGTACATCTTTACCAATCCTCATTTAACTGCTTATATAAACTGTACAAACTACTCATGTATTCATGCAGCGTGTTTTGTGTTATGTGTTATCAGCGCACAATTTTACAATACTATTCTATTGTATAAGTAAGGTTAATTTAAGTCAATGGATTTGTAGAAAAGGTCAGTGACTGACATTTAAAAGGTGTTTAATTCCTTTGGGTAAATTTAGGGACATGATTAGTATTTTTGCAGCCCCCCCCACCAAAAAAAAACATGCAAAAAAATGCAGTCAGTGTGTGACTGGTAAGAATACACAGTAAGTTTGAAGGGGACAGCAATACCAAAAGCCTCACTATGACTCTGCCGGTGGTGTGGAAGATCAAAGCTCAAACCATGGCTACCCACAGCGGAGACACGATTGGATAATCATCTAAGGCCGGGCACATGCCAGGCTCGTGGGGGACACTCACACAAAAGATGGCAACGTCAACCACGGCACCACACAGATGTGTCACAATCTCGCAATTCTTCTGATCATCTTCCAACTGCTTTTCCTGTACGAGGCTGCAACAAGCCTGCAAGTCATCCCAGGAAGCTCAGGGTTGGGGAAAACCCTGGACAGGATGCCAGGGATTAGTTTACTGAGTAGTCTGAAGGTGAGCATTAATCAGAGGCGATTTAATGTACAGGCTCACCCAGGCTGAAGCACAGGGGCTTTTCACTGTCACCACCATCCCGGGTGGCAACGACATCATCATAGAAAATAGGAAGGGGACCCCTGACCATGTTAAAGTGCTTCTGGCATTAATGTACTAATTCTCGCGACACGTGTCTGCTTGCCATTTTGGCTCATGTCTCTGTCTCTGCTCAACATCACAAGAAGCCACTTTAGCATGCCATGCCAATCGACAACCCATAATCCATTATTGAAATGCAATTTCAAATTAGTCATTTTTGTATACACTTGATTGAATGTAATTCATACATTGTACGAATGATTATGATTACCAGTGTGACACATGGTCTTTTACAATTTGTATAAAAACCATTAACACCCAGGTATAGATTTGTCACAGAAAAGCACATTGTATGCAAATGAGGGAGTCTGTTGTTTATGCAATTGGTTCATGGAATTTATATAATATACAATTTAGTGACTTAAATACAATTACTTATTAAGGTACAAAGCCGCTACACTGGTATGGAATTTACGACAGACATATGTTTAATTATTTTATCTGAGTTGCCATAAAATAGTGAGTTTTTAAATTATAGTTAATTATAAGCGAGTTATTATTGGTTGAACCAAAGAACTATTTCCTGAATTAATTCAGTACATATATATAACTTGTCTGCTATGTCTTAAGTAATAAAGGATGCACACTGAGATTTGCACACACATACTCCTGCAAGTCAACAAAGTCCAGTAAAATCAGACTTTTAAATCATAATGTATATTTATTTAAACCATAATAGTCAAACTACAGACATCTCCGGTTTCATGGGTACAGGATTTCTACAGCACTTAATATAATGTAATACTTCTGCATATAACATTTTGCAGTAGTAGATTCCATTAGCTTTTTGGAAATTGGTCAGACTTCTAATCATACTTACTATGGTTACCATCGTTCCCCATAAAGTAATATCTACATTTTTATTTTTGTGTGTGTTTTTAGGAAAAATCAGAAACACTGTTGTGCATTTCCTATGATTTACCAGAAAATACGTAAGGTTCCACAGCATGAGGACCCACACATTTTGCTCTACTGCAGCCCACACTGTGCTACTTTCTTTTAAAATTGTCTTATATCTCGCAGCTTTGCAAATGTGACTGCTGTGTTTTACAGATCTGACTCTTGATGACTGCATAATGGCGATACACACACTGCTAAAGTGCTCAGAGTGAGTTATAACTCTCATTGTCACATGCTGGTGCAATTGAAGACCCATATAAACCCAGTAAGAGACCAGACGAGCGACGCCTGCTGTGGCGTCCGGTCCCTTTTTGTGGCAAATAGCTGTACTACTAGCTGGAATAATTTTTGTAAGATAAACTGCACTTCGGTTTTCCCCCTCAGTGGTGCTCAGGGCTTCTCGTGCCCGTTTTGTCTTCAGTTGAAGGTCAAGGTTTACATGCAGAAGTTTTACATTAAATAATGCAAAAGCAATATTTACAAATTCACTGCCTGTTATTCGATGGATGTGGGAGGACAATGAACGTTTGATTAAGTAGCAAGAAAAGAAAAGGTAAGAGTTAGGGATAATTTACTTGGACACTTGTATGGGAACTCCACAGCCCAGCTCACAGCAAGCGTTCTTCCTCTTTGAGAGGTGCAGGATCCATCCATCTGTCCCCCATTAACCTCCTCACTCAGCTCCTTGACCAGACACTGGGTATCTTCTGTGTAGACTCCAGTGACCCTCTTCAGGGTGGCCTTTAGGACCTACAAGGTCCATCCAAACCACAGCTCTCCAACCAATTTTCAGATAACTCAGAGAGCTGATGAGTCATGCCTGATCTTATCTCCTTTTGTAGGGCCAGTCAGACTCAGCCTTGGTAGTGGACCATCTCAGCATGTTTAGAACATCTTTGACTTCAATGTCCCTCTTCTGAAATCCTCCTGCTTCCAATACTGTGGAGTGTAGAGCCATAGTCCATCGCTGTGTATATTTATTTTAGGAGTAGATCTCACCACTTTGAAAATGAAACAAATGGCCTATTTAGAGTTAAGGGCTAAATGAATTTTGGACCTGGTGCCAAATGTGACTGGACCATCTGCAGAAGAACGTACTGAGACTGTGGGAGAGGTGGCTCCTGAGCAGGACGGCGGTGTCTTTCGCTGAGGGACAACTATCAGACGGTAACAGTTTGACTCGTTCCGAGACACAGAGCTTGCCACAGAGGGGCGCCTCTTTGGATTAGAACTTAATCTCCATCTTAAGGCCAACTGACACAGAATGTAGATCCAGGGATCAAAGATCTGGTTGAGGCAGGCCAGGCGCAAGCAGAATAGCAGCAGGTTCTGGTCCCTGGCTTCCCCAAACACCGTGCTTTGCAGAATGAGTATCTGCACAAGGAAGGGAGATGTTTATCAGACAAGTTGACTCCCTTATTCCTCCCTTGGAGGACCAGTTATGGTAAATCATAAAACCGAATAGCTCCTTTCAAACTTTTTGAGATGCAACGGAAATATGAAACAGAATGAAACAGATGCAACCGAAATTTCTGTCCTGTTCACAGATTCATTAAAATATTTTTCCAGTGTGCACAGGGGCATAGTTAAAAAATCTGGGCCCCCAGACCAAATGTCCCCCGTCCCCCTTGGGCCACAGTTACCACACTGATTGACAACTCTTAACAAAAAACATTTTGTTGATAAGGTCCCTTTTAAATGTACCACAGGCAAAAGGTATTTAGTTGAGACCCACTTTACATTTACAATGTAGTCGTATAATAATTACTTATACTTGTTAGCTTAATGCTGCTTAATGCTGCCTCTAAATTATTCATTTTAACCCTTGCAATAGTGTTATATTTCTGCGAATTACATCATATTCATTTTAACAGTTGAATTGTTTGATAGTATGTACGCGTGTACAGTTAGCTGTGGCTGTTGCAAATTTCAAATAGATGTAGGTGTCTTTGTCTCAGAAAAGGCTGGTTAACGCCTGGTCATTTGTACAGATATATAATAAAAAAGGCTTTTTGATTTTTGAGACTTTTCACCAATAATGATTTGGGAAGTCTTTGCGATTGACTATCACTTTAATACATGGGTTCCCAAAGCAGGGGTCACCCCATGACCCCCAAAATAACAATGCCAGAGACTTAGAACCCCCTATCTTTCTTTTGAGGGGGGGGAGGGGTTGTTGGTAGATGTAACTAATCTCTTGGGGGGGGGGGGGGCTTAGCAGATTTATTACAAACGACTGGTTACGATGGAGTTTTATTAATGTTTTTTCATTTATATTGACAAACTCTGAAAATCAACTCACAATGGATCACACTCACCAGAAAGGGGCACCAACAGACAGAGGTGATGACCATGATCCAGATGAGCTGCATCATCATCTCTACCTCATGGTTCCGCTGCCGTCGAGAAGTGTCCTGTCCACAGCAAACGCGTAGCAGTGTCATCACACTGACCGTGTTCAGGATGAAGGACATGGCCAGAGATAAGAGTCCCACCAGGGAATAGGCCAAGGAGATCATCAGGTCTGGGGTTTGGGAGCTCATGTTGAAGAAACACCAGGATCCTGGGCTCTGCAGGTGGTAACTGCCCAGCCCGATTATGGGCAGCAGGCTGACGGCGCCAGCAAACATCCACACCAGCAGTATGGTGAGCAGAACCCGGCCTTTGGACATGTGGGTGGAGCGGGAGAAGGGCCTGCGGATGCCCATGAAGCGCTCCACGGCCATGGCCGCCCCCAGGAGCAGCGGGCACAGGCCGTAGAAGACCATGGACATGCCCATGAAGTTGCAGAGGTGACAGTGCGGGTCCACCTCACTCCAGTTGAAGCGCTTGGTGTGGTAGGACATAACGACGGGACCGGTCACCAGTAGACCTGTGAAGTCTGTCACCACCAGGCAAGAGAGGAAGATCAGAAAGGAAGAGCGGGAGCGACTGTGGGTCCGCCGGTACGCCCTGATCAGGACGATTAGGGCGATGAGGTTGGAGCTGAGGCCCACAGCAGTGAAGGTGGCAGAGAAGTAAGGTGAGGCGATAGAGTGGTTGTAGTGGAGAGATCTGTTTATGGAAAAGCACATTGGAGGGGTCTCATTGCTATAAGGGGAGGATCCGGCCATGATGCCAGAAGATGGATTTTTGGGAAAACTTTCTTGCATCCTTCCGGAAGATGACTCTAGAGATATATATGCTGGTCAACAAGTGGTCAACATTTCATATTTAAGTTAAAACAAAAAAAGCTGAATTTCTGTCATTCTTTAATAAATGCTCATTTTTAAGAAGTGTGCAGAAACACATTCTTCCTTTAGGATGAGCAAAATGCTAAAGATGTAAAGACACATCATACCAAAATCAGCCACGAAAGTCCTGCTTTTTCCTGACTTACTTCATAAAGTTTAGTTAACATAAACACAATTACTGAGGAAGAAACTACTGCTATTATCATCGCAAACCAAATACAGTTTTAAAACAATTAAATTAAAGAGAAGTACAATTAACTAGCGATAGCAGGAAGCTACAGATTGAACCTAAATACATTTCTTAGGTTGCCGGGCAGCCTTAAAAACTAATTTTTGGTACTTACTGGGCTCTTTCACAAAGTTCCTGTGTTTTCCAAATGTCAAAGGACAAATCGGATAAAAGGATGACCGTTGTGATGGGTTAATTGTCTATTTCTCTGCCTCCCAGCGAATGGACATCCAGCAGCATAACCCTGCACCAGCAGAGACTGGGTCTGCAGTGATCGCTGCCTTTCTCCTGAAGCAGCCAGTGAACGTCTCCGACTATCTGAGAGAAGCACCGCCTGTAGGAAGAGACCTTACTTTCTGGAGTCCTGGCCAAAAAGAAAATGTGATCCGTCTCCTGGCGTAGGTTTGGAATGCCGTAATATCCAGAAAATAAACAGGAAGTTGAATTAACTACAAGGAGCACTTTCAGTTTTTTTAAGCCAATGACCTCCTTTTCAAAGAGATAATAAAAGATTGGCCTCATAGGCAATACATATGTCATACTAAAAGACAATAATTGGTCCTCAATTACTGTGCCCTCCCGCTCTGTCACTGAGTGGCACAGAAGTCTTTTCCAATGACATGCATTTTATCGTGATTTCATTTCCAATCACTCTATTCTTTAACTTTGAAATAAATAAGGGAGACATTGAGAATAAAGCCAAAGCAGATGTTGACGCCACATTGTTATTATGTATTGAGCCGGTACAGCACATACTAAAGTGGAGCCCAGTAATCCTTGTTACACTGTTTACATGAGTCTTAACTGAGAATGAACATATATGTACACTCTAGTCAGGCTCACACAAATATACACAGTGTGACTTTGTTCTGTGGATCAATAAAATATGTGCCCTTCTGGCATGATTTCTAGCCACAGATGAAAAAAATACAAAAATACATAATAAAGCCAGGCTTTATTAAACTCCAATGGTTTATTTTCCCAAACCTGTGTGAATATTTGGAAAAAAGGGCCTGTTCATCTATTTTCTGAGCACAACTGGTCTTTATGGTGTTATTTTAAATGGAGACCAATTTGCCATTGTCTCTACACACAAATAAACCTCAAATGAAAAAGGAATGGAGAGATGGTGTGTTTTCCAAACTGGGACTTAGGCCAGCTGGTCAATCAACACACAGGAAGTTCATCAACAGATTGTTTTGGGAAAAAAAAGCATGTTCTATTAGGAAATGAACTGCTGCCTGGATAACACTGAAAATTAGCCTTATTACCCAGCCAATTGCTTCACCAAGCAAATAAAGCCTTAGGAGAATTTTCAACCTTGAAATTTTACGTTGGGTTCCTAGCCAAATATGAGAACTACACTTGTAGGATCAAAACCTTACAGCTTTTTTCCATGACAAGGATTATTCTGAAAACTTTGAGCATTAATGTTCAAGGAGTACATTTTTTTTGTTTAGGTAGGACATCTAAGAGACGTCTGAGGGCCCTTAACCCCAAATGCTCCAAGGATAGTAGCTCACCCTGGTCTCAGACCCCAGGTTTTCCTTACAAAGGTGTTTGCCAAACAAATGAACAAAAAATAGCTATTAAAGTATAAAATTGGAAGATGGGTGAGCCATTCTGTGTAAGGAGGTCTATAAAGCTTCTCTATAAATTTCAGGACCATATTCATCACCCTTTCTCCAAATTAACCGCACTAACTGCACAAAATAGGTGTCACTAGTGATGGTCAAATGAAGCTTCATGAACCATTTTCTGTATTTTCTGACCCCAATATATGGTGCTGTCTCTTCAAAAGAAGAGCTCAAAACATGGCTTGAATCAAGCCAAGAGCACCATCTAGTGGGCTCAAAAAATACAGCAAATGGTTCATGAGAGTTCATTTGACTATCACTAGGTGTCACCAGGGGGCACCCAGGGTCAACACAAAGTTGACTCTTAAGTACAACAGAAGAACTGAAGGGTTTCAGACTCGCAAGACACTCAACCATCATCTTGTTAAGGGCACACTAAATAAAGATTCCTCAAAAAGCATTAATGAGCTGTAATAAACAAAAAATTCTTAAAACACCACATTTTTACAAGCAAATTGTTGCAAGGTGGCTTGGTGTGTGTTTGCATTTCCTAGCTGATATGAAAAATTTGCTCCCCTTTTCATGAGTGGCAATTGGATAAAAAAACTTGGAAAATGACGCTAAATCTAACCCTAACCCTAACCCTAACCCTAACACTATACACTTTTAAGAACCATATGAAAGCCTTTGGGTAGAGCATTGAGGGAAATTAGATAATCCTGCCTTCTGGTCCTTTGTATAATATTGGTAACAAAAGCTCAACAGTGGCTTGTATCATATAGCAAGATTTGATGGTTAGCCAGAAAATTTGTTGGATTTAAGGTAGCCCAGCAAGAAATCCTCATAAGGAAGTTTCACTCGTGGAAGTTCTACTTACACAGAAATGTTCTCAGGGACGAATGAAAAGTGATTGGTTCAGTGAGGTTACCAATCAGATTGTAGAGCAGGTGGGTCCAAGCAACTGGAGCAAGGGAGACCAACCAATCAGATGTCTTGGTCCCGCCTCCTCTAGTTGCTTAGATCCACTTCCTCATACAGTCCCATGAACTTCATGACACCCCCAAACTACAAACCAAACATGGCATTTAGCAGAGTGGGCCGTTTTTATAAGGAGAGCTACTTCTACAAAGATCCATGGGTGGGAGGATCTCCGGTATATTTTGCCAGTCGATGGAAAGTGGAAGTTGCGTCACAATCAACTAGAACCGTTTTTGTGATGAACCTGTCAGTGATGAAAGCCACGGGATTCAAACCCACAGCCACAGAACACACACAGAATCCCACTGCTCAAACATCCCTACTGTTACGGTCTTTAAGGCGCTCAGCAAAAACCCAGCTGACGCCAGCGCCAGGCATCACCAAGCCTTGGTGTCCATATAAGGAAAGCGGGCATTTCCTCAGTCTTCACAGAACAACCTCTTCTTGGCAACATGTCTTCCCTGTTATTTTTACTGCCTAATCCAGTCTTTTGAGCAAAGTGTGCAAGCAGTTTATATACCTGAGACAAATGACTGCTTTGAGAATGCAGAGAGCTATTCAGCAAAGATAAACAGAGCACAAAGAAATGTATTTTTGACATACAGGGTCAGAGATTGCATCTTTCTTTATTACAAGAGTCTAAAATAGAGAGAGATGCTGTTTGATGGCTGGACCCCGACACAGTCTGGTTCTCATCCAGGCAATCAGTCAATGCCAGCTCCCACTGCATGCCAAAATGGACAAGGCGTTAACGCTGGTCATAGTATGTGGCTTTGGCAGATGACACGATCAGAGATTTCAACATCTTGGACCTCTTACAGGAAACAATGAGGGAAACCAACTACAAACAAAATGCGTAACCAAAAACGTCCAGGCAAATGGGAACGTTGCATGCAAACAGTTAGGCTTACAGGAAAATCTACAACTGCAAACACACGTCTGGATGGAATTATAAGACTAAACAAAAACCATCAATAATTCAGGGTGGCAGCAATTGGGAAGTCTGCCGTCGGCCGAGATCCCCTTTCAAGCGCAGATTTTATATTTCCAATAATATTAGTGTATTAATAGGATATGGCTGAACGGTGACCCCTACTGTGCGCACTGACATCTTGCAGGCAGAAAGGGGCGTTTTCCTCTAAGCATTTCATGCTTCTAGAATCTAGATGAAGACTCGGGCATGCAGAAGTGAAAGAAAATACAGTGTTATGTGCTGCACAGGAGATCAGGTGTTGTGGGCAGGGGGGAGGCTTACCTCACGTGTGGGGTCCTTAGCCACGTTAAGGTCGCCATTCAGTCTCAGCTTGAAATGTTCTGGTGAAACTCAGGGTGCCGTAATTGTTATGAATAGATTCATATGAACTGTAAGTTTACTCGGCAGGCATAACTACATAAACCTTACAACATTCCAAAGACTGAAACCACATACACCAATTATGTGTAAAACCGTGCAAACGAGGCCACTTTTGCAGGATAGCCAATACTCTGGACTCTCGGCTGCAATATTCATCACTAAACTTGGAGACATATGCTCAGATTTCCTAAACTAGTGTTTTCTCTTTTTTTTTTACATTATCACTGTGGCGTACCCCATCTATCAATCAACGATATAAGGCCAGCGGCTCTAATAATGTATATTTATCTATCTGTACAAAATGTATTCTAAGTAGCGTGGAAATCGCATCGTCAGCTCGTGTGTGTTTATTGCGGTAGTGTAGTTTACGCCATCTGAAACATAAAATACTGTAATTTCCTTGTGATCACAGGCGGTAAAAGAAATATCGCAGATACTGTTGGTCAATATTTATGTTACTGATGCTTGTTTTAATGCAGGTCGCTGCTGTAATATAAAACATCACTTAAATTGATCTGCGTTTGCATTTTTAAAACTTGAACGCTGACGAGTATTTATTCAGGCGAGTCTCTGGTACGGTTCCCTTTAATACCAAACCTTAGGATTAGCTTAAAAAAAACAAACAAAAGAAAACTTGGAGAGTATATACACATGAAATGAAATGACGACACGTCATTATTCCCACTTTACGCTTTAAGACAAAATTGCGGAATATTGTCAATGACCACAAGATGGCAGAATAGTCATAAGACAAAGTACACTCAATGGCTCCAGTGTTGTATATAATCAGACATACAGGGTTCCAAAAGGGAATATATATACGCCTTACATATAAGAGTTATATATAAAATAACACATTAAGAGTGTGTAGATCTCCATCTTTACTGTTATCTTAAATTCTGATTCCAGTCACATTTCAGTTGAGTAACTTGCTACTTTTCTTTCGGATTCAATACGATCTTTTAAGAACATAAGAACATATGAAATTTACAAATGAGAGGAGGCCATTCGGCCCTTAAAGCTTGTTTGGGGAGAACTTAACTAATAGCTCAGAGTTGATAAAATCTTATCTAGCTCTGTTTTAAAGGAACCCAGGGTTTTAGCTTGCGCTACACTAGCAGGAAGACTATTCCATGCTCTAACGACACGCTGTGTAAAGAAATGTTCTCTCAAATTCAGTTTAAAATGTTCTCCGGCTAATTTCCACCTATGGCCACGAGTTCTAGTATTTAAACTAATATTGAAGCAGCCATTTGGCTGAACAGCACTTTAGTATAGCATTACAATAGGAAAAGAATTATTAATGTTATTTGAAGTTACACATATCTTAGTTTTCCCTTCTTGAATTTCAGAACATGATGCTTGACTTCCTGACCTTGGAATGCTAACCATGTGTAGAGTTGGAGTGTGCCGATGGCAGCTAAAGAACAAAGAGAAACTTCAGTCAGAAGAAATCTTACCGAACTCACTGAAAATTTGCTCTTTTGCTCCTTGGGTAAAAAGGTCACATGGTGATAGAAAGGCAGCATTGGTTGCCCGGAAGGCATGCCTGATAATATCATTATGGGATGGCTCATTGATGCATCATCGCGCCTTCATGCCAAAAGCAGTCCTGTCCTCCATGCTGAGACTCTGCCTATGTGATAAGCACTCTGGTCAATACTAAGAGAAAAACACTGATTTTTAAAAGCAGCAAAACGGCACAATTTAATCGCCATATCAACAGCAAACAGGCACTATCCTCATCCTCTTACTCTCTAGAGATAGAGAAAGTGGTACAGTTCTCTTAGTAATGGACATATTCGATCTCCTTCTAAATATGATCAATTTGCAATGAAGCCTTTAGGCAATAGAGTTTTTGGAGAGGATGTCACATTCGTGTTAGCCGTTTACTATCTATTCCATGATGCCTTCTTCCACATCAAAAAGTCTAAAACCAAGTGAGAAAATCTGCTCTCAGAAACAGGCAGAAATCCCACCCAAACGGTAGAGCACATCTTTTTAACAAGTAGAATCAGATTTAGATTCCAAAATAAAAATAGACTTCAAACTTGGACAACAAACTCGCGGAGGATATTTCTACCCTATAGGGTATAGATTTTGCTGAGAGGCCTGTGTTCCAGATATTGCCAGTCTATTTTCCTAACATGCAAAAAAGAAGAAAAAAATCCCTAATTTTTAGGGACATGACTTTGGATATTACAAGGGAAATACATATTTATGAAAGGAAGTATTGCGCAAAAAATTGCAACAACTGTACAACCAGTCTTCTCTTAAATTACATCCAATAAAATAATCATTCGTTCATGTAACAGACACAGGCCTTTTCCTATTCCTAAATCAATAATACATTCTTAAACCATGGCCACTACTTCCCCCTTAATGATGTCCTGGCATTTTGACAGTGTGCACATTTTGCTCTCAGTGACTGTCCCCCACTTAGGTGCAATTATTCCCAAGTTCCATGGATTTTTTTTTTATT
>JAODKC010000047.1:8896786-8928954 GCA_026777985.1 Mormyrops attenuatus | reverse complement strand
GGCCCCGCCAAAGCTCTCGACCCTTCTTGTGCCCCCCCCTGGAGAATAACAACACCCCCCCCCCCCCCCCCCCACCATGGATACAAGCTAAAGAATTGACATATCATAGTCTGCTGTGACGTGCATGGATTTTCCCAGGTAACAGCCTTGCAATTATTGCATTATTTCTCTCTTCAATGACCCCACTTTGCAGCTGCTCCCTCTACAGGTGATACCGAGAACAGCGGTGCCACCCGCAAGAAACATACCCTCCTCTCCTCTCACAATATTTTGAGCTCCTTCCCATTTCCTCTGCATTAATGACCCCCCAGCCCATATGGGGGGGGGGCAGGGTGCTGGGATGTGGATATTCCCTACCATACATCACGGTAATGAAATACTGCATTTAGCATTAAAACACCACTAGCTTCCAGCAGAATACATACTCCCATCTGTACTTTAAGTACTACATTAATTACCTCTGTCTATCACGTAGTACAACACTGCAGAATTAAATTACATTTCATTCTACACCAATATAAATCATACATGTCCAAATTAAACACTGGTGTGCAGTGTATAACACGCTGCCCCTGCGTTAACTGCAGCCTCGCAGCCTTAATCGGGGCGGCAAAACATCTCGGTAAATGCAGGGAGGCTCACCCTAGCGTCGGTGACCTTGAACTCCCGTAGGATGTACTGGGGCATGTTGTACTCGGCCATGGGATCCACCACAAAGTACTGGTACCGGGCAGAACGCTCCGCGGGCCAATACTGGTGGCACTTCTCCTGGAAGGGGGACAGAGCCACACACAGAAGAAATATATAAGACACAGGAAACGTGGCTAAATTGTTAACGCGTAATATATGAGCATTTATGTGTGTAATACATGTGCACTTACAGACTGAATACATTAGCCATGATGCATTAGCGCTGCAACATGTAAAATTAGCAGTTATGCATGTAACACATTAGCGTGTTTGACATGCAATATATTAGCACTAAGACATGCGGCATTAGCGGGGGTGCAGGTAGCGCGTTATGCACTCACGCGGCCCATCTCTCGCAGCTTGGTCAGCATCACCACGATGGTGGAGTTGTTTTCCCACAGCATCCTCCAGAAGTCCTCGGTGGTCTCTGCCAGGGGGCCCTGTGTGGCGATGTAAGCCTTCTGCTGCCTGGGGGAGGGGCGCACACACGCGCACATGAAAAACCAGGCCGGAAGCACACGGGCCAGGTCAGTAGGACTTTGAAAAGTAAACTTATACAAACAGCAGGAATGAACATGAAGGGAATAATGGACTTCTTAACCTAACCTAACCTAACAAGGAACCAGCTCTTGTAACAATGAGCAAGTACTTAATCTGAAACGTGCCTGTATATCGATGTTCCCAGCTGTGTAAATGGGTGTCATTAGCTTTCAGGGGAGGGGCTGTTTGGGATTTAAGTCATGTTCCCTTATTTCTATGGCTAAAGGCCCCAGAAACCGTACCTGTATCCGTCTATGAAGCTGCCGTTGATATAGTCGGAACCCTCCAGGCCGCGGATGGGCTGCAGGCACACACGCGTCGTCTCGTAGGGCATGATGTTCACCAGTCGGTTCTTGAACTTGTTGCAGGGGAGGTTGGCACTAACGAATCTGGAGGTGTGGGCTTTGGAGTTGGCCAGGCGCTGCAGAACGACGGGAGGGGGGGACAAGGATGGACGTGAGAAATTCAGCAGCATCTCAGCTTGGCGAGAAGTCTGACCCCTTTATGTCACCAGCACAGGTGACTGCTTGGGCTGTGTGTGTGTGTGTGTGTGTGTGTGTGGCATGGGGAGGGGAGGGGCTGAATGACATACTTGGTGTGAATTGTGCAGCACCTGGCAAAATAAACACATTTACATGCTAATGCCATGTAAATGCGTTTACATTCTAATGACACGTTACTAAAACCCTTGAGAGCAGTGGATGGATTTCCAAGTGCTCTCTCTATATATACATTTTCATCATTATAACTTAAATAATGCTGAAAATCAATTAAATAAAAGCAAGCAATGACCTGCACGAAGATGATCCACATTTTTCCATGTCATTTTCCTACATAAAGGAAACATTTCTGAGGCTTCTCGAAGCCGAATGAACCAGGCATTGTGGGTATTCCTCTTGGGAAGACAACAGGTCATATTTCACAGGACCCTTCGCATCCTCTGCCTGAGCAAATCGCCTCTCTCTTAATTCTCTAGAGCGTCGGGCCCCCGGTTCCAGTTTAATCCTCGCCATCTAGACCCATCCTCCGATTATTTCAGGAAGAGGATGAGGGGCTTCCTTTCCAGGCTGGTGGATGGAAGATATCCAAGTCCCACCCACAAGAATGCTCACGCACACAGATGCACATGCATTCAACAACAACCCCCCACACTGTGCTTGACGTGCTCAAGGTGGGGGCATTGGAATAAGGAAGGAGCCTAGAAAGATGTGGGGGGCGGGGGTGGATAAGCCACCACATGGCTGGAGAGGGATGTCTCAGTACACACTAAGGAGGGAGGGGTTCAACAGTGTCAGTAGGTGGACACCCATGGGGCGTATGTGTGTGTGTGTGTGTGTGTGTGTGCGTGTGTGTGTGTTGTGTGTGCGTGTCCAGTGCTACTGGGGCCACCATTATAGGCAATATGAGATTCTCTACATCAGTGTCTAACTGTTCAGGGAAAAATGCTAGAAAAAAATCCCTTTTGTTCTGTCATCAGACACTGCAAAACGCTGCGACATTTAACCCGAACACGATACAAACATCGGGAGGCTGACTGATCATAGTTTCCCATTTTGGTTTTATTACTTACAAGGAGTTTAGTTCCCAAACCATGGGCAACAATGCACCCCCACATTACCATGTACGCTTAGCTTACTAATAGGTGGAAAGTTCAGGTCCAGAAAGTGCAAATCCAGACCAAGATTTTGTTTCAATCAACCAGTTCAATACTCCTTGACTGTGACTCTTTATACTGGGTGGTTAAAAAAAGTCTTGGTCTGGATTTGTACTTTCTGAACCTGAACTTTCCACCTCTGCTTGCTAGTGTTGTCATTAAAATATGCCAGGGGATACCAAAATTCTTTTAGAAAACTAGCTGATTAGCAGAAAAGACCAATGTGGTATGAAAGCCACTATATAAAAATAAACTCAATATGACAACTATACGGACTAGCTGAAGGTGCTTAATTATAAGTGTGATCACCATGGCGACAGGAAATGGAGGATTACCCAGCAGGCCTTGCTCTTACCTTGAACTCCAGCTCCATCCCGGTGACGTGCTCTCCACTCTCCACCTGTGCCAGCTTCTGAATGTAGGAGTAGAGGCTGCGGGCGGGCACCTCGGTGTTGCCGCAGGCCACCGCCTCCAGCAGCGCATCGTGGATGAAGCTGTACTGGTCCTCTGTCTGCACCATGTAGTTGCGCTGCGAGCGCATCAGCGTCACATGCCCGTACACGTCCACCGTCTTTTCGTGCTTGATGCGCTCCAGCATGGCGTCAATGACGATGAAGCAGCCCGTGCGGCCCACGCCAGCGCTATGGGGGTGATGCAGCCAGGGGTCAGACTGACCAGGGGGATCATGGCTAGGTAACCATGGTAACCTTTCATCCGTGTACCATACTCACTATACCAGCCATCAGGGGATCTTTCATTAAATGATGTGCAGCACTACGGCCACATTCAGAATTGTTGCTCCTGGATTTATAGTAGTTTGAGGATTAATTCCAGATTTTCTTATGGTGAAGGAAATATGAGGGCCCGTGATTCATATGGCACTATCACTAGCCAATGACACGTTTTGAATTGGTGAGTGACAGGGGAGTGAGAACTCCAGGGGCCAATCAGCTTGTGCCCATGTGGCCCCCACCGCTGTATATACCCCTGTGTGGTTGATGTGATGTGGTTCACTGTAAGTGGTTTGACGGGAAAGCATTTAAAGGTTAGGGTCAGAACTGAGAAAGCTGATACTGTACTCTGCTAGCACCCTATGACCCCAACCAGGATAAATGTGTAGATAATCTGGGAGAAGTACTAAAAAATTTTAACAAAGACATGTTTTGGTTTGTTACTTTCTATGTGTGATTTGGGTCCTAAATTCATTCAAATTCCAGTTAATGAAATAAGTTCCATCAGCTACATTGATTTCAGTTTAAGATCAAATTGAACTGTTGAATTGTTTAAAGTTTTAACAATTAGTTTAACAGGCTAAAGTATCCGATGATTAGCATTAGTGTAATCTCAGATCAGCACAAGTGTGAGATTCCCAGTGTCTGGGTTTGTTGGGCTCCCTTTGTTTGCTCCTGCATGTATTTCCCGATTCCCCACAAACAAAAGTCATACACACACATTTCAAATTTTTATAAAGCAAGGGGAGCTGAGCTTGGCCCTCAGCCACAACATTCGCAGCGGGCCAATTGACGCGAGAGGCCTCGAGGTCTGTGGGAGACCGAGGATAAGAGGGCTCGCACTTCAACTCCTCTTGCCCATTTAGAGAGCCACTGGTGCACAGGTGTGACCAAATTATCCGACACTTAGTACACTAAGTGTGGAAGGTCAGTCCCTGGAGGACCACGGAGTATTGGTTCCTAGAAAAAACATCCATCCTTGACAGAAATTTGTTTTACTCTCTATGAGGTAGAGGCTCATGCGAATTTTACTTACACAAAAAAGTTCTGAGGGCAGAATGAAAAATGATTGTATCAGAGAGATAACCAATCAGATTGTAGATGAGGTGGGACCAAGCAACTAGAAGAGGCGGGAACAAGACATCTGATGGTTCATCCCACCTTGTCTAGTTGCTTTCACCCACCTCCTCTACAATCTGATTGGTTATCTCTCTGAACCAATCATTTTTCATTCTGCACTCAGAACATTTTTGTGTACATAAACTCCCATAAGCAAGGTAGAGTCCTAATGTTTAGAAGATTTGTAATCAAGTTATTTGTACATGGCTGATTAGTCTCTAATGAAGATTGGTTACTAATGAGGTTATCTGCTGTGACCCAGAGCCTGAGTACTTCACTGTCAGGTGTAAAGTGGAGAAGGCCAGGTTGTTGCGATGCCTGACCTGCAGTGGGCGATTATGGGACCGGCGTCTGGCGGGTTGCAGGTCTTCACCCTCCGCAAGAAGGCCAAGAATGGGGTGGGGTACTCAGGCACTCCGTGGTCAGGCCACGCCGTGAACTGGAACTGCCGCACTTCTCGCTTCTCACTTGAGCCATTCTAGAGGGACAAGACGGACAGATCGCCTCATTGGTCAGCTGGCCTATCATTACCTTTTTGTCATTTACAAACTGCAATATACCACCAATGCACCAATACTTTCCAAAAACATGGGTAATTGGTCAATATGTTATACCAATATCAATATTACATACAGTGTATCAATATTGCTCTAATTACTATAATTACACTGACAATTTGCTTGACCTGTCCAAACTGCAGATCTGTTTACTAAAGACTAGCTTAACCTGCGCATGGCTGATTATTCCAAAGCTTATCTCACACAAGCCAGGAAGAAATTAATCAAATAAAATGGCAGCTATTTCTACCAAAGTTACTTTGATCATACAACACCCCATTAATTAATTTGATCCAACATAAATTAGAACTAGTAAATTACCCATTATCATGAAAGAAAGAAAAAAAAATGCTATCAATAGTGGCTGCTGGAAGCCAGCCCCTCCGGAAAACAGCAAACTGATCGATAGTGAAAGCAGCGAACAATGGGGGAAAATGGTTAGCATAACCAAACAGAGAAACACATGGAGATCCTTTTTCTATAGACTAGCATTCATGACTTTATGATTTGAAAAGAGGTGTAATATCCAACTATTATTATGTATAAATTGTATATGGAGACTGGTATGAAGCATCGCTGGTATTATTCATCAGTGCTTGGAGCGTATTTAAAAATAGGCACCAGGGGAGCTACGTGAGAAATGTTACCAACACCTGGTGTTAAGGAGCAGAACGGGAAAAGGCTTCGAGGCCGACAAGGGAACTTTAACAACAAACACATACAGTTCCTGCTTTCTGAATGCTAACTGCTTTCGCCACTGGGAACTCAGCCCCATCCCCAGCCACACATGCTGGGGGAGCAGAGTACACAAGTTGGAACCCTGGTGCCAACAAACGATGTGCCCCTAAATGGCCGGATGGGGTATTTCAAGGCAGTCAGCTTGTTCGCCGGCCATAGCCCTTCAGAATAAATTAATAAATAAACCCTGTAATTAAAATCAGACTGGCCTCGTTTCCTTAATTATTTTGGACGCTTGCCGCCTGTCATCTGGCTGATTTACTCAAGGACTTTGTTTGGACTACCTGATGCCAGTGCTGGGAAGAGGGACGGTGAAACAATTTGTGGGATCCTAACTGATTTATGCTGCAGCCCGTGCCCATTGCGACTGGTCCTGGGGAAGCGGCTGTTTATTGCATACAGACCAGAGAAACTCGACTCCGTAGCCTAACAGAACCCCTCGGCTTAGACCGACCGCCAGATGAGAGAGAGCAAGCGGGAATCAGAGCCGGAGCGTGAAGGAGCGAGAGAACAAGTGAGAAAAACAGAGGAAAAGAGCATGAAAGGAGGAGAGGACGAAAAGAAGAGAGATATGCAAAGGCAGGTAGAAAGTAAAGGCCGAGGCGAAAGCTGTCAATGTGAGTGTCACAGAGAGCCAGTAGGCCATTAGCATGGTGCTAGCCCCACTCGCCCTTGCTGATGGATGAGACGCTAATGTTCTCTTCTCGAATGCTTCGCTCGGGCACTAGGAGACCCCGCCACAGTTTCTCTTTACTGCTAGACTAGATGTGATGTCCTTGTCTTCCGCTTACTTAGCTGAACGTTCTAGCTGACAGTGAAATATTAAACGATGATGGACTGAATATGATGGTATGATGGAGGGGGATTAAGGAACAAGGCCCATATAAGGAAAGAAATGTGTGATTATTTCAACTGTCACACGCTGCTCACTCGTTGGAACTTTCGTAAATGGCTAAGTGGAGCCACATGTTACCAGTTGGGGTTGGGGTCCGTTCGTATAATTTTAGCTCTGGATTATTAACCTTTGCCGTGCAACCACTAGAGGGAGCCCTTCTTCAAGATATGCGGTACCAATATGCGAGGCACTGAGCGAGTCGGACGTCTCAACGAAGGTCAGCCGAGACACTAAGAATGTTATACACAAGGCTGGACACCAGATGTCACCAGCCAAGGACACCCCACACTTTGCCTCTAATGGCTTCTTTGGAGTGTTCCTAGATTGCCCTTTTACAAGATATTGATGTTCATAAATCCAGTTATGCTGCCTATAAATTTTTGGTTTTCTACTTTATGGTGCTGGCTCTCTGAGATCTCACAGCACTCCAGAGTTGTCCCTGCACCTCGGCGCCCCCTACCTTGTGTAGAGAGAAGGTGCGCAGGCAGAATGTGGCCAGCTCAATGGTGTCCAGCAGCGTCACCTGGATCATCCCGTAGGTCTCCGTGCCACGGCTGGGCCAGTACTGGTCGCACTTGACCTGCGGGTGGATTGATAGGTTGAGATCAATATAACCCCCCACCTCAAGAGAACACCACACTCTACATGCAGACTTGGGCACGACCACAGTATATGTCAGGAAACTACACAGAGCTCAAAGTCCACTGCAGAGATCAATCAATCAACCAGTCTTAACTTCAAATGCCCTTATTGCGCCCCCCCCTTGTGGGTGTGGATGTGGAGGGGTGCCGCTATCCAGGTCCTTCTTGATTCACCAGCTGTCATCTCCAGGTGGTGCTGATGCGGCGTGACACATACCGCTGGAAACGCACAAGTCTATCGCACCCCCTCATCACTCCACCTTCATCGCGACCAGCCAATCAGAACGAAGCTGACAGGGGTTTAATGCACCGCCAAGGCCGGATTACGCCACCGGGAACCGTGGCACAAGTGCGGGGAAGCAGGAGAGGAGGCACAGGAAGTGTCCCAGCACCTGAGAGGGCCTCCCCGGCAGGGCTGACTCACGGCAGCCTCTCGCTGGCGCGTCTGTCTCCTGTCACAAACTGTCGGCTAAATATACTCCTCACCGCAGGCCGCCGGATTTGCAGTCAGTCCCGCTACCTCCCTCTCCTCCCTCGGCACCCCTCCCCTACCCTCGCACGGCGAATTCAAGCTCTGTGCGCCTCCGTTTGTTCTTTCTTCCACATACGAGCGGCGGTTCTCAAAATTTTCGCTACGGGCTACGTCTGCTACATTGGCTGCTCTTCCAGCGCAAAAGTAAAGGTTCAGCGCACGCGGATAAACATGAACATGCGAGGGGGGACTGGTCACATGCGCGAGGTCATAGTCGGGCTGTCGATTTTCCCCAATCCGACCAGGACGGATGCGGAGCCGCGGCTGCGACGGTCTCTCCGCCATCTGTCACGGTCGCTATATTAGAGCCACATTGCATTGTGGGAGGCTGCCGGAAGATCACAGTAACTCCAAGATCAATATACTGAGACTCCCAACCCCTTTGAAGCCCAAGAGTATCTTGCTGCAGCATGGAAGACCTCATAAATTTGTGAAGATCTCACACAAGCTGAAAAATACTCTATGCACTGGAAAAGCAGGTTCATTTTAATTATAACTACACAAAAAAGTCTCCCCTCTATATTTACATTTGGTTCAGTTGCTAATCTTGGATACTTTGCTTCACAGTTACTTTCTGTAGAAAACATGCATGCGCTATATTTGACCGCAAATGAGCGCAGAGCCCAAAGGCCATGATCGTAAGGCCCAGATGACCAGATCCCTGAACCCCGCCCGGAACCCCCTTACCCTTGACTTCTCCTCCAACCGCGTCATCATGACCACGGTGGCCGCCCGCTGTTCCCACACCATCCTCCAGAAGTCGCCGAAGGTCTCGGGCAGCGGGCCCTGCGTGGCGATGTAGGCATTCTGCTTGCGGTAGCCGTCGATGTAGTTGGCATTGATGTAGTCGCTTCCCATGATGCCTGAGGTGGGAACAGAGAGGGCGCATTCTGTGGTAGCCATTACACTGCCCCTGCTAAGGTACCGTCTGCCACAACCCAATCGCTACTGTGAGACAAAATGCTGAACGCAACCGAAAACATCTAAACTCTTCATGTGGTAAATTCTCCTATTCAAGAATTGTCCTATGACATCAGCTAAGCTTCCTGCATGCTCACGTCTTCTTAATTGACAGCAAGTCTATATAAAATATCTAGTCTACAATGACATTTTTTTGCTAATTCGCAAATATGCTGTTCATCAGCATTAGTTAGCATAGAATCGACAAACATGAAATTAAGAGCCAACGGCTGTTGAATGACATTTCAGGGCAGAGTCTGCTATTACACTCTTGTGGAAAGTACTCAATCTCATGAGCTCATTGGCGCTAAGCACCGACAAACAGTATTATCTAGGGCAGCGTGTAAGAATTTGTTGTCTGTTAATGCTAGTTTAGACTCTGCGGTTGCTGGGAGTAACAATTATGTCTGACATTGAGCACACAGAGACTTTAAGTAGACAAGAGTTGACATTGTTTTTGAAAATGTTAAGTCCTGTACCGAAGACACTGAAATTCCTTCTTAAACTGTGTGGATATCCCTGCCCATAGTACTTTGGGGAAACAGAGGGAAAAAAATGCAAAAAGTTAACACCGCCCCCATTTTTGCCTTGAAAAGTTCTGAGTCAGAATTGAAGGCTAAAATCTGAGCTCCCAATGGCTTATACCCTGTGTGTAACTGCGGTGCGGCAGGGTGAGGAGGTGTGACAGTGTATTACACCTCCCACGCTATCGATACTACACACCCGGGGAAACGGTGTGGGGGGGTTTGTGGTCGGTAACTCTGAAATTGGAGAAAATAAATCACAAGGATGTTAACACCTTGTTCACCAGATTTCTATAAAACTGGTATTCAGGACGTACACAAACTAACATTAAAAACACTGATTGGGAGAGGGCGATTTTAGGATTTTTTAAGGTGGGGGGGGGTCATAATTCATGCAGAGGGGGCAAGCTTATCTTTAGCCAATTGTATGTTTTGAAATGGTGAATGACAGAGGAGCCGACACTCCTGGGCCAATCAATGCCCCTGTATATAGCCCTGATTGGAGGAATACCAGCAGAACAGGAGCAAAAATCACTATTTTTCCTTAACATAAAAGTTGTTATATGACGTAGACATTCAGGAAGTATGACTGTTGTGCCCCCGATATAGCTGTACCTAACACTGCCCGAGGTGAAACCATCGTTGTTTAAAATGACAGTTTTGGGGTTGATTAGTTCATGATATTCTAGCTACATTAGTGTCTTTCAAGTGGCCCTCGTGCTACATTTCTGCAGAGAGATGTGTCACCATGAATTAATATGGGTAACAAAGTTATTCAATTGTCCTACTTCTATTACATGCCAAGTCATGAAGTGGTTCACATATCTCTGTGTTGCCGTTCAGAAACAAACCTTAGCATCAGTCACCTTCGCTAATCACTGGGAAGATTAATATTTCCACACCTATAAGAGACCTTGTGGGGAAAGATCTAGAAAACCCATAGGAAGCCGGAGTGGGGAGGGGGGGCTTACCTTCGATGGGCAGAAGGACGACGCGGGAGTGATCGTAGGCAATTACGTTGGCGTAACGGTTCTTGGGCTTGTTCACCTCCAGGTTGGAGTGTTCCCAGGTGAACTGTTGCCCGGGATCGATGGACTGTGGGGACAGGACACACGGGCGGTGAGCACGTTGGTGCGCATCCATGTGGGGAAGAGAGAGCAACAGCACAGCGGGGGCGGACTCGCGAGGGTGTAATTAAAAGCCCGTCGGTTCCTATTTAAAGTGCTCCCCGGCACTCGCCGGCTGGCTTATTGCGATCATTGATGCGGGTAGCGAACAACGCCGATAAAAACATGAGTACAGGTGGCAGCTCTTCCCCGGAGGGGGGTTAGGGGGGGAGGCAAATATAGCTGATTGCACAGACGCTCGAATGACAAATGCGAGTGCTTTCGGAATATGAGAACGGCAGATAAAGCCGCAATCTCTTTTCCTGAGAAAATGTGGCTTCGCATTGCTCTTGTGGGCCCTCCATCACACTGCAGGACCCCCCCGAGGGTCACGGACGCCAGGGACGCATCCGCCGTGTGCACGGCACAAAGGGCCATGCCGAAAGGTGAAACCGCACGCGGGCGGGAGAATTAAAGAAAAGCAGTTAAGCTGCCAGCTATTAGCTAGATGCAGAAGACATAATATTTATCCACCCTGTGGCCTCTTTACCCTGTGCACCTCTTAACTGGCCAGACAATTTAACCTGCTTTCAAAGCACCTGCAGACACCCGTATGAAGATACACGTACGGTCAGGGATCACAAGTCCCACACTGTCTCCCCTGTTGACCTGTATACGAGTAGCTTTTTGCTCTCTTTACCTCAACAAAGTTCTTCTGAACTTACGGTTAGACTACATCATAACGTGAGGGACTCCACAGAACACCACCCTCCCCACTTGTCTACTTCTGACAGAAACAGCTGTATATTTGCATGAGGCAATCTGCCACATTATTAAAATAAATAAAAAAATAAACAAACAAGTTGCCCAACTCTTGTCTTACGAAGCACCACTTCTGGTTTTCATTTTGCGTTCTCCATCAAATCATAGATGGAGAGGAACATGCCTCAGTGAGCTCCTCTTCTCCCGGAGGGCTGGGGTGCCCCTTGGCTCCCTCCCAGGCTCACCTCGTACTCCTGCGACAGCTTCAGGTTGTCATTGGCCTTCAGCATATCCGTGTGCTCCCCTAGCTCGGCGATGGGGATGGGGGGATGGCTCATCATGCCTGCTTGCCGGCCAGGTGGATGTGGCATAAACAAAAAAAAAAAAACAATAGTTAGGGGAAGCTGGCAAGAAGCAAAACAGGGAGAGAATGCTTTTAAAAGACACAGCGAGACGTGAAAACAAAAACAGGGAAGAGTGGGGAAAGTTTAGCGGCAGGGGTTGTGTCCATCAAACAGGGTACGTGGATGGTGACCGAAAACGACAGTTCACATGGCTGTGGGGAGCAACGCCGGACTCAGCGACCAGACCAGGGCTCAAAATCCCCCCTCTATAACCCCCCTACACCCACACACAGCCGACTGCCTGAGGGCCTCAAAAAAACAGAAAAAACAAAAAAACAATGCCACAAACAGACACTAAGGTGTGATGCAAAAGCCCCAGCACAATTACCATCAAATTGTTTAGGGAGTAACAGCACTTTGTCGCTTTCCAGAAAAACAACAAGCCCCAGGAACCCGTCATTGCATTTTTTTGTTTTTGTTTTCTTTGCTGGCAAGCTGTGATTTAAACTCAGAAAATATTTCCCTCTTTGAAAATGCGGTAACAGTAATCATAACTCTTTTAAAAAGTACACATGTTCAATCATTTTAACACTAACCTGACAAAAAATGCACTAAAAGCAAATCTTGAAAAATGATTCTTTCAGAAATTAGAATTAAACTTCTTTCAATACGAAATAAATCTAACAGCTACCTGTACTCAAAAAAACCCTTGACTTTCCAGAAGAATTCAGTATAACACAATCTTTTAGTAGCTGGAAAATGATCCAGCTGGAGCCGCTCGGAAGTAAACCACTACCCATATAGAGACAGCCTTCTCTACACATCCTACGCTTTGCTCCTTGAGACTTTTCAACAGAATTACCTACAGGAATTCTCCCACTGCACAAAAGGAAGCCAAGTCTTGTCACTTTAATCTGCCTAAGCGGCATTCTACTTCGCCCTGGCATTATAATAATCAATACTCACTCTCGTGAGTGAAAATCAGCACTTCCCAGCAAGGGTGCCATTAAGAAAGATTCTGAATGAGGCTCGAAATTACAAAGCATCCCAGCCTCATTACGTCTGATTTCTCCAGCCACGGTTTGGGCTACGTGATTGTGAGGGGTGGGGCCAAAATCACTAGGTGGAAAGGAGGGGTGGGAGAGCAGAGACGGAGAGCCCTGGCCTGGGAGGCAGGTCAGTAAAGGGGTTTGGTGGGGGGGGGAGCCGGTGTGAGGCAGTGAGCTGCTCCGCTTTGGTCAGCCGAGGCCAATCATGCACAACGTTTTCAAGAATCACCGCCACGTGTCAGTCAAAAAGGGGGCAGCGAGTTCATGGGAAACCGGAAATTAAACACCATTTCACCAACCAACTTGGACACCCCGTCCACAGTGAATGACTGTACTGACAGCACGCGGTGGCTGGGGTCCCAGGGGTCCACATCAAGTCCCCACCATGAAGAGGAAGGTGAGTGACACAGGGGCACAAACATCTCGTGGCACCTGGCCGAAATCCTACTGTTAAATCCCACTTGTCTTTTCTGGAAGCGGCCATTGCTTTCAATCGACATTGAATCGACAAGGAAAGGTTAACAAGAAGTACCAGCAAAATCGTAAACATTCATTACACACACACACACACACACACACACAGACACACACGCACACAGATATTTCATATTTCAGCATAAAATACATAGATCTGAAATAAAAGGCAAACAACACCACCATATTTAACCGTTTTCAAAATACAGTTTGTTCTGAGACCAAGCAACAGTGCTTTGCCAGAGCCTTAGACGTGAACCTGGCCCAGACTGGCCGTCTCCTCTGTTCTGCAAGTTTGTTTTCTTGGACGTATTCTTTTTACAAGTTCTGTCAAGTGGAATTAACATTACAAAACAGTTTAAAAAGTGCACTTTAGCAGCCAGATATAAAAGCGACACAGGATGCCAAAAAAAGCAAATATAGACAAAAAAAAAACACATCACGTTGTAAATAACTGGCTTTCCTAGGGTCCGGGAATACAGAGCAGTTGGCTGAAGCAAAACACTGCAGTAGCTGAGATATTTGAACATGTAACTAATAAGCCTTGCAAATAAAAAAAGCTATTTTTGAGTATTTTCCAAGCTGACAAATTAATAATAATAAAAAAAACTGAAAACACATATTTACCACTTGCTAAGACACTTTCGGAATCTGGGAATAATAAAATTAAAAGAAATATATTCATTCTTTCTTAAAGCTACAGTCATTGTTAACCGCCCACCTCCCAAATAATAATCCAAGTTCCAACTACTTGACAAGGGCTCCCGGGGGCTGCTCCAGTCAGCACAGGGCAAAAGGCTGAGGTACAGCCTGGACAGGAGGCAACTCCATGCTATGCACATGCACAGTCACACACAATACAGGCGTTTCACATCCACCAACAGGCGTGACTGCACGTCTTTGCCTGTGTGAGACGCAAACTGCACACAGCTGCCCCCTGGAGGTGTGAAATAACAGTGCTGCTGTCAATGATAATTCTGAAAATAATAATTTGAGAAAAGTGCTGTAAACTATCTATTGAATATTATCTATTGCAATATAATATCACTGGAAGGTCTGTTCCGGTAATCCAGTAACATTCACATCAGCCAATCTCTGAACTCAGAAAAGGCAGTCCCACCAAGAGGCTGTGAGCCACTGCACCAGGCTCTCTCATCTCTCTCTACACGACCAGGGGTAATTCACACCCACAGTGTGAAATTCAAGACATGAGGAGTCACTGTCCTCTCCTTGGGACGACCTGGGGACGCCACTGCAGACAGCCCCACCCTGGGCTTGTCACAGGGCCATCGGCGAGAGCGCTGATCTGCTGTTCATTCTCTCACTTCCAAAGCCACCCCGCACTCACCCGCGTCACTCGTTTAGCTCGTCCCTTTTGCCTCCTCAGAGCCCAGTCCGGTTATCCCTGAGTGCCGCATGAGCTGACCAATTTTATGAATCATTATTACAGAGCCATCGTCTCCCTAAAGAGTTCACGTGCAATCTGGGTGCTTTTAAAGGTTTGTTTTTCCAGCTTCCCGTTCGATTCTCGCCACTCGTCCCGACAAGCAACAGGAAACCAAACTCTCATAATCAAAGCAGCGTCACCTAGGAAACGATGACCTCTCTCAATGGCCCTGCGCCTTTCCTGGTCTCTTTCACATTTATTCACAGAACTGCTCTTTTGCAGTCCCGAGATGATAGAAACAGTCTATTGTTAATTGGTTTTGCTTGTTATCTCTGTATTCAGATAAAAAACTTCATCAATAAGTGTTGCGCAGGAGATGGGGGAGATGGGGGGGATGGGGGGTGGGTGATTTGGGTTCATAGGGGGTGTGTTTGGGGAGACTACACAGGCTACATGGTGCAATTAGGGGCAGCTAGAAGCTGGTGAAAGTACAAATACCAAACAAAAAATGCTTTACATAAAAGGAAATTAGTGTCGCTCAGGCAATACATTAAATAATTCAATGTATCAGAGGGTTATTCAGAACAGAGAGATGCTCAGCCCTAATGCAGAGGAATATATAAAAATATATTAAAAAAGAGAAATGCAGGCAGTTAATACAAAGGGACTAACTTTCATAGTCAAAACCACCTTCGTTCAAAGGGCTGCTGAGACCAAAATCTGTAAAAAAAAACAACAAACGAAAAAAAACAAAACAGCAGGACTTAAAAAGGGGAAAAAAGTCTTTATAAGCACACAGGTAACATATGCAAAAATAGACATAAGAATTAAAGAAAAGCTAGTAGGAAAAAATAGCCCAAGTACCTGACATATATTCTTTCTTGATTTTCAAAGTGTCAGACCTCTAGTAACAGGCAACATTAAGTGATTTACAGCGACTGCCACCACAGAGCGCATCTTCGCTAAGTTACTCTGGCCCCCGCTGGGGAAGGAATAGAAGTGGGGCGCTTACGCAGGGGCTTGGGCCGTCCCACCTGGCAGACGACACCCCCATGACAGCATCGTCAACCAGGAGCATCTATTGTTTGCACGTAATTGAAACCTCTTCCCTCAAATGTGGGGCCTGACATCGGTAATTGGACATGAGGGTCAGAAATCGATTTGAAGCGATGCAAAAGGCCGTCCGGAGGAAAGGGAGGAAGGTGAAGATTCACCTTTAATAAATCTAGAAAAATGGATGCAGTGATTCGCTGCTGTCCATCACAAAGAAAAGGCTCTTCTGCATTATGTACGGCGATCCCGTCTCCGTATTGATGGCCCTGCTTTTCCGTTGAGTAAAAAAGCAGTGGAAGGTTCCAGAAAGTCCCCTCATCAGGCTATAGACTATAGTTCTTTTAGACTGCATATGGAGATTCTCTAGGGTAGTGTTTCCCAATCCATTCTATTTTTTTGCTTCCCTCCCAGCTCCCTGTCAGACAGCCCACATTTTTGTCCCCCCCCAGCCCAAAACACTGCTCTAGGGAAAAGACACCTAAATCTCCAATAGATTCAGCAAAGCCTGCTGCTTCACACGCCCCCTGAGACCTGGGTGTCAGTATGTCACAGCACAGGGGACTCGCTGCCTGGAGTTTAAAGTACAGTCTGTGAATGCCTGGTTCATGTAGCTACATTTATTATTTTACAAATGCAATTTATGAGCAAACACAGGAATACTGATTTTCTAAATTCAGCACCCTGAAGAAGGACAAAAAAATTATTAAAATACCTGAACTAGGAGTTACAAAAAAATATTCACCAAAAAAAAAGACAATGAAAAAAATAAACAAAAACATAAAGAACACTGACTGGAAGGTTGTATTTTTATTTCAGAATAAATAACCCAAACTTTGCAATCAGAGATTTAATTACATATATTTTTTAACGGAGCTGCAGAAAGTGAGCGTGTGGTCGATAATGAGGAGAACAGCAATGAAGGATCCGCACAGCCTTGTCCTTCCCTGAGCCTCTGCTCTTAGCTTGAGAAGAAGCTTCTTCCTGTTCTGTCCGACGGAAGTGGCATAGGGGAGGCCGGCTCCCCACAGTCATTACCCAGCACTCGGCTAATTCGCTCCATCGCTGTAATTGCTTGTTCCATTTGAGACATGAAGGTCTGGGCGGCCCCCAACACACTCACGCCTGCCTGATGGCACGAAGCAGGAAACGGGCCTGATTTTACGACACAAGAGTATCAATGCAGAGTATCCTCCCCATCCTCACAGTTCTCCCGTTACGCGTGTAGTCTACTTTTTCAAACCTCCCTGGGGGAGGTGGGTTGGGGTGTGTGTGGGGGGGGTGCTCGGTTGTGCGGGACCGTCTGCACAGGCTCTGCTTCTCGCATCCCCGACAGCGACATCTCATCCTGCCACGAACTACGCAAATCACACTTAACTGTCTGTCGCCCAGGACGACTGCATCCTCATCATGGTTACCCGGAGACCGGGCCGCGAGCGGCAAATGAGCATCTCATTCCCGGGCCGTGCAGTCTGGGCTGTCATAGCCTGAAATCCTCGTAAATGGGAAATTACATTAAAACGGCCCATTCTTAATTAAAAGGGACGGGCGGATCAAATCCCGACAAGCCGACAGTGTAAACGGAGAAGCGCGGAATGTCTTCCTATTTCACTCTGACAATAACTAATTACGGACAGGGAGGTGCAGAAATCCTCATTCTAAGAGCGGCATTCGACACGGATGGGGCAGGGAGGCGGAGCTGGCATGGGCGGCACTAGCAACCGGGAAAGCTGGTAAACTCGGAAATGAGAGGTTCCGTGACGATTCGGGTCTCTGTGGAAAACTGACAGTCAGGACCGGGGCTGAGGGACACAGCCATCACGACCCAAGAGCCTCTGAACGATGGAATCAGAGAGGGGAGCAAAGACGACGTGATGAGGGGAAAAGACCCAGGGAGCCCAGGAGAGAAGAGACGTCACTTAGCTTTACTTCATTAGACAGCTAGACTGAAGTTGAACCTGCGGCACAACAGAAACAACAGTCAAGGCACGAGCCAGATGCTGCGGGGGGGCCGGGGAAGGAAGGGGCACTGGGAGGGTGAGGAGCTGGAGGCGGGCCAGCGGGCACAGCGACACAGCCGGGATTTTTAATGCGTGGTTGCGGGGCATCTTGCGCATTTACAGCACATGCTGTAATTGGACGGCTGCTCCTCCAAGTGCACGGAAACGTGGTGGTCTGAAGTAATGACCGCCATTAGCTAATGGAGATGTTACAAACTCTCAGTGCCCTGTTTAATTGCACCGAAATGTCCCTTTGAATCAAATTCTCCAAGTGAACAGATAATGGCATTGCGTGATTCAATGGGCCTATAGGAAATAAATGTTAAAAAAAAGGGGGAAGGGAGGGGGGACTTGCAGGTAATTAATATGCAGTATCAGCGTGGGGTCTGAGCGCGGTTCCTCTTTGCTGCTGGAGAAGGATCCGTGGGACAAGGAGAGGCAAACAAGATGAAAATGTCACACTCGTTTTCCCGCAAACAAGACCTTGCTGCTGACAGCGTGGTCACATGATCGCACAGGTGATTTGCTAGATCGCTGCCCGAGTCCTGGGGCTGGTCGAGCTCTGTTTGATGCACTGTCAAGGGAAAGGAGAGCCTTTGATGGGATGGGGCAGCGGGGCGCCATGAAGACCGATCGGCAGGACTGGGGGAGCGTAACGTGGCCGGAACCACTGGGCCCAGACGAACGGGCGCCAGGGACGGATGGGCATGACGAAAGGATGTCAGCCAGGGTGGACAAATAAGGGGGGGCAGGGGCATGAAGACAGAATTACAGGCTCGATGGGGGCTGGCCTGTCAGGGCTGCGAGAGCGAGGACCAGAGTGAGTGCTCATGGGTCAGCATGGAAGCAGGAACTCTCTAAGAATATGCACAAAGGGCAAAGGATGAGATTTGCACTGATTTAAGAAAATGGTTTGCTAATGAAATACTGGCAAATGGTAGAAAACCCACGATGGCCAGGGAATTGCATCCCGCACATGGGTCTCGCTCATGGTCATGGTCATTGTGGTGCTGAGGCATTGTCCGGCTGCTCACCCGAGGGAACAGAGGACTCCCCCACACTCCACGACAGAGCAGAAGAGCGCTCCCATGAGGGCGAGCGGCAATCGGCGAGCAGAGGCGATACATGCCTGGGGTCTGGAAGTTGATGCGCCTCATCTCCACGGGGTCAGTGGGGTGGTGTGCCACAATCTCGGCGTTGTTCAGCAGACATTTGGTACGTGGTTCTGAGTCTTTCCGTTTGCTGCTTGGTGGCGAGGAAAAAAAAACATTAAGTGTTAACCTTTAAATGTCACAAACATGACAACAGAGAAGGTTCCGACGATAGGAATCAAACGGCGGGCTCTCGAAACACACACAAAGTGCAAGACAAGGCGAGGCTACACAAGGCCAGAGCCGCTCTGACATTTATCAATGAGCTTCTAAATGATCAAAAACAGAAAGCAAGAAAAAAACATTTTCCCTGACCGCTGGATTCCGCTGTCTTTGTAGAACATTGGCGAACGCGATAAAATACAGTGAGCCTTACCTGTCAGGTTTGCTGCTTCCAAAGAAAGCAGTGGAATAAACAGACATAGAGAAAAAGGACAAAGAGGGAAACGAAAATCAATATGGAGCGTTTAAATTCAAAAGGGAAGCAGATAAACAGTGTGGATAGATGATATGGTGGGGGGGGCACTTTTGTGTTGGTCCATAGGGACACCGAATGATCCAGGCAGAGCTAGACTGGCAGCAGGGGGGCAGGAGCAAGGGCAGGTCAAGGAAACCTGATCTGCTATGGAGATGCCTGTCGTCAGAGATGTGAGGGGGGTTCCTCCTCCCAGCTGTCCAATGCAAGCGGTCTGCTTACACCAAGGTCACATGGTCATGTGGTAAGCTCTTTGGTGACAACAGGAGGCTAGGGAGTGGCTACCCAAATGGTACACATTATTCCATCAATGGTGACCCGTCATGTGGCGTTTATACCCACAATTCCTCACTCGAAATGCATGTCACACTGTAGCGATTAATACGACACTCCCCTGGTGGGCTCCTTGGACACTGGATTCATAAACTGCCCCTCAACAGTTCAGTGCAGAACATAAGGACCCCCCCCCAGGAATAATTTTTGCACTCACTTCTTATATAGCAGAATGGCAATGACGATGCAGATGATGAATACTACGGCCAGCACAGGCCCAACCACCCAAATGAGGCCGTCTCCGCCCTCGATGGGCTGTGGGTCTATGTCCGGTGCGACTGCTGACTCCGTGAAGGGGCTGGCCACGAACATCTTCTGCAAGGCCAAACAAATGCTCCAGGTGAGCCGGAACAAACATTGGGATGAATGGAGAACATGGTGTGCGCTTCGTCAGCGGGAGCCAACAGCGGGCAGCTGACTGCCGACTCACTAACCCCAGATGTCGTGTTTAGCTCCGCAAGCAGGAAGAAGACATATTCCTGCCCGGCCTCCAGGGGCCGGTTCTCATAGCCGCTGTACTCCATCTGGTCGCCCAAGGTGAAGAAGGAGGGCAGGCTGGCAGGCCTGAAGCAGGCGGTGATGTATGGCTTGTGGGGGTCGGCGTGCCGGCGCTGCCGTGTGACCCGCGTGTTGCGTTTCTGACCGTCCCTGAACAGCTAGGTGGATGAGATGGAGGCAGAAACGGAAAACGAAAATGTGGTTTTTACTTTGACAGTCTATCACAGGCCTTGCCCACCCTGTCAAAAGTTTGGCCCTCCTCAGGAAGAACGGAATGGTACAACTTAATATATCTGGTCGATCTGCTGGCATCCCCTCCGAGCCCCTGCTTGGCAAATTTACTGCTGGTCCCCCCAGATAATCCCGTGGCCCACCCAACAATTCAAAACAGGAGCCAGGCCTGGTGTATAGACACATATATTCAGGCTTTTCTCTAATTCATATAATCAAATAATTCTACCTACATGTCACAGAAACCTTAGATACTGAATCAATTTTTTTATATATTAAATGAATACAAACTGGGTTAACCACTACCCAAAATAACTCCAGAGAGAGAAAAGAATATCTACGGAAGACAAATACCCACCTACTGTATAATGACAATGAAAGTAAGACCTCATTGCATAAGTGTCCAGAGCTGAATACAGAAAAAGCCCTTTCTAAAAGCTCACCACTCCACCCTAGAAGAAGCTGCTAGCTCCTCTAAAGAGTGTGGATGGGACATCTCCAAATGCATACCTCATCTAGGTCCATCTCTTCAGGGCTCTTCAGATGTGAAGTAAGCCCCCTAAACTTCTTCAGAGGCACCACCACCACATAGATGTACCTGTAAGCACAGCACATGGTGTCGAAGGAGCCTCATTTCACGAAGACGAATAGCTCTGTTTGACTGTCTTGACCAATATTGACCAATCACAATTTTCCGGGCTTGCCTTGGGCACACACTTGACAGTTACGACCATCGATTAGAAACCAGTGAAGAGGAACAGCTGGCCTGTAAAGCCACAGTAGCGAAGGTGGAGGTCTGTGCACGTGTTGATGTGGGCGCATGAGATGGAGGCCTTCGCTCACCTGATCGAGTCGCGTATCTCGAGTGGGGGAAAGATAATGGTGAGGCTGGCATCAGTGTCACGGTTGTGGTCGAGCTCCGGCTTGCGGACCGAGATGGAGGGGGCGGTCTTGGCGTGGATGCGGTGTCGTAAGCCGCCCATGTTGCCCTCCGGGCTGGTGATCTTGAAGTCGTAGGTAGTGTTGGGCCGCAGGCCGGTGATAGGAGCCTTCCTCAGCCGGGCGTCCACTTCCAGCTTCCTTGTCTTGGCGTCGGCGTCCATCTTGTATTCCACCTACGTAGAAAGGGTGGTACAGATGAGCCGGACACAGGCAACTAAGGATGCTGCAAAGAAGATAGAAGATGGCTCCTCCATGCTGAGAAGCTTGCCAGGTGAGAAGAAAACGAAAACAAGCTAATTCTTTGTGGTGTCTTTAAATCTTACTATCAAAGCCCCTGACACATGCACATGGTGTCCTGAGGTACACAGAGTCTTTCTGGGACCTTGGCACTCACCGTGAAGCGGTACAAGCTGCGTGTCTCCGGAAATTCCCAGGTCAGCAGCACCGTTGTCTTAGTCACCATCTTCACCGAGAAATTTTTTGGGACGCCTGTCAGGAGAAAAGAAGGCAGAGGAAAAAAAGAAAGGAGCTTGATGAATCCCACCGGGAAAGAGAGGCAGCTGGGAAAGAGGAGAGAGGGGCTGTTAGCGTCGAGCGGCGGGGGGGCCCGATCCCTGGGGGTCCCTCTGCAGTGAGCTGGGAGTGGTGGTTGCTGTGAGGGGGGCAACTGCAGCCGGTTAAAGACACAGAGGACGTCACCGCCGGACATGGACTGATGGAGCACACAGCTGCCCACCGCCCCACCCCTTCCAGCAGTGCCCACCTTCCCTGTGTCCTTCTCTCTTACTGCATCGTTCTCGTCTGAATCCAAATTGGACACACAGGTTACACCAGACCTTAGCTAGGGGTGCATTAGCCTGAGCTTGGATGGGCACTACCATCGGGGATGGCACGGGGGGCACGCACAGACAGGAAACGAGCATGCCTACAGTCGTCAGGAGTGCCTGTTGGGGAATGCCATGCCGTCATGAGGTAGGTAGTGGGGGTGAGCGGGGGTGGGAGGTACTTAAATTAAATCCAAAATAAAATAAATAAAATCAACTGAACTGAGAAGTAGGTTGTGACAAATCCAGAGCGCCTACCTTGGCATTCGGGGGGTGTATGAAACTGCATTAAGTGAGTGTGCTGCCGGGGACTGGACCATGTGTGTCTGACACCTGAACACTTACCTCCCGACGTGACCAGGGGCCGCCCGTGTTAACGAGCTTTTACTGACTGAGGTCTGACTGACTGTTACCTTTAGGTTAGTGCAGTTAGTGTCTCCCGCATACAGTGCTGCTGTTGTTTGTTGTTGCATTTTTCGTGGAGGTTTTGGTGGCGGTTAGTTCGGTTTGGTTTCATAATTGTTTTCTCCCCCTAGGGAAAGAAACAAGGCATCCCTACCTGTCTCGAAGGCCACCGTACGATACTGGACCGTGGGGCTGTAGGGCCCTGGACCTACACTGGTGTGCGCACGGATTTTCAAGTCGTACGCTGTGTTGGGCTGGAGGCCACTGAGCGTGTAGCTAGACTCGCTGGCTGGGAGAGTCAGTTCACGGGGGACACTGGAGGTGCCCGCCTCCTTGAAGGCCACAGTATACTCGGTGATCACTCCGTTGCGCTCTGCCAGCACTGGGGGAAGCCAGAAGAACTGCACCGAGCAGCAGGTAACGTTGGAGCCCTCTGAGATCTGGGGGTAGCCTTTGGGAACCTCCTCCGGGATGGTCAGTTCCCTCAAGGCCTCCTCGCCAAAGCCGGAGCGACCCTTAGCGGATAGCCGGAAGACATAGGTGGCGCCCCGATGCACGTTATCCATGATGTACTCCAGCTCCTGAGACGTGAACTCCAGTGTGGCCAGAGGGCTCACATCCTTTCGTCCAAACTGCAGCCGGTAGCCCTGTACCTCTGAGCCGGGGGTGCCCACTTTTGGCGGCTGCCATCGCACCACCGCCATATTCCCCATCCCTTGACTGACTGACAGGGAGGGCTGGCCGGGGACTGCATCCATGGNNNGGGGGGGACAAGGAGACGAGAAAGAACAGAAGAAAAACCACAGGGGTTATGAAGGATTTTTTTTTTACTGCATACAGATACGTTTCTAGCAGGTCTCGGACACCATGTGGCTGGATGGGGGCATTTTGCTTGACAGCTCAGGCTGTGCCAGGACCTCTGGCGATACTCCATTGCAGTACCCAGAGTGTGAACCTTGCCAGTGGCACCATCACTGAGACATGGTCAGTGTTCAGAGGGGTGCTCCATTTCACATGTGCGCTGCACATTTGATGGATGGAGCCCCAGAAACGGTGCCTGCTCATGGCTCGCTCGCACCCCCCTTGAAGCCCTGGCACCCATTCCACCTCATATCCAAGCCGAGCTTCCTCAGTCCCAAAAGACTGTCTCCCTTGCTCTTTTAATCCCCTGTGTCCAAACACGCTGCAGTCAGTTGCATAAACTGGCCCCAGCAATGATGGCACAGAAATTGGTGAGGCGTGGACTGTTTGGCGGACAGCAGTTCTACACGCTAAAAAGATTGGAGCGGCTGCAACAAAGCCTTAAGAAAGGTAAGAAAAATAAGGGAGGCTGCCTAATCTGTGCCGACGATGCTTTGTGGTACTGCTTAAAAAATATTACCACCAGGGAGAGCGCGGACAGCAGAGGACAGCGCTTACCTTGCCTGAAGGCAAAGAGACCGATCAAGGTGACAGGGAGAAGAATCCGCCATCTCCCAAAACACGCTAACAGAACAACCTTTCCCAGTTATTCCCACACCAGTTGTCTCTACCACTAATTACAGAGCCAGAGGCATGTTGAGCGCCAGATGTGATGTGAAGGACTGGTGCTGAATGCACGGTTACAGGCTGAGGGATGGTCTGGAGCTCTTGACCGGACGTCGGCTTTTTCCCAGCTGCTTGATAATTATCTTTATGCATCCCCCCAGTCCGGTGGAGCACAGGTGATGACACCATAGTGTCACAAATAACCTAGCACTTACGCAGCACTACATCCACCCACACGGATCATGTTCTTATATATAAACAGGAGGATGGTTGCTCTCTGCTCTTTATAACCACTCCCAAAAATGCTCCACAGCACTTTCTACTGGACTAATATATAGCCGATCAAGAGAAGGCACTGGCTGACACTGGAGGACAAATTTAATTGAAATGGCTCCCCACACACCTAATTTAGCTGCATGGAAAAAAAATACTTCCCTTGTTCCCTGGTATTTGCCTGAGGTCTTAAAAACACAGTCACTTTCCAGCACACTCATACAGAATGGACTAATCTGTACCAATCAAGGGAGTTGAAGGCAAATTTGCAGAACAACTGGGTAAGGAAGGGACTGTCAGTTCTTTATATCAACTTCACTTTTTTAACTGAAATTTTGAATTTAGGGCTTTGTGCTGTGTTGCGGTGACCCTTCCAGTAGGCGTGTGAGACAATATTGAACCTAGTGGGCTTCTTCATAAAAAATGTATGAAACATCCCTGCATACATTTCTTCTCATTTCCTGAGCTCAACTTATATCAGAGCAATTTACTAGGAAGAGGGCTGTAGAAGAGGTGCTTCCTATCATGCTCATCACTCACTGATCCTGCTTCAGTGAGTGTGACAGTCAGCCCCTTCTCCGCTGAAGCCCTGACACCTGTGATAGGCACACCTGTCACACTGCAGCCTTGTTACAGGCACTTCGAAATCCGTAGCGGCACAGATGCCGAATGGCCTCACATTATATTCACTGGACCCGCTCTCAGATTAGGAGGCAGAAGTCCTGAGCTTTCCAAGAACTCAAAGGCGGATTACAAGAGCCCCATCAAAACAGCTTGAGGTCTGCACTTTATTGGGGACAGATAAAGCTCTTGTGCGGCTGCTATGGGCCATCCTCTTTGAGCTTACTTCACCAGCCCCGCTTCTGAGGTGGCGTGTGGCGGCTTGTGAAGTCACCCTGCATGTCTCGGTGTCCTGTACTCCGTGTGCCTTTGCGCTAATCAGCGACACCTCATCCCACAGCGAGTGATTTATGGGTGTGGACTTGCGGTAACGCTTGATTACATAGGCATGGAGGTGCCACGGACTTATTTGAAGCTATGCTCTGCAATTTACAGAAATGAAAGAGCCTGTGCACAGTTCTACCACTATTTGTCATACACTTCTGCATTACTATTTGCTTGGAGACTTGTTTCTCAATCCAAAATGGGTAAACTTTTGTTTTTAAAAATGTTCCTCATATAAATATGCACTAAATAATGCATTGTATTATGTAAATACACACTACTGCTTTAACACACCTGACATAGATATCCACATAGATAACCTCACTAAAGCTTAGTAATAATGATAACACCAGTGACTTTTAGTACAAACCTGCTCCTTTGGTCACCACGACTTTGGGCTTGCTGCGTGCACCATCCCCTTTGGTGGTGTAGGCTGCCACGGTGATGGAGTAGGTGGTGTTGGGTTGCAGGCCCCCAATGATCATCTCCTAGGCAGCACAAAAACAACACAGGAAAGCAGCTGTAACATTAAGGTTCAAATACATCACACATCCTATCATCCTATCAGACCTACCAGCAAGCCTTTCATTTACCCCCATATTACACCACGGCTGTACTGGCAGTTCTCTGATGAGTTTAAACAGACCATAAACAGTGGTTTAGGCTTATTATGAAAGGTTTCAGTTAAAGATGAATCACTAATTGCATATGTACATCTGCACATATATTTGATGTCGAGAGTATCAGAAAGTACAGCATTTTGAAGCAGTTTGGATCGAGGATGTTTCACTGGTGTGGCACTGCCCAGTGATGGGGGAAACAGCATGCCGGTGAGCTTCACGCCATGCTGGGTGTTAGCCCGTGCGGACACGTGGGTTCGGCGTGACAGCCCCGCTGGGTGGTGTCTCCTAACAGAACCCGAATTCTGCCTCCCCCCTGAGCATGCGTGTAACTGTGGAGAGCCAAGGAGGTCTCCCAGCATCCTGTTGGGGAGGCGGCCACAGTGCAATCCACATGCTCCCCCCTTCAGAACTCCCAGAGTGGAATGAGCCATCCTGTCACACCGTGAGGGACACGGCAAGCACACACACAAACACACCATACACACGGCACCACAACACATAACACACGGCAGTTGCTAGGCACACGGACCAGGTACTACATCCCTTACCGGTGCACATCTTTCTTTTCTTTAAGTACCCAGTGGTGCACAAGTCAGAGTAGCCTATATCCACATATGGGGGTTCCCTTTAGCAAAGGTTTTAAACTCACTAACTGAACATACCCATGTTGTACACAGTGTGCAGCTTGGCCATGACCTAATTTAACAAAATTCAGAAGAACACCTCCACACCAAGCACAAGTGGGACTATCATGACTCGGGTGAAATTAACTGGGCTGATGCAATAACTGGTCCACATGCCAGCTGCTCTGAGCACGCTCCATACTCACATATTCAGCCGTTTCGTCCGTCTCCCACTTAACCCCCGCAAGGAAGCATAGGGGAGCGATGGAAAAAGAAAGGGAAGAGCACAGCATGAGAGGAACTGCTGGGTGGAGGGGGGGGGGTCAGGAGCACTATGAAAGTCAGAGACTGGGGGGAAAAGGAGGAGGAAACAGGAGCAGGTCAACTGATTCTGACAGAACAGGAAAAGGACACGCTGGTCACTAGGGACTCGTTTGCAGACAGAAAAAGTTTTCCATTGGTTAATCAAACATTCAAGCAGGCGGCAGAAATTGGAACGGAACAGGTGTCACATCTCGAGAGACTCCCCTTAATTCTGTCTTGTTTGTTTTTCTCTCTCAGCTTAGTCATAAACCGAGAAATGCCAGAGCAAAACTTTGCTCGATAAAAAGGGCTCCTCTCTCATATGAGGCAGAGTGCTGGTGTGTCTTAGCATGAGGAACTGGAAAAAGGAAGTGCGTGCAGGAATCGTGTCTGAGAAAAGGCACAGTTTGTATCCCAGGAAGTTCCACTCTTTCCATTTTTGTTTTGACTTTCGTTTGTTCATGTTTGTTCAAGGGATATAGCACGAAATGGTGCAATTACAGCCTTGAGAGAAAGCTTAATGTTAATAATGCTTCTCCTCTGGTTCTGTTGATATAAGCTTTGCTAACAGAATGCTGGAATCTTAATGCATCCATTATTCATTTTGGCAGGAAGTTTGGTGAATCACTTCATGAAATTAGCCCTCCTTGTGACTCTATATTCTGTGTACTTATCCATTGTGCCGCTCATAGTTCATGACATGGAAATGATCTTTTACAAGGTCATCAGAGACAAGAATTTACACACTGGCATTTTAAGCTTTCAAGTAGTATCATGGTTTTGATGTCACATACTGTTGGCTGGAGTTGGAGATCCTCCTAATCAAAAGCTAGCAGGAATAGGGTGAATCTCAATATGCATACTTAACCGTACTTGTGTTCTCGTATACCCATTTTACGCCATCTTCCATTACCGAAGGCCAGTTCCAATATTAAGAACACAAATACAGAGGATGGTAAAAATCCCTGGATGCTGGTCATGCTCCACCCCAGATATGAAGGATAAATTGGCTGCAACCTCATCGAACGAGACCAATCCCATGATTCATTGCGTCCCAAGTTTGTTCATGGAAGGCAAGTTAGTAAGACCGGTCTTGCCAAGACCACAAGTACGATCTTTGCGTTCTTGGTTTTGAGAATCACTTATGGATTCAGGTGGGAAAGAGTCAACCTTTGACCCAGAAGAGCTCACCTGGGCATCAGCCAGCATGACGTCCTTGATGCGCGGGAGGCTACGAGGCAGGCTGCGTGAGTCGTCATTATCCACACGGACATAGTGCACCTGGTAGCCCCGGATCTGGCCGTGTTGCCGTCCCGGCACCAGGGAGCGCCACATCACCTTCAATGCCGTGGAGTTGAGCACTTCCACCTCAACACGGCGTGGGGGCGCCCCAGGGACTGCAGACACGGGAGGGGGCTGTTATTCATTTACATAATACAGACACTGAGGACAGGCGTGTATCTGAATATGACACATGATTATATATATATAAGCATTTCTAGCAAACATTAGACAAACCACCCTGAGACATCACCAAAGTCAAAACGAGAAACATCAGTACTCGTACGTAAAATAAAATATAATAATGCAAAAACCAGACGTAGCCTTACTTCAGACCTTACTCTTAGCTCTTGGATCTAACCAACCCAGCATCAACTTCTGGTGCCAAAATAGTTTGTATAAACACAGAATTCCTCACTTAAAAGAGATTTTCCAAGGAAAAAAATCCCCAGTGTGGAGGAACTCAAAATATTTAGTTAAAAGACTTTCCCAAACCCAAACACAAGGCCCGACCCAGTTGCTACAAGAACATCAGTGCTCTTTGTTTGCAGTTTTTTCCTGACTGAACGGCCTTGAAGCTTCGACAGCATCTGGTACTCATATTTAGACCCTGTACTGATAAACCAGTTCCCAAAAATTTGGATGGTCTCTTTTACCTCCCTAACAGGTATGATTCTAATTTAATAATTCATACAGAGGAGCCAACTTTATCGCTAACCAATAGGTGCTTTCAAGCAAAAGTTCCGGAACCTGGTCTCTGGTTACAAGCCTCAACCTGGAACTTTTGAAGCTCTTGCCCATCGTTGCTGCTTTCACACCATACAGCAGAACTGAGACCTTTAAGCATGGGAGACGCAATAAGCTTGTATGTTAAACCTCACACATAATTTGAAGCTACACTGCCACCCCAAAACAATGCAGAATGAACAAGTTGTTTTGTTAAGCTATTTGTTAATTATTAGGGGGGAGCAGCCAGAATCAAAATGGGACACCTTTTATTTACATTTTATTCATACAACCCGTGACATATATTTCATTAGTAAATCTGGCTGGCAGATCGATGTTAAATAAAAAAAAAAAACGGTATAACGTATTCCGCTAATAAGTGCTGGCAAGTTTCACCAGCCCCAGCGATATTAAACAAAAGTATATTAGTTATCGATTGAATTTTCTGATGCAGAAATGTGGAGACGAAAACAAAAAAAAATGCAATCATTGAATGTAACTGAAGTACAAAAATAATCCCTTCTGGTAAATTTTTGCTCCGCTAGTTATAACTCTTTTCTCTATACTACAGCATAACCTCCAAGTTAGTGCCAGTGCTTGTGGTCAATCAGCAAGCTATTACGGTCAGTGCCTCCACAGTAGTTCAAGTTTGAATGAAAATTACTTAATCTGGAATAGGTACTAAAAAGGATTCTGGAACTCCCTCCGAAGAACTATAATCGAGTTCCTGCAGTGTAAACGCACTGAAAGTTTCTGGTTTGGTTCCTGAAAGAAGTTCCTCTGGTGTAAAATATAAATATAAAAATGAAAGGCTGTGTTGCATTTTGATCACAATCGATCCCCCCAGTAACTAACAAATAACTCACAAAAGGAATTATTGATCCTCCGTTGTTTTGGTGTAGTTTCGTATGAAATAGTATGTTCAGTTTAACCAAAAAACTTTTTGCGTCTCCCATGGTTACTTAGCATAATGTTCCCACTTCCTGTTTCTCCGTGTGAAAGCATCAAGAGTGGCCAGGAGCTACAAAAGTTCTAGGTCAAGACAGCCCAGGGACTTGTAAACTGGGACCATGTTCTGGAACTTCGGTGTGAGAGCGCCTATTAACCAATGACATGTTCTGAATTAGTAAGTGACAGGGGAGGGGGTACTCTGGGGACCAATCAGCTTTTTACCTGGTACAAGTGTCACTGTGGCCCAGACCCTGCTCCCCAATTGCCACTATGTAATGTATCATTGGATGTTTTTATCTGCAGATAACATTATTATTTTTAGATAATTTATATAAAATGTTATATTAAAAAACCATGCACGTTTCCCAGGTACAGGGACGTCTTTGACATTTGTGTTTGCGGTTAATACCACCCAGTGATTTGCCTTCTCAAGTGGGAGGAGCCATAGGGTGGGACATACCATCCTCATCTGTGCGACACAGCAGGGGTGGGCTCTCCGGTCCGGGTCCCTTGTTGGTGAATGCGGCCACAGTGACTTCGTACTGGGTCCACTTCTCCAGCCCCTGTAGCAGGAGTTGTCCCTCGGTGGGGGGCACTGGGGGCTCCTCGGTGGGCTCGCCGCCAGCTTCGGCCCCCGCCACCCGGTGGCGGACTGTGTACCCGGCCAGGGCGCCATTCTGGCTCTCCTTGGGGGGAGGCCGCCAACTTACCAGCAAAGTGGTGGAGCTGGAACTGCTGCACTTAATGTCTTGGGGGGGGGCGGAGGGCTCTGGTCAGGTTTGGGGAGACGGGGAGGAAGGGAAAGGAGGGGGGAAGGGTGAAAACAAAAAACAAAAAGATGGGAGAGATAAAGAAAATGATAAACGCAAACAAAACAAAACAAAACAAAACAAAAAACAAACGAAAAGACACAAAAAACAAAGCTGGACTTAAAGAACAAATGCATGAGAAACTCGGAAAATAATTTAAAAACAAACAGTGATATAGCGCTCATAATAATGATAATGAAAAACCTGCCTCGAGTTTTTCGCTCCTTACACAGGTGCACGTCACCATGCCGATTAACATTGCTGGGAGACAAAACAGCAGAAGTGCCTATTGACCCAGAATGGACAACCCAATTAAAGCCAAACAGGCTGTGAAATCAATATTAAGCGCTTGGCTCTCACCTGTCTGGTCTTGCCCACCAAGGCCTGATAATTGATTTATGGAAAAGCACCCAGAAATGGATTCAGTCATCCACCTCTGGCTAGGGTGGAGATCCATCTCAGCCAGCACTGCTAGCTTTTCCCAGTCCTTTCATTACGAGGCAAAGCACGGTGGGCCCACTTATTTGTAATTGTTTAAAAGTCATTGGGCATGGTTTGGTGAGTTTTTACTGGAGAGTGCTCTTCCAAAAAACACATTACCAGCTAAGCGCCCATGAACTCTGGAGTCCGAATGGGTTCTCGTACAGCCTAGGTTTTAACCATGGGCTGCCTTTGGATAGAGCTGACTTAGTGATTTAGTCAGATTCTTAAATTGAAAAGATATGCTTATTTGCGTGTGAAACTGCTAATCTACCAATCCTAGCCATCTACAAAGGAAAAGTAACTTTCATATGATCGTTCTTCCCTGATATGGGCCTCAAATCTAAACAAAAAAAAAAAGACTTGTTTGTTCTATGTGCCATTTGCAAATTAACCATTGCTGACTGCCACTTATTTTCAATTCATTATTATGACGTTTAATCTTTGATGAGAATACGAGAATGCAAAATAAATCAAATGAGTACTGGAGGCATTCCGTCGGGAAACATCAGACCGCAGCTTCAAATAAACTGGAAAAATAAAATATTGCAAGCTGTATCTTCAAAACACATGATTAAATACACATAACTTGAAACATGGGCTGCTTAATGAAAATTTGTTTGTTGGCCCAAAAAAATATAAAAAATCAGAGAAAGATCAGATACCATGAGAAATCATAAAACATGGGAATAACTTCTGCAATAAACGATAAATAAAATGCAATAAGAAAGCAAATCGAGCAATCAACACAGTCACCATCTGCGTCGATACGTACCTGTCCACCTTCTAATACACAAACATAAGACTTTCTTACCAATAGCAGCCAAGATCACAGGGACAACACACTCCCTGAGTCAGGGGGGCAAAACCCTCGCCCCCACCTCTATTAAACTGTCAACCATACCATGTCTGGACCTTGAATAGGAGGGGCCATGCCAGATTAAAGAGCAGATGAGTTTGTTTTTGGTTCTTGCTTTTGTGGGGGGGGGGGGGGGGGGGGGGGGGGGGAGCAGTG
>JAODKC010000047.1:8882268-8895456 GCA_026777985.1 Mormyrops attenuatus | reverse complement strand
GGTTTAGAATAACGGCTCTACTCTGTGTGCTCTGCCCACGTTACCTGGGTTTCCTTTAGGATCTCCAGTTTCATCCACCATGTACAGGGGATGTACAGCACAAAAGGTGATCCACCAATCAAAATGAACACTGGGAAAACGGGACCAATCAAACACCGTCTCTACTCCAGTAATTCCCCTCATGGATTTTCTATGGCCCACATGACAGCAGTCCCATCCAGGCTCAGTCATCTTGGCTTTCTATACAAGCTCATCATCAACATGTCTTGGGCCAAAAACAGCTCAAACATTACAGCTCCAAAATTCACAACAAAAGTAAAAGTCCAGAGTGCTGAGCAGGACAATAAGGACTAAAATCCATTTCACTCCCACTCCTAATAGTCGTTATCTTTTTTAAACCTCCATTTCAGTTTAAATACATCGGAGTGAACAGGAAACAGATACTCTCTCGCTGGCACTTAACACGTCCTTGTTAACGGCATCCTGAGCTCAGCGAGGGATCCGTCACATGGGCCATGGTCGTATCTGCGTGAGGCACCGGACGACAGCCGCCTCGCCACATTGAAAGACAAAGCTAACTAACTTCTGTCATGTTCTAGGCCTGCATTTCATATCTGCCAGTCGGGCTTTAATTACCGCCGAACTGGCACTGCTTTCCCTTCCAGCCGGTGCAGTCTTCACGGGACGAAAATACACTCGCGCCACGTGACATGCTCAGAGCGCAGCGACTCGCTGCTAGCCTGTTGTCGGCTCTGCGGGGTTACTGCTGTTCACGCACGGCAGAATCCCCCCCCTCCCCCAAAAAAAAAACTGCTGTATTCCAAAACACGGATGTCTCAGTTGGGTGAGCAAGCGCACAAAGCGCTTGCTGCCATTCAAAGTATGTCAGATATGGTAGCAGTAAATTGTATGGGAAATCAGAGACCGCCATCGGGTCGAGAACAGCCTCAGCAGACTGGACTTTCTGCACACAGATTGTAAGCACTTACCTCCCAGGCATCCACACTAATTTTTTATTTTTCTTTTGCTGTGTATTTTGACTTTCCAAGAGCGGGTGACTTTCCCGACCTCGTTAACGGAGGTAACCTCCTGACATTTCAACTCCCCCCAGCTGGAGGAAGGACTCTGAAACTACCTCATGAAATGGGTCGTGCCTCCATGAACGGCTGGCTTCGGAGGGGTTGCTCGCTCTTTGCAAGAGAGGACTATAACTGGTCTCCACTGATACTTACTTTTACCTTTAGTTTAATGGATTTTTTTTCCTGCAATGTTTTTGCTGAGTTCTGAGATGCTGTTGACTGTCACATCAGAACCGGCGGAGCCCAGAAAACATCGGAGTCTGTGTCCTTGTGAGATCTAAGCAGTGTGTGACTCATAAACCAAAGGAAGGAAGGAAAAATCAATAAAAAATATATATTTAAATATATATAATAATAAAAAGAAATTAACTGAAAGCAACTGTGACGGCAAGCCATTCCGGGGAAAGTGGTTGTTTTTGTTGCGGTTTAGGGGGTGAAAGAGTGAAAGAGTGAAGTCAAACAAAGAAGGACTTTGGGTCCTCGTCCGAATGGTCTGCAGCTACCGCAACAAGGGGGAGACACAGAGACGCGAGTATGGGAGGACACGGACATACAGGCAGCGGACACACATGGAGACAGCACGCATGGGAAGTGGCAGGCTGGCTGGTGACGGGTCACAGAGCTCCACAGTCCCGCAGCCGATTGGTGGGTCATGCAGCCGAAGCGATCTCATTGGCTCTCTGTGTGCACCTGATTGCAGGTAGAATGACCATGAACCAGAGTGCAAACGAAAAAATATGTAATAAAAGTGAGTTCCTGCGCTGCCTTCCGGAACAGTGTCCAGTCGCTTTGGCAGGAACAGGAAGGTGTTAGAGCGCTGCCCCCCTCGCCCCGGCCCCAAACCCCTCTAACTGCCATGAATTTCCTTTTGACATCTGATTCAGATTTAACAGGGGTTTCTTCCTCCACTGAGAAACCCCTCCCGCCCAACTGCCAAGAAAATAACGGACAGACATCAAGCCTCCGTAACTGGCTGGCCAACCAATTGCTGCTGTGACTGACGGTCATATTTCACCAGGCCATCATCTGCGCTCAATTTACTTCATTAGTCTCCTGATTAGATGTGTTGATGATGACTGACCCTCACAATGATAATCAACTTTTTTTTGTTGTTTGCCGGACCTGCATAAATGTCAGTCAAGTGGCGTAAAATTTTATCTCTAATTTGCGTCTTGATCGATGGGGGTCGTTTTTTTAAACGCGAAAATATTTCAGTCTCAATAACACTTTATATTTTATGCTCACAGACTAAAAAACAAACAAGAAAAAAAAACTCAGGCCCAGATTTCAGGGACATCGTTACGGTCCCAGAGGAGGTTAGGACTTGGCTCTGATAGTTTTGTTCTGACCTACCATTAAAATTGTGTTTCTTTTAAGGAAGAGTAAACCTTCTTCTAATGCCTACTTCTGGCTAGCTTTCATCAAGTATAATCACACCAACGAGGAGACTATTCAGAAGCTCTGTCTTCGTCTGACATTTTTTGTGGACAGACATCTCTCATCATAAGAGTCTAAACAGGTTCAGAGCTTTTCAGCTCAGCTCCTGGCCATAAATACGACCACCAGGACGAGGAAACTCATGGCAGTCGCCGGAGTTATGACATTTCATGTCTTTACAATAAAGCAGAAAAGTGGTCTTGCTGTTGAAAAGAAACCAACAGAAAAAAACCAGACCCAAAACAAAAGCTGGTGTTTGGATGCAACCTTGACATAGTCTTTAAAAACCTGTTACATTACCCGCTCGAGACACAAAAAGGTCGACAGGAATAAGCTTATAGAAAAATCACCAGGGTTATAAGACACCTAAAACCTCTCTATTCACAAAGAGACAAGGTGCTATAATCCATTAAACTAAACAATACACTCTAATTCATCATCATCTAAACCACTGCCTTGCAAAAAAAAAAAACAACAACATCATCAATTGAGTCAGTATGCAGCCCATAGCTGCTTCACCATCATGTCTGACATGCACGGATAATAGCTGTTAACGTGAAAATTATGTTATTAAGTATGAAATCAAGGAAACATGAAATGCAATCTTTCTTCAGGAGCAGAGGTGTTGGAAAGACAATTAACATACTTAAGAAGGCCTGCTTCTGTGATCGATCTGTTTTACTCTTCCTATACGGGTGTCACAGACAATTTGAGTAACTGTACAACACCTTGATCGTAGAATTCAATCAGGTAGCTGGTCAAAAGCGAAACCATTTACTGGAGACTGAGCAGCGTGGCAGATTTCATGTTGAGTAGGATGTTGACTCTGAGTAAATTATAGGCATCACCGTATAATACAAAAGCCAGCACCTTTACTCTTGATCACCCCGCTCACGTCATTACCCAGCTGAAGAGGCAGAAAAATACAGAAAAGCACATACTGGCTTGAGACGTCTTCTGGACAATTTCGTTGGTGAAGGCCCCAATGCCTTTGCTGGAGACGGCGGCGAGCAAGAAGGAGTACTCCGTGTTTGCACGTAGACCCTCCACCACATACGAGGAGGTGGGACCAAATTGCTTTTTCATCTGCAACGCAAGGTGACATCACTGGACAGGGTTCGTAATTACTGCTAACCACCCAAATCTAATATGGGCACCTGCATGGTACAGTAAGGTACAGGGACTAATATGGAATGAGAGGTAACATCTGCATTTAGACATCACAAGGACATCAGGACAAAATCCGCAGCAATGCAATAGTCAAAAGTCAATGGTCACTTAGAAATGCAATTACAACAAGGAGGACTGCTTATGCGCCACGGTACCTGGGTGCCAGACTTGCCCTCTTTGTAAACCAGCTCATAGCTGATGATGCCCTCCTTATCATAGGCAGGATCCCAGGTCAGCTCGACGCTCGTCTCCGTCACCTTGCCCACTTGAAACTTGGTGGGCTGACCCGGAACTGTAGCAGACCACAAAAGAAGGTACTGGATTGTCGCTCAGACTTTGATAATGAATGCGTAAAGTGGAAAAGCTGACAGCCTTGGTAGATTAGCGGGGCTTCTAAAGAGGCAGACTGACAGAGAATGCGAAGCATCGGATCTATACACAGGTTCAGGTGGACTCTTACCTCCCTGCAGCACCTTGACGTGTATGGGCTCAGAGAAAGGACCATCACCCACAGAGGTGAAGGCCAGGACGCGGATGGTGTATGTTTCGGATGGGGTGAGGCTCTGCACAGTTGTCATGAAACTCTGCTGCACGTTGTGGATATGCCACTGGCTCATAGGTAGAGATGGGTCCATAGTATAGTAGACCCGGTACCCCTTGATTTGTCCGTTGGGCTCCTCTGGGTCGTCCCAGCGTACCATCATAGTGTTCTGGGAAATAATACGGGCATGGACGTTCCGGGGTGGGCTAGCGGGTGCTTGTTCCCCTGTCCGAGCCTCCACTGGATTGCTGGGTGGGCCCTGTCCAATGGCGTTGAAGGCCGACACCCGTATCTCATACTCAGTGTTGGGGTACAGGCCCCCGATGCTGTAGCGCGTAGTGGTGATGCCATCCTTAGTCTCGAATTTGCTGTCAGGGGCCTTAGCGCGGTACTGGATGATGTAGTAAGAGACGGGATCGGGGTTCCCTGAGTCCCAGGTGATGGTGATGCTGGTCGCTGTGGTTTCTGTAACCACTGGAGTTCCTGGGGGCTTTGGCAGCGCTGTCGTCGAGAAGAGAGAAAAGTAGTAAACAGGAAGTAGACAGCATTCAAGACTTTCTACAATTCCTCGGAATGGACACGTGGCAATATCCCAGTGTGCGTGCGGAGCTTGCATGTTTTTCAAATTTTTCTGGAAGTTTCTTTTAAGTATAACGGGGATATATACATATACAACCATTCCTCATTTAGGGAGACTCCCCCACTTAGTGACCATTTGCAAGTACGACGGTAATAAAAAAATAAATTTTCTGACCGATGCCTGTATTTACGACCAAATTTTGCAGAATTAGAGATCTTTTAAATGAAATTTACAGGATGTTGTTAAAATGACCACTTCATGAAGGATTAAAGAAACTGAGTATGGAATGCTGAAGCAAAGTTATAGGCCTAGGCTACCGTGATTTTCACTTACTGAGCATTTCACTTAATGACCTGGATAATACGAAGGCACCCCTAAACTCAACCCATAACAGTGCGCCAGCCTGAGCAAACAAAAAGGCTATTTATCACCAATTTCTAATCAAACAGTACTGTACTGTACATTTTGCATGTTAAAATGCCTTGGCATTTCTTATGTAGATCTTTTTATATAATATACAAACCATCTAAGTTATGCCCCTGTATGTACGAAGTTACGGCACAGAAAAGTTTAGAAGTCATTGTGTGAAACGCGAGATTCCACGGTCACAAAGACATACCATGCAGATATAACATGCATTTACACTAACAAATATCACGTATGACTAATATAGATATTATATGATTTTCTGTGATCCGAATCATTTTCAGTATTGTTTTCGGCTTATTCGTGTGCGAGTTTCTGCAATCTTTCAACAAGCTCCAAAAATATTCCCGTTTAATTGTTCCCGGCCAACTCACAAATAACCGAAACTGCGAATGTAAAGGGATATATATATACACACACACACACACACACACACACAGACACCCCACTGAAATGTGCTAAAAGACTACGTCAGCCTTCACAAACTCGCCAGGGACCTGTCCCCGTTAGCCCCGGTGCCCTTACACTTGACTATGATCTGGGCCACAGCCTCGATGATGCCCAGACTGCTCATGGCCACGCAGGTGTAGTTGGCCGACTCGCGCACGCTGTTGAGCTCCAGCACATTGCGGCCCACCGGCATCTCATCCTCCGGGGTGAGATCCTCATCGTTGAGCATCCACTTGACGTAGGGCATCGGGGAGCCCACCGCCACGCAAGTGATGTTGACGCTGCCGCCCGGCATGATCTCATGATTAGTGGGCAGGATTGAGAAACGAGGGGGCACACGCCGGACTGGAGGGGGCGACAGAGAGCAGAACAGAGAGAGGTAACAAAACAAGGGGATAAAAATGCGACCTTTGTTAAACAGTAATATTGAATCACCCAACAGCATCTGGTAAATGATAGCAATATAAAGCAAGTATGTGTAGTATAAAGTTAAATTAAATCATGGTACAGGGCTAAACTAAAAGAGCTGCTTCACCAACAATAGAGATTAACATTGAAGCAACACTTCATAGCAACAAGGTTCCATTGACCAGTATTGGACCCATCACATCACAACTGAGAACACAAAAATCTATTAGCAGTTTCTCATCTTTTAAAATGTAACTGTTCACTCCTGTATACGACTAAACCTCATCCCAACCCTCATTAAACTATATGTCGTCATAAAAAGGACACTAGGGACAGATACCTAAAAAATAGACCCACCCAAAAATGACCCACAGCTAAACCAATACAGGGGCTTAATAAAGAGAAAGTAGAGGAATGTAAACAAACACAAAATCTTGTAAAGAACCTTGTGTCAAAACACACTCTTTGATGAGCTATATGAAAGCGTATAGCCTTCAGAGCTGGAAGCTTTGAAGTTTGACTACGGCCACACTGCACTGTCAACCTACAGCTAAAGATGAGAAACGTTAATCCGATTTTTGTGGTTCAGGGTAGATCGAGTGGACGAAGCCTGTTTAGAATCTGACACGGTTCCATCGAGAGATGCAGCTATCATTTTCACAGACACCATGCAGAGGAGATCAAAAAAATACAGAAATGTGAACGACAAAAGAAAAGGTAAGTTCGAGACAGCGATGCACTGTGGAATATAAGAGAGGGGTCGCTGGCATGCTCGAACATAGATGGTTAGAAATAGAATGAAAGAAAAGCGCAGAAGAAAAACCAGAAAGAAAAAAAGATGGGGGAAAATGAAGGAAAATGAGGAGTTTGATTTTTATTGATTTATCGTTCATCCGATCAATGTGAGTCAATGTGATGTGAGCACATTGCCACATTGTGGCCCTGAAAGACGTACAACTACAACTACATACATATATAGAGAATAATAATGTCAAGCAAAAGAACCGAATTATCAAAATGACTAGAGATATAAAGTAATGACTGAAAATATCAAATAATAATAAAAAAAACAGACTAAAACGACAAAAAAGGAACAGTTTCGTGGGAGTAAAATGCTAGGTTTATGAAAAGTTTTGCATCTCCATGTCCCAAAGACGTGGATGCAGCTGCCAACCCTACACACAGGAGTAAAGGAGGGAATGCAATGGATGGAGCAGTGGCGGGGTCATGTAATTCATTGGCTTAGAGTTTGTCAGTCTTACTCTGAAGAGATCTTAGCTTCACCAGCATACTTACGTTATGCGTAATGAGGCGATAGTTAAGTCCTATTTTGAACTCCATTATTCCCAATTAAATGTGCTATTTAGTAAGGTGCTTAAAGCATGTAGATGTCAGCAAACTCAACTGGCCTCTAGGGGGTTACTGTGGGGTTGCTTCGGACAACTGAAGTGGAAGTGGCGAGGGGGGGGGGGAGAAAATGTCACAGAAATTTGGAATCTGTCTTTTCGGTATGGGGGAGGCATCCTAGAGGCACGATGACCTCATGGAATACTGCAGGAAGAGGTAGGGATGGAGTCGGCCTACAGACAGATGGAATGCGTGGACAGACCAAAGACGAGAGACCAGATGGTGGGGGGGTGTTTTACAAGACCTAGGCAGCAAGACAGCACACTGGTACACTGGGGACAGACAGACAGACTCAGAGTAGAGGACCTCGTGGACATGGGGGGGGGGCAAGAAGAGGAGGATATAAGGTAAGAAAGAGGAAAGCAAAGTGGGATTCCAATTGAGCTAAAGGAAAAGCATGGTTCTCCATGGGCTACAGGTCTCACACATCGAGGCTTGAAATCCAGGATCCACTGTCCCCCTCTCTTGGGGAAAAGGAAAGATAAGAAAAACTCATCATACGAGTGCTTTGACTCAAACGGGACTCACTACTTAATATCCAGTGAACCGGCTTACATCTTAAAAATGAAAAGCAATGCTTCGCTAAAAATGGCACCAGACACGTTAACAGCACATGCATGTTCAAGAATCTCCTACGCTTATGGCCAGCCGTCTACGGAAGCCAGTGCCCAGGCTTTGAGGGGTGTCAGAAAATCCATAAAATAAATAAAACAAAAACAAAAATCTAGGTGTCATAATAGGCATTCTGACCAGCAAAGGTGAAAAGGGCTGCCCATTCGCCACAAAGACATGCATGAGTGTTTTTGTCCTGCCCTATGAAGTGACATAGAGATCGAAGGACACCTCGGACATGTAGAGAGAAACGTCTAGAACAAGTCACCTGAGCCCATGCACGTATGCAATTCCCGGGTGCAAGACGGCAAAAGTCTTCAGGGAAACAAAAAGTCAAATAGAACTTGACTAATAGCCCCATTTGTACCACGCTGCCTGTGTTTTTTGCTGGAACATTTATTTTGGAGATCTTTTGAAATATATATTCCGGTACACGCACTCTGCCACACAAATCACACCAGCACAACCTTTAGTTCCTCAGAATAGTTGGAGTAAACAGATTATTCTAACGATCATATAAATGACGGCCAATTGGATTGCACCTGGAGCTGCGAACGCGACGTAAGCATTTCCAGTTATAGACTAGTCAAGGCTGGTGGGCGGGGCTATAAGCTTCAAAGGCTGAGCGAATGAGCTTTCACGGGGCAGGCTGACGTCTTCCTCTAGTGAACGCTCGTGATAAAGGAGGTAATCTGAACGGGTACGGCTCACACCTCAAACCACTAAAAACGACAATAAATATAGTGCTTCACAGGAATTATGAAGGCTATTATCATTGTACTGTGTATCAGGGACACATAATTCTGCCCTTACTAATCATGTTGAATTATTATACCTGTGGATATGCGTATTGGCCTGCCCTATTATTCCTGCGTGGGTCACTAAAATACTGTCGCTAAAATGATGTGTTCATTTCCAACGCGGAGCAAAGAAACTGAAAATGGGCCCACGCTAGGACAACAGAGGGGAGCATCACGATGGGCCAGAAAATCCACCATATCTTACTGAAACCAAGGAAGCAGTTACAGATAAATGTTCTGCGATTTTGCCTACGTTTTGCATTAACAGTGGTAGCTTCGCTTTTTTTCGTATGTTATAAAATTGGTAATTCCGGGTTTTGCAGTAAATACTGCTATAAGTCAAGTCCAAATCTGGACCGTGGAGAACAGCTGGACCCAGATGACCTGGCATTGTTTGAAATCATGTCGACCAAAATAATCAGCAGGTATGCCTGGTGAGAAAATAATAATAATAATAATAATAATAATAACAAAAATAAATAAATACCAGCCCGGCTTCCCTGTGGTCCACTCCACCCACAAGGAAGAACTTTTGGGTGGCAGTAAATACCATTTCAAGCCCCGGTGTGAAGACAGGCGACTCAACAGTCTTAACTGGCGTGGTGGAGAGCAGCGCCCCCCTAGGTCTACATGTGGTAAAGGTGTGCCAATACGGAGGGTAGAGGGCGGACATTATCGGCCATTTTGGAGAGGCAGCCAGAATGAGCCTGCACTGCCACAAAATGAAGGGGAAAGCCAGAATAATGTGCAGCCTTTAGTGTCATCTTGAAGCTGAGGTTACACTCGCCAACTCCCGAGAAACAGCCACCGTGTGGCATAGACTGGAACACCTTTGCTTTGCAACAATGTTAATAATTTTATTGCCAGAAATTTAAATTGCACAATATCTCCAGTTCTCTTTACTGTCTCCGACTTAGCAGTCATTGAAGTAAATTCGTCTTGTGGTCTTATTTAAACATGACGAGGCTGTCATAAAGCCTTATTATAAATATTATCATTTTTTCTATTGTCATTCAGCTCTCAACAAAATTACCCAGACTGAAAGGATCACCTGGGGTTATATTACACACAGAGGTGGATAGTTCAGGTTCAGAAAGAACAAATCCAAACCAAGATTTTGTTTCAACCAACCAGTTGAACATACAGAGTCATAGTCACAAAGTACTCAACTGGTTGGTTGCAATAAGATCTTGGTCTGGATTTGTACTTTCTGAACCTGAACTTTCCGCCTGTGATCACATGTAAGGTGTTATGACCATGAGCCAAACTAGCTTTATAGTTCACGGAATGTGAATCCACATCAGCTTTGTCAGGGAAGGTGGGCAGGGTGTAACCTAGCTTTAGTTTGTCGACTTCACAAACAGACGCAGCACAAGTCATGCAGGTGGACGCCAAGGGGATCAGACCAAACATCACACAGACGAGCACAGCGCAGACCTCTTGTACGGCAGCAGATATCACGTTTCCCGCGAAATTGACTCACAAAAAAATATACGTGTGTGTTCAGTAAGGAGCATCTTTGGCCAATGGGTGGGATGCGACGTTACTTTAAGAGGAAAATAAATAACATGATTCTGCCTGCCTCCTGGCTCTGCTTTCAAAGGTAGAAAGATATTCTACCATTTGGTCGCACAGCAGATTTTTATAAGCAGCTGACTTTTCAGAATATAACCTATATAGTTTCGTAACAGGGGAAAAACCCAACGTATGTTCTTGTCAGAATAATCCACCTTCACTGGGGAAAAGATACACCAGGGCATTTGCTGGTTAGTATAATGATATGTTATATATGCATATAAAGTATGTTTAGTCCAGCAGTTTATGTTTACCTTTTCTCATCTATTTGTTTTTGTGAGTTGTTTGCACTATGGGTTGCTGTATGCAAATCTCCCCCTCAGATCAATATACATACGAGTATCTGTCCATCTGATGGCACTGGAGCGGCAGGGTAAATCACATTTTAGCCGTTAGCTCTGAGAAGAGTACTCCAGCCTGGAGGGTTCTGTGGCCATTCAGAAATGCTGTTTTGGTTCTGTTTTAATGGCAGGAATGAGACTAACTATTGTCTAACCCAACAATGAGGCACTTGTTTAACGTTCTGGAGCCACACTAAATGCTCCGGTTTGGAAAAACTGACTGATTGTGCTTCAAGTTCCTACGAGGAACAAAGACTTGCCTGCATTCCTTAGACCTCGGCCCCGGAGAGTGAAGGCAGAGGTGATGTAGCAGGCCAAACCAAAGCCCTGCCAATCAGCTCGAGGTCCTCAGAGCGAGGCTGGCGGTGTCAACTTATCATCACCCCCAGATCATATGACTTTCAGACTCCGCCCCTTAGAGCCCTGCTAGGCTGTCCACTCTTGGCTGGAATCACATTGTCACACTGTGCCTCATATAGCAGGAAGGACAATTCTAGAGACATACGACTCATCCTGGCTTGGATTCTGGAATCACCCTCTGCAGACTGACATTTAACACCAGTGCTGGAGGGACGTATGTCTGCACAAAGCCCTGCCATAACAGACTAAATGACACAACAGATTAGAACCTGTCTTAGGTCAGAATTCTGGCCCCTCCTGCAAAGATCAATGGCAGGTATTTATTATACAGACATATCTAGACTACGCTGCGACATACAATTTCACGGCAATATAATCCTCGTGTTAATGTCCCGTGTACAAAGCTGAACAACTACAGACTATAAAATTTAATGTAGAAGCACTTATGAAATAAATGAAAAATGCAATTCGGGGGCTTAATGGATTTGCCATTTGACTAAAACCTTGATTTGGGTTTCACTTAATTTGGCATTTTCATTTATAAAAAAAGGGGTTTTATCGTAAAGAAATTTCAAATAAAATACTTTCTTTTGGTCAATTTGACAGAGGTTATTACTCGCAACGCATAAATGTCAAAATCTATTCAGATGCACACGGCCCTAATGGATCTGAATGAATAATACAGGAGTGACTGGGACCACTGTCTGGGAGAAAACGTGAAGCAGACATGGAGCAGAACAACCCCATTTAAGCCAGTGCTGGCTGGACCAAACGTCCAGGCCCTTGGTGCTGCATAAAAAAAAATCGGCAACAGCTCTGATGGTCACAGGCAAGCCCAGCTGATTCTTATTCGCCAAGATGGATCAATTTTTTAAAAGGATGACAAGAACAAGAATACTGAAATAAGGACATGTGTGGTTAGTATAATTTGTTTTTAGTGTTTTCAGCTTGTTTTGTGAGTCAAGGAGCATCGCAAAAGTCAGGGGAAAAGGAAGACAAGCACAGCCAAAGAGCAAGCCAGCCAATCACAGAGCGACATACTGGATATCTTATATATGCATGTGTGTGTGTGTGTGTGTATGTTTGTGTGTGTATGCATGGACAAAACACAGAAAATAAGTGTCCGGATGTGTGTGTGTGTGCGTGTGCGTGTGTGTGCGTGAGAGAGAGAGTGTGTGAGACACAGAAAATAAACATACAGATAATCATAAGCACAAGTACACACTCAAAATAAGTGACTAAAGAGAATCCAGCCAATCACTAATTAGAGACAGTGAAAAAGTGACGCAAGGACGGTGAACAGGAGGAATCGAACAAATTGGGGAAAGACAGGGACAACACCCAAAGGAATTCTCTATCAGGCATGCAGGCACAGAAACATTCTCCCATCATGCATCAAGCCGGTTATTTCCAAGTGCAGGGTTTCCATGGCAACGAGTGCAGAGAAGCCTTTAGAGCCAGGCAATACGAGAGGATGCAGACCAGAAAAGGCCCCACAATGCAAACTCAAACGCAAACAAATCCCCAGTAGAACAGCTTCTCTCATCAATTTTTTTCCCCCCAAATCAAAATAAAATTTGTAGATGAGTATTATTTCTATATTCATCCTGTTTATTGTTTAGTAAAAGTATATATATTTTCAATGTTCTCTTTTGTCATATATAATTATTCAGCTTTTTTTTCCCCCAGTTATTTTATTTTTTGTTTCTTATGTGGGTAAAAAAAGTGAAAAAGAAAAAACGCACCAACCTTCTCGAAGCTCTGAGGGATGTAAAGGGGTTGATGCAGAACACAATGACATGAGGAGAAGAGAAAATAGGGGAAACACAGAGAGAGTAAAAAAGGCCACCTCAAGGCTTCTAACTGCTACATTTCTTGCTGGACATTTGTTGGTCCTTCGCTCTTTCTTTGCAACCAATAACATCTGGTTTTCAGAGACGTGCCTGCCCCAGTTACTCAGCTTGGGAGCAGGGGCAACTCTGACCCCAATCCCACCCCCCCC
>JAODKC010000047.1:8862262-8875295 GCA_026777985.1 Mormyrops attenuatus | reverse complement strand
AGGTGGGTCCAAGCAAGTAGAGGAGGCAGGACCAACCAATCAGATGTCTTGGTCCAGCTTCCTCTACTTGCTTGGACCCACCTCCTTTAAAATCTGATTGGTTATCTTTCTGAACCAATCATTATTTGTTCTGCCCTCAGAACATTTATGTGTAAATAAAATTCCCAGAAGCCAAATCCCCCGCTCCAGTGGACACCTTGACAACTCAGTCGCTGTAAGGGAAAACGAACATTGGACACAGCACACATCTCACAATGACACAAAAAGGATAAAATACAATAAAAAAGAATCAAAAAGGGAGGAGGTGAAGGAGGTGAAGCTGGGAGGAGGCACACAGGTGCCAGAAACTGAAAACACAATGACAAAAACGCAAGACACACATCAAACACAGAAATAAAATCTGTTAAAAACATGAGTTATTTCCATTGTACTGCTGGTTAACTGTTAGGGTTTAGGATTTCTTATTGGTTAGTGCTCTGGTTATGATCTTACCTCGTATAGGAGTACCCTCTGGAAAAAAACAAATAAAAAAAAGCGAGTTTAGTCGAAGATTTATGTTAGTATTATTTGTTTGCTTAGGGAAGGGGCGCTTTGTAAATCACTGCTATCGGTGATTAGGGTTAGTTATCACTGGCGAATTGGTTACTTAGACTGGAAACTCAGACCGCTGCTTACCCTCAAAGGAATGTGGATGTTGCACAGAGTGAAGCTTCCCGTACCTTTTGTGTATAATGTAGGAAATACATGACTGAAGCCTCTATTCACGGTGATAAGTCATTCTAAAGATGGTTCCTCTTCAGGTCAATAACTTAGTTTCACAGTTGATTAATCGCCACTGAGGAGTCACGGGGTGGCTACACCCTCAGCTGACAGTCTGGTGGTCTCATTATGGGGTTGTTAGGCCAGAAGACCACAAACATCTTAACCCATCATCATCAGATGTGGAATAATGATTCTGAAGATAAGAACACTGACAGCATCACGTCAGACACCATGGACCGCATGTCAGGTGAGGTCAGGGGATCTTTGCCGGGTTCTCAAGTAATCCGCAGAGTAATGTCAGGGTTCTCTGAGACCTATGTACCCAGAAGCCTTAGGGGCAGTGGGCAGCCATGTTTTTAGGAAATAATGGCAGGACATCTCTGTTTTGCCCCTGCATTTCATTCCATGACTGGTGACCTTGAAGGGCTTTACTTTCGTTTTCACCTTTGGGAGGTAACTGTCGCCAAAGAAATGTCTTTCTAAAACAGCAGGTCAGAAGATGATAGCTGGACGTTTTAAAGCAACCTTTTCCTTTAAAGAAGGCCTTGTGTTACATAAGAGATAACTGTAAAATCAGGGTAGGTAGTTTGTAAACATGCTAAGCACCAGACAAGTTCAGTAAACAGGCATGACAGTCAATAGGGAAAGAGATCTGATCACTAACGGCTTTCAAGACATCTCCTGTGAGTATCAATGCAATAAGTGCCTCAATGCAGAGCACTTCTGAACCAGGACACACAATATATATATTTTTTTCTGTTTCTGATCTCAAAAAAATCTAAAAAAAAAAGGCAACAGTTAATTGGTGAGGGTAGAGGCAGCAGTATGTTAATTTAGTCATAGTTAATGTTAGAGTTAGGGTTAGGAATTATTTAAGGTTAGGAGAGGTTAGACTTGAGTAGGTACTGGTTAAAGGTAAACTAAAAATGCAGGTTTATGGGGTGAGGACTGTCACCTAGGGTTGATAATGAGAATCTGGACTGTGGAAGCTTAAGGGACGCAAAACAAGAAGCAGGGGGGTAGCTTCTAGTAAGAGGGGTAATAATGGTTTATTTTGGTAAAATGAATCAACGTGTCAGTCCTGTTCTTCTGGGTGAAGTTCATCATAATGGCAGCAGATCTTCAAGGGACCTGGATCTCAATGCAAACACCATTAAACATAAATCGCTCAAATGGATTCCAAAAGAAACAAGTTCTACAGCAGATAAGGTGCTTCACGGCGTCCGTCGTTATGTGAACAATGGAGTGTTGTCGCCAAGCAGGAATATTGCTTTGGACCTATTGACAAGGCCAGAGCCAGCGTGGACGTCCATTACTCCTGCTGCCAATGTCCAGTCTCTCTCACTCCCCAGCCCTGGATCCTCAGGTGAACTTCTGAGTTTGAGCTCTTTCATCCTCTGCCGAACCGGGTGACTGGCGATGACTCACGGTTGGGGCACCTTGTTTGAGTGTCATTACTGAAATGCAAACCGGGGCAGAGACTGTCTGAGTGAGTTTGAGACCTCAGTGTGGCCACAGGGGGTGAATACCCTCTCCTCATTTATGGGGATAAGCAGACAGTCCCGCACTGCTGTCTCACCAAAACGGACCTTTACTGTTCTCTCCTGCTCACTTAAAACCGATCTGTCATCCATTACTGACTCCTCATGTAAAGCCACACATGTGTGCACTTGTGTAAGTGTGTGTCACAAATTGTCTGCCCCCCCCCTTCCCCGCCCCGAGAGCACTCTTCTGGCCAAATGCACTTTTTGCATTAAGGATTCATGAACGTGTAGTGACAGCAAAAAAAAGCCAGCGAAGTGCCTCAGTTAATCTCTCACACTCCCCCCGCCCCCTCAGCAACACACACACACGCACACACACACACACATACAGTGGCCATGAAGTTGCGGCTGAAGCCGTTCCAAGGTATTAATGTGAGCCGCGGCGAGCACCTGGACAGTGAAGCAGCTCCATCTTTTGCTGTTTACCGATGGATCCTGCGCAGTGACAGGCTGGGTGCCCAAAGACCAAAATAACCAGCTGAAATCTGTCCCCCGCTCAGCTTCTTCCACACCCCAGCAGAGAACCCGTCAATCAGCGTATCAATGCCCCCCACTTGCCCCGCCCCCGTCACCACAAAAAAAACCTAAAAAATACCCAAAAATAAAGAAACGAGAAACCAAAGTCCACATCAAATCGCGCCTGGGGATCTTCGCCGCCACTCCATTCCCTTTCCCATGGCCGCTCTTCCTGGGGGGTTAGGGCACACGTTGACCTGCGCGCTCTCCCCACCCCTCCCTGCTGAAATACGTGACGTTCCGGCCTGGGAAATGTACCGTCTCGGTTGATTGGAAAAGTGAAGCTTATTCAAAAACCGCCAAAATCGCATAATGATAATTTTAAAAGCCCTGTCCCCCAGAGAAAAACTCTTTTAGAGCATTTCTTCTACCTGACTTGGCTCTCAAACTGCGTGGTCGCTCCAGCGGAACAAGGATTAAAGCCTCTGGATCTACTGCCAAACTCGGAACGTCAAGAAAGGAGCTTGTTTTCTTGAAACAGGCCTTATCCTCTCTGGCGTAAAATGGCGCGGGGTGATGTGGGACCCCGGCCTCTGCAGGCATGAGTCCCAGGACAGATCCGTCCCAATTGGGATGCCGTCGAACCCACCCTCTCCAGCACTGACCTGCTGCTGCCAAGGATGCCTGTACATCTCAGGATATTTTTAGGCCTCTGGAAAGTTGAGGGGAATAAGAAATAAAAGGTGCGTTGCCAGTATCGTGGAAACCGGAGAGAGAATTCCCCAGCGGATGGAGGCTGGCGCTTGGAATGGAGAGTTGAGCGAAAAACAGCTTTTGAATTTCCTTCTCACTGGCGCGTGCGAGCGAGGGAGAGAGCGACAGGACTTGGAAGACGGAGTATTTTCTGAAATAACAGTGCACGTCAGGGGCCGAGTTGGGGGGTGGGTTGTTGTGGGTGGGGATGTGGGAGAGGAGGGTTCTGTCAACCCGATAGCTCCCGCTCATTCACAGATCTCTGGAGATGCAGAGAAACTTCAGGAGAAACCTGGCCTCTTCCAATGGCGTGCTTCCTGAGCGAAGGGGGGTCATGCTGGCCTGGCTTTCTGTTCAGGACATGAGTACTGCTGTTATCGCTGGAGGTGTCGGCATGACCTCGTGGGGAGTTTGGTCGCCGGTCTCACGGCCTCGGCTGTCCTTCAAAAAGAGCACTGGGCATAGGCAGAGGATGGAGCTGCATCTGCCCCCTCGGAAAGAGACATGGGCGGACGTAGCGAATCGGACGGGAGCTGCGGGTTCCAGTCACGGATCTTCATGATCCGCCGGTCCTCGATGAAGTACATTTGTACAGAAAATGTGATACGAAGTCTTCTCTCGATTTGAGTTGGAAGGGATAAAGAAGGCGGGCAAAGGAGGTTCAAAAATAAAGGGAGGTGGGGCCAACATGCATTTTAAAGCTGGTAAAATGCCATTTGCATTGGGAAGGGGGAGATACTTTTGTGGGCACTTACCAAAGGCTTCTGGAAATTATAAGGAAAAAGGGGAAAAACAAAACGATACATTTTAGGGGAGGAGTGAGACCGCGGTCATTCCCCTCTCAAGAGTCCACTGGGTTTCCCCGATTATGGCCACAAGTTTATCTGCTCATTCATTCAAATACTTTCAATTCAAAAATGGCTATTAGCAGATGATGATTCAACCCAGTAGACAGCCTTCAGATTTTAGTGAGAACATTAGATACTTATTATCACACAAGTATCTTTCAGGATGTTTTTTAGTTTTCTGATTTGAGAGATGCTCTAGCAAAATAAAACCTACCGTCTAATTTATGTTTATGGTTAGATGCCAGGAGGTCAAAATCAATTGCATGAACTATGAAACAGAGCAAACACATTCAAATTACAAAACCAATAAACTTCAAATACCTGAATGGAATATTATTTTTGGCAATATATAATCTTAATGGAAAACTATAAATGCCTCAACAGATTTCGCATAGTCGCTATTTGACTTTGACCTTTGGCAAAAAAATTAGCTGTGGATCTGGTTAAAATTAGTAATTGACTGCAGTTCTTCGAAAGAGGTGAAAAAGACAGCACATTAACAGAAGCAGGACAATACACAAGACAGAAGGACCCAACCGGGATTGCTGGACACAGGGAGACAGAAAAACAGTGAGGTACAGCCAAATACAGATTGGGGGGGGGTCCAAACTCACATACTCCATCTGCTGAAAGGGCTGAGTTATCTAAACCACAAAAAACACATCGCCATCATCCCAGAATACATCGAGTTGTTTAAACAGGCTGGTTCCAAAAAACAAGCTTCCATTTCTGCAGACCCTCCCGGGATGTGCCGGCCTGCCATGACGTCAGAACATGCAACGTCCATCCTGCTTCCAATGTTCACAGTGCTGTTGGGGGACCGAGATTGCTCAATCAGGCCTCAATGACCGAATGTCCTGGGTCCTACTGATGGCAGCTTATGGCGCAGGGAAGGGGACTGGGTCTAGAGCAGAACCGGGCTGGAAACTAGCTTATGGAGGCAGCTGTGGACGTTAGTGCAGGTGTAAACTCTCTTGAGGTGTCTGACTGAACCCCAATAAAGATGTTATTGGCGATTCCACATTAACGTAACATTGCAGAACTGGCCAGGCTAGGGAGTAAGCTCCGTGTTCCCTACGAAGAACCCAGCTGCTGTATTGCTCAACTTGGGAACCCCTTCTCCTTTCCAAACAGGAAGCTTTTACTTTTCGCTCTTTATTTACTCCCAGCATGTTTATCTGTTGCAATGTTACCATAAGATTTCCAAAAGTACACCACACAGGCCTCTTTTACAATGTGCTTTTTCTACCTTTGTTATGTCTACCTAGAAGAACAGAAAGCAGGGAGGATAGCGCCTGTTTTGGAGTCGACAGTGGCAGCATCACGTGGGACGCATGCTATCGGTTTTCCATGTTTCATCCTGTTCTTTGCTATCATACAGGGGTGACCTGCGGCCAACCAGATTTCAACAAGGAGTTTTACTGACCATAGGCCATCGACCCTAACCCTGAACCACGAGGTATATAATCAGGCTGCTTGAGGAAACGCTTTGTTGGGGATATCGATTGGCCGAGCGCCTGTCAGTCAGGAGAGCCTGAATCTGAGTGGAATGCTGGCACTTACCAGGGATTTATCGCTCGTCCCGTTTTGATCAAAGTCAACGAGGACTTCCCAAAACACCCAGCCACCCGCTCCCGCGGATTGAGGGGTACCGTCGTCATGGCGCACCACGCGGACACACGTGAGCCTGGGTGTCACGCTCGGGAGGGTGGGGCTTACCTGACCGCAGCTGTTTGATTCGCCCGTTACTTGAGCCAGGGTCAACAGGCAGGAAGTCCTTGAACCAGGTGATCTCGGGGTCGGGGTGGCCGCTGGCGGCGCACAGCATGGTGGCGGTGCGTGTGCGTTCCACCACCTTCAGCTGGGGGCCCATGTCGATGTTGGGGAAGCCAGACGGCAGCAGGTCCTCTGCAGGCACAAAAGCGGCACTGTGAGACTTGGAAGTGTAACTACAACAACCCATCAACGTGTTGTTCCCCTTTGGCAGACAAACAGGTACCGTCTATCAGGTATCATCTACTACTTCCACATATTTCAACCCAGTCCTTGGGGACCTGCAGACAATCCATGTTTTTGCTCCCTCCCTGCTCCCAACACAACTGTGCCGGGTATTTGTTCTTGATCGACCAGGAATTGGGAGAGATGAAAAATGTGGACTGTCTGAGGGGCCCCGAGGACTGGGTTGAGAAACACTGTATTACATGTAAGTAGCAAAATTCCTCTTCCATTACAAAGAGATCTCTCACCCAGCTTGGCGTTTTCTGTTGCCTTTTCACCCACTTCACCACCAAAGCTCAACCCACCGCACCTTGAAAACGAACTTGGCAGCAAGTCCACCTGCTTGAGGAGGACTTCCCCGACGAGAACCTCACCCCCAGGCAGGAAAGCTGGAGATCTGACCCGGTCTAAGAGCTCTAATGCTTTGGCCACTACTGCTGTTGTTGTTTTTTTTTTACCTGCAATTGGTAATGGGGCGCATTATGTCCATTACGCTCACTGACATCACTCTAGGTGGCTGTTCACCAGGGTGTGATTCATCCCCGACCCGCAGTACCAATTCTCGTCGGGCCAAATTGCTCTCGGCAGAAATCCGCACCATCCAGTTAGAGGTTCAGATTTAATGGTAAAAATTACTCTCGGTGCCAGTACCCTAACACCACATCTGTTAGGGCTGTCCACTCCTCCATGCGGCCATTTAGTCATCGTTCTCCTAGTGCTGGCCTGTTTGCAGCGTTATGGCTTCTGAGCTTAAGGTTTCCAAACCAGAATGATCTAGTTCTAACGCAAGCCTCCACAATTCTGCGAGAAAAAAAAAAAAAACTCTCGGTAACCACCGTTCCTGACATTATAAGCAAAAGCTGTCTGTTTCAAGTGGGCTCCTTCTGAAGAAACTTAGCATATCCAGTCATTTTTTTATCGCCACATGCGACAAGAACACTGGAACTCTTTTCCATGTTCTTTGAATATTTATTGCGCTAAACACGACGTGCAACAAAGTATGTGATACACGATCTGCAACATTACACGGCATAAAAATGAAGGACTGTACAATACAGTAGCATTTTTGCAAGACAAAGTGGTATGTTGGGAAATGTATTTTTGTTTTGTTTCATGTGCATTTTGGCGGTTTATCTCATTTCTGTGAAAATCACCACTGCTGCAGACAGGCCAGTGTACAAATGAAATATATGCTCGAGATTTTTGTACCTTTACAATCACCCACACAAAAAATATAAAGCCTTACTTAGAAACCTCAGACATAAAACTATAAATGCAGCAGAAACCACACTAGAATCTCTCCAGCTTCTACACACAAACATCAATAGACATAGTTCTGGTTTTCCATACAAATTCACACACCTGAATCTGGGGTGAAATCTACGCCTATTTTTAACAATGTGGTGAAAACAAGACTCTCAATGGTTAACAATCGCCAATAAGAAATATCAGTAACATTTTACTTAAAGCAGTCATGTATCATGTATTAGATACCTTTGTTCATAAAGCATTGTAAATATGGCTATAACTATTTATAAAAAGGAATAACATTATAGCCATGCTTATTATGTGTAGTGAATGCTAATCTATAATGCACTATTGATAGTTTTCTAATGCAGTAAAAAGCATCCTTAATTCTTATAGTGACCATTTTAATGCATTTATAGTGCATTATAGATGAGAGCTTCATAGAACATTCATAATGCATAATAAACATGGCTATAATGTGTTATGCCCTTTTATCAATAGTTATAACCATGTTTATAATACTTTATGAATGCATTATAATACATTATGAATGCATCATAATACATTATGAATACATAATGATGACTGCTTTAAGTGTTATCAAAATATAATAATTTACTTCTTAAAAACGCATTCCAGATACCATAAAGCGTAAAAAAAATCCTGAAAATGCTTACATGAATACAAAGCTAACCCTTTCGCCGTGTAGCTAGTTCCTGGCCAATGTTTATCCACCGCAACGAATACAGCCCCCCTTCCAGCACACGTTTCCCATTGGGCTGGCAGCTATGCTTGCCTTTTTTACCATCCGTCTTTACGGCTTTCACAGGCTGCTTTTACGACACGATGCACTCGACGGGCTCCTGTCTGGCTGGGATTAAGCAGTGGCCTCTCCCCAAAGGCCCCCTAGATCAAAACATTAATTATCCCTAATTGGGATTCTCTGCGTAATGGCTCTGTGCAAGCGACAGGTGTGGACCTTCTAATCAGATCAGCACTGGAGAAGCCATGGGCTACCGGATCCCACTGCAAGGTCACAGGCGCGGCGGTAAGCGGGCGCAGCAGAGGGTGACACCCGTCCATATGAGGTTATACGCCACTCACAGCTTCTCCTGAAGAATGGTATAAACGCTGGTACGCTGAAGTAATGCTTAGGTAATCGTCTTGGTTAAGGGCTCATGACCCACTGACATCGTGGCACCGCTGTAATTGATGTGGTGCCACTGGCTACATGAATCCCGCCATGACGTCGTCCCTCTGCCAAAGCGATTACCCAGAAACCTCCCTTCCATGTTGGTGGTCCACTAGGGGCAGGGTCACAAGAGCACTTGAATGCTAATTGGCCCCCGCAGTATCCCCTCCATTGTCACTCACCGATTTAAAACATATCATTAGCTAATAAGCTTGGCCCCTTGGTATGTATTATGGCCCCCCTTACCCCCCTACCTTAAAAAAAATCCTAGAACTGCCCCATAACTATTTCTCAAAACAATGTTGCTGCAGAACATGCTGCAGATAATCTGAGGCATGATCCAGTGAACCTCCACTGTCACAGGCAGTCAGAGATAGACGCTGTACTGGAGACACAAAACAATAAAGGCCAGGGGAAGGACCAGGGGCAATTCTAAGATTTGGCTCTTAGGGGGCTCAGTCCCCTGAAGAAACAAGGGATGCCACCCCCATAATTAAATATGCCGAGAGGAGGGGGCACATTTAATCACAATTTTTTCTGCAGGTGTCACTGTCCACCACTAGTAGGCACTGTGCTCAAACTCTGCAGTGTGAGACCTTACGGAGCCCAGGGGAGGCGCCACACTGGTGTTTCATTAGCCTTTACGTGGAAAATCAGCTGGATTTCATGCAAGAATAGGATCAAATGTAGTAAACGATGACGCTTGAGTCGAGTGCGATTATCTCACTGCAATTACGCTGCCCGCAAAAGATAAGTAGCTCAGGACCCTGGGGTTTTCTTGGGGCCCACACCCCTCCCTTCGGACAGAGATTGTGGGGCTGGAGCGGGCGGCTCTGCGACTGCAACATTCCTGCGGAGGAAGATGGGGTGGCTGCGTTGTCACGGAAACAGTAGGACATCTCCACCTTACCGGGCCTGAATGCGTGCCTGTCCTGGCACAAGGTGGCACTCAGATGGAAAATACGGGGAATCAACAAAGATGCGGAAACCCTCCTGGGGGGTTGGCGGGGGGCTGCTCCGAGTGTCACTCGCCCCTCTTTCTCTCCAGCCCCAGCATCTCTCACTTCACACCTCCGCGCCACCTCCTCTGCTTCCTGTCGCCATCTGTGTATAGGTTGGGTCTGCTGGCCTCGAGCACACGCACCATCAGCAGGATGGGCGGGCGGTATCCAGAATCGTCTGTAACCGGCTCTTTCCATAACCCATCCCCCGTGGCAACAATTAGCATAATAAATCCACCTCCCTGGGCAGTGGCAAGTAAAGGGCCAGTCCCCTGTTCCTGTCCCGTAGTCGAAGGCGGTGCTGTCCTGCTTCGATCACTTTATATATCACCGTGGCCGGGGTATGGCAAGTGGCATGGGTATTTATTGCCCTAAGGGCGCATGTTTACCAAATATCAGTCAGCCACACGTTTCAATCTACACATCATTCCGCTGAGTTACCTAAAGACGAGCACACTCGGGCAGATGGCGAACGCATTCCGGAAAGTCGCCCGCTTAGCTGTGCGTGGCCGAGGAGCAGAGATGTGGGTGGCGCGTGTGAACGAGGCGGACTGCGTAATTCGCCTGGAACCGATCCCATGCCGTCAGCGTGGAAATGAGCGCCGCGTTCCTCCTGCCGGCGCTGCCGGAGGCCTGGCCGCTCGCCATGGCCTGATTTATCACCGTCGGAAGCGTCCACCTTCCCCTGCGGGGGGCGCTGCGTGGGATGGGGAGGGGGGGTCCTCTCCTCCATGGAGGCCTCAGCGGACGGGGAACGTTTAAGCGGAGAAAACAAACAGCCGCCTGCGGGCATTATGGAGCAGAACAATACCTCAGCCCGGCACGTCACCCGGGCCTTGTAATTACGCATTCCATGAGTACGCTGTCAGATCACGGGCACTTTGCGGAGAGGAAGAGGCAATGCTGCAGTGCTGTCAAGGGGGTAGAGAGATGGGGGGGGATGGGCGCACAGGTATGGGACAGCTGGCAGATGGATGTGATAAGAGTGGGCTGTCACTGTGTGACTTAGATATTACCATCAGAGCCTGGGGGGCAGGGGGGGCATTCCAGATTTTAGGCCCCATGAAAGCATAATAAATAATAATAATAATAACAATAGATATTTTATTAATCTTTGTGGGGAAATTGTCTTCATGCCTCCCCCAAACTTGCTGGCTGTAGATGAGAGTAAGCTGGTCACGAAGGGCAGCCACGCATAGCAGCACCCAGGGTGTTGGGGGTGAAGGGCCTCGCTGAAGGACCCGCAGTCGTGCCGAGGCTGGGCTTCAGCTGGCGACCTTCCGATCACAGACACAGAGCCTTAGCTCTGCCACACGCTGCTCTTTCGGCATGTCATATTGGGCCCCCAATACAAATATGTCCCAAATATTTTAGGGCCCCTGTCACTTAGAAAGCCTTAGAATCATCCTAATGCCCCCCCTCCCCTCACATGTTTACGCTGCCCCTGTGGAGAGGCTTAGAAAATCGACAGGCTGACGCCAAAGATATGTCCTAGCCCAAACTAGAAAGGGTGTATGGAGACAAACGGCATGATGGCACATATTCCCTCACTACTTGATGACCTCGAGGTCTCCTCCTGCGGGACCCCCACCCCACCACTGGGTCATCGCCCTCAGTAAAACCCATACACTACCGGTGCTAGCATATCAGAGGCTGACATAAAGGACCGGCTCTCCAGGAAAAGCAGGTCTCGCAAAAAAAACATGCATGGAAAAGTAAACATGAAGCATGAAGAACAGATGTCAGAACACGAGAGGCAGGAACAGAGGCGGGCCGGCTCGTGGAAGGGAGGGGCCACCAGTGTTGCTCGAACCCGGGCATCAGCGGCCATTAAACCCCATCAGCGAGGTCTGAATCGGGCAGCCCGGACACCCATGCAGGCCCCACATCGAGTGACGCCTGCAGCTAAACCTCAGACACCTTCACTCCCGTGTTTGACCCACCACTTCCTCCCTATCTAACTGACATGCCCCCCTCCTGCAAACCTCAAGGCGCCAGCTCTCAGTAAGACCAAATGCTTAGTAAGCAGTGTCGAATAAAAGTCATGAGCGAAGTGTCTAAACAGCGTCACGGAGGAGCGGGGGAGCCCTTTACGAGAGCCGGCCCCGGCTCTCACGCGAGGTGTCGTCCGTCACATCTCTCCCCACATGTCGGACTGCAGGTCAGAACCGTTACATGCTGTCACTCTGTACGTTCCACAAATTTCTGCCAGATTGACAGAATGCAGCCCAATGAATGTGCAGAATTCACTTAACAGGATTTATTAGTTTAATTACAAGTATAAGAACAATGTGCCTTTTTCTTCATCCGCAATTACATAGTGGAGCATAATTGCATAGATGCAGAAATGCCATTAGAGGGCCCATTAAAAACAATAAACAGAGAGTTGGGGGCACAGCGTTTGGCTCTGTCTTCCTTAAATTTACACAAGCAGGTCAGGAGACGCTGGGGAAACGCTGATACTAACACAAGACAGGATCACCTCCAAGGCATTGCGCCAGCGAATCGATCCGCACAGACGCTACAGCAGCTAACAAACGTGCATTACAGGAGTGAGGAGCTGAGTCTGTGAGGCTGTGACTGGTGCGGTAAGCTTCTGGGGGGGGGGGGATGTGTAAAATGTACGCCACTCCTCCCCGGTTGAGCCGAAGGATCCAGAAGGTGTGAAGAGAGAAGGAGGGGATGTGGGATTAGCTGGTGAAATTATTTATCACTTGACTACACCCCACCATCACCAGGGATTTAAATTCCCATTAGTTCTGACCCCGGCCCCCCCCCCCACCCCTGTGTAAATGATCCCACACCAATGTCACCAAGGCTGTGTGGGGCCCATTTTCCCAGCTGTTAGGGTCGCCCCTAATCCGAATGCTAGGCTGCGGCGACCTTCCGTCGGACCTGGCGTTAACCGTGGCTACTAGCGCCGCCCCCGCCACAGCTCACAGAGCACGTGATCCCCATGCCGGTCCCTGCAGTCAATGGTGTGCCTGGGTAACAGAGCACCCCCCCCTCTCCCCCAGCCGCTAAGCCGCCAGCCCTCCCTGCATCGATGCTAATTTTCCAGCTAATTACCACCCGGCATCGATAGACTGGGGGTCAGCCACGGGCCGGGGTTACGCGGGGTGAAGTCAAGGGGCAGCTGTGTGTGAAAAAAGGTCAGACACGGGGGCCGCCCCCCCGCCCCGGGGCGGGGGCGGGGGGCGGGGGGGGTGTTGGTGTAGAGTGTGTGTTTTT
>JAODKC010000047.1:8844658-8862252 GCA_026777985.1 Mormyrops attenuatus | reverse complement strand
CAGACACAGCCCCCCCCCGACCCTCCCTTGGACTGGCAATGGTCACTTTAACTTATTATTATAAATCTGATTATTGTTACCTTTTGCCGCCATATTTATTATGTCGCATCATACTGCTGGTGTCTTACTTCTTGTTTACATACATACACGTTCCGTTCAGTGGCGGAACAACTGTATACTGGGCCCTGGGGCAAAAATGGACCATCTCCCACACACCCCCCCTTTACAAATTCACACCTAGGATTTGCCTACACCAGCTGCAGCAATTGCAGATGATGAAATTTAAGTAGTCTCCAAACAATGTACCCATCATGCACTGCAGTAGTTAGAAAATTCCACAAGCATGCTTTTTTCATTAAATACATGCCTTGACAACATAGTTTGACTACAAAACATCACAAACTATTACATTTCAAAGTTGTTTTCAGTATTGTACCAAATATTTTTTTGTGTTTTGGCTCCCACCATAATGACACTGTATAAATAACCTTGACTGGTATAAAAGTAGCATGTCACAAATATTTATAACAAATATGATATCAGCACCTTAAATTCATCCAAATACTTTGCATACATGTCAGATTTGCAGTTCAAAGGGGCCCCTTGACGATGCTGGAGAGGCCTCCTGTAGTTCTATTTTGTATATAAACCCTTGTGTCTTACTTTCAAATTTTTGCACTGTCCCGTGTTTTGCACTTTAAGTCCTGTGAAAACCCTCCCCCCGCTGTTGTGTATTGCATGTCGTATGTGGTCCTGGTAAAACGTTATTTTCTGCCACTGTACACCTGTATATGAAAGGCATGACAATAAAGCTCACTGGACTTGACTTGACAGGCTCTCAACACTAAACCCAGGAACATCATAAACATCCCATGGAAGCAGCACAGACAAGGTTAATCGCATTCCCACTAAAACTCTGTGTATTGGAAGGGGGGGTATCAGGCATGAGACTTAATCCCAACCACCGCGGCTGGGCCTAGGCCTAGCACCAGCTGCCACTGGCCTCACTACATGATAAGGTGCTTTCTTACACCACCACTCAACTGTCCGGAAGAGTTCAACTGCAATGCTAATCAGCCATACTCTGTTAATCCCCGTCTGTCACTGCTAACACCCAAACCTTCAGTGGCAGACAGCCTGCATCACTCTCTAAGCTCCTGAAGCACAAAAATGCAACTTCAGGGTGTTTCTGTGCTACTTTACCCATAATTCTCCTCTCCCTGTTTTCCTGGGGTCATAGGCAGTTGAGGTACAATACGAGGCCAACATTTAATGGACGGCGAGAAAAATCGCTGCGTTTTTAATCTCGGCCGTCTTATTAGGACGCACAGCGTAATGGAGTCGGGAAAAGTGAAGGCTGTTGCCCCAACTAAATGCAGGTCAAGAAAAATAAACAGAGGAGAGAAAAAACTGGTTTGTGCACTGGGAAGGGATAACGAACGCGGAGGTGCCGGCATCCCGAGAGCGGTGCGTCCGTCCCCTCAGAGGTGTGACAGAAGCACAGCGAGGATAATGAGAGAGGGATCGCACCCCGGATAGCTCCCCGAAGCTGCTGGAGAGATAATAAAACGATTCTGAGTGAGAGAAAGGGTCAGCCCGGCCCAATTAAAGCCGCAGAAGGCGATCCAGCCGAAGCGCACGGGGAAGGAAGCCAATTAACGGCCTGTCTGACCGAAGCGCCGATCCTGCCGGGCGAAAAGAACCCCCCCCCACACGACCCTGACGCGGTGGCTTGGTGACACGGTGACTTGGAACTGCCACTCTGCTCTCCCCACATCCTATAATTAAAAAACTTGCTTCTTTCTATATGTCCTATTTCATCTGGGCTCCCCTAATCCCAGCTTGGCTGTGCAGTTGAACTTCTGAATTTATGTGTGACTTTATAGCTGCTTACCTCGACTTCCAAACCAGCCCAGCACTGCAGGCCAGGAATCCAAGAGGGAGCTTCTGGATACCAAAAGCGTGCATTTTATGTAATATGGCTGATTGGGGTGAAATCATTTATCTCACCACTGGGCTTTTATTTGCATTAAGAGCAAATTGGATGCGAATCTGAACCTGATGAACAAAGGGGAGGAGCCATGTGCAGACCTGCCTGGGGAATGGGGGGCGCCAGGGGGCAGGCAGGGGATCGCAGCATCTCGGCTCAGACCGGGGACAGGCCCAGGTGGCACCTCTACTCAGAGGGCGGTAAGGACCCGCAGTGCACAATGCAGAGGGGCTGTTCGGATCTGTCAGCCCTCAAGATGGAAGGAAATAGATGGTCCCCACAATGTAATATATACATACCTACACACACACACACACACACACACACCTATACTCATCTTTGTGGGGACCATCCATTCATTTCTATGGGTAAAACCCTAATCCTAACAATGACAACTTTAACCCCTACCCAGTCCTAACCTTAACCATAAGCAACCAAACAAAATACAAGTCCTTTGGCATTTTTAGTTTTTTGATTGCAGTCACAGATTTTTATAAACTTGAATTTCCCCTTGTGGGGACTGAAAAAAATGGTCCCCACAATGTAATATATACATACCTACACACACACACACACACACACCCATTACCACAAGCACATATATACATAACCACACAGACACAAAACCACATACACACACACACACACACACACACACACACACAAGCACACACACTGCAAGAGAAGCAAGAGGATTGCTCACACCCGGGCTTCTGCAGGCCACGCGATGCCGCAGTGACGGCAGGCTAGGAGCAGATGGACAGGAGGCGATCCCGCAGGCACCGGACTTGCGTGAACAGCGCAGCCGGCTGCGCCCTGCCAACCACCCCCCACGTCGTGTAGAACAGGCCTTCTGCGACTGCCCTCATCCTGGGCGGAGACCAAGGCGAGGGGGGCGCTCACCGGCTGCCAAGCCCACCGCTCAGGTGGAACCGGGCAGATGGCAGGAACGAGCTAAACGCTAACGCACAAATAAAGCACAAACGCGGACCGGGCCGGGCTCCCTGCTAGCAGCATAGCATCACGGTTCTGGCGGAGCGTGACCGTTTCAGAGTAAAGCATGCCGGTCCGAAGCAAACGAGCAGATAAGCATTAAGGAAAGCTCGTGGCATCGGTAATGTATAAATACAAAAGCACTTACTAAACGACCGGTATGCCGGGTCTCCATAGAGACCGGCTGCTAAGCGCCAAAACGGCGGGTTTTAGTCGACTCTGCGTCAGACATGTGATTGCTGTTTAAACCTTCCACCTCGTGCAGCTTTTTTTTTTCCTGTTTTGGATGTATGACAGGCTTCTCCTTCCTGTCCTCCTGTTCAGCGTCTGGTGCCAAAATGTCAGTGAATTCCTAAAATTTCATTTTGGCTCCTCCTCCCAGTACCAGCCAATCAAAATTTGTCTCTCATGGGCACAGACCTGTTGGCCCCGTTTCTGCCCATCCGTGGGAAGATGCGAGCCCATACTGCTGGGGACACTGACGGCAGGGGTGGGGCCACAGGGGCACTGACCCCAGCCGAAAGCTGATTGGACCCCACAGTGCCTCCTCCCCTGTCACTGGTACGCTGAGGCAATCGTCTCGTCTGGTTATTGGCTCACGACCCACTGACATCGCGGCTCAGCCATAATTAACGTGCTGCCACTGGCCGCGGGGATCCCATCGCGACCTTATCCTTCTGTCAGAGCGATTACCCAGGAGCCTCCCTTCCGTGTTGGCGCTCCACCATGGGCAGGGCTACAAGGACACTGGCTGCAGCTGAAAGCTGACTGGCCCCCACAGTGTCCCCTCCCCTGTCACTCACCGATTCAAAACATATGGTAAGGTCGGCTGATCGGCATGAATCATGGCCCCGTCTACGCCCTCCTCCTAGAATTGGCACTGACTGACGGAGGCCTGGCTTACCTCGGATGATGGAGAGCTTGGCGGTGATGGTGACGTCACCCTCGCTGTTCTCCGCTTTGCACTCGTAGGTGTTCTCGTCCCGCGGAGCACGCAGAGGCTGGATTCGCAGCACCGCCCCAGCGCCCTCGTCAAACTCGATCGTCTGTCAGGGACACGTCGGCGTTTTTACACCATGCGGCGACCGACCATCAAAATGCCTACGACTTTCCGAGCAGATTAGCTAAATGGCCGCATAGTGGCATTATAGTAGTGGAAATATTTGAACTAATTATAACTACAGTAGTAGGATAATAGTAGCAATAATGATAATAATCATAATAAGAATAAGTAGAATCCTTGACTTGAAGTCAAGGTTGGTATTTTTAGCTTGACCAAGACAGGAAATTATAAATAGCTTAATTTAAGTAACTGAATGCAATAAAGTACAGTTATAAAACATCCATCCATCCTACATAACCGCTTATCCTGGTCAGGGTTATGGGGGGGGCGGAGGGTACAGGGTACAGGGTACACTCTGGAAAGGACCATTACAGTCCATCACAGGGCACATACACTGTCACGCACCATAGGCGATTTTAAGATACCAATTAGCCTCACTGCAGGTCTGCAGGGCTGCAGGTGGAATATGGAGGGCCCGCAGGACACCCACACGGCCTGGGGAGACCATAAAGACTCCACGCACGCACACACCCCAACCCTAGGAGTGTGAGGCAGGAGCGCTACACTCTCGAGCCACCACAGTGCCTCCTTGGGGAACGACGGTGAAATACAGAATCTTTCCTTGTCCAAAATGAAGTCACAGTGTCAGGCATGCAGGAACGGACATGGAACGCCTACATGTCCATCGCAAAGTCTGCAGCTTTTTTATTTGTTTGTTCCATCCTGCAACTGGAAGGAAGTTTTAATTAAGGCGCAAAGTGCGTCAGGCAGGGTACGGCGGTTGTGGCGGCCATCTGCACCTCGGCACCGTGGAGGATGGAGCAGCTGCTTGTTTGTTTGGGAGCACACAGAGGAGGACAGGCGCGACCGGGCTGCGGAGACGCTGCAGGTGTGCAGACTGGTAACCGGGCTGAGATGAAGCCCCACGCCTGTGGCTGGAAAACGAGCGTGTGGTTCCTCACCTCGATACGCTGGGAGTTGACCTTCTTCCCTTTCTTGATCCAGTTCACGCGGGGTTTGGGGTCCCCTGTGGCCTGGCAGACGAAGGAGACCACGCCTCCGGACACGCCGATCTGGTCAACGGGCAGCTTCGTGAACCGCGGGGCGGCTAGAGGAATGAAAAGAGAAAGAGAGAGAGAGAGAGAGAAGGAATAAATAAAAACGTGGCACTCGTGAGTAAAAATGGCACATGGGCCCCTGTGCCGCGTGCAGCTGTGTCATCGGCTTGCACGGGGGGGGGGGACGAGTGTCCCTCGTACCGCAGTCCATTAATCACACCCGCTAAGCAGTAAACAACGGGATACTGTAAACGGCAGGATGTAGCTATAAGCGTGGGCCTGGGGGGGCTGATGCATCAGCACGGGCAACGTGTGCTGGCACACCAATGCTGCAGTCAATAATTTAACCCTCCAGCATAAATAATAAAACACAGGAGCTCCTGACCCCACTTTAGGGCACAGGCTGATAGGGCCATGCCGCCTGCTGGTGTGGAAAGTGGGGGGAGCGACAGCTGACGAAAAGCACTATGGGTCAGAAGCGTGCAAACCAGCGGGTCTGCTCTCCACAATGCTACTTGCGAACGATGCTTAAATTCATACCTGCTTTGCATCTGATGACAGATACTGTTTGAGTTAGGAGAGGTAGTCAGATTTTCCTGTCTGGATGGGGTTAGTGTTGCCTTTTTTTTCATTTTAAGGGTGAAAGGTCAGCGAGCAGCCCAATGCAAGCTCGCAGCTGGGGCCCAGAGCATGGCCAGGACGCGCGGATATGTATAAATGATCAAACGGGAGGTGAAAACGGAGCAGATTAATTATTAACGGTCTGCAGGCAGCACCAGCCCTGGCAGCAACGGTGAACGTGCAGAGTGCCTTTTGGCGGGGGGGGGTCTTGCACATGCGCAGTGTCTCTGCAGACCAACTCGGCCCTCCCAGAATCGGGAATGCTTCAGAACCAGCCGGCCCAGTTCCCATCTGACCTCTCTAATAAACAGGAAACAATCAAACAAACAAATAAATAAAAAAATAAATGGGCAGTGAGGCGGTTCAGGGAACGAGATCACGTGATCATCATCAGGCCAAATGAAGCGATCCCCGCACCTCTGATGACGTTGTCCGTGTGTGCTGGCGGAAAAAAATAAATAAAAATAAACACCGCATGCAGCAAGCAGCAAAGATCCTGTATGATTTCCTGGGGGCATCTATGCCTCTTTCCTACTGTTTCTTCAAAAAAAAACTGAGCTGTAACTGAGCCAAGCATTTAACCCTGTGTGTTAAGACAGCAACTCTGCTGGATTCGCAGGTGGTGAGGCTTCGAAATGCCCCGGGGGGGCTTCCTTTCCCCCCCAAGGACTGGAGGCGGAGAGGACAAGCGACCTCTTTGACCCCTGCGCCATCCCTGGCCTGGGGGAGCAAGCCCTGGGCCACCTCCCCAGCTGATGATACAAGTTTCAGAGCTGGCGGGGGTCCCCGTTTGGGGGCGGGGCCAGGAACCAGGACTCCCGGCAAGTCTGGAAATAAAGTCAACATGTCTGGGTTTTGGGGGGTTGAAGGCAGGGTCCACTGTGCAATATGAAAGACAGACATTGACTCTAGCGGGCAGAACAGAAGTCTGTCTTTTTACTATTTGTCAGACCGTCCATCAAAGGAGGTCCCGCCTTGGTACTCCTCTGAGGGAGTCCAGCCCAAAACCGCCGACTCCCGATGCCTTACTAAAATTCTGAAATATTGGAGGAAAAAAACGCTTTGGCCACCGGTGCAGCTGTCAGACGGCTGGGGAGTGTCAGCAGGCTGGCCTCCCATGGCTCCCGCCTTTGTGCCGACGCGCTGCCACCTTCAACCTCACCAGATGCCCGGAAAGGGAGTGACGGCATCATCGGGGCTCCAGCTTTTAGCACTCGGAACCGAGGAAGCTCGGTGTATGAAACCAGCACAAAGCAACAGAAATGCGGGTGAGAAAGGCCATTTCATGGAATTCTAGGTTCTCTCAATTACATTTTCTTAATCCCCCCACCCAGATTTCATAGAGAACCATCCTCGTGCACCTTGAATTACATTAATTTTTATTCAGCTGGGATTTTACAGCCGTCTGAAGCCCCAAAATGGGGAATCTGGACCAATGTAGAGTCAGAGGAAAAACACATCACAGGAGTGGCAGATGAATGACGATGAAAAGATTGTCTTCATATTCATGCTACAAAAGCCCCTCTACGGGCTGCAGACTATTGTGGCTCCCCCTCAGTTAGCAGCCTGGATCCAAGCACAGACCCTGACACACACACACACACACACACACACACACACCTTTGAGCAAGGCACTCTGCCATCACATCCGGACTGGGCTTTTTGCCCTCATGTCCCACAGGACTATATGGGTGCTCGCCCAGCCTGGCCCGTCACTATGGAAACCCCCCCCCCCCGCACGCGCGCACGCAGGCACACACACACACACACACCTTCCCCTCCTGCTCACATGTTCTCCCCTCAGGCTCCAGATAATCTGCTGCTGGGGGGACTTAAGGAAGACAAAGAGAAAGCCGGGGACTATAGTAAAACATTGGGGGGGGCTGCAGTAGCCTTGCCCCGTGAGGGCGGTTTATAAAATTCACCCCGGCCCCCTCCCCGGTGAGGCGAGGCCCTGCTGAAAGGGTATCAGGCCTGTCCTGCTCTAACTGAGGCCTCGTCCCCTAAGCCACATGCTCCCCCCCACTGCCGCATTTGTTTTCAGTGGCTGTTCAGCCAATCAGTGCTATGTGGGCCCGCTGCTTTTCCTAGCAGGCAGAGGGAACATTCTGGGCTGTCTGAGTGGTGGCCACTAATTGCTGCAGGTTAGGGGTTGAGGACGGAGTGGGGTCTGCCCCAGTCTGCAGCCAAACGATGGCAGACTTGCCGGAAGATCCCTCCCCCTGCCAGCCGACAAGGACAAAACATACCAAAGTTCATACCAAACTGAAAAGCCAAATTTGCTGCAAGCGGGTACCACTATACAGGCATCACTCGACTGACCCAAGTTATCCATTCTACAAACACTGGCGCAAGTCAAATTTTAAGCAAATCAGACCATTCAAGACAGACAGCTGGTAATACGTGCGAAAAAAACGAATTAAGTAACTGAAAAGAGTGGGTTAGCGCTCATCTAAACTTTTCTGCTTATGAAAGTCAGTTTTACGCAAGTCGCCAGTTCGCTGCATACATGGAATTGAGCAGTATTCTAATATTGGGAATGGAGACAATACATTTTGAGGGGGGGGCATCACACTGAGTATGTGACGATCACCATCGATCCTGTGTGCTAATGGGACCTGGCTATCTCATCAGGTGAAAAAAAAAATCTCTTTTTTGGGGGGGGTACTTGAGGAGCTGCTCTCGTAGGGTACTTTGAAAACAAATTATACATGACAAAAAATGTCTTGAATACAAAACTTTAAGGGTACGTTTTTCAGAATTGTGCCCTTTGAGAAGCAGAATAAAAGGCAGAAATTCCACAGGCGAGCACAATAATACAGATCGTCATCGAACCCCCACGGCCGGCGATTTCCATGGCTCGCCCTCTCTCATTAGCGCCGAATGAGCTGCATTCTTAACGTAACGTTTTACACGGGTAACGTTTTAACCAATATGTCTTGAATGAATATCCGCATCTCAATGAAGCCCAAAGCGCAGCGTAGATTTCAGGACGCGTTTGCGTATTTGGCTGATTTTCCTCCAATATTACTAGGAACAATACTGAGGAAATGACCGCTGAATTATGGTCTCGGTGAAACGGTAGCTCGCGCGCGGTAAACAGTACAGACAGAAGAAATATAATCATTTCATTCATCTGTAAATAAAGGGAATATAGCCTGCAGCATCAAGACTAACAGCACAAATCAGGGCACCAGCCAGGTCAATAAACAGTGGATGCCGTATTGTGAAACCGCCAGCGATTCCTGTAAAGTGATTCTACAGATAACATTGAAACATGACTGCACTATTAATGTAATGTGTATAAGAAGAGCTGCATCTCACTGGGAAAGGAGGGCTAGTCTCGTTGACGTTTACCAGTTGCCTGGTAATTGATTTAAAACAGGCCCTTTAGCTACCTCTGGCTTGGAGGAACAACCTAAGCAAGCCTCTCTAACCTGAGCCGAATAGTAAGTCAGGTTATTAAATCTTTTAAAGTGACTGGAGAAGGACAGAGGGAGAGAGAGAGAGAGAGAGAGAGAGCGAGAGAGAGCGAGCTCAGAAATGTTCATGTTCCTGACTTAGAGTGAAATAAATTATTGAGGTTCAGCTCCCACCATTTCAAGCTTTAGTCAATTACAATTAAGAGAACCTCGCAGGACACTCTTCCAACACGCGCTTTTAGGTATGTATGGGGGCATAAATCTTAAATAAGTGAGTAAATAAATATTAAAATATTTCATTGTGCTTCATTAAAATGGAAATCTCATGCATCAGCACGCATGAGGGGAAGAGAGCAGCAGCCCTGGATGTAGAACCTTATGATGTCTGACGAAGGGCGCGAACGCATTGCAGGTCCTCGCAACGCGAAAGCTCGCTGCGCGCATTTATTTATGCATGCCCGAATGGGCGCATTTATGTAATTATGCATGTACGGTGCGTGTACTCGCAGATTTGTCCGTATTATTTACGAGCATTTTCATCGCAGGGCAAATGGTAAAGGATTCAGTCCTGCCTGGGGTGCGGGGACGACTACATAGATGAGGGAGATACAGGGTTGCGCGGGACACAGAACACGGGTTGGAATGTCTGCGGCTGCGGGTAGAGCGGTCTTCAACGGCGAGAGAGGAAAACTCCCCCGAGGTCACGGACCTGGGTAGTAAGCCCCGTCCAAGCCCACCTGGCAGGAAACGCAGCGTGGACAGGTTGTCCGTGGGAGGAGTGGGGGGGGGGTGCCGTAATCCCATAAAAAAATGAGATAAAATAAACCTAAACTCTCTAGGGTACCTCATCCTGTACACAGCTGGACATCGGTAACACCTCCAACGATATGGGGCATACTGATAACAAGACCCGCTGTCGGGTGGCTTATCCTCTGAGTGAGATTGGGGGGGGCGGAGGCTGGGAGGTACAGACCACTTTCAACCAGAAATGGCAGAAAGGTCACTAACATACAAGCTGTAAGTAGGCAGCGATGATAAGCCCAGCCATCGTGTCCGAGGTAGTCTGACGAAGTGTGAGGCTTTTGCCCGATAGCGGGCTGCAGGTGAAGGAGGCGAGATGAAGCAAAAGGGGCTCCGGGATTGACTGGGGAGAGTAAAGCGGGGGGGTGACTGAAGGTGCCAGGCCATCTAAGCTCAGTCGATAACAGGATGCGGCTTCAGTCGACTATAAGCCGTCCTCCAGGTCAGCGAGGAGAAACGGCAGGACCTCCAGATGCCAGGAAGCCCCGGAACCAAAATGGAACGGGGGTCAGCCCAGGTTTATCCGCTTCACCTGGCAAACTCTAAGCCCAGTTTCATGGAGGAAAGGAACAGAAAATGAACCCGCATTCCCAGGATTTCTGAAAAATATACGGAGGTGGGCCGGCTAGCAGGCAGATCTGCGAAGGCGGCGGGGAGCGGCGGGGGCCAGAAGGCAGGCTTACATAAGGCATGGCAGCTGGACAGGAGCAGGACCACCGGGGGCAGCAGCAAGCAGGCTAGACGGCAGGGAGACCACATGATCTCGGGCGACCTTCGGCCCGGCTGGAGAGCTGAGCCCCCACGACGAGGTTGGCGAAGGACGCTTCACACAGGACGTCTCGGCACTCTGCAGGGGGACAAGAAGAAAAACATCAGCCGTTAAAGCATCGCCCTGTGAATAGCATCCAGGAGCACTCAGTAGCGGCCCAACCCTGACAGCCCAGCACCCTGATAGGTGTCAGAGCCGCGGCAACCGCGCAGCAAGCCGCTAGCGAAACCTCATGCCGTCTCGCAGGCGCTGCTAATCGGCCGGGAATGATCACTCGGCAAGCCGGGAATATTAGAGGATGCGGCTCAGCATATCCGCGGAATTAATTATTAATCTATGGGATCACGCAGTCCTTTGCATAACCTCTGCTGGCCTGAGGGGCAATTGGGGGGGGGGGCACAAAATAGCAAAATTTATTAAAATGTAACATGAAAAATCACTTGCAAAGCTTCGGAGATGGGCTGGAGCACCAAAATGTGATTGGGTGAGGCTAAACCAACAAGGGAGGATGATGTTGGGAGGACAAATCGGAACTTTTCTTGTGTTTGTCTCCTGGCAACAGTCCATGTCAGGTGGGAATGAACTGGGGTCAGTCAGGTGATACTCATTCTAACCAATGAGGCTCCTGCTAGCTACCAACTGGAATCCTACCTCCCGGGCTGATTCTAGGATATTTTTAAGGTGGGGGCCATTAAAGAGGGGCCACAATTCATACAAAGGGGCGAGCCTTATCACTAACCAATGATATGTTTTATATCGGTGAATGACAGGGGAGGGGCAATCTGAGGGCCAATCAGCTTTCAGCTGGGGCCAGTGCCTTTGTGGCCCCGCCCCTGTATATGCCCTCATTATACCTCCGCAACAAAGGATGCTTAAAAGGCCAAGGACCTTCATGCCATCTCTGCTGAGATGTTCTCAGCGTGACTCTGGCCTCAATACCAGCACCTCCAAGACAGCCGGACTCGCGTGGGTCTGCCGCTAGCACTAGCTTGCTTAACACAGCTGAGGACCTGGCTCCAGATGGGGGTGGGGGTGGGGAGGGACGGGCCAGGTGACACGTGTGACAAAGATGGCCACCTTGCCGTGGCAGCTCGTGAACAAACTTCTCCCTGCCACCATTTCTGACTGCCATCTGTATACCTGCTCAGCATTTTATTTGTTCGAACTCAAATCGAGAAAAAAAAACACATACATGAGCCAGAACACAGGTGTCAGTTACATGTGCCTGCACACGCACAATACGGGCACAGAGCCATCGCTTTCAAGCAGATAGGCAGGTGTAACGGTTTGGGCCCTCCCGAGGGCCCCAGGGGCCACATATTTACTGTACGGGAGCCCGGCTGAACGTGGGCGAATTCAGCCTGGGCGGACATCTTGATGAAATAACCATCTGATTCCCGCTGACAGGTTCGCTCGCTCAGAAAACAGCAAGGGGAGAAGGTGGGGGATGTGGGTGGGGGGCAGGAAACCAGCGAGGCACCCTGAGGTGGCATGTTTAGCTTTCCATATTGTGGTGTATTTTCAGAAGCAGGTGGCCACAGGGGAGGGACAAAAGGGCCGTGGAAACAGCTCTGAAAAGACAGTGGTTTGAAAGCACTGAAGACGGATTGGAGGAACCCAGGGCAGAGTCCGAAAGGAGTGTAACGGAAGACGTGTCCCCTCTACATGACTCCACCCCCATTTCCACTGACTTTTAGAGGTAGCACAATCGCTGATAAAAGCCAGTTGGTCATCGTTAACTGGGGGCCACGTGCCGCAGTCACGCTGATGGGATCATCGTGGTCAATGACTGTTTGTCAGCCCCCATCGCAGGAGGACAGGGAGGGTGGAGCTGTCTATAGCTGTGTGGCTGATATGCAAAAAACGGGAGGGGGGGGGGGGCGCTGTCAAAAGGCGGAAGGCAGTGGAAGCTCTGAGCATGCCTATGGCACTTAGCTCGCACAGAGAGAGAAAGAGAGAGAGAAAGAAAGAGGAATGGAGGGAGAGAGAAGGAGGGAGGGAAAGAGTGGGAGGAAGAGAAAGGGGGAGAGTGAGACAGGGAGAGATAAAGGCTCTGCTCCCTGCGACCCCACCCCTGCACATATACCCCTGTATACCCTGACTGCAAAAGAAAATTAAAAATGGAAGGTGAGGCTAGAGTAAGGACAGGCGATAGGTGAGTCAAGCAGCTCGGCAGAGGGTGGTCCGATTGTTCTTCAGAACACAGAGCCAGCCCCTTTGCCTCGACGAGGCCCCGAGTGACATCCGAGCATAGAGCACGCAGTCGGCTTTCTGACTCAGCATCGGACTGTCATCCGCTGCTGTGCGCGGCCTTAAAAGCGACGGGGATTAGCGCTCAGCCGCCAGATCAAAACTAATTACTTATGAATTAACAACCGTGCACCCTAGAACAAATCAATTAACTGCAACTTTTTTTACATTATGCTACACAAATAGTAGAAAAACACGGCAGACATGAGGTTATGTTTGCCTCAGACAGAACCGACCGTACGCGGCGAAAACACACCTTCGCCTAGATCGGTGCCTCACATGCAGATCAGCATGCCGTGAACAGCTGGAGCAGAGCTAATTAATTAGGAGCACAGCTGTAGGTGAGAGCTTTGGCGCCCCCTACAGGCAACGGGGCTGGGGTGCACCTGGGAGGGCGGTCGGTGTGAGAAGCCACAGGGACCAGGGGATGCGGGACGGGAGTGTGTGTGTGGTGGGGGTAAGGGCCGACCCAATGGCACTGAGATAATGATACCGTCAAAGCGTCTGCGGCACCTGCACCTCGCAGAGCAAAACAAACGGGACACCCCCCACAGCGTAAGCCCCAGGTAGGGAGGGGTGTGATTACTGGCATATATATTATGCATATACATCAGCTGGAGGCACAGTGGGTCACACTGCCACCTCACACCTCCGGGGCGGCGTGTTTGAATTCCACCCCCACACCCCTTGTGAGTGGTTTGCATGTTCCCTTGATGTCATGCGCAGTCCATAGACATGCAGGCAAATTTAAACTGCCTTAAACTGCCCGCAGTGTGTGACTATGTGTCTTGTGACGAACAGGCATCCTGTGAAGGGCGTTTCCCTGCCTCATCCCTGCTCTGGATGGATGGATTGTTTCGAAAGTCCATCAGTCAACACACCTTTTTTTTCGGTCGATAGAAAAAACAAAAACAAAAAAAAAGAAAAAACCTTGTACCCGTGTACTCGCCATCTGCTAATTTGCAGAGGAGAGGTGTACGGCAATTAAGCAAGGTGATGGCGGCGTGGTCAGTGATGCGCGGACGCTCTGCCGAGGCGCCGCGCGCGAAAGGGGGCGTGGCCAGCCACAGTCAGAAAACAGCGCCTCTATACTTTGCTCCCAGCATGCGTCAGTGCCCGTTTCAATCAGGCCCACCCCTCATGCTGAGCATGGGAAAACAGATTAGAGAAAACTATGGGCTTGACGAAGCCCCCCCTCCCATCTCACCCGCACCGGCAAGCAGCAAACAAATGCCCGCCAGTCATTTGACGCCTTTTAAAAATATAATCGGCAAACAGCAAAACATCAATTATACATCATTTATACAGCCGCGGCGCGGATGCAGGAAGCTGGGCACCCAATTCAGGAAGGTACCTCCACAGGCGGAGGGAGCACAGGCACATTTACTTTAATGAGGCATCCTAGACTCATAAAGCGCTCTACTCCTGAAATCAAGGTCAGTCCCTGTGCCGCCGAGGTAGCAAACGGGATCAAACAAATCAAGAAAACATTAGAATTCAAAAATCCCACATCAGTCGCGCACAGAGATAATCAGTGTGCTGCAGTGAGGAGACCCTGAAAAAAATTGCCCCACTACACCAACAATTACGACAAGTAGTGGCTATTACTGCTGTCCTATCAGAGGTAGCCCTGAAGCGTCAGGGGGTGCACTTTGCGTACCTGGTTTTTCCTTAAAACCCCAGAGCACACTGGCAATCCCAGGCACCGATGGCAGCGTTTGGGACCTCACATATTGTCTCTGGCCTATGGACATCTCACCCATAAATGAAAAGAAATTCAGCCAATCAGAGCACCTCTCAGGTGCATGTCCGTTTACATGATGCCATGCTGCTATTATTTATGTTCCTGTGACATCCACAGAATTTGTACCAGCCTGCAGGAAAATTACACAAAATGTTTTTCCCTTGACCAGGCAGACCAGAGAAAGATAAATCAGGTGATGGATTACAAAAAAGAATATAATGAAAGTGGAAGCCAGTATTTCATCACAGAGCAACGCATAAGTAATAAGAAGAGAGAGAATGAAACGGGGCTACAAATTTAAACTGGCAGCCCAGAATGTTCTACCGAGTTCTAGAAGATCTTAATGAGGCTTCTGAAACTTACTCACTGTTCTGTAAAGTAGGAAATACTGCAGTAGTTTTTGAATGATGCAGCATTCAGCTCATTGGAGGATGGTTGAATAGTTAAGCGAATACAAAGCCGTGGCCACCTAGAAGTCCCGCCCCTTTCAGTCCCCCCTGGTCTCCCCCCGCCCACGAAAGTGCAAAAATGGGAGAAGCAAAGACGATGCTGGGATGTTATGGAAACTGCAGCCTGGCAGCTACCATAAGCCTCAAAATATCCTGAAAAGGCAGCTAGCAGGAGACACCCACGATCGTTTGCTGGCAGACGGAGCAGGACAGCAGCCTGGCATTTACACCTCAGTCAACGGGCCCTCAGCGGCCTGAAAATGCCACGGCTAGCGGCGACCCTTTGGCGGGCAAAATGTCAACAGAATAAATCGGTGTCGTCGCCGGGAGCTGTGTCAGGCTGCCGCCACGCCATCGAGCGCCATTCCAGGCCGAGCTGGAGGTGCAGCACCATCAATAGCTCTGTCTGCCCCCCCTCTTTTGCTCGCTGCACCACGGCAAACATGTGTATTTTTGTACGGCCCGTCAATCCAATCGGGGGCCGCGGACACCTGAACTTCCGTGGTTGTAGAGGCATGTATCTTCAAGTCGGTGTCAAAACCTCCGTCTGCATTGATAGTCAGCGAGGCGACTGCTCGTGCAACAGGAATAAATAAAACGCACACACACAAGAAAAACATCCACAGAAGATTGTGTGGGCTGGCATCCAGGGGGGAAACAAAAACAGGCAGCCACAAAGAAACCACGATAAACATATCTCTAAAGCTAGACACGGTGGATTTTGTGAAAATCCCACTGCCTGGAAACATGAAAAGATCAACGATAAATAAAGTCAGTCTCAGTCTGTGCACGACTTCCACGAAGTGCGCCCCCTTCAGGCCAAACCCCACTCTTTCAGAGCAGCGGGATTAAACTACCGGCCTCCAACAATAGGCCTGAAAGGCCTTCATTAACATTCCATTCCCCCCGGCGGGCAGCGGCCGGCTAAGTAGGGCCTCTCCGTGTTTGTGCCGAGCCGTGCATTTGTGTGGGTCACGGCCCAGCGGACTCCTTTGCAACGGGGGGGGAAGGGGAGGGTTAGGAGAAGAGAATGGGACAGCGGACAGCGACTTCCGAGGGACTCCTCCAGGGACGAGCTTCTCGTGGCGGCGTAAAGATGACAGCGACAACGCCCCAGTGAGCCCCGCCCAGCTCGAAAGCACCGATTTCTTTACCCAACTGATGAAAGATCCAAGCAGTGCCCCCCCCCCCTCGTGTGAGCTGCTGCGTGCCGAACTTCACTGGCAGGCAGACGCTATTACAGCCAAACAGCTGTATCTGCGTACAGCCAGGGCAGCCAGAACAAGGAACAATTTACGCGATAAATGCAAAATAAAAATCCGCAGCATCTTTGAGGGAACACAACGGACAGGCTCCATATTTTCACCCCTTTGCGTTTTTGGATCTGGCATCTTTGAGAGGCAGAAGTTCTGCCGTCTCACTGCCACAATGACTCCATATTCAAAGGCACCATTTTAGGAAGTCCAGGCTTCAGCGCTCTGAGCACAGAAGCCTCTGGCTCAGAGGAAGGTATTCAGGAGAACTGTGCTCTGCCTCTGATGTGGGTGCCCGCTGAAAGAAAGCTGAGCTTCCCAAACAGGCAGCATCTCCTTGAGGACTTGTGCTCCCTGTTCTATACCATCATTTACAGGCATCCATGCGAATCCTGAAATGAGGAAGCCCCGTGAATCGGTCTGTCACACTCCAGCCCTCACGTACTTCCATGTTTTCAGTGTTATTTTTGTGCAAGTGGGGGGGAGGGGGGGGGAAGGGAGGTAAGAAGATTAAAAGAAAAAAAAAAGATCAGGTGATATATCTGGCAGATGTTTCTACCGCTGTCATCCTTCATTCTGGAAAAGTAACTCTGTGTGGCAATTCGAAGCTGGAGTATAGCAGGGGTAAGTCCACTGTCTGGGATTAAAGAGCAGAAGGTTACAGGTTCAAGTCCCAGCATTCAACAGGCTGATCAATTTATCTAAGCAAAATATGTCGTCTTTGATAAAAAGCACTCTAAAAGTCAGCTCTATTCTTGCAGAGACGCTGTGCTGCTCTTCGGTCAGCCATGTTTCTGGAAGCTTCTTTTTCCTGACAAAGGCTTCCGAAGGAGCAGGAACTCGAGCGGGTGGCCGGGGCGGTTCCTTGGCACTTGCGAGTCGGATGACTTAACTGCGGGGTGCTACAGGGTTACACAGTGGCCTTTTCAAGGACTCTCCCACAGACAAACGGGAGCCGGGGAGACACAGACCATGTTGTGCCTTTTTAACGCGGCCCCATAATAAGGGGCCATTGTGAGCGTGCTCTGCAGAGGACAGAGAACAAGGTCACCGTTGTGGCCTGTCACCACTGCGGCCGTCGAGAACCGTGTGACTGCCCACCCGACGGGGGGGCGGGGGGGGGGGGGGGGGGGGGGGGGGGGGGGGGGGGGGGGGGGGGGGGGGGGGGGGGGGGGGGGGGG
>JAODKC010000047.1:8831255-8842032 GCA_026777985.1 Mormyrops attenuatus | reverse complement strand
CCCCCCCCCCCCCCCCCCCCCCCCCCCCCCCCCCCCCCCCCCCCCCCCCCCCCGCCGCCGCGAGCCGCCGGCCTGGCCAGTCTTCTGCTGGATCGGTTGATGATATAGCAGCTGGGTCAGACAGTTTCCCAAACTGCAAAGGGGCAGGACCGGCAAGGTCAAGCCTTCCCACTGCCTCCATCTATCACCGCACGTCACACGAGCGGCTCAGAGACCGACAATCAGGACCATGGGGATTGGGGTGATCATGTGTGTGGGGGGGGTAGTGTGTCTGGAATGCTAACAAACATAGATTTGGATGTAATCCAACCTGTCGACCGATCAACATACATTTCAGAAGACACCCAAATGAATAAGTAAACACCTTAGGAAGTGTGGTGTCTACCAACCATAGCCAAATCGGCAAATCTAGGCTGAGAGAGGTGTTGGGATTCATGTCAATGCCACCAGCTGGGGGGGGGGGGGGCGTCGACACAAGGCGGCAACACTCCTGCGAATACTCACTTTCAACCTGCTAGGCCTCCAACCTGGCACCCACCTACTCAACCTGCAGGTTGTGTTTATAAAAAGACGTCGTGCAGACACGCCGGAATCAGCAGAGCGAGAAAGCTGGAGGTGCAGTGGGTCGGCCCGTTAAGGGTACAACTGTAACCCACCCTCCCAACGCTGCCCAAGGTAATGCAAAGCAGCTGTGGCTCTCGCAGGCCCAACCTGCCCTGACCACCAACACTGGCCCCTTTGTGTGCCAGCTCCCGCCCTGCCTCTTCATCTCCCCCCACCTGAACCCCTCTCCCTCACTTCTGAATACATTTAGCAGCAAGACTCTTCACCTCAAAGGGGAACTATTAAAATTAATGATCACATTACACTGATGTTCGGATAAATTACGGATCAGCTTCATTGTAGGTAAACGAATCCTATGTCAATCAGTATGACAGAGATATGATGCAAATTTAATCATGCCAAAGAATATGGATGGGTGACTGCAGATTAGCCACAGGTGAGGCATGGATAGAACGGCAGTAATTACAGGTTAGTGTTGCATGTGACAGCCATGCTTGATTAGCTCGTCCAATAAGCAAACTCCTAAAGACAACAAAGGACGTGCCCACATACACCAGACTTCCTCACAAGGCCGGATGCAAAAAATAAGTAACATCAAGGCTGGACAATTCTGATATGGTGCCCATATGTGTTAATAGTTGGAGTATTTGATTAGAACCAGCCAGGCATTTGTGTATTAGCCATAAGGTTTATGTAACCATAAGGTTTCTTGCAGGAAAAATTATTCCATAATGTTCCTTACAGATCCTTCTGTAACGTTCCTTGCAGAACCTTCCATAATGTTTCTTTCAGATGGATCCTTCCGTAACTTTTCTTACAGATGTTTCCGTAACGTTTCTTGCAGATCCTTCCATAACATTTTACAGATCCTTCCACAAGGTTCCTTACCAAAAGGTTCTTCCGTAACGCTTCTTACAGACAGGTAGTTTCATAACATTTCTTGCGGGCAGCCTCTTCCTTAACATTTCCCGCAGACCACAGGACTCGGCGGCCACCTGCTGCAGGACCCTTCCTGAGGCCTAACTGTACCCTGCCGCTTGGCCAAGCCTACTGAAGGCGGACAGCTTTGTGACGGAGAAGGGAAGCTGGGAGATTTGCGATACCATTAGCCCAAGCAAGTGTCTCCTGTGCACCCCCCTCCTCAAAACACCCAAAAGAGGCACAGAGCCCCCCCACAGTGGGACATGGATTATGTGGTTGGGATGCTTGAGTGTCTCAATCTGTCAATTAATGTTGACCACCAGTGGCCGCGAGTGGGGGGACCTGCAATTGGGCTCAAAAGGGAGGAAGGATGGTTAACTCCCCTGTCTGAAATTATCTCCCCCCTCCGAAAAGCATCTTTACTTATACTTCTCTTGCTAACCATGCCAGAAAAGACATAAGCGGCAACATATAAACAACGGTAATGCATAATTAGATGCATGTCATATACACCTCTCGACACAAAGGATTTTATACTATACTGCATACAAGAAAGTGCAAACGTGTGGTAATACATTGAGATTAGCAAAACATGCAGATTTACTCCATTACGTGTCAAGATAACATGCCACATGTACACCTCCGACTCCCTCAGGTTTTTATTACCAACGTGCAGCGGAGACTCACAATGGAGCCCAAGAACAGAAACAGATCAAAATGTCGGGGACATAAAAAAATTATTAAATGACCAGGCCAGGTTCCTGTGGAGGATGAGTTTATTCAGGCTCTACCCAGTACATTTCAGTTTATTCAATGGGGGACCAGATAAAACAGACAAAAGCCAGGAAAGTAACAACAGACAGAGAGAGAGAGAATCCAAACAAAATGAAATGATGGGTTCTACAAAAACCAAGGTCCTCCTTCATGGTGTTTTCTTGCACTGTCACCCGACGCCCTTCCTAAAAATAGAGGGACTAGCAAAGACGCCCAGGACTCCAGCAGAGCATGAAAACCTCGCAGGCTGCCACCTGCACCGCAAGCACGGAGCCCTGAATCAAACATAAATCAGAAGTCTGTTTTAATCCTCTCTTTCGCTGAAGCTGTAAAGGTGAACGGTTCTTCTTTGAGCAGCAGCAGGTCACATTTTAATGGCTGGGGGGGGGGGGGGGGTGTCTGGCCCTCGCGAGCCGGGGCTCTGAGCAGAACGGGCACCATCACCGGGGAAGGCTGAGGATGTCGAGGGCACTCTGGGTTCCACCTCGTTTCTGGGAGAGATAAGTGATGTGTAGCAGCCCCAATCCGAGACCCAACCTCCCCCACAGGGCCCGCAGTATAAACAGTGGGCAGCGAAGCCCGGAAGCAGCGGCCCACCAGCCTCCCCCAGGAGTGCTGGACCTCCCACCACCCTGCAAAGTTCCATCCCAGAATCCCTGCAACCTAACACCCAAATTGCCCTACCACAGGGAGCCGATAGACTTCTTGTCTGCCTCTGGCTCTCCGATGCTAGGCTGCTAGCAAGAAGACGCTAACGTGGCTCGTGGGCCGGATTCTGGGAGAGATGCAAGAATTTCATCGCAGGAGCAGGAGATTTTATGGGTGTGCATTGGGTGCGTGCTACCTGCGTACCGTCAGATCTGAAGATCAGTCACGCCTCTGACAGACAACTCAGAGAAGAAAACAGCAACGACAACAATAGAATATGTCGCTGGAGGATATAACCTTCGGAACAGGCAGAAGAGGGGAGACGCACAAAGAGCTGGTGTTTGCAAATGCCACGTTATCACCTTCAGCACATGTGTGGGTGTGTGCACATGTCTCATCATGTACCAAACACCTGGGTCCAGGTACAGGCCTGTCACCCCCTTGCAAGAGAAACCCTGACATGTGGGAAGTCTGGAGTAATTTACACAGAGGCGGTGACACAAATCGTCCCTCGACATTCAGACATGGGCGTCAGAGCGCCACGACAACTCCGAGGTCGCTGGTGTGCTGGCCTCGACTTTCCAAGCAGCAGTGATCCAGACTAACCAGCCCTAACTAAGTCTCCGGGGACACTCAGGTTAGCGGATAAAATGCAACTGGCTGACTTGTCGGACTCATTTTACATTACACTGATTTCTGGAAACACAAGGTTACAGAGCCAGTCGATTTCAGCCCTCCTATAATCACCGAAGGCATAACGAGGATCTAAGAGCAGCCGTCGAGCAAAACCTTTCAAAATCTTTTTTTGAAACAAAGTACAGAAAGTAAATAACCTTCTTCTCCCATCCCCAGACCTTTCCAACCTTTTTTTCTTATATTAATAAAAAATAAACCGCCACATAGGTCCTGCCTGGAATCTTCTATTAATTAACAGCAAGGCTACTGGATTATTCACTGAGAATTTAACAAATAATCTGGAACTCGTCCAAGAGGATTCTGGGAGTCCATAAATATTCAGCAGCTGAGGGCAGCCACTTTTGCCCTTTCAGATAAAAAGGAAAGTGTTATGAGCTGAGGAAGCAGCAGGGCCTTTTGGCCAGTGGAATGCAGAGGGGGGATGGGGGGGCGAGGAGAGCGTCACGGGACTCAGCATCAGTAGGTGTGGGTGAGTACATGTGTGTGGCAGAGACAGAGGAAGCAGCAAAGTTCCCGCACATTCTGCGGGAGCAGGGACCTAAAACCAATCATCTCCGCAGCGACTATGCCTCCCTTTGTGAGCCAACGACTAATCAGACCTGGAGTCATCAGGTATGTGGGTGAGTGGCGGCAAGCGCTGCATCACGGGGCCACTTGCCTCAGACACACGAGGGCTCGTAAACATGCCGTGCGATAAACACGCCCCGCCTACGCGCCCGGCTCCCGTTAGCTTCGCGATGCCGGCTGCTGAAGCAGACACAGCCGACATTAGCCGGGCCGCGTTTCAGCCAGCTAGCGGAGCGCCGTTCCAGGTGCGTTTCAGACATTAAAGCAACAGTCAGAAGCTGCAGTGCCAGCGGGCCTGTCTTCTTCATTGGTGATGCTTCATATACTTTCAGGTCAGCCCCTGCACTTAAACAAAACCCGACATGCAGGAATTCGAGAAATAATGGTGACCACAGGCGAGGTACTGGAGCAACACAAGAGTCTGAGAATATAAAAAGAAAAATAAATTTTGAGGTGGGGGGGGAGAAAATCAATGGGGCTCCCTGAAAAGATGCACAAAAGGTGCAATTAAGCTAAATGTGTTTTGTTTACGCAGCAGCTACAGCACTGTAATTTACAGCTCACTCCTAGGCCCATGGGAAACTAAAGCGCTTCAACTACTGAGCTGAAAAACTCCACACACGGAGTACCAGGAATTTGCCATCCCACACCCTTGTCTTTTTTTGACCGTCTGGCAACATCCCTGGCTGTGCAGCTGAACCCGGGACTTGATAACCCTACCCTGTTCGTCCAAACCCAGCGCAGACAGTTATGCTGCTTAAAAAGGGGAAGAAAAGGACATTTGCACTTGATCCACATAGCCCATTTTCTATGGCTACCGTCAAGAATTTGGCTCTTTAGTTTTCATCTCCTTCCACTCGGACTCGGCGGTGCACCGATGCAGATTTCTGGAACAATGGAGCTTCCCTTCTATCGCAGCACTTACTCCACTTCAATCATGAAATCAAACTCTGCCAGCTGTTCCAGTTTAAACTCCATGACTGGATTTGGAGGACAAACAAAAACAACAAAACCACAAGAAGGATGGGCTGGAAGTGGTTTGGACATTCTTGCAAGGCACTTAAATGTCCTGCAAGCTGTTGCCAGTTGCGGAACTGAACAGGCTAGTTTGTTGCAGGACATAAAAACACGCTCTCTTAACCCTTTCGGAGTCTAGTTGGATTTATCTGCAGCCCGAATCTCAATAGCTACAGACAAAGAAGTGAACGTGACATGAATAAGAACACATTGTAAGTCTAAAACTCGAATGAAATTTAATGATACTGATTCAGCACAAAATGCCAGCACAAACTGACATGTCGACTCAAGGGCCATAAAACAATTTAGTGTGAACCACCTGCCGCTAATGGCCGGTTGTTCATTTTATAAAACATGCCCGGGCAGCCTGATGTCAGCAGGACATTTCCACAACTGTACATCAGGCCAACCACTGCTAAATATTCACATATAAACATACTTAAACACACAATGCAGAGTGATAGACTAGGTGTCCTGGGCAGATGGCTGTTACTGGAAATCTGAAGCAACTGGGTTAATACAGCAATGAATTCATCATGAAAAATCAGGAGAATTTAAGCCGCAATGCTGCAGCTGAAACTGGTTTTGAGTGACAGATAGAGGTCCAGAGAGAAACCTCCCCTCATCCATGTCTTCCACTAACTTATAAGCTGATAATCTGTGACCTTATCAAGTGTGGATGGACAACACAAGACCAGAGACATCTGAAGAGCCACCTCTCTCTACACCTGGCTTTCTTCCTGCCCCTGGCCCCACCTGCAGCTCCGCCACGTCTCGGCTGTCCGTATTCCATGCCAGAGAGAGGAACGCTATGACACCCATGAGTTGACAGGTCAAGCGAGAACGATGATGTAAGCAGACGATCTGGGGCAAACCTTGACCGTGTGAGAACTCGCACCTCAGATTCAACATTCAGAGTCATGCTTCAGTTTTGCGCCACACGTCCATCAAAGACAGCCAGGCCGCAAGTCATTCAGAGACACGCAGTCTCAATGATTTAACCATCTAGCTGGTATGACAAGAAGAATAGTGAATGTGACTTGCTCTTGTAATGCCCCTGATTGAAGCTGTCCCGGTCGCCGGAGTTCCTGTCACCTACATAACGGGACGCATTCCGTCACGCACGTTTGTCAGCCCATAAGTGCCCGATCACACAAGTGGAGGGACACCCAGCTCGAGCTAGCAGCGTGTTTTGTGCCACAGAGCTTTGTTCTTCCCCAAACCATGGCGGTTTAGGCCCTGATCCACACCATGAACCATATGAGACTGGTTAAAACACTGTTATCATACAGTCAACAGATCCTACACAATAATGTTTTGCTGGAGAAAGTTCATAAATTTAAAAAATTTTTTAAAGTAGTTTTAAACCGTGAAAGGCTAAATAATAGAGTACTGGTTAAAGAAGCCCAATTTCCTCTGCAGAGATTTATCCGATGGACCTAATACTTCAGAAATAAAATGTTTTGTGTTTGCAGCCTACAGGCCTTAATAAACCCTTAATAAGCCCTTAAATAAAGATACAATGTGATTCGATTGAGGAAAGCCCAGAGAACACAGCAAGCCAGGCTACGCCTAATTTAGGTAATACTTCTAAATCGACCTGGCATCTGAGTATTTTCTTATGTCACGGTTGCGTAGTGCTGCTTTCATCTCATGAAATTTGGATGCTATGCCTTGAGATTAGCTGGTGCTACTGCAACCAATCATTTTAACAAGGCTAGGATTGTCGCCATTACTTTTTATGACATCACCATCTTACGGTCTGGCACCGTCTTCCTGGTTCAAACGGAAACACAGATCCATGCTCATTCGCCCTCGTCTGTGCCCAGCTAATCTCCGGCCTGCTTAGCACAATAGCGGACAACCAACATTGCAGGAGGGATATCATGGTCTCAGACACACAGATATGAGCACAGGCAAAGGAAGTTAGCCAACCACTCCAAAGGCCTACGGACAACAAAGCAAACCCTTCCGATATCCCCCACTGCCACACGCACAGTGGGAGGCCACAAAATGCTAACTACAAGAGGGTTTTCCCATTCATCCATGTTCCACAACAAACTGCAAGAGTTCAAGCAACCAAACTAAATATCCTGTCACTCCACAGCAGGTCATCTTAGAAGCCATCCAATTAAAACAGCACAAGTAAGCCAAACACTTACCCTTACATCCAATTCAAACTGCTGGTCAGAGTGTATATAAACAAAGAAATACTTTAAGATGTAAGGTTCCCAATGGCAACATGAACCACTGGCAAAATCTTATAACCTAAATGTTACTCGATAGTTGCCACAAATCCAAATTTCCTACAAGGCCCTAAAACAAAATATCTCTTCGCTGTTGACTGATTACAAAAAACAACAGTTGACTTTATAACAGTTGCAATCCCTCCGGGTTTCCATTGAGAACGCGAGTACTCCCGGCTCTCGAGTAAAAGAGCGGTGCTTAAAAGAGAAAGAACACAGCCGTAATATAACGCAAATCACCAGGCAAGATTCTTATTAAATGAAGAAAGGGATGAGAAACAATGAATTGTCATTCGTACATCTTCTAAAATATCACAGGGGTCTTTGATACCTAGAAAGGTGCTACAATCCGTATGTTAATAGTAATAATGATAATACTAATAAAAACAACAGGTGTGGTCCAGTAGACAGCAGGGCTGATTATAGGATTTCTTTGTTTGAAGGAGAGGGCATAAAAGTAGCTATAATTCATATAGAGGGGTCAACCTCATCATTAGCCAATGATATGTTTAGGATAGTTCAATGATCTGCAGGCCAATCAGCTTTCACCTGGCGGCCCTGTAGCCCCGCCCCTATGTAGGGCCCTGGTGAAATGACAGGACAGGACACCTCTGACCGATGGCCCCTTACTTTCAGCTTAAGGGGTTGTCCAACAGACAATGGGAAGGGCAGTTCCTGGTTCCCAGTCACTACAAGGGCACCCCCCCCCTTACCAAGAGCACGTGATGCAAGGGGGCTAGTTGCTCCAAATTTGTTTACGCACTGCTTGGTGCAAGACAGTGCAGTCATTTATAATGGGTGGCTATTCTTTTTCGCTAAGCCCACCCACTTTGCTTAAAGGGACGTCACTGGCACCTCCGCAGGAACTAAAGGGCACAGCAGAGTGGGCGTGTCTATGTGCCTGCCAAGCTAAGAGGCGTGGTGTGGGCGGGGCCAAAGCAGACACCTCCCACTCTGCTTTTTCAGAGTGCCAACGCCGGTCAGCAGGAGGGAGGGAATCTGAAATATTTGTGCACAAAGTCCGTAACACAAAGCAGCCTCTTGATATGCAACAACAAATTTACATTTTAGTTTAAAATGTTGGCACAAAAGGGCCTCCCAGTCTCGCTGGCTCTCGTTACTGTACCACAAGGGTACAATTACTCCCAGTGCCCCTTTCTGCTCGCGGCACTGCAATTAAAACCCCAGGACAGAGGCTGGGACTCATTACCACACCTTTGTCTGCCATGCAAATCACCTCAGTGGGCCCCATGCACCTTCTCCTTCCCCTCCCCCTGTACTCCCCCTCCGGCCTGTTTTTGGGTTCACCCCTCCCCCAGGGGTCAGAGGTGCCTGGGACTACAGATCTCGTACCCTCCCCCCCACAAGCCCCTGGTGTCTAAAGTGACAGATTCCTGGCTGCATGCTGGGATACCTTCCCAGCATGCCTTGGTGATGACAGGCACAAACACATGCAAGAGAATGGCATCACCATAATAACGAAGAAGACGAAAAAAAAACATTGGTTGCCAATGGTGTTCTTTTGCTGCTGGGGGGCCCTGACAGTTATGAAATTTAAGTGAAATAAAAGACTCCAAAGGAGCTCTGATAAAAGGGGCCAGACTGTCCAAAAGCAGTGCAGAGTGTTTGTCCCATAAGCCCAGGTGCACGCCTCATCTCGTAGAAACACACAGCATTGGGCGACAATTTTTACCTCGTTAATGCCATCACTTGGCCATGAGACTCCGCCCACCTTCTACTCAAACCACAAGGGCTTGGAAATAAGGGGGCCGATGGGAGGGGCGGTTCCTCCCCGTCTAACCAGGGCTAGCCAGTAGCTAAAGCCAAGTCAGTCATGTACATTGTGCTCAGTCTCCCACAGAACGCCAGCAGATATCCAGCTTGCTCATTCAGAAGCACAAATGCATGTTAAGAAGATAATCTTTCATTCGCACTGTCACACTGATTATTTCATGCTATGCGCCTATGAAGTTTCGCTGCTTTATTTTCTCGTGAAAGATTATTTTCCTTCCCAAGCGCACCCAGAGCTCGACAAAAGACCGTAAACGGCAGCTTGGGGCCCGTGCTGATCCGGCCACAGCCAAAGAATCAGAGTCACAGCGGTCAGGCCAAGAAAGCAGGGTGAAGGGAGAGACGGCGAGAAAGGGAACCAGAGCTGAACCTGAGACAAGCCACAAACTACACCTGACAGGAAGGACAACTCAGAACACAAACACCTACTTCCCAATGGCCCAAATTGGCTTCATAAGGCTAAAATAATCACTCCACAGGCATATGAATAATCTGTTTAAAAATCTGGAGCAGCCAAAAAGGACCAGGGTTGGAGGGAGGGTCTTCAATTTGTTCTCACAATCCAGAAACATGTCGGCAGGTGAAATCTCTGAATCTCTGAAATATCCGTAGCATGTTAGTGTACCCCCGCTGTAGACTGGCATCCCATTGGTGGTGCCCCCCTACCCTCTGCCACCTAGAGATTGGCTCCAGTCTCCGTATTCCTGTACTTGATAAATCGATGCTGAAGATGGAAGGATAGTTGGGTATTTAAAAAGCCTTGTAAAGGCCCTTCAGCCTCCTTTTCTTCCTGCCTGAAAGAATGAGCGTGATTTTTCCTCTTTCACGCTCCTGCCGTACCGTGCTTCAGTGAAACTCAGGAGACTCCTAATAATAATGACCCTTCCCTGTGACTCAATTTTCAAGGGGACGGATAAGGAGATCCGGGACACTTCTTCTGGTGCTGATGCTCAACAAGGGGCCCAGAAAGACGCACAGTGACACACAGGCTGCAGTAGACCCAGATTTTTTTAAAACATACTCCAAACTGATGAATCACTGTAGTGTTTCAGACACGTGATTGTGGACTGATGGTTGAATCGACAGCATGCAGCTTATGAAACACACAGGGGCACCAGAGGAACGACGTGTGCTGGCATCGCACTGTCGTCGGCCCCGTGAGGAAAACTTATCTTTTGGTTAACCACCAAACTTGATGAAGCCCCATGCAATCCATTTTCAATCCTTCAGCACGATGGGGGTATCTGCAGAGAACCCACCCCTTGGCTGCCTCGTTCGTGCTGACGTCACACGAGACAGAAAAGGCAAGAAAGCGATGCGTCACATTCAGATCAAATGCGCACGTCAGAGGCAAGTCATTCGGTAATGCTGAGCAGAAAACAGAGGGGGCACTAGAGAGGGGAAATGAGGAGCTGGGTGCCGCTTACCCAACACAAAATAATTCATTCAAAGAACACATAACCTGACATGTGTTTTTCTCAAATAAAGATATATCTTGTTTAGGGGGAGTTTGCAGTCTCTCTTTCAAAGCAGTTGCCAACTGGGCGGGGGGG
>JAODKC010000047.1:8789991-8808906 GCA_026777985.1 Mormyrops attenuatus | reverse complement strand
CCCGAACTTATTATCGTATATCAAATGCTTCCCTACAATAGCGGGGAATATGCAAATAGGACAGTGTCAAACGAAAAATTCTCGGAAATGTCCATTAGATGTGGCCTACAACTCAGGAATGCATGGACATTGGGACGGCCTGGCACAACTGATGTTTTTTGGCTGGGGAAGGAGACACCCACACCGGGGAGATTTTGGCGTAGCGGGGAAATTCCTCTTATTGGATATCAGACCACCCACTGAGATGCCTCCGAGAGACAATTTTATGGAAACACCTGCGGTTGACGAACCTGCTCTTGTACTTTTGAACAATGCCTTCTTGCAGCGTCCTTGTCATTTTGGGTATTCGGTCGGATAGTTTCCCTTGTAAAAAGCCAGATTTATTCTCCTAAATGAGTCGGGTAGCAGCGCCTGACAGTGATCTATGTTGAGATGAAGACATTTAATAGCACAAGCTATGTTGTACAAGCGATGTTGTAGCTTATGTGGCTACAAAATACAGAAAGCATTATGGAGGTGGTCCTGCTTATCGCTCGTCTCTTAAGCCCAGATATCAAAAAAGTCTCAATGATCTCTTTGGTCATGTTTGGTTTCACTGATGCTCCAGCTGTGTTTAAAACTGACAATGAGCTTTTAGGAGAAATGGTCAGATCCTGTGTAATACTGACCTGATACTATCAGTCATAAGACCTGGAATGGTGGTATAGGGCCAGGAACATACTAAAATAGCCTAGACCCAGAGAATTGAGAACATATATATATATTTTTTTTAGCCAACAGGAGAGGACAGCCCTCACCCCCCCGCCAATAAAACTGGAGCTTGAACAACTGGCCAAAGAGTACAGACCAGTAAAGCAAGCTGTCGTTGTCAGTCCCCACCACATTTTACGGTCCGAGTAAAACATTCCCCTCCTCTTCCATTTGGACTTAACCTAGAATGATGGGCTTCTGCTATCCTTGCTAAGGACATTGTGTAATTTAAGAGTTGCCAGGATTCCTTTATGAACCAAATGAACAGGAACGGAGGGGGGATCACAGACAGACGCACATGTGGCCTTGCTGTCAGACAGTTGAAATTTTCTAAGGGATCCCCCCCCGCCCCCTCCGGGGGGGTCAGGCGTGCAGTCACGGGCACCACAAGTCGACACCATCACAGCTGGTGACTGGACTCAGTCAAGACTTACATAGATGCGACACATTCAAGGAAGCCATCATGAGCAAATTAATCGGCCAAAAATATTTCGCTCAATATTGACTATCTGACGTCTATGCATTTATATTGTCAGCCCAAAGCTCCAATAACTGATAACAGTCTAACATATCGGTAGTGGGCTTTCAAAAAAACTCACTTGATTCATGTCAACTTGACTCAGGTTACTTTGTCTGTGCCCTGTTCCATAAAAGAATGAGATCTTTCCCATATGAATCACAGCAGATTCATACTTAGGAACTAACGTCATGGTTGCATCAAGGAAGAAAAAAATTTTATGCGTTGTTGTACAAGTACGATGTACGATGAAATTTAGCAGCAAGTTTCGCAACATAAATAAGATACATACCTTCATATGTATTTACATATGTAACACGACGTACTCTGTATGGAAGTCGCGGTGCCTTCGAAAGTCTGAATTCCTCGTTGGATGAGTGATGAGTGAGTATCTTTGTTCTTTGCCATGTTTATATGTGCTCACATGGAATAGAGATTAATAATAGCAGACCATCTGTCATGCACCCCCCACAAACCCTCTTCATAAAGAGACTGCAGTCAATACAAGCATTGACCAATGTGGTTCCATTATAAATTTTTACTGGGAATTACCTCACTCCTCAATATATAAGGCTGCAAGTAAAAGCCTGATTCATCCTGCTGCAACCAACAACTCCCCCACACTCTGCGCTTCCACCCCCAGCTCTGTGCGTATTTCAATTCCATGCAATGCAGTACATAAGCTACAAAAAAAAAAAAATCACAGCCCATATGACTGCAGGCAACCCTAAACTGCATCACTGCATTCAAAACAAACAGTGTGCACTGACTCGAAGGTTCATTAAAAGATGGTCAACGGCATCAAATGAAAAATATGACAGGCATTCAGAGAGGATGCCTCGGGGACACTGCGAGCAAAGCGGGATGAAGAAATACAGGTCAGGAGACTCATGTAAGCACCTTCCCTGAGAAAGATTCCCTTCTAAGCACAATGGAGATAAGGCCGTCTTTGAATAATTAATTACCAGACCGACGAAGAGTCAGGATAACCTGCAGTTATCTGAAAGAACATCAAATCGGGGCTTCAGGCTGGAAGACAAATCCATGCCACTTCATTCACCCACAGGCTCCCATATTGCTTCTGCCAGCAAAAAAAACTCAGGGAAAATCCTGATCGGCCAAGATATTTTGAAGCTGGGGCAGTGTGTGGCTCAGCAGGCTAAGCCTCTGTGCCTGTGATCAGAAGGTTGCTAGTACATGTCCATGGGCTCTTAAGCAAGGCCCTTAACCCCCCAGCTCCAGGGGCATTGCATGCTGGCTGACCCTGTGCCGTGATCCCCCCCCCCCCGAAGCTTGTTCTCAATTGCATGTGTGCAACTGCAGAGCAAGATGGGGTAAGCGACAAGACAATTTCTCCACACAGATTAGTACAGTATCACTATTCTATCTGCTCACCATCCTATCCCCCTTCTGGGACTAGAACATGGATGTTGCACACTACCACAGTCCCTTCAGGGTCAAACCTTCTCACCTTTTTTCATTATTACCATGATGGGAATCTGCAGCTATGTCCACTTAATCCTTGTGCAGACAACCTACCCTATCAGAGTTGCTATTCATGCATTCGAATTCCTGCAGTGAATGAACATGCCACCACTGTTAAACTCGTATTCTAGACTACATGATCACTCCTGATGGGAATAAATAATGATGGGAAATTGAAACAAAACACATGGTCACAATGATCTGTACCTTCAAACACATCCAGCTGAATGACTCAATCATAATCTACCAGGTGCAGTTATACTTTAGGTATAAAATTAATGAACCTTGATTTTTGTATTTGTTTGCATTTTTCTCTTTTATCCCAAAAGATTCTGGGAAATGGTAAGGTAGTATCCTTTTAAACTTTAGTTGAATCCAAGAGGACTAATGTCTTATAGCAGAGATTCTCAAACCGGTCCTTGAGGACCCCCACGCAAACACAACTGTCTTTACTGGAAGGGAGCAAAAACGTGGACTATCTGGGGAGCAGTCTGAGAAACACTGGTTTATAGCAGTGAAAAACCTTGAATGGGGGTTGTATAAAAGAGGTGTACCACATGCAGTGCAGCAACGTACATAACCATTATGAGCAATAAACCATTCTGTAAGACACCTGGACACAGGAACATCAGAAACCTTTGCATGCTCAACCACAGGAACCTCTACAGACCCCTTAGGACCACTTGTATAAAGGTCAATACTGCTATAATTTGGTCTCCCATTGCAGAGGCTGATCTTTTACATCAAGTTTTAGGTGCTTTCGATTCACTGTGAAACTGCTTAGAGATGCGCTGGTCCTATTGATCGAGAAAGAGTAGTAGTGCTGAAAACAGCATACAAAGCAGATGAACATTGCTGTGAATGGTCCATTATGTTTGTATGCTTCATCTCAGCATTAGCATGTCTGCTCATATAAAGAGATCATGGTTCCGACTCAGTGTCACAAACACATCAGACCCAACATGGCTGCTGAAACCTGATGTGCCAAACACATCCTGGGTTCCCATGTCAACTGTGACAGTCTGCCATGGTACTGGATCCTGAGCCAGCCTTAATAAGAAGATTCCCATTGCGACTGAAAGCTGGGATCTGATTGGAAACACATTAGCCAATGCAGAAGACCCCCGAGGAGGGGAAGGAATGTACCAGTGGAATAAAATCAACACAGTGGTCGGCTACAGTAGCTCAGACCAACCCAAGAGGTCTTTAACACAAGTCCATTTAGTCCAGTTAATGTGCAGATGGAACCAGCAAACTGAGTTTGCTTTTCTACTGTTAACAATCTTTATGTTGATTATCGAGAAAACATTAATTCTGTTTGCTCCTGGTTTCTTTAAAATCCAACAATGGACACCAACCTGAGAAACTGGAATTTAGGGCATATTTAAAAGTAAATATTACAGATTAAATATAATGAGCTCTGTAGTTTAGCGTTTTAGCAGCAACACCTTTCGTTGTCATTCATTTATCCAAAAGCCATCTGGGACTGAAACAGTTCTTTAGGTCCTTTTAACACAAACGGGAAAACCTGTAACGTCTGGAAAGCACTTACTGAGTAAATGGCAAGAGACTGACACTAAATGTGGCTGGCAAGACTGAACCATCCTTCATTTCAGAGAGTCTACCTTAAAATAGAAACAAATCCCATAATATCAGAAGGACCAAGGACAGATACATTGGCTTGTCGGTATGGTCTCCATTTGCCACCAATGCCCGTAAGAGCAGCTCCATCATTCTGTAGCAGAAGCAGGACCACTGGGATCTTAAGGGAGACACATTTACGATCGATCACACTTTAACGGAACAAGGTCACTCTCAGGTACGTCAGAATGGTTCTTCAGTCTCAGTAGCCATTACTGGCAAATCCAGTTCATCCTTCCATTTGATGTATGGTTACAAAATGACAAAATTAAACCTGTCAAAACAAGGGTAATGATGCCATACTCTGGGTACGAGCATGGGTCTCAGAGTTATGCCGGCAGTTAGGGGACAACATGGAATGGTACCGTGAAATTTTGACCTTGGAGAAGAGGATGCTGTGGTGAAAAGGGGCAAAATGGGGCTGGAGGGGTCTGCTAATGTAACAGCAGTGCCAGCACACAGAGGTGACTGTCAAAGAACTTCCACGGGTACAATCAGATCCTTTATGTACCATGGTATCTCTGAGCATGCCCATTATGATCTGCTTTGTCTCCCACCCCATTCTCTATCTCGCTCACTCTCTGAGAGTGTATTCTTCCTGTTAATGGATAGCAAAGTCTGAGGGAAAAACCACAGTCATTTAAACATTAATGCTCTTCCTGTTTTTTTTTTTCCTGAAGGCCAGACTGCAGGAAGACACAAAGACAGGGGATATTGTAGAAGCTCATGCTCCCTTATTCACTGAGGAAGATTTAAGCGGTTGAGAAAAAATTGAACTTAGACTCAAAATGTGAACTTTGGAGCAGAAAAGGTTAGTGAGTGACAAATCATCTTAAGGAGGTTATCCTGGAGAATGGAAGCTTAATTAGTCAAATGTGAAGATCATGAGATTTGATATATTCATCAATGGTCAAGGGAATGGAGAACAATACAGGACAAAAAGTTGCTACACCAAATGTGATTTCAGTAACACTTTCTATAAAGGCTATTATACATTATAATGCATTCATAAAGCATTATAAACATGGCTATAAATATTTATAAAAAGACATACCACATTATAGCCATATTTATTATGCATTATGAATGCTTTATGAAGCTCTCACCTGTAATGCTACATAGATACCTTCGTAATTCAGTACAAAGCATGCTTAATTCTTATATCCACCATTATAATGCATTACGAAGGTATCTATAGTGCATTATAGATGAGAGCTTCATTGGAGCCTATGAAGTATTGTAATAAACACTATAATGCCTTATGACTGCCAATTGAAGATGTTGTAATGCTCTATTAATTCTTATAGCAGCCATTCTAATGCATTATGAAGGTATTTATAGTGCATTATAGATGAAAGCATTTTTCAAAGTTATTTTGTAAATTAGGCTAAAGATGGCTGTGACCATTTTTGGCTGAGGTCTAATATGCATGCTTTGCGTGACATCAAGGACCGCCAGTGCACCCAAATGAAGTCTAGAACGGAGCATAGAGATCACTCTAGGAACCCCCATGGACCTACCAGATGCTCGCCCTTCAGGTTACCTTGCCGGGAATCTGCTCCCTCGGAGCCGTCCGCCGGGGTTACACTATTTGGCCGTCTTACATTATTGTGTGTCTGAAATCCAATTCCAGTGAGCCGTCGAGTCTTCATGGGAAAAAGTGATGCATACGACTCGAAACAATTAAAGACAAACAAGCAGGTTTGATCTATGTGGTTATATTTCACTGCGCTGAGAGCGGATCTTGACTCTATCGCCTGGGAGCTTTTACACGCGACCATAAATTATGGCAGAATGAAAAACAGGGAGCAGGAAGTCATGGCTACAGGGCCTACAAATTAGACTATCAAAACATCTCACCCACTATACCTCCCCAAAACTGGTAGAGGGTAAGACGGTTGGGTCTAATATAGTCTGTCAGGTGCAAGATGACAATCGGCATACAATTAAGCATTTGTCCACGATCTATCCATCCTTGCATCCATTTTCCATACCCGTTTGTCCTATACCAGGTTGGGGGGGGGGGGGGATGTCTGGAACCTATCCCAGAAGCATTTAGCCATTATCATACATGTGATTTATGTTTCATTTTTCTCATTTGGCCTTAAAAATTTAAGATATAGCTTCTTTGGAAAACTTACAAAAGAACCTGTATTCTGAGTGTCATATGCTATTTAGAAAATAAGTGGAGACAAGAAGGTAGAGCTATTAGCCTGGGGGGGCTAAAGCCACGATTGTCACGTGTGTGTGCATACAACTGCGGCCGGGTCTCTTACATATCAAATATACTAGACTGTGAAACAACTGACTTCAAGGTAAGCTAGGCATGAATATTTAGCAGCATTAGGAACTTGCACATATGACAGATGGTCCAGATTATGCAGACTTCTTCACTGTCTGCCAGTAACCACAAAACCGGAACTTGAACAAGAGTTCATATTAGGCAGAAGGGTGAAATATCTAAGCCAACTTAAAGTCAATCATTCCTTCCTGTCTGTGGAATTAATGGGCCGACAGACATCTTTTCTTTTCTTTATAATACTCCTTAGTCACTGTTTTGAAAAAAAAAAACCCTTACAAACTTTGTTTTGGGGCTTCATCTAGGAAACCTAATAGGAATAAAGGGTATCCCAAGGCAACTGAAAGATAGCCAAAGCTGCAATAACCAGTGTACTCGGTTTCCTAATAACACCAGCAGGTGAGAGCAGTGTTTCCATGGCAGCCCTGGAATCCCCGCTGCCCATCACCAAGGTGTGCCTCTGCATGATCTTTCACTACAGCATCCAGTCCCCACCAATAGAGAAATTAATTCTGTGGCAGGCGTCGCCTTACAGCAAAGTCGGATCCTGCTTGCCGGCAGCCTAGCGAATGCACCGAACGACCGAAAGAAGAGCATCCGCGGTGGCTGTGAAGGGGTCCCGAGGCCTTCTACCAAGTTCGGTCGCGCCACCCTCAAGGACATGCGCTAGCCGGTTTTGGAAGCCAGCCTGGGAACACTTAGCTGGGTGGTAATAAACACCTGACTGTTTGTCATGTCCTCTTCACCCAAAGAAGTGACAGGAGACATAAACAACCTCTAACTAGATGCCACGCGATTCTCCATTTATGCCCCGACTGCTCAGGTGAACAAACAAGGAGGTGGAATCCAGGAAAGCAGCTCAGGAGACAGAACCAAGCACTCCAGCATGCTTGAGGCATATATAAACCCACGAATACACTGTTCCTAGCATGAAAACCCAAGTTACAACGCATCGAAGTCTTGGTATATTATTAATTGCATTTTTCATGCTGAATTTGACTCATCTGCAGCTCAGGCAGATCTGGTGAAGCAGCTTGCACCGTTTTCACAAACCTACTTAAGGCCCCTGCCCCTTGCTTACCGTCGGCCTCTCCTCTCTCTTTTGGAATTCCTTTATTATTATTTTTTTCATCCATAGCTAAACAAAGAGCTTTTATTTCAGTCCCCAGAAGGAAAAACATACCTGTTTTTTGCTTTACAATGCTTTATAGACAACATTGCCCCCCTTGAACTCTCCACCGCAGAACCGAACCTTCACTCATCATTTTATTACAGCATAAGACCTAGCATATGCGGCCCTTTTTATTCATCATTCTGCAATACTCCTTTTCACTTCTACCCTGCGCCGTCATCCATTCCAATATTACGCCTTCAATCAATTCTGCCCCACACCTAGGGCTGGGCGATACGCCCTAAAAATGATACCATGATATTTTCAAAGATTTTCACAACATCAGTATTTATGTTGATATTCTAAAATTCATATGTAGCAAACAGTAAAATATGACACAAGGTTGTGAGTTTTCCTGATAATGACGACCAAATAGTTTTACTGATAGTTAGAATTTTAGAATATAGTGATTAATTGCACAACAACGAAATGTGTCCTCTGCATTTAACCCATATGTGACAATGTGACATAGCAGGGGGCAGCTGATTCAGCGCCCCGGGGAGCACTGCCTGGGGGCGGTACCTTGCTGGTCGGGGATTCGAACCTGCAATCTTTAAATTACAAGTGCGCGTCCCTAACCATTAAATGGAATGTGTGACAGGTATAATGATAAATTATGCCAACAGCAGACTCGTGCCTTGACAGAAAGTAGTGCATTATAAACAATAATTATGCAAAAATAACAAGTGTTTCAGCTGTACCTACTCACGACATTCAAACTGATGACAATCGCACGTATATTTTATCGATGTATCGCCCAGCCCTACACACTTACTACTTCTTACACTACACCCTCACTCACATCTACCCTGCACCCTAATCCATGAATTCATACACTACACCCACACAGACCCTGCACCCTCATCATTATGCTGCACTTTCATTCACAAGCATCACACGCTCATATAATCTACTAGCCTGCGCTCTTCTCTTCTTTCCCAGAACATCCCTATAAAGCTAAGTACCATAACATGCATCTCCACCAAAATGCTTGCCATGTGGTTGACTCAGTGATTCGCTCGTCCTATAATTCAGTCTAACAAAGCCTTTTGCTTCCCCATAATTATAAACTCTCATTGTTCCAAACAAAAAGCACAGTTTTTCAGTCTCCTAAATTCCAATCCACCCCCCCCTTCCCCAAATAGGGATGTTCAAGTCCGCTATAAGCACCTATTACTGTGAAACCATTAGCTTGTTAATCAAGCAGAAGCAAGTTAATTGCGACAATCCGAGAATCGATGTCACTGTACATACACAACAAATCCTACAAGCCAGGGCAAGGTGGGAGGAAATTGTACAGCAATAATTAATTAGCGCGCTGCGTTCCTGTCTGCTATCATTCATAAACAGCAACATTAACAGGCAGTTTAACATAAAGTAAACTGAACTGGTGCCCTTGGCTGAAAAAAGTAAAAGTAAGAATGCAACAAAGCCAAACCTTTCCATGATTTGGGGCTCACCATGTACCCCTTATTTCTGTTAATTCGTCATTACTTCCTGTAAAGTATTAGCCCGATACCGATTCACAGTAGAGAGATCTCATACAGCTTGCATTGCATTCTCTGCTTCGTCATTACCCAAAGCTGTCCTCTACCCCCCCCCATCCATTTCTGCCCATAATCTTTTTATCGTCCTACTCTTTCACATCCGTTATCCATCGTCTGGCTACCAATTATTATACAAGCTTCCATTTAGCTTCTATCTACAAATGTATGTATCACATGACCACCATTCATACATCTCAGTGTTATCCGTTACTCGCCTCTAAACACACAAGCAATGTCCTCCTGCTTTTGGATGTACAGCATATGCATGCAGTTAAGTTTTAATATACTTGCGTATATAAACTGTAAGACATTACCCTTGATCTAGATTGAATATTTCTATACATCATATAGCATCCCTGTATATTAATTAACCAAATAATCATCAACTAATCTAGTATAACTACCATTTTAACAAATATTTGTCTATATATCAATACAGGATGTCCAACACATATACTTTATATATATGAAAAATATTTAACAATCACCTATATATTTATACAGCATGTAGATCTATCCATCACCTATATATCTATAAAATGTTTTCCATATATTTCCCATTTATGCACACATGATGTATCTACCATGTATTTATCCATAAACTCATTATCTATGTCGCTCTACCATTTGCATCCATCTTTCATGCATTCCTTATATCCAGTCTCATGTCAGCTCAGACAGACTGCTGAGCGCTTGTAATTTTTGCCTTGAAACTTCTGATTACCGTTTTTGAGATGGTTTCCCCCAGTTAGCAAATTCCCAATTAGCTAAGTACCTGTCTGAGACATTAAGCTCCATTCATCAGCAATCTCATCAAGCGGCTGATGGCGACACTCGGCGCAATCTAATTCCGGAAACGAAAACAGACAGGCTTTCATCTCGACCATAAACAAGACTCGGCGACAAACACCATCATTAGCAGAATACGTGTGAACGAGAGTAGGGGGACTTCGGTTAAATAATACTGTTAAAAATGAACAAAATGTAATAGATTCCTTCAAAAGTTAAAAACTCATTCCTAGGTTCCCTTGCCCTAGCAAAAGTCAGTCTGCAAAACACTCCTCCTTCAGAGAACTCTGCTAGGAAACGTGCCTGTTTTAATGTTTGGCAGAGCTGAACTTCAGTATTACGGAGCTATGCGTTTCGGCCGTATTATCAACTGGAGCAGTTTGCTGGCCCACTGCTTATCGATTGGGCGGCTGAGCCGTGCTAAGCAAGACCTTTCACCCTCTTCTTTCCATTACGTCTTTCCTGTCCGCGTTGGCTTCAACTGAAAGCTTATGAGATTTTCAGTGAAAAATATTGCCTTTGCCATCTACTGTCCAGTTCCATTTTTCCCCCCCAAAGAAAGGCCCCTGGGAAATCTAATTCCTTAGATAAGACAATGTGCTTGACTCCCCTGTCTGGATGCACGGAAGCCTTAACCAATCCTGCCAGTCAATATAACCATCCATCACTGTACATCCCCTGCGTAACCGTGGAACACGTCAAACCCATTAAATTGTGAGACCTCTTGGCACTGGGACCTATGGTCCATCACTCTACAGACTATACCCAGTGGAGCAAATCAAGGTTGAAACTATTCTAGAGATGTAGCTGACAGAAGAAAATAAATAATGTATAAATACACGCAAAAACACATACATTGCGGCATAACAATTCTTAAGAAGAATTCTTAGCAGTGTTTCCCAACCCAGTCCTTGGGGACCCCCAGAAAGTCCACATTTTTGCTCCCTCCCATCTTCCAGCACACCTGCACCAAGTATTCTGTGTTCTTGATTGTCTGATGGTAGCAAAAACTACCTTGGATTGACAGGCAAGAACATTTTTAGTGTGCTGATTTTTTCCTCACCTTACTTTGTAAACTAAATTGTACAGTACCATTATCTTTGTTTAACAAACGTCCTCTATGAACAAATACATAATTAATTGTACTTCCTTATGCTCTGTGTAAAAGACGAGAGCGCCATATGTACCAGAACTCGTGTGATAGGGTGTAATTTAACATCACTGTGTAAATTACATCCTGTGTGGCAATAAACGAAACGACTACATATAGATTCTCACCTGTAGACATTTACATGTATTCATTCATTTATGTTTGTCCAACATGTGTCATACAAGCAAAAAATGTCTACATGGGGAAGACTGTTCAATATATCTGATAAACATAAAATTGAATTGAAATTTACAGAACAAAAATGACATGGATCGCGTAATCAGAAAGTGACGAGAGATAAATTGGTACATAGTAATTAGGGTGTTCCACTGTTAGAACTAAAGGTTTTTTTTTTCCTTTAATACTGATTCATTTTAAAGTGTAACATTTTTCATTATTTTTTTTTTAAGATCTGTTGCATCAGTGCTCAGACACTTAAAATACACAGCAGAGTAGCTCACACTCCTGCAGGTGACTCACTGCCTGTAGGAGCACCCTGGGAAATGGTGAGATCGTATGCAGTGCCCAGGGTCTAACACAGAAAATGCCACCAGTGAGAGCGAGCTGATACCCCTCCGGGGGCAGAAGGCGGCGGCGGGGTTACCTCGCCGTCGCACCGACGACCTCTACCGAGTCGTGTGGGCGGGGTGCAATTCCGGACGTCAGAGTGATAGATTTGAGGAGGTTATTGAATCCAACCGCAAAAGTGGTGTGGGATTAACTTTCAGCAACAAATTTCGAGAGGTGTAACCTTTTAATCACTTATGCAGCATATTGCGTTTCATTTATTTCAGCTTTTTTTTGACAAAAATAAGTGCTTCCTCATACTTGATACCAAAAGGTCAGACCTTTTGAGGTTGGATTGAATAGCCAGCTGTGACTAAAAAAAAGGGATAAAAGTTACCTGTCCGTGCCATCATCAACAGAGCTGCTATGATTTTATACTGAAGAGCTAGGCTAGATTTCTGGATGAGTAATTTTAATAAGGAGAGACACTGCTGTGACAGTTCAGCCTTTGCAACACATAAGGGTGATATGAACGGAATCTCCCAAATGACTCGGCGTGTTGTGTTAACAGGCCGAGGCGATTATTAACATGTCCGACAGCCGTCAGACATCCGTATCTCTGAATGGAACGCAAATCGGTGCTCAATTTCCGATTTTCGCAAATCTCACAGCATCTCCAGGAACAGGACTGGAAGCAGCGTAGCCGTCTCCACTGACGACTACTGCAAATGTATTATTACAGTAGATATAATTCAATAAATTGTTGTTCGTATCCCATTCAGGCGCCGCCTAATCCTTTGCTCAGCTTGGATAAGTGAGTGCATAAATACATAAATAAATACATTATAGATAGATAGATAGATAGATCTAGGCAAGAAAGCAAGCAAACAAATGGACATTTTTCGTTATGTGTCTTTTGTAGTTATAGCGCGTCAGACAAACCTGATATATAGATTTTGACCCGGCCTCTAAAGATAACCTCAATGTCAGTTCCCCGCTACTCCCGGATAATGACGGAGTCTTATGTAACAGTCCAAGATCCGCACTTTGGCTTGCGCGTTACTCATGACCGCGCTTTCCCCCTCATTCTCAAGCTTCCTTCTCGGTGTGAAATACGACAAAAAATACTTTTTTGATATTATCTTTGCATTAAGGATGCACTGAGTTAATCGCCCATTGTGCGAGAACACAGCGCACATTCTCTCGCTTGCTTGCCTGCCACACGCCCAATAATATCATATAGGCCTATTATATATATATATACACACACACACATTATAAATGTGTGTGTGTGTGTGTGTGTGTGTGTGTGTGTGTGTGTGTGTGTGTAGGAAACGTATGTGATTTAATAGCCAAGACTTGCACACACCATGCATAGGGACTGAGGCACAGGCTGCCACACCTGTAACCAAGCCAAAGTCTATTGCAATTCGTTACCTGCAGTCCTATACATTCCCACTCGATTTCTTCGCGTGATGACGCATTCTGTGAGATTATTACATAAAGTAACGGTGAAGTATTACATTAACACTAGCCTTGCTTCGCTACCGGCGAAACAAAATGTCAACTTGGTAAAATTTTCCCGGATGAAAGCAACAAAACTGTAGAAAACTGTAGAAACGTGACACTTCATTTTAATGTCCTTAAAACAGGTACTTGTATATCCAGCAGAAATCTTCTGCACCATCCCCCTCTTTACTTTAGTAATATTGCATTATTTCATTTTAAGCATTACAAACATGGCTTTCTTGGGTCGGTGAGTTGCTTGCTCAAATATTGCGCATTGTAAGATTCATTTAAGAGCGCAGCGGCAATGTGGCCAAACGCGATGCTCACGATGTTCTGGACATAACCGGATGTTTCCTCGCAAAGTATACCACGCTGTTACAGTGTATTAGTTAAAAAATGGTCAAATACTACTATGTAATATGGTCCCTCCTGCCTTCATGTAAGATCTGTCCCAGGATGGGTGCTCATCAAACCATGTTTGGAAAAAATCACGTAATTCACCTTGATTATTATATGACTGACTGAAAGTCGTGAAATTAACGTACGATCACATCAAATCGACAAAATTATATTCGCTAGAATAAAATGATTAAGTCCAGCTGTTACTTCACGCAGACGGGAGCGTCAGTTTCACGGTCGCTTCGCTCGAGCTCGGCACTCGTACCGCAGGCATAGGAGAGTGTCAATCACCTGCCAAAGTATCCAGCGATACCATCGTTTCTGTTTAAATTACAGACAATTTGCAAGATTATGAAATTACAGGCATATTAAATAAAAGTAGGTCTATCGAAAGCAAAACGATAAATACAATATCCTACCAAAACAGCTTGCTTGAGATTGGACAATAACATCTGACCGTCACCAGCATTATATCTAATAAGGACTTCACGACACTACTGATTTTTACCAAAAAGTGATTTTAATGTCTCAAAATACAATTAAATAATTAAATATCAATTAAACTGAGCAAGAGAGGGGAAATCAATTCCTTAAGTGTCCAGCTAAAAGTAATGCAAATCAAAAGCGTATTTACTACTACAGCTAAAGCAGGGATCATTCTGCATTACATTTCAAAAGTTAAGACTAGTAATCATCGAAATATTGCGCAGTAGAAGACTGGCCAACCACGACAATCAAAAACTCCATTTACAAAATATCAGGATTGATACCTTCAGCCGGAAAATCACGTTTAAATCACTTTTCAGCCGATGTTATCATATAACCACCTGGCAGAATGACAGAGGAATAATCGACCTTATTTTTCCAATCAATGGTCTGTAACAAATATAACTATACGACCAGTTAAAGCAGCTATATTAGGTGCTTGACAGCGGAAAACCGTGTATTTCCCCAATGCTACGAGACAGGTTTTTGAATATGAATGCAAAACTAACAATGAGACCATAATAATCTCCAGCACTGTGATAACACGGTCGGCGCTTCGCAGAGGCGGCAGCCGGCAGGCACATTCAACGCAGCGCTCCGTCTATTTCCCACCCAACAATAAGACAGCGAAATACAAACAGCGATTAACCGGAGGCATTAGTCCGATCTGCAGCTGAGTGCGATCCTCATCTGTACCTCACGGTAACAACATTAACTCGATACCATCAATTTAACGCGAGCGTCGGAAATACCCGATCACAGAACGGACTTTTCACAGAGATCGCACCGGCTGCAATCGGATGCCCTGGCTTTGTTAACGTTTACCGTTCTCTCTTTTTTGTGATTAAGGATCGAGGTAGGTTTACCACTCACCCATAAACTGAGGGTTGCGCCCCACATCCCGAGAAGCGTGGCACCGAGTTGCAGCGGGTGCGGTTCTCCAATGAAAAAGCATATCAGATATAACCCTGCGCGCATGTAATTCGCCCCTACAAGGGTGTTCCTTACCTTGAGGTTAAGGATGCTCCTTATTAATTATTGTTGTGCATATACACATCGCTACTCACGGCGTCCTATGAAAAAAATCATTTATCACGTATAATAATCCCGCATATATCGGTTCTGCCGAAAATCCAGGCTGCCGGGTTCGCCTCGCAGAGAATACGGTTTAAAATCCCCCCCACAATATTGGTGGTTGCTGTGTGTGTGATACCACAGGACCGCTTCTCAGTTCCGCTTCTAGAAACCACAGCTGGCTGTGCTGGAAGCTGAAGGGTGATGTCATCGATACCCCCCACCCTTCTGTCCTTGCCCCCCCCTTTTTTCACACACACATAAGTGCGCACGCACACACACACGCCCGCCACTTCGTGCTGACCCCTCCCTTACATCCTTTGACGTGATGCAGTCAGGTCTCCAGCAGCATCCGCCAGCACATGTATTTTTTAAATGGACACTCAACGCTGCAAACGCTAAATAAATCAGACACGTCACAAATATAATTTGGACTAATCGCTCTAAAATGCGTTGAGCTTCTGTTGCAAGATTAATTCAGCCATCCGTGAGATGGAAGAAGGCAGGAAACACTTAAATGATCCAATTACAGGACAAAAACATATATTTGTTTTATAAACTTACTTGAATACATATTGTTGTAAAGCAGGTATTGAACATAAAACGACATTAGAAATGTGGTCAAGACAAGTTTAAATGAGTCAGTCTGGCTGTCGCTGAGGTTTATTTCAAAAGCCACAACAGGGTAAGCACTCAGACAGAGAGGGGTTAGAGCAGGGGTATCAGACTCTGGTCTTGGGGTGTCAGAGCCCTGCACATTTTTGGGTTTCCCATCATTTAACACACCTGATTCAACTGCTTGTGCTAGTTATCACACAGCTCTGAGCTGAATCATTAGAGGTGGAACAAGGAAAGAACTAAGCTACACAGGGCTCTGGCCCCCTAGGACTGGAGTTTGACACCCCTGGGTTAGAGGATATCTCCCGGGACAGGAGTCAGTAGGGGGCGATAGTGTGTCCGCCTCTCAATCGGTGAGTTTAAAACCATTTCAACACAATTTCTTTTAAGATGTACAAACAGGTGCATGGACAAAAAGTTCAGTATAACATTATATATAAATGAAATAACAATGACAAGCCAAAATAGTGGCAAAGTAGTTATTGAGCACAGAGCTACTTCACTTTTTTTTGTTCCTGCCAAATATAAGAACACAACCTAGAATGATAACAAAATTAAAAACAGCGCTGCCTCAAAATCAAGCTTTGTCGAGGCAGGCAGAAGTAAAAGGTCGATCTGCTCATTTGGTACCTCGCGTTGAAAAAGCTACCACTGTGTCCTGCAAATGAGAAGCGGTTATTTGACTGTGAATGAGCAAAATCAGAGGTGGCTGGGTGATTCTGACAAGACATTGATCCTACTTACACCCAAAATTCTCTTCCTCAAAGGATCTTCACCTCAGTTATTGGTATTGAGTAATATTGACCCTAATTCTGCTTATGGAAATCAATTTGTACAAATATGATAGGCTGGTACCATATGGTCCGTAGCTGGGTTCAGCCAATCACTTCACTCCAGAGCTAGCAAACGGCTATTTATTTGCCATTTTGGCTTCTTAGCACCATAAATATATGGCAAGTCTGTTTTTCCAGTGTCTGGTAGTTCACCACTTGTAACGCAATCCTATTTGAGTCCTACTATTGGCTCTAAAAGCGTGATCCTAAAACAAACATGTTCCAAGGAAACTCAGTCAGCGACGTGACGGCGATTCTCAGAGCGCCTAACCCTAAATCGCCGTCGTGCTGTCGAATGTTTGTTTGCTAACTGGGCACCCAGAACCCTTCCAGCTGTTTAGGAAGGAAGACATTAGACATTGGAACAGCAAGTAGCCAAAACCCAAAGCGAGGATGCCAAATTGACTGTGTCAGTCGCACTGTTGAGGAGCCATAGACGGCAGCAAAATGGGACAGTTGCCTCATTAGGTTAAGAGGATTTCTTTCTAGATGAATGTGCCTTGAGTCAGTGGCAGTGGATTGAATGATAGACTCATGAAACATATTTGTTCTTCTCTACATGCTGGAAGGGAAAACACTGCTAGCAAGGGTGAAGGCTCCAAAGACCCAGATGGCCCTTCTTTATCCTCATATAAGGGGCAAAGAGGAACCCTTTACGTCAGCCCCTCTATGAAGATGACACACACCGCAGACAACATTAGTAGCTAATTAGCCCATAGGCTAATCTTAAGAGCTTTGGACACGGGCCTGGTCATTTTGTATGCCCCTGAGTCACTGCGGCATATGGAGAACTTTTAGTCATAAAACATTGAAAATAGAGAACCATCCACTCAGATATCACACACCGTAAATCCGGCCCATGGCCAGAAATACATTTTGGGGGGGGGGCACCCCTCCGAAGACTTCTCAGATCAGGGGGCAAGCTCATAATTTTACTCAGAAGCAAACTCATCATTTTACTAACTGGCTATGTGACATATCAGTAAGCATTTTTTTTTTTTTGGGAGGGGGGGTGCGTTAAAACCTGTTATTTTACTACAAGGATAAGTGCGTGCCAGCTACTTCCAAGAGGACAGAAAATGAATCTTACCACACAGCAGAGTGCTTTAGTGCCACATAATACACACAATAATGGCTGCGTTAGGATGTGGACGTCACATCGACGGCCAGATATAGGAGCACTGAGCTGTTTTTTAAGGGCAGGGAAAACTGAAGATACTCAACGTAGTTATGCTGTAAAGATACTTTAAAAAAAGACTACAAATATGAATAGAAAATGAACAGAACACAAATGAACTCCTACTCATTTGCGTGACACTCGTGTGCAGCATCAAGGTATATTCATGGAAAATTCTTCCTGTCACATGAGAACCTCTGTGGAGATACCATCGGCAATGTGAACACAACCTTCAGGACCGCGTGGGCCTTTGGGGAATGCCATGGAGAAGCCCTCCCCTTCCCGCTGCTTCCGTACAGCATGCAGATTCATCCAAATACCCCGTTTCCACACGGCTTTTTCCCATTTGTGGCTTGGCTGTATCTATTTTCCAATCTTTCTATCTCTCAATTTTCTAATTTCTCCGTCCTGCCAGTGTTAGACGTCTCAGCGCTGTCTCCTCGCCCCAAGGGCGCTCGGCTGAATTTAGAACCTGACGAGGAAGCACTTAATGAGGACCGTTGCTATGAAACAAAGCTGGTGCTGGTTGATTAATTGCTAATTCAAGTCTGATGCTAAAACCCAATGTCTTTCCACGTTGGTATCTACATGAGGTAATAGCAAACAGTTTTCCACCAGCTGCATTTTCTAATGGCACAACAACCCCCACCCCCAAACCGTACAATTATGTTTTAAATCTCTCTATCCACTGTTATTGTTTATTTTCAAGGAAGCAAACTGAGAAGCTAACCAGGCCTGCTTCTGGAATGCATCGAAAGGGAGGGAAACACCCACAGCTATCTATCATATCACAGTGCATCAGGGGCGGTTTCATGCATGGGGTTACACAGACTAAAGTCCAGGGGTCTCTATTAAAAAGGGGCCTCTTGTTTAATAAAAATGTAGCCCTTCCTCCTTTCATCATTATCGGGGGGGGGGGGGCGGGGGGGCGGGGGGGGGGGGGTGGGGGGGGGGGGGGGGGGG
>JAODKC010000047.1:8775341-8789956 GCA_026777985.1 Mormyrops attenuatus | reverse complement strand
CAGACAATAGAAGAGCCTCTGACATCTCAAATGTCCCAAAGTCCCTGACCATGTTAACATGTCTCCACAGTGCACAAATTCTGAAAGAACCATATGTCTCTAATCGTTGAAGAAAATCCATACATGCATAATTGAAGATATAATATTCATAGAATTTTTCCATACCTGTCTATGCAGGATCCCCAAAATCTTGGAGCCATTCCAGAAGGAACACTGCAGGGTTGACAGCAGAAGGACCCCCCCCAATGAGATGCCATTCTGTTACACACTCAGACACCATGGTCGATTTTGAGAGGCCTATCTGCATGTCTTTGACTGTAGGAGGATATTGTACCCAGAGGAAATCCAGTGAAACACAGGCAAAACATAGGTAAGAAAAAAAAACTTACAGCTGTGGAGCCATGAGACCACAGTGCTAGTCACTCAGGCTCCATACCACCCCATGTATGATATATGTCATAATTCATCTATAATTTACACGCCTAAGAAAGGTCCCCTGAAGTTACGGGTTTCAGACAAACAAAAGCAAAGCTTCACAATAAGACATTAACATTAACAATCCTGTTCCTGGATGTTTTGCACCAGAAAGGTCACTGACAGCTTGAACCGATAAGTGATGGTTCACATAATGTAAGTAACTATTCATTTTTTTTTTCCCTGGAGTTATCAGGTGTGAAATAACTCTGGACTATCAGGGAACAAGAGCTGACTGCGAGTCTCTATGCACCAACTTGTTCTTGTAAGCAGACAAGGTGCTTTGTGGGGCTTGCTATTCAAAAAACCCCACCCTACATGAAAATGTTGTCTACTATTGAAGACCATTGGCTAAGCCCTGCAAGAACAGAACAACGCTGGTGCTGAACCCATATATCTACGTGTTACAACAGTCACCTCCATTGCGGTCCACAAGAAGCACGGCTGACAAAATATTAACCAATCCTCTATTCTTCGGGTTGAACTTTCAGAGCCCTTGTTATATATGCGACTGCCATCTTGGACTAATTAAACACGATTGTGCTCACCCGCGGATCGCGCCTGCGTTGATCAGTAGGCTGTTCGTGGGCTTTGCGTGAAGAAGTCGTGCTTCTAGTCTCGACCAGCTCATCACATGCTTGGGTGCCTGGACCCAGCAATACACCCACAACTTCTGTCACTTTCACCTGCCGTGTGCAAAAGATAAAGAAAGAAGCACCTCACCAATATTTACCGAGAGTGCTCCGTATAAGCAGGAGCAGAGTGTTAACCGTGCCGCAGCTTTTGCGAGAGGATCCCGCTCTGTTATTTGACACCTGGTTGCATTTAAAGGTTCCCATTTCCTGTGGTAATATTCAAATAATGCTATTCATTACATTTGCCACGATCCTGCTGTTTGGTCAATCCTTTATATATGGCATTAACTGTTCACTTACTTTGAGCAGGAAATCAATGCATTAACAGGAAGGCCTTACCCGGTTACAGAGTGCTGGACAGGTCAGGGTCCTCTACAGGGAATTGGTGACATGATGTGTAATTACTTTATGGCTCACTTTATGGCACTGGACATTGAATCAAAGCAATTTCGCTTTGGTCGGTAGGCGCCGTCTGGTCCCTGTATCCAGCTACAAAAACATCTAGCATCATGTCGCGTCAGCACCCATATCCAGACCCGAAAGGCAAACGTGTATGGAGAAAGGCACCTAACGTCCAGATCTCACCCGTCTTCCTTCCCCGTTTTCTTATTCTATCTCCTGCCGGAAGTCGGCGTTCGCCTGAAGAGGGTTGGGGGAGGCGTTTGTCTCTCCCCTTGGGCACCCCCTAGGGGAGTGAGGGTGTCAGCCCACTTGAAAAGCGATGGGGATAGGTCACGATGCAATTCCATCCTGATAGTTCTTGGAGAATTTGAATAATGGCAGACATTGACCTTAAGTCATTGCTGTTCACAGCACAACACTTTTAATGGTGTTTCCCCCTTAGTGGAGAATACTACCCCTACTGTGCATGCTGCTACATGCGTAAGTGGTACCATATTTCACAGCACAAGTATGTAATGGTTGGTTATTTCCGTTGATTCATTAGCCTAATTGCTAGCCTTGAATATTGTGCAGCAGGTAGCATTGTTCTCTCACAGTTCCTGGGCTGTACGGTTGAATCAGCCCCAGATTCTGTATGCTCGCTGCTGTTTCCGTGTTTTCAATGGCCGTTCAATCTTCTACAATATAAAGCTTTCCTTTTCAGGCGAATCAGTGACTCTAAATTGCCCCTAGTTTGTGAATGTACACTCAGTGGTCAGTTTCTTAAGCACATCTGCTTATTAACGCAAACAGCATGCCCCTCCAAACAGTGATTCATGTTGCTGAATGCATGCAGCACACTGGGTCCAGAGGTTCAGTTACTATTTGGCTAAGCATTAGAACTTCTAAGACTCACGATCTCAAACGTGGCGTGATCGCCGGTATCTGAGGTGGTGGTTTCGGCATCTCAGAAACCGCCGCCTTCCTAAGATCTTCACACGCTGTAGTGAGCTTGTAGAGGATGGTGCCACAAACGAGGACAACCGCAGCAGAACATCTAGTCGGTGGCAGTTTTGTTTGCAGAAGACTCTCATTTGCTAATGAGAGAGGTCAGAGGAGAATTGCCAGATTCATTAAAGCTATCAGGAAGGTCACAAGTGCAAAAATAACAGCTCAGACACACAACTCATCCATCCTTTAAGTGGTTCCAGAGGCAAAAGTCAGTCCCAGCTTAGTTTGCCTAATAATGTGGTCATTGAGAGTATGTGTTAGTGCTCTGTGATGGACATGCATGTCCTGCCTTGAATCCTTCTGAATTTCTATTCAGTTCTGAAATTCTGAATAGTTGGGTAGATTGTTTAATAACACTTTTTTGGGGTCTTGCTGCCTGGGCGGTACACAGATTAACATAAGCACTCAAATAACAAACACAATGAATAAGCAGAAGTATCCCTGGGGCGTGCATTTAGTACTGGGAATGTGACTTGGGTTGATCTGTGGCTTTACTTCACAGCCACTAGGATTGTATCTAAATGTGCTCATACGATTTGTTAGATTGTGGAATCCTCTTCCATACCATGTATCACTGTCACATCGACAGGAAAACATCCATTGATGACATTTCTCCTTATGTTGTATTTTAAGTGGCACATTCAACATCACACTGCCGTTTCTGGTATATAACAATTCTGCATTGCATTATGTACAGTAGAATTATGACTGAGATTATTCATGTATTAGATATTATCATCCCATGCAAGGTATACCTTGCCTTGTACCCTGTCTTTCAATGGGTCGGGCTCCACACTCACTGCATAAGCCGTTATAGACTATTGATAGATTCTATGTTATATTCAGAGGTGGATAGTTCAGGTCCGGAAAGTAAAAATCCAGACCAAGGTTTTGCTTCGACCTACCATTTGAGTCTCGGTGACTGTGACTCTTTATACTCGACTGGCTGGTTGAAACAAAACCTCGGTCCGGATTTTTGCTTTCTGGACCTAAACCATCCGCCTCTTGTTATATTCTTTAAACTTCATTTTTGAAGTACTAGCAGCTGTGTTGCTTGATTTTAGTTGTTGCTGTGGGTGTAGGTGGAGAAGTGTTGTGACATGGTGTTGAGGTATTGTCACTACAGGGCACTGATTAAAAAATCTCTGCCACAAATACATGTGGTGTAAAAGTACGGTTATCACCGTGGTTACACAATTCTAAAAACCCGCCATGCCGCGTTACTCCCTCCTGCCTCTTTGACCTTGAAGGTGGTTTTTGGGTCATAAACGTGTCCTTTAAACAACTTAACTCGTTAATGCGCTTAAGAACTTAAAATAAAAACCATAATCCCTTTCAACAAGCCACATCTGTCCATTCTTCTGGAAACCCGTAGGTTTCTGCCCCGGCACAGGGGCACCTGATTACCATTTCGGGTCCACATTGGGACACAGAGCTGTACTTCCTATGTCATTTCAGCTGCTTTTACACCAGCCGCTTTCGATGAACGCAGAAACACTGTACACTTTCCAGATATACCTTACATCTACTTTCTTTATGCTATTTGTTCCCATTTTCATAGGCCTGCCTTTCCCCAGTCATCCATTTCTTCCTTTATCCACCAATCACACGATGAAAACGTCGATTATATCCCTGCGTTCAGGGGAGTAGACTTCCACGGCAAAAGTCACTCTTCAGACAAAGGCGAAACGGCATGACATTTCCCTCAAGGAGGGCCTAACTGCAGCATGATGAAAAAGCCAGCCCATAATATGGGGTCTCATTATGCATCTACTTATTCCTGCAGAGGAAGTGAGGTGTCAGCAGCAGTTACCCCGGCTGTCAAAAACTGGCCCCGTTGTGTCAGCTTCGGACTGCATCTCCCAGAAGCACCAAAGAAGCAGCAGTCTATAGAGAGCATAAAAGGAGTGATAAATGCAGGAACTGGTCACTGTGAAAAGCCCAAACCGGTGTGTAAGGGAGTAGGAATCCACCCAGTTATGAAATGAAATGCTTAGACTTAGACTTCTGGGCCTGCTTTGTTCAGGAGAGATGTCTGATATTATCTTTGTCTAGTTCTGACGATTTTTAAAAATCAAATTCAGGGAGAGTATTTCTTGTGTACAAGCCGTTTTCAGACTGATACTGTGATTCCTTTTAAGTTGCTCTTGCAAATGCTGAGTTTTATTCATATGCTTTTTAAGTAGAAGGTAAAGAAATATATATGCAAAAGTGATATTTATCAAGGAATCAGTCGTTCCTGTTGTCCCATCCATCCATCTTCCAACCATTTTCCCTAGTCAGCAGGGTATCCCAGTTGTTCGTAATTTAAGCAGCATGATGTGTCCATTAAAGAATAAATGTTTTGCTGTTTGCACAGTACTGTGGAGAAATGGTTTTGGGAATTTTTTTGTTACTGTAATTTTTTGGTATTGTGCTTGAGTTTCATAACGTATATTTATGAATCTAAACAGAATAGTGTGGGCTTCTAATATACAGTTAATGCTGTTCATATGAAAAGCTTGAAAAACTGGTTCAAATAGATTTTCAGGGGAAGTTAATAGGGTTCAGCAAGGTATCTCGCTATCTTGAAATCGGTTTTTCAGTGCAGAACTAAGAAATTTAATGTGTTACACAACAACTGAACTACTGAAAAATACGTAGGTTGGTGTGCAAGAAGCACATTCATTTGAATGTTTAATTATCTTAAAACATTTACATTTCACTTATTCTGCAGACAATTTTATCCAAGGCAATGCACAGTTGAGAAGAAAGCAGGGTCAGATAGTCCCTGGAGCAAATAGGGGTTAAGGGCCAAGCTCAAAGGCTCAACTGTGATTTAAATTGCTGACCCTGGGATTTGAACCAGCAACCTTCCAATGGCCAGCACAGCACCCCAATCCAATGATCCAAACGCTGGTGCTAAACCAGGAGAACATGTGCACTTCACAGAGAATCGGGATTCAAAACATCAAAGCCTAGAGATGTGATGCACTCTTTCTATATATACACACTATATGTGTCTTTGAGTTCTCTGTTTAGACCTTTGTCATTTTGGCCCAGCCCTCAACTATTCCTTAAAAGGAAGAATGTTCTGATAAACTCCATCAATCATGCAACATTTCTGTTACCCATTCCAAAACAAGACACCCCTACACATGTCACAATGCATACATCACTTTGTTAACGATTCCTTTTGGAATGTGTTGTTGAAAAAATGGAAACATTCCAGAATTTCTTTGGGATTATCAATACAGGTGGTTAAAAATCAAAGTGATGTTTGTATTTATAGCGCTACCACTGTCATTTTGTCATTATTTGTCTCAAAAAGAGGAACTGCGATGAAAGACTCTACTGTGGGGAAGGTGAACGGCGCCAATAAAAGACTGGCAAGGGTTTGTCCTCGAGGTCTCCTCCAAGCTCAAGAGCGTATTTAATGCTTAATGCTGCAGCCACTCTCGGTTTTTGCCAGACATCGTGCTGAACAGATGTTTCAAGAGGGAATAGGAACCAAGTCTGCCATTATATGAAATGAAATTAAAGAATCTCCAGCTATTTAGCTGCATCCATGCCTGCAAATTGCTTGATTAAAGGTTCCTATAAATGTCAGATGGCAGAATTATGGAGAATGCTATTTTTTTGTATGTTGCCCATGGGGTTACTCGCGTTGAAAGTGATACGCTGAAATAATAAGTAGCTAGTTTACAGCAAGCACTACAGTGGCTCTAGTCTGCACTAGGTATATTTAGAAACACATTACAAATATGCACTTAATAGTACTGGATTTCTTAATGACGACAGAAATCAAGGTCAATTGAGTAATCTGCTGGAATCTAGCATAAAAAGAGAGACTGCAATAAATAGCCAAATGCTATGTTAAGTAAAAAGTATAGCTGTTATGTGGGTGATTTTTTATGATAATGATCACTTTGGTTTAGGTGAGGACCTTGGATGAAGGAGAAGAAACTCTGAATAGGGGATGTGACACTGGATACATGCATACATACAGTCTGGAAAGCTTAGGAGCAGTACAGCACTGACAGTCCAGTTAAACGCTCTTTGGGTCCGTAGGACAGACTCAAAAATAAATCGCTATTACTCTCTTGGTTTAGGGACCTGATGGGAGATAAGCGGACACCAAAAATGGCACCTTTATAATTTAAACGGAGCCCCAGTCTGGTCCTGTATATTATGTAAAAATAGCTGGGGAAATCCAGCACCATTTCAGTGGACTGTCTGTTATCACAACACTAGGGACATTTATAGGGGTGGGGCCACAGGGCACTGGCCGCAGCTGATTGGCTGATTGGCTTCCAGTGCAACATCCCCCTGTCACTCACTGATTCAAAGCATATCATTGGCTAATGATCAGGTTACTATCTGCTCTTGCTACAAAAATTATGTCAGGAGTCAAGAGACGTTCAAAAAATGAGGTGTTGTCAGCATTTAAATATGGGTCATTTTTAAAAGGCATCTCGTGTGGACGATGGTCTGATCTACAAAGAGATCTGCAGATAGGCAATGTGAATGTATGAGTACACATCAGTGACTGTGATACCAAAATGGTATTTTCATGAAGGTTAAAGACATTGTTATCCAATCAGATCCTGGACAGGGGTCACATGGGTCCCGGGCGTCCCTGGCAGCAGAGGGCACAAAGCAGAGGTTACATTCTGGTGAGGGTTTCAGCATCACAAGGCACATGCAAATACACTACAAGCAATTTAGACACCAGTAATCCTAACATGCCTTTGGACTGTGGGAGGAAGCGACTGAGGCATATGAAAAACATCAGAGGTGTTTTGTTTATGTTCACTTTTCAGCTACCTCTAAAAAATTATGATTCCTGACTTTCATCCGTAAATCCACCTGTATCACAAATGCATACTCTGCCAAAATCTGTTTGCCTTCACTCCTGGTTGCTGCAGCATTATGAGACCCAAGCTCTCATCCTGTCTTGCCTCAGGTCATGTTTGTGCTCAGTAAAATGAAGAGAGAGTGACATGAAAAGAGCATAAAAAGAGCACATTCACTTACCAAATGTCTGCAAAATCCCCCAGCTGCTGCTCCTCATGGGGGTATCGAAGCTTTGCCATTTTTACTTGGTCTTCTTTGTTCTGTATGTGCTGAGCCCTAAAACTGGGACTCAAGGTCCATTACATGTTCTGCTGCCCCGAGTGACCAGCTGCATCCCACAATGCACCCTGATTTCCCTGCTCGCATGCTGCATCATTGAAAAGTCAAACTGACATCATAAGTCGATAAGTCGGCTGATAAAATTAGGGCCCAAATTGACCAACTCTCTCAGCCTTTCCGCGAAAGATAAACTTCAACAGGCTTTGTTAAAGGGAAACAAAAATGATCGTTTTCCAAGGTAATAGATTTTATCGACCGGCACATGACACGGTGAAATTTCAAATCGTGTTAATAAGCCAGTGCTGATAACTTCTTCATAATAGTGTTACAGTACAGTTTAAATTAAAAAGCAAGATTAATAGTTTTAGGGGGATTCTCATTTGACTCAGTTCTTTGAAAGAAGTGCAGGAAGTAGCACAGGAAAGGGACAATATGTGTGGATTTTAAAGTCACAGGCGGGAGTTTGCACACTAATGGGGAAGGGGTGACATTATGCTCGTGCGAGGGGGTGACAGCTTACATTTAACACGTTCCCTCCTCCCTTCTTACACCCTAGAATGGCATACTCTGTGTCAGAGAGAAAAAAGCGCCTAGAAGGAATTGTGGTTTGTACCTCACTACAGTCACTTTTAATATATTTAACATATTTAATATATTTTAATCAACCTCATTATCATAATGAGCAGTGTGTAGGACTTGGCTGAAAACATGTCAAAACATTTTTGTTGCCGCGATGAGAGCAGAATGCACCCAGTGATAAATTACTGCACAGCACCGAGGATGTATCTGTATATCTGAGAAAGAAAGAAAGAAAGAAAGAAAGAAAGAAAGAAAAAGAAAGAAAGAAAGAAAAAGAAAGAAAGAAAGAAAGAAAAATGTTCTCTCATCTCATCCGGAGATAGGTATAGCATAGTCTGGGAATTAATCTGATCTGATAACCTGGCAATTCTGACAGGATTTTCTTTTGATTCGGAGAAAACAATAGACTGGAGGATATTATGCGACGACAGCACAATAAAGCGTATTTGTCATGGTAGTTGACATCTGCCTCTAATATGATGTTTCCCGCCAGTCCTCTGATCTCCATCCGATATAAACATAAGCATGACGTGTGTGGCGGATTTTTTTAACAAAAGTCTCTTATGATCTGTAGGGTGCCGAAAAATAAATAGAAAAAAAGTCATTGGGATGCAAGTAGCTATGAATCAAAATAATACTTATTCCAGGAAATGGATGCAGGCATGCCGTTGGCCTTCACTCTCACTGTGTCACATGTGGCTTTTTCTGACTAAAGGAATTTTGCAGTATTGTGCTCCAGTGCTCCTTTAAAGTAAGAGTAACCTCCAGTACCTAAGAGTGTGGACTTGGCCTGACCCTAATGATGTTTCCCAATTCATCCCAACAGTGATCAAACAGCCATTCCAAGCCTGCTGTCAGCATGAGCTGAAACAAAGGTTTGTGGGAGTTTTACTTCCACAAAAATGTTCTGAGGGCAGGATAAATAAATGATTGGTTCAGAGAGATAACCAATCAGATTGTAGAGGAGGTAAGTCTAAGCAACTAGTGGAGGAAGGACCAAGACATCCAGTTGGTTGGTCCCACCTCCTCTAATTGTTTGGACCCACATCCGCTACAATCTGATTGGTTCTGATCTCTCTGAACCAATCATTTATTTATCCTGCCCTCAGAACGTTTTTGTGGAAGTAAAACTCCCATGAGTGAAACAAAGAAACTTACAAAACAAGTTTTCTGTGTGGCTTTTGTTGACATTCCAGTCTCCAATACTCCCCCATAGTTTATTTCTCATCATACAAAAGCACTAATGTCACATTTAAAGGGCATCTTGAGTCCCTCTGTGAAATTAAAAAAGAAAAAAAATATTTTTTTTTATAGTACAATAGAGGAGTGTTCATGTAATATACTGAATTATTGAATGAGCTTTTCATTTCTTAAAAATATGAGTGCATTTGATCAAACCTATTTGAATTCAGTCCCTGAAGTGTTACTAATCAATACTCCTAATCAATACTCCTAATCAATACTACAAGCATACTTCTGCTTGAAATGTGAGTGTGGCATCACTCTGTATTTTGGACAAGATATGAATTCACAGTAGAGCTCTTTAGTTATTATACTGGCAGTTTTTTTTTTGTTTTATGGATCATGGCGGTCAAAAATATTACCTTCTGTGGTGAAACTGGTGAACGGATTCAATTCTTCATCGAGATAGAAAAGAGAAGAAATGATTCTGTTCACTGCGGGTGGTGTCGATAAGACCTCAAAGACTCTCCTTAATTAGGCCTCGTTTGGGAGACAATGCGCATAGTCGGCAAGTCGAGTCACATAGATGTTTGAGAGGTTTGGTGTAACGCTGCAATCAGTTCAAAATTAAGCTGTCAGGGTGCATTTCCCACTTGACCTAAAAAAGGGGGAAAATGGTTGCTATTGGGCAATTATCCCCCAATTTCCACTGATTCCTCGGTTAAAGATTCTGTCGGACTCTCTGTGGCAGCCCCGTGCCTGCCACGGACTGGCTGATGTGCCCGTCGCAAACTTACACAGCCATCAATCAGCCGTCTCTGCACTGAGGCTAACGTGGAGCCACACAGCAGAGCACAGCACCAGCCACAGGACCTGGGGCAGCAGGCAGCTTCTCGCAGGCACCTGACAGGCTCCAAGGATCCCTCATGCAGTAATCATCCGAGGCACCCTTAGCCAATCATCCGAGGCACCCTTAGCCAATCATCCGAGGCACCCTGAGCCAATCATCCAAGGTGCCCTTAGCCAATCATCTGATGCAGCCCAAGCCAATCATCTGAGGCACCCCTAGCCAATCATCCGAGGCACCCTGAGCCAATCATCCGAGGCACCCTGAGCCAATCATCCGAGGCGCCCTGAGCCAATCATCCGAGGTGCCCTGAGCCAATCATCCGAAGCACACTGAGCCAATTATCTGAGGCACTCTGAGCCTTCCTTCGGAGGCTGAAAAATGCTATCGTGGGACTTGATTTGAGCTGCAGCAATCGATGTTGTTATTGTTCACAAAAGCTATGGTAAACAAATCCAGGGTTAAAGCTATTTGCTAATAGAAGTAGCTGAAACTAAGCCTTTTTGAAATGTGAAATGAGCGGAACTAAATAATAATAATACAATTAGATGCAATGAAATCAGAACACTTAATGTTTTTTCAGCAGTGGCTATGGAAGGATGCTTTCACTAAGTGTGCACACTGAGGTTTCATGACAGAGTTAGCCATCGCCTCTGCCATAGGCCAGAGACATAGCAGGGAGCAATAAAATAAATTTACACAAATGGGAATAAATGACAGTACTTAAAGCACAATAACAATACTCAACCCCAAAACCCTACTTGAATGTAAACTGAAACTTAAATAAAAATGAAGGCAACCAAAAAAAATAAGAAATCAAAATGATAGTAATAGCCAGCCCAGCTGATCTTAAAGAATGCTTTATCCAAGTAATCTGTTCAGGAGGCCCTATTGGTATCACGTATCAGGTGACATTCTGCTCCATTTGTCCTGAACCCAAACTCAGCCCCTAGCCATCATCAGATCCTCTAACCCAGTCTCGCACATTAAGTGCTTACTATGCTTGGTGCCTCCTGGCACCATGCTGTCCTCTATAGTTCTTCCAATCCCCACAAGTCCTTCCAGGTCAGAGGGGTGAGGAAGAAAGTGCCCAAACACAAAGAGTCGACCTCGCCTCCGGCTCCCTTGCAGTAACTACGGCTGACAGAGCTGTAAAGCACCTCAGACTAATTCTGCTGTGAAGGCATGATCTTCTCATTATTTATGCTACCATAGCTGTGGAGTCGTTCCTTCTACATCGTCAGCTTCTATATGATCCCCTTCGACCCCTCTTTCCTTCGAATGTACAGTGCCAGTCAAAAGTTTGGACACGCCAAGCCGCCTACAAAGGACAGTGATAGTGTCGCATCACATGACATAACCACTAGACCTAAACACAATAGAAGTGATTTTCGAGGAGTTTGACCAGAGAGTGAAGGAAAAGCGCTCAATGAGTGTTCAGAACAGCAGGGTCAGCCAGTCCCTGGAGCAACTGGGGTTAAGGTCCTTGCTCAAGGGCCCAGTGGAGGCATCACTCTGCTGACCCTGGGATTTGAACCAGCAACCTTCTGAGCCCCAACTCACAGAGCTGCCCCCCAGCATATAAATTTTTTTCTTTAATACTTTTTTGGTCAGTACCTACTCCATATATGTTATATTATAATTTTGATGTCTTTATAATTATTCTAAAATATAGAGTACAAATAAACCTTTCTATGGGTATGTGAGTCCAGACTTTTGACTGGTACTGTATGTTATTTGCAACACAATATTTTGTCTGACATGGTTCCATAGGAACTGTGAGCAGAGTAGATTGCCCAAGGCAGAAGGATGCACGGGCTTCGGAATGCAAGGCTTGTATTGCAAATTGGGTCTAATACAGGCGATGATTCATCTACCATCTTTCAACATGCTGTCAAGTCAATCTAATTTTAACAAAGTTAAAACAGAAACTTCTCCAGAAGCATTTCTTCGGCTAAAGCACTTGGCAAAAGTTTGACACAAGTCAGACATGGAAACCATGCAGAGCGATATGCATATCTGAGGAATATTCACGTCAATGTACGATGCCATGTCATGAATTCCCAGCATACAATAGCACAATGCTCATTTTCTCTGGATCATGGTGAAACATGGACGGTTCAGGTTGCTGTTCTGCAGCAAACAGATGCTCTTCTTGGTGGGGCATTTGATTATATTCCTCTACATACCTGTTTTTTTCACCATTGAGTCTCTACTAGCTGTCAACTCAAAGATTATTTCAGGTTTTTTTTTTTTTTTTGCTTTTTTCCCCACCATGTATCATTTCAGGAGCTCAGCTGCTAGCTGGATAGGCTAATGCTTTAGCCAGCAGGACATCACAAGATGCTCATTAGTGAGCAACAGGCCCCAATTGGACAAAATGTGAATTTAAACCCTACAATTGGAGACTATACCTCTTCCCATATTCTATCACATTCTACACCAGCTCTTACTGCTGGTATAACCCCACCTTCCTGTAACCACCCATGTGATGGGGGCCTGTTAGCAAGCTGGGACCACGCTAGGTGATGTAATGTTTGCAGTATGGAGCGATGGGGGGGGTGGATGGCGGTGGGATAAACAGATTTCGAACCCCCCAGAGAGGTGCCAAGAGATAAGCCTGGAAAATCGCTACTAAAATGTAACCCCTCCGGTGCCCCCACCGCAGAACATTAAGGTCATGTGACGAGCGACGTACCACCGTGTCACCGCCGGTGTTCTCAGTGACCCCCACGCCACAGGTATCTCAGACTCTGTTTGTATGCTGGCTTTCATTCCGGCCTAGTCCCTGATATTAATTGCTTTTTTTAAAGTCGCTGGTCTTCTGTGTTGTTCATATCCAGAGATTCCCTCAACATCAGTCAGGTAAAGATGCAGTATAACGGTCATGTGCACACGATACTTAAATGTATTTAATCATCTGTGACATAAGAATTTTAGCGTGTTCCTCAGAAACTTGAAATTATATACCATTACAGAATGATACACGAAAACGATGCAATTTAGATTCAGCAAAGGTCTATATGTATGCTGCCCTTCAGGAAGTCTTACCCCTCAACCACCAACCTTTGAACCAATCAGATATGAGGTGAAATTATAACGCCTGTTTGAGTGGCCTACTTACACCTCCGTTTAATCCTCTGCCTTCTCCTCTCTACTTACAGGGATGGCTGACTCACCCGAATCTCCTACCAAGGGCCCCAGCTGGGCTTCAGCCTGTTCCCGACACTCGCAGAGTCGCCGTGGAGATGCAACGCTTCCTCTGGCCGCCTCGCACTCCGCACGCCGAGTTCCGTTCGTATCCACGGCGACGGGCGCGCACCTGAAATACCAGCGTGCGGCTATGGATGCCTGTTCCCATTCAAACTCAGGTGCCTTGCCTTGTTCCCACTTTCCCCTGTAGACTTCTATCAAGACACAGACAGCCGTGAGCACTTCTGAAACACCCCAATTAGAGGGAATGCTTGTACGGGGGGGCGGGGGGGAGTCAGACGTTCTCCTCTCCTCTTTGAAATGCTTAACGAAAGCAAAAGACAGTAGGAACAATCAACTTTGGGTCTTGAATCGAGGAGGAAGCAGTCAAGGTCAAACACTCTGGGTTCAGGATAGGGTGGGCTAGGAGATTTTCATCAACAGCATCGGAATTGCAAACCCCAATCTCAAAGATGACTAAAATGTAACAGAACAGGATTCCCAAACTTTTCTTTAACGTCCCTGAGTTTTGGAGCCTCCATCTGACAATCAAACTCCAACGGGCGTGTATGCAAAGACAAAACCGGTTCAGGGAACAATCTTTCCTGGCACACTCACTACGAGTGCTAATACAAATGGCAAAATTAATATCTTAATCTCATAGCAAAAAGCACAAATGAAAACTCAAAGTGCTGAGGAAACATACGGCACCGGTCAGAAGCTTGAACACACCTATTCATGAAAGGTTTAATTGTACTATTCAAAATTTAAACTGATTAAATCGGAAGTACAAGATTGCATGGTAGGTCCAGGGTCTGTTTTTGATCACTGACAATCACATGAAATTCCTCAGAACAACCCCCCCTGCTCGGCAAATTTAAGTCAGCGAGACTACCCCGGTCAAAAGTCTGTGCATTGGGTAAGTGGTTGGGGAAGATGGATGGATGGATGGATGGATGTTCTAAATTAAAAAATGAAATACTGTTGCATCACTATCAAGTTGCCGTTCTTGTCTGGCTGTATTCACCCCTAAAAACAGCCTTCTGTGAAAGTCACAGCTTGGTGGCCCCGTTTCAGTTTGTCACGCTCTGGCTGGCAGTGCTCCCCCCGCGCACTGTGGTCCCTTAGCCCCCCCGTGTCCATAACCTTGCAACTGGATACCTGGCCGGCCCCCGGCAGCAGAGCCAGCTCCCTCCCCC
>JAODKC010000047.1:8716594-8746009 GCA_026777985.1 Mormyrops attenuatus | reverse complement strand
ACGGTGTGGCCTCAGAGGGTCAGAGTTCACTATTCCCGACATGTCCTGCATAAAAACCGCCCCCCTCCTCCCCCACCCCCCACCCGCTTCCACTCCACTGCAGCCCACCCCACCGCTGAGACGTTCATGTCCGCAGTTGACCGATGGCAAACAGCTCTGACTGATTCAGTTGCCGTGGCATTTCTCCCTGTCCATGCATTGCAGTCTGTGTGACGTTGGGGGGGAGGGGTCAGGCGGTGCATAGAAGTAGCCATATGTGCAGGCAGGGCCATTTGCCCCTACAGATGGCCATCTCCTTGGCACAGCGGTCAGTGGCTTCTGACTAGGGAGCTGTCCCTAAGTCTCTCTCTCTCTCTCTCTCTCTCTCTCTCTCTCTCTTTCTCCCTCTACATTTACATTTCATCATTCATCCAGTCCTCTCATCCAGAACGACTTTACCATGGCGGCAGGCTGCGTGATCCCTTGCTGCTTTATCCCCATGAAGGGTGGAGGTGAGGAGGAGTCCAAGGTCCCGGGGAGGGGGGACCACGCCCTGGACAGGACACCATTCTGCCATCCACGGGGCACGCGCCAGCCCACACACAAATATTAATCCGGCTGCAATTTCGGGAGAGCAAATACAACCAGGGGAGAGATGGGGGGGTGACACAGACACTGGGACAGCATTCAAACTCCAGATGGCCAGTCTCAGACCTGGAGCTGTAACAGCGCCACCACATGGCAGGACGCCTCAAGTGCAATTAATGATACAATTAATGGATCTTTAGTTATGAAATTTTAAACCACACTTTAAGGTAGCGTAGTATTTAAGGGTAGAGTCTTAGAGTATCTGAGCAGATATTTAATTACTGCCTACACTGGATAAGCCTTTCAGGAGAATCCCGAGATCCTAAAATCGCCAACGTCTGCTAATAAACCAAATGATGCGACACAGAAACCTGCCCCCTCATTGCCCTGGCCTTCTGCCATACCGGGAGGAAGGCAGAAGGGTGACCGTTCCCCGCGGCTCGCCGTCTGGACCCTGCCTTTTTGATGGAGCGGCCTGCCCGTCCACGGTGCCCATCAGCGAGGCCGTTAGCTTCCGTGACAAAGCGCGCTGCTCCAGTTAAGCGCTGTTTGATGGGCGGATGGGGGGGGGGACCCACCCATATGTCAGTGTATCTGTGAGTCCCCAAGCACTGTAACTCTGAACCATTCGCTTGATGTTTTGTATCCTTCTTGGAAACAAAGGCATTGCGGACCTGTGCAGAGTGAGATTGAAGGTGTCTTTGAAGCCTTACATCATCCCGTTGTGACTTTACCGACGTCTTCAATAAGATACATCATCCAGGACAAAGGGCCACTAAAAAACAAATGTGAATCACATGCCATTGTGATACTCAAAGTCCATGTCGAAATCCTGGATTTGCAACACAGAGGCAGGGAAGTTAGTCATCGCTCTTCATTGAGAGAAACGTGGCACTTTCACCGCTTCCATAACAATGAGTCCCAGTCCAGGTGAGCAGTGAAAGATTTCTATCAGACATAATGATTCACTCTTGTTCCATTCAATTACATCTCATGAAATATTTAATGGAATCCCTCCCCTATTTGCAAGGGGCAGGAGAACAGCTATCTTGGGGCATTTACATGTCAGCTCATAGTTAATCTTCATTATGATTCCAAACTGCTGCGTCATTGCTCAAGGCCTCTCGTTGGCTACCTGTTAAGCGGGTGCTGTGATTCAATTGGACGAAATCAGGCACTGTACAGTACAGGATGAATGCCGTCAGCTAAATCTGAGGTTCATGTAGTACGGCGGAATTTGTTTGCAACGTCCGTATATTAGCAGCATCACTCGCGATACAAAGTATGCATTTTTAATTATGAAAAATGACACTGATTTGTCACAAACTGTTTTCAGTTAGTTATATTGCGAAACAGGGTTGTTACTTATGTGAACTATCAGTACGGGTGCCCAAGTGTTTACAAGCAAATCGAGCAACTGGAGAATGTTGATGGAAGGGGATTAATTAGTCTGTGACTTCTGCCTTGGTGCTGGTTAATATAATTATTAATGAAATATATTTGAACGCTTTTTACTTTAAAGAGTCGCATTCCTCACCATGCAGAGAACACAAGCAAGGTTCTAATTCCTGAGAGGCACCCCGATTGTCTTAGAGTGACAGGAAGCACACATACATAAAGCTAATCCGGTTAGACACATCTGGGACACATCTGCCGTACGGTACAATCTAAAGCTATACCACAATCATGCCCACAGGTATACTCTGATAGCCAGCAAAGACGACTCGAAGACTCACACACACTCATATACACACACTTACACAAAGTACCCTTCATTAAATACAAGCTCAAACTTTATTGAGACCATATCCATACTATATTTATTGTGCTCTAATGTCACCGGAAGAGTTGACTCAGCCTTCTAAATGCCAAGTGCCTTGAGATATCTGGATGTCCTTTGGCATTTTATTTTACTTTAATTCTTATCACACTACAGGAAACAAGTAGTAAACAGAATCAGATGCTAGCTAACTGCGTAAAATCAGTGTAGCTTCACTGTGTAGACGACAGCACTAACTGAAATGTGAGCAATATTATGATATTTTAAATCTTGCCTGATAATGGTTAACGTTAACACTTATCTTTAAGTCTGAATTTGTGTCACATGCATCGAGCGAGGCACATCGTCGGTCAGTATAACTACCCCGCACACTAATACACTGTTTATAGCCATACACAAAACAAGGTGTAAGAGCTGTTGTTAAACAAGACAATAATTCTTTTTTTTTCCCACCGAAGCGCTTGTGGTAAACATTGTAGAAATGTGTTATGGCGCTTGCACATGCAGTAAGGTGACATTTTATTTGCACGTCACCATGGTGAACGCAAACCCGGGGAGAAGCTTTCGGCTTTGTCTCCCGGAAGATTTGCTACACATCGGGCCTGGGAGATTTCGTCACCCTGACAGTCAGTCTACGAAGGAGAGGCGCTAATTGCTGCGGGATCACAAGCTCTCCTCCCGGGACCTCTGTCAGCGGGGCGCTGCTGGGGAGGTGGGAGGTGGGGGGGTCTTTCTTCTCTTCATCAGAATGAACAAACAGCAAAACAAACAAAGGCTGTCTCCCTCCCCCGCATGAATGTGTGATAATGAAAACAAGGCCCACGCTACCGATCTACTCGCTAACCGGCAGCTGCGCTCTGCATGTCAGAGTTTCTCCAGGTGTCCGCCATTAAGGTGATGTCACCTTATGGAGGCAGGGCAGCGGTCTGGGGATTTAGAGGTACAGGTGGGTTGGTTAACGGATAAATTGACGTTATAGCCCCCAAGTAACCCTGTTCAGATGTGATCTGTGCATTGCATATTCTGCAGTTTACACTTGCATGTACACGCATGAACATTTCACATGCACGTCTTACCTATTTCCTCGCATTGCTTGGTCAATGTTTGACAACGAAGAGGCCTCATTTGTAGTGAAGACAATTCACCTAAGAACTAAATGCTCGTAAACCACATCAGAAGCACCGCTATGGACATAAATAAAGCCGTGTGTATTTTTCTATGGCTGCCTCGAAGACTTGTGCTAATCGCGGCGAGGCAGGCCCGGAATCCCTCAGGATTAGCATTGTTTATTACTATTGGCAACACTGGCGGGAGTAGAGGCAAAGCCCCGCCCCCCTGGCAGAGTTCTTCAGAGGCAGGTGTGCCTCATGACTTGTAATGGGGGCAGAATTTCATTTTATAGCGTTACACTTGTGTGTAGCACTAAAAGAATAACAAATGGATCTCTATCCCTTGGGATACATCGCATAGAGATGTTCCCTCACGCCAAGTAACCCCGCATGCTGGTATTATTGTGGACCCTCCATTATCGAACGTTCTTCAAAGTTAATAAATACACTGTATGTACAAGCATGCCTCTGCTAATCTCAGTTGAATCCTGATGCAGAGAAGAAAAAAAAAAAGACTTGATTGTACACCTATAGTACTGACGCCGATGCTCTCATGGAATTATCGTGGAAATTGCAGAAAATAACGGTTCCCAGGTTTCTGCATGTGGTTTCATCTGAAGGTTCCACAAGGCTTTGATAGCTCTCTTTTTTTCCAAGGCAACTGTAAGGGTAAATCATAGGATCAGAATTCCCAGGTCTTCAAAAGACAATAATGCACACAACATCTGCTGGCCTCAGTCTATACTTTAAAGAACTTCCAAGGTCCCTGGAGAGGCATTGATTGAAGTCAAGAAGGAGCATGTAAGCGACTAAAATAGAGGATATATGATCCTAAAAATGGCCAGAGGATGTGGGGATGACATCCAGGATCTGTGTATGGTATTTGAATGCACATGCTGAATTTATGTACAGCATACCTAGAGCTTTAACCTAATTTTCAGAAGCTGGGTTTGAGAACGCAAAGACGGTTAATGACTCATGGGAAAAGAAAGGGGCCGAGGTCTAACTAAAAAAAAAACAAAAAACTGATAAATACACAGACCTGGTGTTTGCGGCAGGTGGGAACCAGGAAAAATCGATAAAGCTGATTCCAAGAGGGGAGAACGGAGAAAGAAAGGCCATCAAACTTTTTCATTCAGACAGGCCCACAGTGTACCAAATCATGGCTATCCCCAAAGGACTGACAGTTATTTCCTCATATTTCGAATAAGAACGAAAGTTCAGGACAAAGTGAAAACCTTTTGCTATGTTCCGGAAACGTCCATGGTCAAAGTTTAAAGCTTAGGACCAGGGACGGAAATTGAATTGAGGCGTTGAGTTGGGCCCTTGCTGGGTGCCCCATTGCATTTCCTGTGCCACCTGAATCTCAGGGCACCAAGGAAAGGGCTCAATAAAGAAAGAGGGGTACTAAAAGCTACTGAGTGAGCGATCTGCTCCCTCTGAATTACTTCTTTCACAAAGCTCTACAGACATACCCCATTGTGGCTTACGTTAATACCATGGCATTTCATATCTCCAAGGCTGTTGTCAATGGCAACCTAGAGAACTGTTGACTGTACCATATCCCAAGGCTGTCCATCACCCTGATCACAGCGTGCCAGATTCTCGTGGATGCTGCGGTCCGTCTGGGAGTATCAGATGAGCGTTCAAAATTTATGTTTAACAATACGCGGGATTAGATTCTTCACTCTTTCGCCTAAGAGTAATATTACCCTCTCCTAGTTTATGGAATTACAAAGAAAGCCATAATGTATCCCCTACAAATGATAAATGTATTTCCCCTGTAATTTAGCACTAAAGCAAGGTAGATATAATTATATTAATGCTGTAATGCTAACGCAGGTTAAGAAAAAGCCAGGACTAAATCAGAAAATGCAGAAATGAGATTTTCAAAATAATCTTGCTGTGGTTACCGCATAAACAACTCTTAGTTCTTAGTTCTAAGATGTTTTTTTCTTCTATGTGTGTGGTTTCCTAATCTCATTTTTAGCTACTTTACTGAAGCTATAAGAGCAGAGTTTTTGATTTGCTTCGTTTATCTCCCGCGCACGGCTCAGGTATCATGCTTTTGTTTATATTTGTAAGGCCCTTGTCCAAACTCAAATTTTAACAGATATTTGAGGTATTTGTGAAATTTAATAACCACAAGCTTTATTTGCCCACGTCGTTACTGTCCCAGTTCCTGGAACTGGTCATGTTTACCACGTTAACATATAAGACATCAGAAAGACAGAAAAACCAGTAAGCCAAGCTTTATAGGGGGGGCCACTGCGTATGAGGGCGGTGCAGCAGAGATTAACACTGATTAACGGTTTATTTCTCTGTTTTTTTGGGGGACAGCTTCAGAGGATGATTGTGCCTTGTTAGAACTCGAGTGCCCCATAACCGAGATCTACAGTATGTCTCCGTTTCACTTTTGGGCTTATCCATCACCGTCGTGCCCTGGGTACAAGAATACGTGGGTACATATCCATCGCCCTATCAATAGCCTTTGTCACATCCCATGCAGGGAAAAGTCCAGAGCAAGCATATTTAAAATTGAATTTTATCCTCCATCGACTTTATGAAAGGCTCACGTCTGATCTATGTCCCTAAACGCAGCCAGAGAGGCTCGGCCACGTAATCCTGCTCCATCAGGCCGCCGACGTCCGCCTGACAGCACTCGCCGATATCCGAATGTCGGCTTTATTCCCCTCAAAGTCACAGGGAGTCGACGGGCCAAGCAGAATGCCAGAGCAGTGAAAGGCGAATTGTTTGAAGACGTGCATGGTTGGGGCCACGGATATGTGCCTTCGAGTTGGTTGGAGATTCTGGAACTCCTTAGTCATAGACTGTGGTATGCATCTGAATGAGGGGGGGGGGACATAAAGTCATGTGCACATATCTGCTTTGTTAGAAGTTCTTGTGTAGGTCCTGCTCCAATACTGCTCACACTTGTACCAGGGCACTCATTAGAAGCTCAGCCCAGCTGCACTTACGCCTAGGCGACTCCCTGACAGCAAAGAAGTTTGCAATGTGCTATTTGCTTCACTTGTCTGCTAAATGTGAGACATTGATGCAATGTTTGCTTTTGAAAAACTCAGATATAACCTTGTTGTTTTTTTTTTTTTGTGAAAAAAAAAGCATATAATTCAGGTCTTTATTAAAAAAGTTTGATCAGTTTGCATTATTTGTAGGTAATTTTTTCATGATTTTTCCTCACTGCATTCTCAACGATGCTCCAAAAGTTACTCAGGCAGGGACTTGGGTGGTCTCCCCAGTTCCGTGGTCCATGTGTTTAATTGCAGTAGTCAGGGTATGTTACAGCCAATGGGGCAGCATCTGTGTTCAGGGCGTGTGGTGGCAGATAAGTCAACACGCTGCAAATTCAGAAAACGCATGCAGAACGAGAAATGCCGCAAATATCACAGAGTCACAACACAATGGAAGTTTCCAGAAGGGAAAATGAAATAAGAAGGATCATTATTTATGGCTGGGTGGTATACTGAATGTTTACGGCATATCGATACATTTTCAAAACGAGGTATAGGATGACACAATACCATTTATATCGACATCACTTTTATCGTGTGTTAAAATTAGGGCTCTATTAAAGACTCTATTAAAGACTATTGGTCTCTTTTGACTAGAGACCAATAGTATCCCTTCGTAGCTGTAAGCAAAATGAGAACTTCGCCTGTGACGTTGCACAGAATCCAAGAATTCACAGGTAAAATCAAACCACTCAGCACCTCACAAGGAATTATTGATATTTGGTTAATTTCATATTAAATCATTGCCAAGCAACTCACATGTTAAAAATATTGCAAGTCGCAATACTTGTTTTATTTTGTTGAAAGCTAATACCTTAAAATAAAGATCTTCCCAGATATTAAGTAGATTTTCATTGGTAAACAGGCTTCTGTTTTTGGAGCAACTAAGAGTTTAGCATATACCTATTACACTGGCTGCTGTTGTGTTGTTCTCCAGATAGCCAGATGGAATTGTTCTGAGTGAGACATCTTGTCATGATGTTAACTGATGAATTCATGGTAATTTAATCTTGGGTGTAACAGGAGCCCTGAGCACCATCACACTTCTGCTGCAGGTTGAAGATAAGACCTACATGTATCCAAAACCTCCACATCTCAACAGGTCACCCCTGCGTTGGCGCAACCGATACATATTACGAGAGGCAGACGTAATTGGAAAAGATGCACCTGACCTGAAAGGTTCCGTTTGTGAGGTGGGCCAACCAAAACAGGCCAAGAGTTGCCGCTCTACAGTTTCTTGTGCATGCCTCTGACGGGTGCCCATGGATGGACAGAGGTCAGATGGCCATTTAACCCAAACCCACCCTTTCAGCACTCAGTCCAGGTCATCTGATCTTAACTCAACCAATGTACAGTATCAAGACCAGAAACCACGTATACCAGAGCAGCACTAATGAAGATCAGTAGAACAAAAGGCCCACAGAGAGTTAACAGTCAATGATTCAACACATATCCATAATTAAACAGAGTTTTTTTTGGACAATATCAGCTTGAGATGCAGGGCTTCTTGTGCTCTTGGGTGCCAGATGGTGTAGCTGTTAAATAGCTGGACTTACATGATTGATGAATGAAGTCCTAGAAGAGTAGAGCACATGTTGTCCAGGCAACAGACAGTGCAGTACTTAAGTCAGGGGTGGGGAAGCTGTTCCATTGAGGGGCCGGTGTGGGAGCAGGTTTTATTGATGACCTCTCAGTCAGCCAGTAATAAAGCAGTGGTTCTCAACTCCAGTCCTGGGGACCCACTGTTATTGGCTGATTGTGAGGTCATCCCAAAAACCCAGACCGGCCCTCCATGGAACAGCTTCCCCACCCCTGACTTAAGGTCTAGTAAAACAGTAGTTACTAGTTCAAAGCCCAGGATGGACACAGTTGTTGTATTCTGGAACGGGAAAGGTACTGAAAAATTTCTCCACTAAAATATCAAGTTACATAAAAGGGTAAAGCAGTAAATATCAATGGGGTAAAGGCATCAGATAAGTAAAAGGAATATAAAGCACAGTGCCTAAATCTGCTGTCTGAGTGGGCAGACTGGTAAGCTATGCATGTCAGTGATGACATAAGCATTCGTTTAAAAAGCCTGTGCATAACTGCAAAGTCTAAAAACTCATCGGATGCATTATTGATCATTTGATGCCGGGTTTGAGTTTGCAGCTGGACAAGCTTACAGCGGGTCCGCCGGGAATGGTGTCTGCCCGCGGTTTGGAAGTGGTGACATTTACATGTCTGGTCGGTTCTGGTTGACAGCAGGGTGTTTAGTATGTGGGATGAACGTGACATTTGGGCAGATTAAGGGGCCGTCCGATTCTGCTAATCATTGTGCAAATGGCAGAGCACAGATGCTACAAACGCCCAGCCCCCGCCCCCATCTCTTTCAAAAATCCTCCAACATAAACTTAGAGCTGCCATGACACATCTGTCCTAGCAGTTGGTTAAATTCAGTTGAGGGTCACTTCCTCTTTTGTAAACAATTACTTAAGAAGGCTGCAGGTGTACGGAAAACAGCAACAGATGGTCTTTCAAAGAGACACGGTCAAATTCTGCTGCAAGTGGAAATCCTGAAGGAGTTGAAAAGCAAAGACCAATGTATTTTAAGATTGAATTAAATTTTAAATGCGTATTAAACATTGCTTCTAAGCACTGATTGGTTCCAACTGACAACCATAAAACACTTACGCTTTTAAATGCACTCCGTGGCCACGTTATGAGGAACCCTTTGTAGTCTCAGGTAGGACACACTTAGTCTTTATAACCATTTCTGTGGTTGGCATGTTGCGTGTTCATAGAAGCCTTTTATCTTTTAGCTTTCTAGCGGTTATTTGTGCACTTGTGGGTTTCCTGTTAGTTTTAATGAGTCTAGTCATTTTTCTCTGACCTCTCATTAACAAGGTATTTTCAGAAACAGGACTATCACTGACTGGTGGTTTCTTTGTTTTTTGCACCATTTTCAACTTTAAATCAGGGCTGGCCCTGGGTGTTCTGGCGAGATTCTGACAAGCGCTATAGGACGGGACGGCCCTGCTCCAAATCAGTGCACCTGAAACTCACAACCCTGTTGGTATGCTGGGTACACCATGCTTGGCTGTTTGGAGGAGCAGGCTATTGGGGTGAGGAAATAGGAATACAAATAAACAGACCACTGAGTGTCTGTTATATGTGTGTGTATAAATATCACCATATTCATAGATATACTTATATGTTATATATAAATATTTTGCAAGGTAAAAAACCCATTGAATGCATGAAATGATGCCACGTTTTAGTTTGTAGCTGGACAAGCTTGTACTATATATATATATTTTTTTTTTTTTCCGCAAGTGGTGACCCAGGTGAAAAGCAAATCTACCTATCTATCTATCTATCTATCTATCTATCTATCTATCTATCTATCTGTCTGTTTGTCTATCTATCTATCTATCTGTCTATCTATCTATCTGTCTGTCTGTCTATCTATCTATCTATCTGTCTGTCTATCTATCTGTCTATCTATCTATCTGTGTCTGTCTGTCTATCTATCTATCTGTCTGTCTATCTATCTATCTGTCTATCTGTCTATCCGTCTATCTGTCTGTCTATCTATCTATCTATCTATTTCTGTTCTTTCAAAAGACAATGAAAGCAATTTAATTTACTCAGAGGTACAAACACAGAGGCAATATAGCTGAAATAAAAACACAAATAATAATTATTTGGAGCACTGGTGTGGTGTAGTATTATCTTCTAAGTTAAATGGGAAGGAAGACATTAAACCGTGAAAGTAATTTTACAGTTAATGCATTATAATTATAGGGCTTCACATTGCTGGCTTGAATTTTTTTTTTTGATGAAATCAACTGATTTAAATTCCTACAGGTTGAGACCATTCTGTCAGAAGCGTGTGTTCTTCATCATGAAACGCACCTTTTCCTGTTCATCAGATTTTCACTCTCTGGACTTGTCATGTTCTTTAAGGTGCCTCAAAGTTTCTGATTCCTGAGTTGCCTCCTACCTCTTCAAGGGGGCGGTGTGCGGCTCAGCGAGTTATGACGCTGTGCTAGGCGGTTCAGACCACAGGGTCGCCAGAGTGATGTCGCCATTGTGCCCTTGAGCAAGACCCTTAACCCCTAGGTGCTCCTGGGACTGGTTAACCCTGCTTTCTCAACTGTGTGTCGGTTTGGATAAAACAGTAAGTAAATAAATTAAAAAATCATGTAGAAATCAGAGAAGATGCTCAAAACACCATCCCAAACTTTGTATAAAAATACCAGTGAGGAGGCCTCTCACAAAGAATGTAAAACTGAAGGGTCCATTATACTAGCGATGTCTTATAAACACAATTGCAGTCCTAGGCATCACCATTTAAAATGGAAACGAGATCCCTAGACTCTCCGTTCAGGTAATTGCAAAGACCTGTTGTCTCGACTGGACTGGTTTTCTCGAGATGAATAGAAACTGGAGAATTAACCAGTCATCTGTGAGAAAAATCGGCACATTTTAAGCTTCCAGTTCAGTGAAACATGCTACTATGTTGTCTCTCAAGAAAATACAGGCGCACAACCAAGAGAGAGGCCAGTGGGGCAGACACAGGGATGTGCATAAAGTGAAGTGAACATTCTTTCTCCCGATCGTGGCGGGAGAAGAGAGATGGAGAGGTGTCATCGCAGATGCAGGGGGGGATAGCAGGCTGAGATTTTCACACGAGCTGAGACGGCTGTGTGAGAGAGCTGCTAACAGCCAGAGGAGTTATTCGTGTTCATGGACTCATGTTAGAACCTGATTTTACAATTGAGGATCTTTGCGATTTCAATCATTCGGAACATAGAGTACTGTGAAAAAGTCAATGGCGGTCAAAGAAAATGTCTAAAGCTATTTATCTGGGTAAAAAGTGTATATTTGCTCACAAAAAAAAAAAACTGTTTAACGTTAGAACGTTCTGTTAACATTTTGTCCACTTACTACTTAATCTGTACTTTTACCCTTGTAGTTGTGTACATACAGCCCCCCCCCCCCCATGTGTTTTATGTCGCACCGTGGTCCCAGGGGAACAGAGTCTCGTACCACTGTATACTTGTGTATGGCTGGCATGACAAAGTCCACTTGAATTCAGAAAATCTTCAAATTAATACTAAAACAAAATTAAAAATAAGATTTTTTTCTGTTCTCTGTTATCTAGAAGAATACCACTTTGTTAAACCTCTCAGTTAACTCACTTAGTCAAAAAAGTTGATTAGGTATTGATTAGTCCAATGCAATATGCTAGTGGATGGATCTACAAAAACATGGATATATCGGACAATTAGAGCAAATACTTGGGGTAACCTTAGAATGGGTTATGAAATGGTTAAGCTAACACTCTTTGGCGTGAGTTGCATATTAAACACAAACAATCCACATTAATATCCACTCATTGTAAATCCTTTTAATCGTAAGATTAGGTAGCGCAGCACAGTCCTTGTACAAGCAACATGCCAACAAGAAGATTTACAGGTCAAGAGCACAAACAAAACATAAACAAGGGAAGGGGGGGGGGCATTTTCTACCTGAGGCATCAATGGCTCAAGGCCAGATGTTTGATTCACCTACAGGGGAGCTGGAGCGAATCACTTAGCGTGTTTACCATACGAGGACCTTACATCAAATTACTTACTGCATTTTTCACAAATAGAAAATGTTTTCACATTTCATCCCATGCTGTGTGAATTACAGAGAGCAGTTGGCAGTTTTATGTAATTGCCTTGGAGTATTTTGACATCTAGACTGCACTCTATCTTTTCTAGCAACAGCGACTCATGGGAGGCAAAGCATTAGAAATCAGAATGGTGTTTCTGGGTTTTAAAGGAAATACCAAAATAACACAATGGTTTTATGTTGAATACACGAACTGGGAGACAAAAAAGACTGAAATAATGTGACAGGTGTTAACAATGAGATTAGATTAATTTGCAGAGCACACGTACGTTTTAACTCTCCATAGACCTTTAGTGGCTGAATTTCCATAGATTAACAAAATGTTATCTGTTAATAATTACTGCAATCTGTTTTAACACTGTCCCCCTGTGTTTGGCAATTACACATTGGCTGTTGTTTTTAAAGTTTCCCTCCGAACTGTTCTGTGCGTACCTGGAATCTCCAAACGAGCCTAATGAATAGTCCAGCTCTCCCTGCAGATGTCACTGTCAGGGCAGATTGCCTGCAGATGTCTTAAAGCTGAACACTTCTGAACAATTAGCGGGTTGTCATTACACATTTCTGCACTCGCAGGCTCCGCTCTGAGGTGGAACTGGCCATAAATTGCCCAGCATCACTGAAGGTTGCATCCCATTTGCGTTGTCTAGGTGCTTAAGGCCGCCACACACGTATCCAAGCGAGAAATGTAAAGCAAGTTCAGACTTTTGTAAGTCTCAGCCGAACAGCTACAGAATACTGTCGGTACTTGGCAGATGTCATCCATTTGCCATTTAAGTACTTATGGAGAAGCACCTGCAGTCTGCGGTCAGGATGGCAGGACCACCCTGAAGTAACTAAGGGGGGTAAAACCAGAAGTGCTCATCTCACCGGACAGGAGCAAATAGCTCAAACTGAATCGGGCTGCTCAATAACGCAGAAAATAAGCTGCTCAGTTAGTGCCAGACCGGCTAATACCTTCACACACATTTGTCCAGTCTAAGAGGTCAAAAGCAGACCCCACATCATCATACCACTGAAGTGACAGCAGGTGATGAAAACTCTGGAATCCATCCATTTTCTGACCGCTTTTTCTGGCCGTGGCTGTGGGGGAGCCTGGAGTGTAGCCCAGGCAGCAAAGGGCACAGGGCTGGGCTACATTTCGGAAGGGATTCCAAGTCATCACAGGGCCCCATGTACCCAAAAGGGGCAATTTAGAGAAACTCATCTGACACAAGCAGAACATGGTAAGCGAGAAAGCCTTGTGTATGAATTATACTGATACATAGATTAGCCGTTTCGCAAGGAGTCCCTTTCATCAAGCACCAATTTTAACAGCGATTCTAGGCTGGGGTATCTACAGCCCCCACGTGTCTCCATCGACACAAAAGCTCTCCCTGGCAACAGCAGCCTTCAAATTTCTCTGTTACCGTCCTCTCCTGTGCCAGAGTGTAGGAAGTGTCAATCGCTATCAGACCGGCTTCAGTCACTGGGGTCTACCCACTAAATCTTATTGGTACAGGGGTCACAGATCGTAGAACGGAGTAGAGGAATTGCATTTTCTTTTCAATGATTAGATTAAATGTAAGAGCAGTGTTCTTCAGACCTTTATTTGTGCTTTCGTTTGTCTATATGGTTTATAAATCTTTCAGCGTAATTCACGTATTCATCTTTGTATTTTGTATTACTGGTAAAATCACGGCAAATGGTCCATGGAATGAAATGAATAAGATAAATTGAACATGCTATGGATTTGTATTATTGTTAGTGTAGGTCATCCCTTTATTGTGAGGCAGAGACTTGACTCCCCCCCCTTGCCTGACCTGAACAGGGATAGCCAATGAGAGAACGTTCCTCCTTCCAACCAGCATACACAGTTGCAGCAGGCTACCTGCGCCCCCCAACCCTCACCATGGAGACATTCACCATTTTTAATTCTATATTTCAGGTACTTCAAAAGAAGGCTTACAGTCAATGATATTAACACCATAAATGCTACTATAGAATGATCCAGCAAATGACACATTAATTGTGATGAGAGTCATTGGGACGCAGGGGGAAGAATTTCAGCAGCATCCCATTTTTGATACATAATTCAATATCTATAAGGAGATTAGCCATTTAATGCCATCAATCACTGCTATAGCCCAGTCTCAAACACTAGTACAAATGCTGATATGCATCCAGGAAGCCTTGCACCAACACTCAGCTGAATATTTCATTAATTGTGTCCAGTTTAGTCACAATTTACCTGTTTCATTCATGTCTTGGCCCCAGTGTTGACATTCTACCTGCTGTAAAATCTGCCTGACTGCTGATCACATGGCATTTCTCACACCCATGTGGCTGGTATCATCAATGGCCAGGCCCTTATGCAGCTCTGCTGGCATCTCATTGTGGTATAAACCACAACCTGCTAATTGAGAAACAGACTGTTTATTCCATTGTCTGTGCAGAGAATCCAGTACAACTCATATGCAAACCACATTTTACTTCACTTGGCATCTTCTGGAACATTAGGAGGTGGGAAATAAGCATTATCTCAACCAAGTGCACCCTCTACAAAGTGACTTTAAACCATAATTCCCAAACCTTTAAAAAAACACATGGGACTTAATCGCAGAGTCAATCTCACTAATGAGCTACTGGATATGGCTTTGAATTTTTGCCCACTGTATTTTTGGAAACGATAGGGAAGATACAGTAAAGTAGAAACAAAGAATCATCTTCTGTAAATTTATGAAAAAGAGTCTATTCATGTTCTTCCATCCACTCAGATTCCTTACTAAGAAAAAGCCAGATGCAGTCTGATTCACTGGGAAGTGTCTTCTCATCTTACGACTTTACATCTAACTATTTCAAAAAATTAAAGTGTTGATGGAACTGTCCATTGTTTGCCATGTAATAGATATTGCTGTGTTAACGATATATAATTTACTTGGTGGAATTACATTTAAATGTGATTACTATGCCAAATTCTTAATAGGAAGGTAGTTAGTTCAAAGTGGGCAATTAGCTGGGATGATTTTAAGCTACAAACAAGTGCCTGTTTTCTGAATTGAATGGGACTGTAAGGAGGGGTTCTTAAGGTAAATGAACAGCCAAACCCATGATATGTGATTAATTGCTAAGAGTGCAAGAGCTGTAATTTGAGCTTCCGCCCTAATTGCGAAAACTGAATAAGGACATTTAAGCCCTTTTCTTAAATGCCCCCCCCCCAAAACTGCACTTCACATACGGATCAGGCTATCTCCACCAGGAAATCTTGCACGGTGATTTCCTGATTGCAACGTGATTTCCGGAAAATAAAAAATAAACGCCATCCCAAGTCGGTGCAGTAGGCCGCTTGGCAAGGTGAGTGTTTTCGTCCTGCGGGGGGCACCTGTTCCGCGGAGAGCGGTGGAGGAAGCTGAAGTGATTGTGTTGGCTCTCCCTCACAGCCGTATGGGCGGTGTTGCGTAGGCGCGAACTTGTAAGTGAGAAAACTTACCAAGGCGAAGGAAAAGAGGGAGGAAGGAGAGCTGGGCTATTTTGAATTCCAATTACATCACTTCCTCTCCTTCCTAGAGAAGATATTTGGAACGTGGGCCTGGAGGCCACAGAAAAAATCCTCTCGCCCCACACCACTGATTTCCAAAGCAGTATATAAATATCCGATGAAGATGAAGAGATAGTCAGAGAAGTTTACAAAGAAACAAGATCTACGAAGGTTTACTGGTGCCGGGAAAAAGTTCCCAGACGTGACTTGATCGACAGGGAGAGCAATTAAACGAATATGAATCCTCATACCTATCAAACAACGCTAATGATCTCCAGACAATCAGTCTTCTAGTAGTGAAGGCCTATCTCATCACTGGCATTAAGATCTGCACTTTAGAGAAGAATGGAAAACGATACGGTTTGTTGAACAAATCTCGAAGCCATGACAGGTTGCTCTGGGTCCTGGGTGGTTGGTTCATATCAGAGTGAGATCCTTTACAAAGTAAGTCCATCTGCCATCAAAGTAGGCACCCATGCTTTTCTCAGAAGCCTCGTAACTCAGATTCCCAAACCCTTTCATTTCTGTAGGTCCTTGTTGGATTTTTGAAGGGCTAAAAGATGTTGCATGTAACTAAAAGTCCCCTGAAGCTGAAGGTTTGTATATGCGAATGCAATATAATATGTAAAGCTCGATTACTGTAATCGAATGGAAGAGGAGTCTCTTTTATTGCGATTATAATTCCTTTTTTGATCACCATAGCACTGTGTCTGAAACCATTCCTTATACAGGGACAACTATGACCTTCAAATATCCATTGGGTGCAGAGCTCTTGCGGGAAGGAACACCAACCGTGCCTCAGAGAGCGAGCACATTAGGCATAGCGACAATGTCGAGGGCCCACTGAGCGGTAACTAGGAGCAATGCACGTTCTTACAGGTGGTCTCAAAAGCAGCAAAGACCACCTAAAAAGTGCTCGGAAGTGGACCCGTGGGGAACGCAGGCTGCGGCCCGGTCCTGCCCGAATGTACAGACCATGCCGCATTGCCCCATATGCTGCCCGCGGGAAGGGAACGCAAACCTCAACACAGCCATTCTAGGGGAGAGGAACATCTGGCCGTTTACTGCCTCTTGTTGTAATTAAGCCCTGAACAAATGAGCTGCCAGTCGTCAGCAAAGAGGGCCGACCCACGCAGAAATCTCCCCACCAGCAGCTGGTACCGGTATCTACACATGGCATTGTAGTGTTTTCAGTAATCCCTTTGGCTTTATTGACTTTTACACTTATTCGTTGTAAGATAATTTCACTGATTATGATTGCTCTTCCAAATGCACTGACAGCTAAGGTTTTGGTCTGATCTTGTGTGGTTCCCTGATGGTGGGATGAGCCACATCTGATTCCATCTCCACCATCAAGAAAGGCCTCAAGACCCAGATGTTTCAGGAATGCCCCTACTACCCTGACAACACTCTACATCACCTTAATGTTCTTAATGTTGCACATCCTGCTCACCGAGTAGCTGTCTGGCTCTTGCCTTGTTAGAAGTCGCCCTGTAGCTCCTGCTCCCATACTGCTTACACTTATACCTGGGAATTCATTGGGAGCTGAATCAAGCTGCACTTACGCCTAGTCGATTCCTTGACAGCATGGATGTTTGCCTTGTGCTATTTACCTCAGTTGTATATCGCTTCAGACAATCATAATGGTTCAAGTATTACATGCAGTTACTATATTTGTTCATGATTTTACTTACTAAGTACTACTAAGTACTTAGTACTTACTAAGTTACTTGTGCCCTCTCAAGTAAAGTGTTAACAAAGCATCCACTAAATAAAAATAAGTGCTAAGGTAAATGGGACCAAGATCAAGGGCCAAAAGAGGTGACACAGTGATGCGGTGGTTAGCACTGTTGTCTCACACCTCAGGGACCAGGGTTTGAGTCTCTGCCATGGCTCCATGTTTGTGGAGTTTCCATGTTCTCCCTGTGTTGTCATGGGGTTGTCTCTGGATTCTCTGGTCCCCCCCCCCCCCCACACACAGTCCAAAAACATGTTGGGGTTAACTGGAATTGTCAAACTGCCCATAAGTTTGCCTGTGTGAGTGTACCCTATGATGGGTTGGAGACCCATCCTGGATTATTCCCTGCCTTGTGGCTGTAGACTCTGGACCCCCTGTGACCCTGAATAGGACAAATGATTAAAGAAGATGGATAGATCAACAGCAACACTTCCAGGTGACTGGTCCCAGGATGTGCTAGTAAGACTGACATAAACACTCTCAGTTTTCAAAAATTTTACCAAATAGCAAACCTGAGTTTAAATTTGATCCTTCTCATTATCAGGTACTGTTGCTTTGTACATTAACATCAAAAACTATTTCTCCTACAGAGCTTCACCTCCTGGTGATTCTTGTGACGCCTCACAGCAGGTTATAAAGACATTAAGTACACACCAGGACAGAGAAACATTTCAATGACCCAAAACATTAAAGAATGAAAAAATAACTAGCAGGAATCCAAAGTGTTAATAAAGTCATCTTTACAGCAATTAGTTAAATAATAATAATAGGTTTCCCGGAACAGGTTATTCTTCACTGGTGTTAGTGTTGTTCACAGACAACGGGAACGTCATCATTTTAAGAAATGGGACAGAGGTGGAAAGTTCAGATCCAGAAAGTAAAAATCCAGACCAAGATTTTGTTTCAACAAAGCAGTGGAGCATAAAGAATCACAGTTACAAAGTGCTCAACTGGTTGGTTGAAACAAAATCTTGGTCTGGGTTTTTACTTTCTGGACTGGAACGGTCCACCTCTGGGAAAGATGAATGAAAACCTACTGCTAGTGCCAGCCTAAGGACCCCAAGGTTGGCTACAGAGCTGCCTTGTGTAGCTGAAATCTCACTGCTGCTTTAACATATGCACTCTGGGATGGAAAGGATCGCCTTGAGGAATTGCATCATGTTTCCTTCTCTCTGACTTACAATCAAGCCAATTATTTGCTTCAACGGGCAAATTTGTTCTCATTTCTTGGTTTAGGGCAAACTTAAAAACATCGACAAAACCTGTGAATGTCAGGGCGTCACCAGATCCTCCGAGTCAGAGTTTTAATTTGTTCAATTATGCAATTAATTAGATAATTTATGGCTCAACTGAAGCGAAACTCAGAGGTCCACAGTTTTTGTGAACAGCGGTACAGGCCTATAAAAACTCAGGGCTCGACTTATTCAGGTGCATCAAGGAAGTTTTTAATATGAATTGGCAGTAAGTACAGCATTGTGTGAAAACGAGCTGCTTTCCTGTCTAGGATGCAACAGTGGGTCACCTTTAAGATGGCTCTCGCTATCTTTATTAATTCAAATAAAGACAGAAATAAATAATTTAAGTCAGATATCTTTCTTTGCTATCGATTTACAGGCCAGTGGATAAAAAACATGTTTTAACAAGCAATCTTTGTGAGGTTGGCAGTCCTTCCAATGTCTGCTACAAGTGCGTGAATCTCTGGATAAAATTAAATAACTTCTTGAAAAAAATAAAATCCACCATGGAAGGGTACACGGTGAAAAGGAAGGCAAAGTCACAGTGGTGGGATGTTGTTTTTTTATTTTTTAATTATGTTCACCTTTTCATTGCGGACTTCGTACATGACTGTTAAGCCGGTGTGATGATGTTCACAGCTCTTACTGTATATCGTAACTGACAGTCTTTGTCGTCACGTCATGGATCATAATCAGCCATAGAATACAAAGAGCATGCGACTTGTTAGACGGAGCTTCGTGTTATAAATGCCAAATGCATCCCGAACAAAATGATCAGATCGGATCCTGTGAAGCTTGTTAGAGGTATTATTAGGGGACAAAAAGCATTAAATATATTATGCATTAATGTATTCATTTCAATTTTATATCTGGCTACAATAACTTGGAGGTCAAAACGAGCTTAGTAACAAGAGTAACCAAGACGGATCATTCAAAGGCTGGTGCATTGATACTTGTTTGATGTAATGTGAATTTGTCCACTACAAGCAAGTCATTAAATATTTAGGCTTAGGTGACATCACAAAGGCTACCATAACAGTCTCTTACCGGTCCATCCCAAAGTGTCTCATCTTGAAGTTCCTGTTCAACTTTCATCTGAGAAGCTCAAAAATATAATAGAACCTTATTAATAGGACTACAGCCGAAATGGGTCCCTGTCATCGCTCCGTTTCGGTAAATCAACAGAAAGCACCGACCGCAAATTGGTCACTGTGTTTCCCGGCAGTTCTGTGTTAAAAGGTTGAACCAGACACAAGCTCAGGGAAAAGCTAGTTGAGGTTAATGGATTCTGACTGGGCAGCCCAATCTGCAGAGAAGTGCCTACGAATAGCCTTCATTTCAAAGAACCATCTCCATCAGATGAACTCATTAACTTGTTTCCCCTCCTCTTGACTTCGCTCCCCGTGCAGCGAACCATATTATGATTTTGTACCTGCAGGCTGAGAAAGTCTATACAGGACACTAAACTGGATGGCTGTGTGTTGGTATGCCCTTACAGTCATACTTACGAGGCCTTTCCAGCTACACTTCACTGGGTGTCAGTGTTACTGTGAAACAATAACAGTGCTTTTCATAAATGTGACCTTCTATCTTGTGGGAAAGGGTCTTGGCCAGGGGTGTCAAACCAGGAACCCTGTGTAGCTTTAGTTCTTTCCGTGCTCCACCACAAATGATTCCGCTCAAAAGCTGTGTGATAACTAGCACAAGGAGGTGCAATGAGTTGAATAAGGTATGTTAAATGACGGGAAACCCAAAGATGTGCAAGGATCCGGCCCCCCAGGACTGCAGTTTGACACTTGGTCTAGGTGGTAGCAATGCGTCCCTTAGAGGAGCGACTGGGGCATGAAGGATGTGCAAAACCGACCAGATGGGAGATCCCTGCTCTTATCTGGCGTCTGAAAGATGAGACTCCCACTCTACGCTTCAGAAATACAGCGCGGCCAATTTGGCTAAAAGAACAAGTCGCCAGTAAGAGCTGAATTAGCTACGTCAACAGAAAAAAGCAAAGGGCTCCCTTAAATGTGTATAATGTATTCAAATAAACCAGAAGACAGCATTGTAAGGGTCCCTGTGTCATGCCATTAGTGTCTAGTCAAAAAAACGAAGACCCCAGTTTTCCAAGTTTGGTTCCCTTAATTAGCCAGACAGTCATTTGACCACTTCTTGGTAATGCCACCAAAGTCATGTCACATGACCTTACAGAAAATAATCAGGTCATATATAAATGATGCCAACAATGCAAAAGGTACTCAGGATTCAGTCCGTGTTCTCCTGTTTTTGAATGCTATTCCCCAACAGGAGCACGGGATCTTAATACTTTCGGAGCCCTCGTACTTCAAAGTTCCGTGGGACGTGGCGGCGTAACGGCACATCAGTTCAATTTGCTTGATGTGAATTCCTCCATTCCGCAGCACAATGGCGCGATTGTGTCTAAATGAACATCTGTGTTGTCATAGAATACAGTTTCGCGAGCAGACGGTAGTGTCACTGATCTACAGATGACACAGTGTTTGCAGATAAGAAAGAGACCCACCTCAGCCTCATTCCTCGGGACTGACATTCATACTGACAGCTACTCCAAATAGAAACTTTAAGGCCCAGTTATTTAATACCCCTGGGTGTTTAATAGATTATTCCAAGCTTGCTTCAGTCTATGTTATTCAATTCAAAATCTGGGAATATTAGCATTGCTTATTTATCTATATCTGTAATATCACCAACCAGCTGATTATGAAACTGGGGGCGGGGTGGGAGTGAGGGCGATTCCAAGGGCCTCCAAGTGATGGGGGCCTACAAGAATTTGGAATATAGTTAGATTGGTCTGGGTTGAGGGCCCAGTACAATATGGTCTAGTGGTGCCCCTGTTTACAGTTTTGAGAAAACACCTCCTGGTGGGGTATCTTATTTGATAGGGCAAATTGTGACATGGGGTGTATCAGAGGGCAATAGCGCCACCTCATAACTCCAGGCTTTGGGTTTTAACCCTTTCAACCCTGTCCATGTTTGAGCCTTTTTCTATCCCTTTCTATCCCTTTAGGCTTATTACATGGAATGTACATGAGTTAGCCACACATACTGTAGGCTTTTGTTTTCAGCACATTCTGGGCAACTCAGATATAATTTGATGTGTAAATGCTGACAAAGTCTTGATATCATCCTTTTTATGAGAAAAAAAAAATACTTGCGCCTATTTCTCTGTTTTTAGTCTCATCTAATGTAAAAATTTGCAGGCACTATGAATATTATCTTATAAATGTTGTGATTAGAGTCTCTATGATGGCATCGTATTGTGAAAGAATACATGGTTAGTGCCAGGCGGAAATGAATATCTTTGATTTTGCACATACATACATACATATATATATACATATACATACACACACACACACACACACACATATATAACCATTCATTTCAACTGTTTTGACGGAGCTCGACATCAAACATACATACACAAACGTTTTTGAATAAAAATTCCTAATAAATAGAATGTTGCATTTTATTTCTAGTAGAACTCCAGCCAATTTTGAGTGCTTTTCTATCCCTTTATTTATAGGCTTATAATATATTCATTATAAAATATATTTTTTTTCCCCTCAGAAGGGTAGTACGTGGATCATTGCGGAAGCGAAAATGTGTTTCGCTTCAACGGGCAAATTTGTACGTTCTCACGATTCCAGCAATATGTGATTCATGTCTGTGCATTATACCTACGCAAAGTTACGAGCCTGAGATTAATGGGTGAGAAAATCAACCCATTTCACGTTTGTTGGGTTCTAAGGGTTAAATACATTTTAAATACGTTATGCAGGTTTCTACTCACAATCCAGAAATATGCCACATGGTGAATGGTGTCTCTCACTTGTCTGTAGTGTGTGAGCCTTGTGACAGACTTGCATCCTTTCAAGGCTGTTCGCCTTCGTCTCTTCACCTGCTGTGTGCCCAGTGCATCTTGGGATTGGCAACCAGGCTTACCAACACCCAATACTGGATAAGTGGTGGATGAATGGAAATTGTTTCAGAAAAAAAAATGCTATTCTTTTGAGTCTCATTCTAGCCTGATTTGAAGCAGCAGGAATTATGGATTTGCTTAAAATCAGTCCTGCTTCTGCCCTGTAGTCCCTGTAATTGCTGAAAAGGGAAACCCCACCACCATTAAAATTTCTGCCATGCACCTTCTCTGCATCACATGATTTGCTTTTCCCAACCTGATTGGAGCAATTCTCATAACCACCAGGGAAATCAAGGGGAGAAAAAAAAAAGTAATGATGCGCAGTATGGCGGTTCGGCAGATCGCACTGCCGCCTCACACGCCCGGGGTTGAAGATTTGAATCGTGTGTGTGTGTGTGTGTGTGCACAGGTTCCGAGTCACACGGTCTTCCTGCCTTCGTCAGGCTAAGCAGAACCTCATAATTGCCCGTAGTGTGTGTGCCCCGCGATGGATTGGCAGCCTGTCCAGGGTGTATGTCGGCCTCCTGTAATCCAGGGGATTGGCTCCAAGCTGTTGAGGATAAAGGGCAGCTAGAAGGATGGGGGGGCCCTAATATGGCTTGTCCTGTGGCACCATTGCTTTTTTCGACTTTCTTACTGGAGTTGCTTTCTCACCAAAAGAGAGGCACTCAAAGGAGACACTGGAACTCACTGCTTCTACAGGACAAAAGCGCCAAATGTTCCCCACAAAGTAATAAAAACCTCTTATTTTGACGTTGTGGGGACCATTTTTCAAGTCCTCGCAAAGATCTGTGAATGCACTCAAAAAACTAAAAATGCCAGAAGTCTTGTATTTTGTTTGGTTACTTGCAGGTTAAGGTCATGCTGGGATTAGAGTTTTCCCCATAGAAATAAATGGAGATTCCCCACAAAGATATAATTACAAACCTGAGTATGTATATGTGTGTGTGTGTGTGTGTGTGTGTGTGTGTCTGTCTGCGTGTGTGTGTCTGTGTGTGTGGTCCAGGGATACATTACATTGTGGGGACACAACCCCCCCAGCACTCCTATGTGTCAGTCTAGTGTGCCAGAACTCACAGCCCATGATTTAGTTGTTAGGATTTAATTACACAGTGACAGCTGGGTTGTCTGAGTCAGCTGGGACAGAAAGGAACCTGACACAACTCATTAATGATTCCTAATTAGGGAGCATTGTCAATCCAAAACAAGTCCATCTTGATTTTACTCAGCAGGGTAACAGTATTTCAAGGTACATTTTATCCAGACCCCCCCACCCCCCATCTTACTGTCTGTTTTAATCTCATTTCGATTGCTTTTAAAGTGCATGGAACAGATTCGCAAAGCCGTGAACACTTATCATAAGTGTGTGTGCACATCCAGCAAAACAAGAAAAGACTGCATCCCTTTTTTGGGTGATACCTGCACTGCATTTTTAGGGGATGCAACCAATTACGAGACCGAAAAGAACCCAAACCGACGCTTGCGCGCGTGTGCATTCGACCCAGTCGGTCTCTCTGCGTTTCTGCGGTGCAGCATATGGTACAGCTGATATCTGATTCAATCAACATCAGATCTGGAAGCCCTTCCTTCTGAGCCAACGGTACACTTGAACTGAACACAGCAGAGACGTTTCGGTATGCTGCGTCTTATACTTTTATGATAGGCAGCGGAGTACTACCGGCAAGATAATTCACCCGCATTAAGACTCAAAACACAAAAATCAGACAAGTGTGGTAATTTAGACTGTAAGTGATCTTGTCATTCACAGCTTGTATTCAAGGAGGGCCAGGAGTGATCTAGCACTTGAAAACTCCAAGCCCCTCCCTGAAGTTGAGCCAAGCTGCATCAGATACCTTCAATACTGCCAGCAAAACACTAAATCTTAATCACCTCTTCTCACAAACCAAAAGAGAGTCAGCCAAGGTGCACAGTAAAACGAGACAGGGCCCACAAGGGGACTTAAAAGGATGCGTTGCAAGCAGGGGCAATGCAGGGGCGGAACCAGGGGGGGCACTGATCTCAGCTGAAAGATGATTGGCCCCGGAGTCCCCCATGCCCCGTCACTCACCAATTCAAAACATTTCATTGGCTGATAAGCATGGCCTCTTTCCATAACATACCGGTGACTTTCCAGACCTGGGTGAGGGGGCGGAGCTGCACATCAGCTGTGCATGTGAATGGTGCAGCTGTGAAAAGGCAGCTGTGCTGAAAGGCTAAACCACCATCCCAGCATAACCAGGTCATTACTCTCACAAGTGACCTGACTACATTTACATTTTAAATATTTAGCAGACGCTTTTGTCCAAAGTGATGTACAATTGAGGCTGATGGCACATTACAAACATACATGTAGGCAAGGAGTCAACTAGGCATATTGTAGGTGCAGCTAGGCAGAGCTTCTGATGAATGTCCAGGTACTGGTGTGAGCAGAGAAAGAGCTATGCAACACCTTCTAACAAAGAAGGAACCTAGAAATTCAAGGACCAGAAGTGCAACATAGAAACGCTCAGGGAATCAGTCATCGGGTGAGTCAAGGAATTCGTAGAACAGATGGGTCCTGAGGTTTTTCTCAACGAGATGCTACAGGATTCAAAGATAAAATAAAGGGTATGTATCAAAGGTTCATTCCCAGGCTGGATGCTGGTCACCCTCTGCAAATGGGTACCGTTGGCATTAATCATTACGGGCCTCAGAGCTCGCTGCCATCCCCGTCTAGCCGCTTTAGCATGTCCGCATGCTAATGTCAGTTACGCCGCCCATTCATCACCACGCATTAAGGCGTTTCGCCTGCTCTGCCCTTCTAGGCGAATTCAGGCAGGGATTCCTGCTCGCTTCTGTAGAGCAGATGAGCCGCCTGTGCTCTACGAGGACATGATGGCAGTACACCAGCCTCCAGAAGGTCAGGCAAAGAACCGATCACCCCCACCCCCCATCCCCACCCCACCCCAATACACGACTTCAGTCAGCACAGGACGCAACACCAGTCATACGACTTAAGAGGATTAGCCTATAGTCAGACCTGCTTAGGCAGAACCGAGATGAGGACCTGGAAGAAGATGCATGTCCTGACTGATTTTACAATAAAGGGGAAGCAGGCGCCGTAAGCCTGCTGGAGTGGGATAAGCAGGAGGTCTCCACGCGCGGAAGCTGCCCGACGCACAAGGACTGGGTGCCGGGAGAGCGATCAAAGCAGCCATCCAGGATTAGCTGACACCGGACTCCCTATAATCATCACTGTTGATCTCCATCGTGCGATTATGGAGGAAATGCTGCAGGTGGAGCCACCGTTTGGCAGTGAGGCACCAAACCCTGGGTGGCCCCCAGCTGCAGTGAATGGGGGCCTGTCTGCGAACTCAAACGGGTCAGAATCAAAAGGGAGAGGAACCCTCCCCACACACACACACACCTGTCAAGTCACCATAACATGTCAGATACCTTGATCTCCAGGGGGGTCTGCATTGGATATCTGGCTCAGGTTTGTTGGGGGTGGGGGGGAATGGTTGGAGGGGTTAGGTGCTGTTTGAAGTACGGATTATGGGTGTCATGGAAGCAGAGCGGTCACGCTTCTTAACATAACACGGACCAGCTTTTTTTCGTAATCAGCAGATAGTCATACGGCAAAATCTACTCCGGCGGTTTGCGGAGCATTTACTAAAACCGCTTATGACCTACTTACCGTGCATTAGTCATAAAACGTTACGTACAGATTTCGGTGCACCGTCTAAACATGGAGGCATCTCCATGTCATCTGCAGTGAGAAGGACAGCTGAGTAATGTGAGGCTACTCCTCTTAATTTTATATTAAAACAGATATAATATAAGACATATTTCATGTTGAAATGCGTGTCGAAATTATTTATAGCTGTGATTCTTAACCTATTTACCCCCCCCAAAGCAGTCAATTCACCCCCCACCACCTGTACAATTACGCCAGGCAATCACAGGCTTGATGAGCTGAAATGGTAGAGTCAGGTGTGCAGGTGCAAAAATAAAACTTTAAAAAGCGGATTTGCAGGGGCGGCCCCAAGACTGGACTGGGAATGGCAGATTTATGGCCAGTACAATCACACCAAGGCTTCCTCCAGATATAGAGCTAAAGGCACAATCTCATTACCATACAGATTCTCTCTTAGGCACCGCTGGGGCTTATTTAGAGGGAGCGTTGATGATAGAGGGTTTAAGGCAATTACTTACATCTGACATCAAAAGATGCCTCCGTGTCTCTGGGCCTTTGACCAGGTTGAAACAGACGGTTCCGCTGCTGTGCCTCGCCATCCCAACAGGAAGAGGATGGCAGCTTTTTTGCATTCTTCTGTGTTGGAGCTGAATAAAACGCACTGATTAACGCCTTCATCAGCAGTAGTAGGAGGTAAGCAGAGAGCATGCTCTATGTGAGCAATACATGTGGTCACAAGTTGGGGTCAGGCTGGGGGGCTCACCAGCGGGGTTACACTCTGAATGCCCTATGAGTGGGAACAGAGACGCTGGAGAATTCTAGAGAAAATGCACGATGTGACATACGTACCTCATAAACCCAATTCCAGTGTTTTTCAACCGAGCTGTCCTTGGGAACCCCAAGATTTTCCACATTTTTCTCCTTCCCAGCATCCAACGCACCTGAACCAAACAATCAAGAACACTGAATAGCTGGTACAGGTGTGCTGGTAACTGGGAAGGAGCAACACTCTGGACTGTCTAGGGGGTCCCTGAGAACTGGGTTGAGAAACACTGTCATAGGGCCCTGGTTTCACTGTCTACCCAAAATGCCAACATTAATAATAATGATTAACTTATTGATCCACATTTAGAAATTCTCTTCTCGCCTATTGCATCTTGCTTTCCATGACACACACTTATATAGGGGAGAGAAAGCTTGGTAGGCACCCACAGTGGATCCCATGGAGCTAGGGGTTAAGGGCCTTACTCAAGGGCACACAGATATGTGACTATTCTGCCAAAGCTGGGCTTGAACCAGCAACCATCTGATCTCAGGCACAGAGATTCAGCTTGCGGAGCCACACACTGCCCCCTACCGACGAAACCAGGCTACAGCAACCTGGCGCTAGTCTGTCGACCCTCTCAATCTACATAGACATGAGTAATTCTCTCAAGTAGCTGTAGAGTAAATCAAAATGAGAGGCGGGAGGTCTTCCTTCAGTGGAAATGCCAAGTCTTTTAAGGGAACAAATTGGGTGACTCATCAAAAACGGTCAACGGAACTGAAAGCAGAGGGATAGGGAGGCTGAAGAGAGGGAGGAGACAGAGAAGAAGTGGGGACAGAGGGATTAAGGCTGGGTCTGCCACTACTACATGTGTTTGGAGAGAGAGAGAAATGCATCCAAGCACAGAGATAAAGAGGGGAAAATTCCAAAAGATTCATTCACAAAATGAAGAGGCCGCTGTAACTAAATTGCATTCTGAGCAAAATGAAATGATGGAAGGTAGTCAGAGCCAAGCCATGGCCAGAGGGCGATATCACTGAGAGGCTTTTAGTGGATTAATCTGCTGTTTTATTTTCTCTCCCTGTTTCATTCTCCTTGCCTGTCAAGGTGCTCATAAACCACTGAGTGTATTTTTTTTTCTCCACATCCAACATCCAAGAAGTGGCTAATAGACATGGGGGGGGGACAAAAACATGAGAAAGTAGTAGGGACACAAACATATTACCTACTGAACTAACCCTCAGAATGTGCATTTCAGCATTTTGGGTATCCAGGGTGGGGTGAATGGCTCAGTGTGTTGGGCCTCTCTGCCTGTCATCAGAAGGTCAGCAGTTCAAGTGCCATTTTCAGCAGAATTTCCATTAGGCCCCTGAGCAAAATGACCCAGGGGGACCAGATAAGCTGCCCAATCCCAGAACCCAAGTCCTCAGTCTCAACTGGGTGTATGTGTATATATAGACATACAGCCGTGGAAAAAAGACCAGAGACCATTCTATTTTTTTTTAAAACAAATCTGCATTTTTAAATCCTGGTTTAATCCTGGTTCTAAGCAGAAGGCTATGCTGAACAGGAGGATACTTCCAGGTTGAAAATTTCTAAGACAGCGGTACGCAAGAATAACTTGAAGCAGGGGACACTGGGAATGACTAGAAACCAGCCAGGTAGAGGGCAGAAGCGACTTTCTAATGCCAGAGATGACTGTTAACTTATCCGGCAGTTTCTCATGAATCAGATGACGACACCAAGTGACCTTCAAAAGGAGTGGGAAACATTAAGTGGTGTGAAGTGCACTGCTAGGAAAGTTCATATCAGGTTCCTAGAAGCAGGACTGAAGACCTATAAAGCAAGGAAGAAGCCCTTTATCAATGAGAAACAGGGAAGAACCAGGCTGCAGTTTACAAAAAAAATATATATATATTATTCAGAGACGCGCATCCATAAACTGAGAAATGAGCGAAACAAAAAAGTTGTGCTGTGGTCTCTTCATTTTTGTGTGTGTGGGGAGGGGGTTATGTTTGCATTACATTGTGGTGACCAAATGTTCCCCACAAAGTAATAAAAACCTGGTATTTTGATGTTGTGGGGACCATTTTTCACAAGATCTGTGAATGCACTCAAAAAACTAAAAATGCCAAAAGTCTCATACTTTGTTTGGTTACTTATGGTTAAGGCTAGGGCTGGGTAGGGGTTAAGGTCTTCATGTTGGGATTAGAGTTTTCCTCATAGAAATGAATGGAGAGTCTCCAGAAAGATATAATTACAAACCTCTGTGTGTGTGTGTGTCTGTGCGCGCTTGCAGGCGTGCGTGTGTGTGTGTGTGTGTGTGTGTGTGTGTGTGTGTGTGTACAGTGGTACCTCGGCTCACAAACTTAATTCGTTCAA
>JAODKC010000047.1:8660770-8704236 GCA_026777985.1 Mormyrops attenuatus | reverse complement strand
CCCCCACAGACAGATAAACAGACAGATAGACAGATAGATAAGATGCAAAAGTGTTTTAAGGTTAGAGTCCAATATCATCTAATAAAAATCACAAACATAATTCAAGGGATCAAAACATGTTTCTGTTTTTTTTTCTCCCCTGACGGGATGGACAATATATACATAAGCCATATAACATTTATGTCAGTCCATTAAAATCGGGCCAAATTAATCTCTCACATACACAGTTATATTTCATTCTTCCATTCCAAAATTGTGAAGGGAGAAAAGTGAAGGGAGAAAGAAATACAGGTTTAGTCTGCGATATAATGACTGTAACCAGAGTGAAGGCGCAGAGTTTGCCCTGACAGACTGTCAGCATCCTACAGTATCCCAAGAAAACGTGAGCAGGAGACGAGGCAACGTCACATGATTCAGCCAGTCAGTCACCCAGGAGACAGACCTGGCTCCCCCGATCGATCCCTGGACTTATTTCGGCCGCATATTATATTACGATGAGTCAGAGGCAGTTTTGGGGAAATGACAACATCGCTTTACCTGTTGCTATACATGGGCAGGGGTAAATGGCCAAGGGACACTAGCTCACCAGCACGCGCTCCCTCTTAGAGCCGACAGATGGCTTACTGCATTATATGACATTATGCTTTCTCACAATGGTATTTTTGGGGCAGTAATCGTAGGAAGTAATCATTCTCCCCTCCATAAAAAGACAGGGCTGAAGTGGTGTTCGGCGAAGAAATGTCGATACTCCAATCCTCCCTCCAGGCAAAGTGGGATCACCCGGCTCTGGACGATCTCCCATGCTGAGGAGCAGCATTCGGAGCGTCTCATAAACACACATGGGGGAAGACACCATTCAAAGGCTTCCAAGGCGGCACTTGTGTGCTGGAGACCGATAAGTTGCCGGAACACCCCGCCGCTTCCTCAGGCGCTCTCTGGAGGAGCCGATAGCAGGCACACAAAGATCCGCAGTGGGGAGGAATAAATGAATGAATATCTTTGAAGGATGGACAACGGTTGGGAGGCACAAAAGCCCAGCTCATCACCGGGGGCCCCGGTAGACTAGGTGTGAGGGGGATGGGTCACCCAGCCTGGGGGGTGGACAGTGTATACTCAGCCCAGAGCTGGCAGGTGTCCAACACTTTCACTTAATAAATGACAATAATGATAATAATAATAATAATTATTATTATTATTATGTATTTGCCATTTACACAAGCAAGTGCATAGGCACATCGAAATTCTTTCATACAAATCGGAATTCTTTCGTTTTCACTTATCCCATCTTCTCTCCTTTAATGCACACACAAACAAAGTTTACAGAGTCAGTCATTCATCCAGTGATTGCGGGAATGATTTTCCATAATCATCGAGTGCCAAAAAAGAGGGCACTTCGAATCAGTCTAAAAGGGCAGAGGCGCAAAGTTCAGGTCCAGAAAGTAAAAATCCAGACGGTGATTTCGTTTCAACCAAGCAGTTGAGTATTCTGTTACTGTGACTCCAAGCTCAACTCATTGGTTGAAATAAAATCTCAGAATTTTTACTTTCCGGACCTGAAATATCTACCTCTGCTAAAGGGGCAGGTGCTTAGGTATTCCCCCCCCCCATGTACCACTTGCCCAAGGGCCCAACAAACATGTGATTATTCCGCCAAGAGTGGGATTTGCAGCAGTGACCTTCCCATCACAGGCCCAAGGCCCAAGAATCTGAGCCAGACCCCTTCCCACTCCCAGTGGGCTTGGTTGTCCATACAGCCCCTTCCTATGCAAGACGATGGCACAAGTATGCGGCGGGGGCTCAGGTTAGGGGCCCGGGGCCCATGACAGAGCTAGTGGACCTCAGGTTAGGGGCCTGGGCAGGCGACATGACAGAGCTAGTGGACCTCAGGTTAGTTCGCTGCCAAGTAGAGGTGGCGGGAGGGGGCCCGAAAAGGACAGGCTGCCTGACATAGCCGGACCGGCATACCGGTCCGTGTGGCACGATCGCCCCAGTCCATGGCCCAGCCCCCCGGGGCCAGGGCCACAGTGCATATTAGAAACCGTCAACCAAGCTCTGCGGAAGAAATATTGAATCTGTCCAAATGATCCCATAATTATGCATTACATTGCTGGAAGTGAGAGATTAAGCAGGAGAGAGAGGGAGAGGGGCCACAGTCTGACAGCCCGGGTATGAATTCCAGCCCAGAATCAGCTCTCTAATTAATCATGGGCTGACAGAGTTTTATTCACATGGTTTATTACGAGGGAGAGAGGCCGGTGACTGCGGTGGGGGGGGGGGGGGGACGGGGAGCGAATTAGCACACAGGCAAGGAAAACAAAAACAGCAAGAGCCAGAAAAACATCTCAGCTGGGCGCATGGCCCTGCCTAAAGCATCTCGCGGATGTTGGGAAGGCCTCGAGATCGCGACAGCCAACCGTTAGCTCTGTTCCGTGAGAGGGGCTCAGTTGAAGGCAGGAGAGGGGAAGCGGGAAGGCTGGGAAGGGAGGGGCCACGAGTAAGGAAACAGGAAGGCGGGGATAGAGGGAGGGGCATCAGCGTGGAACACCCTCCCAGATAACCGTGATAGGAAAGAGATACGTCGTCATAGCGATGACTGGGTGTTTCAACTGGAATGCAAAGCTATTACATCGTTTATCCATGAAGTAACCAAGACATCGGTTGTTGTGAGGGGGGAGTCATGCCGCCATGGTAACACGAAAAACCACACGGTTTCAGCAATCCTCCTTATTACAAGGCTCAGATAGAAGCTCAAACGAAATGCTTCTGATTGCCAGGAGAATTATCAAGATTTAGTTGTTTTTTCTTTTTTTAATATAAAGGTAATAAGGATAATGTCATGGGACTTAATCCATTCCCTCTTGCCTCTACCAGTAAGATTTCATCTCCATGTAACTGCCATGCTCCCACTTCTACCATGAAATACAAAAGTGAACAAAAGATTCTAGACACTTTGGGCTCAGACATAAAATCTTTGAGAACAACACTGTGCTTCCTCAAAGCTATAATTACTGTAACTGTGTATTTTGCTCTACCAGGTGGATTTCCCCAGGAAACCAGCACCGTGGTAAAAGCAGGCGTCATCCATGCATAACTGCCATGTGCATAACCAGTCCAGAGTCATACCGCACTTGCTTCCTATTGCAATAATCATGCTAATTAAACCACTTGCTAAACAAACTAGACACACCAGGTTTGCCTGAATAACATCTCGTTGGATTGGGAGATGGGTTCCATGCACCTTCATACATGCAACCACAATCAAACCCGCAGTAATGGAGGGCACGTCGCAATAATCACACCCGCAGCAAAAGGAGGGCACGCCACAATAATCAAACCCGCAGCAAAAGGAGGGCACGCCACAATAATCACACCCGCAGCAAAAGGAGGGCACGCCACAATAATCACACCCGCAGCAAGAGGAGGGCACGCCGCAATAATCACACCCGCAGCAAACATGCCACAATCAAACACACAATGATGGAGAGCATGCTGGTATCCACTGAGCTGCTTGTTGTTTATTAATGGACAAATCCTGTAAGGTGATGTGCCACAACAAGGGCCCCTGGATATCAAAATGCTGGCTCTGGAAGAGCAGCCCTGTTAGCTGAGCTTTTGCTGAGTCCTGGTCCTGTAAGGCAAAGCCCTGTTCTCGCTCCGCGTCCCCTCATTCATAAATTACAGCGTGCAGAATTTCTCTCTGCCGCCGCACTGGGCCCAGTTTAATAAGCTGGTGCTGAGCCACATCATGCATGCCCTGCAGTTTGACCCAGAATTTTAGTCAGAGCACAAAAATAACCCGAAAGCACTGAAAGTCCTGGGAGAAGCCCTGGCGTTTCACTGCCGAACCTCAAACTGAGACCAAGCAGCGAAGTATGAACAGCTAAAGAAATCATATGGCTCTGAGCTACACAGGTCCATATGGATGAAAGCCTTTCATAAACCGACGCTAAACTCGGTTACTGTGATGGGAGATGCGATTCATTTTATGCAATCCGGCAGGACTGATGCATTCCTTTTTAATCAGCACATTGAGTTTGATTGTTAAGTGGACTGAACGGCACAAGTGAAGGACATTGTCAAAGAGATGTTTTACCGGCAGCCACACCACCTGTAGTTCAGACAAGCAGACCCACCTGAAGGTAAGCAGGTTTGGGCCAGGCCAGTACTTCCATGGGAGACCAACTAGGAAAGTTAGGTGGCTGCTGGAAGAGGTGCACTGTCAGAAAAATGGGTACAGCCCCAATGGTGCAAAAATGTTCCTCGGAGTCCAGACCCATCAGCAATAGGTGAAAATCTGTGATATAGAAAGACCATATATATATTGCCCACTGTGGCCCTATCAGATCTGGCCTCCTAATCATCCCCTATATCTGATTGGTGAATTCTCTCCTGCCCCTTCACCACCTTAGCTACTGTGTGGTGAGCGTATGGGGGCAGGATGGCTGCTGTCACATCATCCAGGTGGGGGCTACAGTGGGGGTGGTTGAAGTGGCTCCCCATTGGTTCTGTAAAGTGCTATATTAACGTAACATTCAATCCCGTTTGCACATGTTTTTGCGTGCTGGTGTCCTCTTGCAGTCCAAAAAACACTCATGGGGGTTTTATTTACACCAAAAATGAGGACAGAAATATACATCGGTTGGCTCTGCCTCCTCTAGTTGCTTGGACCCACCTCCACTACAATTTGATTGGTTCTCTCCAAACCAATAATTTTTCGGTCTGCCCTCAGAACAATTTTGTGTACGTAAAATTACCACAAGCTCCAAAAACATGCAGATTAGGCAAAACAGATTCTCTGAATGTGCCTGTGGATGAATATATTCATTCCCACACACTCTGCACCTTGGACCCCTTCTTTAGTACCTCATGTACATCCAAAAGATGAATGAGAAAGATACAACCGCCCTCCCACCAGGACACATACTGGCAACAGGAAGCCAGCAGAGTTTTAGCATTTCCAGTTGGTATATCTGGCAATGTCCCCCCCACCCCCACCGCTGAACAAATAACAATAGCATGCAAATTCCAAGCCGTCAATTATGCATGGTCCAGGACAGAGTGGTGGGAACGACTCGGAGAGAATGGGGCACCCGTCAGCCGGGCTGCAAGGCGACGGCAAAGAGGGGTGCCATTAATCTGTAGGGAAGATGTCGATGAAACGAACACAGGAAGACAGCCGCCCGGCCCACTCGCATCACTTCCTGTGTTGTACGAAGCAAGCCATTTTGACTGCTCACACTTAAAAATTGCCAAAAAAAAACATTTAAAAAAATCACAACGAATACGATGCTTCATTTCAACTGCTCATAAATTCATATTTATTAGCTACTTTTAATTTCACACATTGCTTTAATGGACAATCTATTAAGAATAACGCACCACTTATGTAGCTTTACTTAGCTCCGCGATGCAGAAAATAAGAATCTCCCGCTTCTCTTACAATTGGAAAATACAAAGGAACCCTCATATAGTCAAACTTTTCATTATGTGTACATCCAAGGACAATGTAATGTACATGCAAAGCATATTCTGAATTTAAGCCTGGGTTTTACTTAACTGGATCATGCTGCTTATTGTTGTATGTTGGCTCTGCTGCTGTATGCATGCATGCATGCAGAGGCAGGGAAAAATGCATAAAATCCCTCCCGCAGTTTATTATCCAGCCAGACACATATGGCTTTAAAAACCCCTTTAATTAGTGCCTCCTTAATTCTACCCTGCTTGCATGTCATCACTATTCTCCCATAAATAAATAGCTAAACAGCTCAAAACTCATTTATGATGCACAAACAAGAACGGCGAGCCCAGGGGTTTGGTCCCACACTGACTAGTGTCACTACAGCACCCACTACTGGCTGGTCGTGAGAAAAACACGTGCTGGCTCACAGCCGCCTGGCCGTAAGAACTGATGGAGCGAAACCAAAAAGGCAGAACTGCAAACCAACGAGCGGTTAGCATAAACAGTAATTGGCAAGAGGCAATTAATGTCCCTTCAGCTGTGCTGAGCGCCTGCAAACCAAAACAAACTGCACACGACGGCTGTTATTTCAGATGGGTACAGGTTATCCAACAATCTAAAACACTTACAATAAAAGCCACGTTAGTTCTACATGACCCCGGGCCGTTATAACGCACTGTATGAACCACACAGAAGGACAAGGCTGCCAACAAGCTGAAAAATTCAAAAGGGGATTTCACAGTAAGCACATGCCCATTCGACGAGAGCAGTGAGGAGATGATGCAGGATAATGTAGAATATGAGACAAATGGTGAGGAATGTTTCTCCAAAAAGGGCCAAACATGGAAGCATTTATAGACACAGAATTGTTTACGAGCATTTGTGACAGAGAGCTAAAAGTTCCTATGATAATTAATAATCACATTGCATGAATGAGCAAAGCATGTGTCATAAATCAGAGAGGGACAGGAAACTGACTTCTGTAGCATTTGATGGGATGACCCCCCCCCTCACAGTAGGCAGAGCACCGTTATTGTGAACACAGGCGGGAAATTAGGTGACCATTAAATGATAATGACTGCAATTTATAAGTCAGAGTTAATGGATCTACTCTGAGAACATGCGGGTGAAAAACACCACGCCCAAGTAATTTCCATGTAAGATCAGTGGCATCAGCGGCCAGGCGACGCAGCCTTTGTGTACAGCCAGTCGGGAGGTGTTCTCCTCTGCGGCACAACACCTGATGAGGGTCAGATCTTAGCTGCTCATCGCTTCCTGTTTTCACTACAACAGAATATCACTTCATAACGTTTCGACTTACTGCAGCTGCTATAAAATGGAATCCTCTTTGGGAAATGCCATGTGCTGAGAACATCCGCCAACCCAGTCCTTGGGGAACCCGAGACAGTCCACATTTTTGCTCCCTCCCGGATCCCTGCCGGAGCAAAAACGTGAACTGTTTGGGGGTCCAGAGGACCAGGTTCGGGAGCACTGCTCTACAGAAATGAAAACTTGCTTGCCGTCTTAACTACAGCGTCTTACTTAAGCCAGATATGAAATTAACATGTTGTTTGGACCTCTATCCACTCTCCTCCATGGAAAACCATATATCTATTTTCTAACCCTTTCCTTTAAGCGACTAAGCTGTTCATTTCCTCCACTAAAAGGTCCACGCGATCACTTGTGGCGTTTCCCGTCAGATAGACCTGAGGCTCAGATTCAGGTTCTTTTGATCTATGTTATAAGCACATTTTACCAGTCAGAAAGCCAACATGAGCTGGCAGAGAAATTTATTTTATCTTTCAATAAGAGTTTGGAACAGGGGAGATTCGAGGATTTGACCCTTAGGTGGTCACAACTGCTAAGAAATATGAAATGGAGTTGCTATATTTAGAATAATAATTTTCAGGAGGGGCGAGACAAAAAGGGGCCCTAGAATCACCTATGGTTCGGTAGCCCTTACTTCCTCAGAAATTCTTCAAATATTACACTGTTAGTGGCTAAAGTCAGAGCTTGTACCCAACAGAAGAGTTTCAGGTTAGGCACCAGGAAGCCAATATTGGAATATTTGAAGATGTTATAGAGATCAGGAATCAGAAGCCACCATTGAAAAGGAAAAAAAACAGGCCTGCTGGTACCCTTTCTGTGGAAATAAATCTCCAGTTTAGCGACTGGGACTGTGTCTGTTCAGCTCTGATGAGCGGCGACTCGACGGCACCTAGGAAGACGTAACTGTTGAAGAAAATTAACAAGCTACAAAGCAAACGGCGGCCACCACTGCAGACACTACATCTCCAGCACAGCTTTATGGGCTCAATGGACTGTGATATGGACTGGATTAATATCCAAGCTGTCAGGAGAAATGTGAGTGACGCTTCTCGCGGGAGGCTAACTTGATTAGAACGTTGATCCCGTTATAGATGAGGCCATTACGCCGGATCTACATAATCTCGAAATTCACGAACACACTGTTTGGCCCAAAACTGCTGTATTTTCCCCGGAACATAAAAGACCAGCAGGGCAGTAGGCCGACTAAAATCGCCCGGCACTCAACGTTATGAATCAACGGACAAATGGTTCTTTACGGCCCGCTCTTCGGCTGAGTTATGGCACAGCTGTTGCCCGTTTGCACGACGGGACTGCAAATCCAATCAGTCGCCCCTAGGCTTCGTTATTCTTTCACAGAAGAGCGGCTGGCCATCGTTGAAAGAGAACTGGCAGGAGTGCCTGAGTGGCCAGAACAGAGCTTGTTCAACGGTGAATGTTCACAGAACACTTCCTGCTGTCGTATCCCTATGCAGCCACAACTCCCTGGCCTGGCCTTTACAATAGGCAAAAAAGGGGAGCCTGAAGTGGATTGGCGATAATTTCTCAAAAATGCAATGCACCATGGGAAATGTAGTCCTCTCCTTGCAGAAGAGCCTCAAGATGTACAGGTAGCCAGCAAGAGCCTTTTCTATATTTCCTGAATATCACATCAAGGCTGACCTGCGCCCAGCACACATTCCCAATTTAGCCTGAATATCGAGATAGTGATACGTATGTCTTTAAATAGCTAATAATTACAACAATGTGTGAATAGCCTAGTTGATTGAAATATCAGGTTTTCAATTTCTGTGTCAACCCACCACCCACAAATCATGGAACCCAATATCTAATTCCCATCTAACTGATTACAGTTCGTAGTAAATGTGGCATTTATTATTCTGGATCCTTAACACATTTATCAGTGGAGTGCAACAAGTAAAAAAGGCATGAAGACACAGGTCAATGAATTCTGCACACAAGGACTCTACACAAAGAGAGGCTGGTGCCCCCTACTGGTGCCGGTCTGCTCAGACACCCAGTGCCATGACGTGCAGTTTCACAGGCAGCAATGCTCAGAACCTGCTCCATCTGCTACAGGAAGTAGGGGGTGGGAGGGAGAGCTGAAGATGCAATCTGGGTGACTTTTCCGGTGACGTGCTGTCACAGGCTAATTGCCCCCCCTCCCCAGGTGGGGCAGAAAGTTCACCTGCCAGCTTGCCAGAGAGGCAGGAGAAATCCACAAGCAGAGCAAAGCCAGCAGGATCAGGAGGGCAGAAGATCTCCAGTCACAGGGCAGCCATGTGGCCGGTGGGGGACACGTGAACTTCCTGACTGAATTCCACTCTGTGTCAACCCCCAGCCGCAAGGCTTCCTTGGTCACATGACCTGTCTATTCACGCCACAGATAAACATTAAATTAGCTGCAGTCGTCACAAGTATTCTTTACAAGTACACTTAATAGCAGAGCCAGAAATCATGGCGTGGGGGTGCTGGCAAAAAAATCCAGTCTCATAACAATTCACTTGGCGACAACACTACAGACTCAGCTACATTTTTTTTAATCAGTTTTTAAATGACCCATGGCATTACTAAGATCAAATGAACAAAGAGAAAGAAAAATCTATTTGCCTCCCTACAGCACTTCTCCTCTGACTGATCGAACCACGCCAACACATACCTGTCAGATTGAATCGTTTTATAGTACATACAGTCTGCAGGTTACAAACGAGATCTGTTCCTTAAGTCAAATATGTAGGCAAGTCAGAAAAATAATGATACGATACATAAAAATAATATTAACTACATACAATACCATACTGTACGCAAAGCTGACAAACGTCACAAAGTAGTGTGTGCATTCGTTAATACAAACCATTGAATTTAATCCAAATTTGTAATATAATAGGCATTATGGCAGTCTATCCATATGTATGCAAGTCGGACATTCGTAACACAGGGTCTGCCTGTACTGTATTGTTCACTGTCAAGGCTGAATGAGTGAGCCCAGGCCCACCTATGAACCGCAATAGAGCACAGGCCCACCTATGAACCACAATAGAGCACAGGCCCACCTATGAATCACAACAGAGCACAGGCCTACCACATCTCTAAACGTTCCAAATAAAAATGTTCCAGAAGCAATTAGCATCCATTCTGGTGATGACATACAATTCTTCCGAACTCTCTTTGGGAAGGTCCTGGTCTGGGCCCCGTTAGTGGGCCCCTCCAACACGTCGACTCGCTGCCAGCTTACTGGCAGCCCAGTACCTCTGTGGAGATCATCACTCGGAGTTTCAGCAGCAGAACCTTCACAGCCGGCAACTTCCACACTGGTTTAAAACGTTCTGTTAGAATTTGTGCATCTTACAGAAGATGCTTCCTATCCTATGGAAAATGCCCGGACAAAATTAGATACGAAATCCCTACCTCTCATGTTGAAATATACGGCATGTATTTAATTTTAGGTTTGGCACAATACCAAGACGTTATTGCCATGACGACAGCCATGTTTCCCGAGGGTCAAAATGACTGAATTACAGTTATCCAACGATCTGCAGCAAAGTGGACATTCTCATGCTTGCCAGACCTAAATGTTTTAATTTTCAGAAATAATTAATTTGCAACCAACACACCCCTCTCTAATTCGAAGCCACTCTGTCCCAGATGAAAGGAGTCAACAAGACCTGATTAGCAAATCCAATATGATGCCAGAATAAGGGTGCAGGATGAGATCAGTGCAAGGTGCTCTTCTGTGCTGTCTGAAGAAGCACCAGTCAGACGATGTTCAAGAAACTTCACAGCAGAACCAAAGAGGCCTCAAGGCCCTTGTGACAAAGAGCAGCCAGAAGAGCCAATTGTAGTCAAATTACCCAAGAACACTCAGGGACCTAAACTCCACTGCAGTCACCTCAGTGGGAGGGTGTTCAAGTACAAATGACACCAGGGGCGTTACTAGGATCATAAGACATTGGGGGCTTATCTATCCAAGGGTTGTTGTGTTGAATTCTCAGTCAAGTTAAGACGATTGTAGTACAAGGAAGTTTTTGGGAAACTTGACTCTGGACTACGCCTGTGATGCATGGAATTCTCAGACTGAGAACATGGTCGGTAAAACATCTGAGCTAAACAAATCATATGCGGCTTATCTGGATTCAGCTTGGGCTTCAGTCATGAATGCCCCCTGCTCCTGACATGTCTGGGTGATACCTACAGGAGAGAAGACAGTGCATGCGTTTGCAAAAGGGCAAGGTCTATTGGGTAGCTGGAGACCGTTTGTACTCAATACCCTCATAAGTGACACGCATGTGTATGTACGTAGCCAACACCATAGTGAGTAGAGACCATCGTGTTTAGATGAATACCCTTACGTGAAGAAAGAACACGTGTTTCAATGACAGATATACTCTATGTGACAGACAATCCTTACTAGCACGTTTCATTCTTAATGAGGTCAAGGTTCTGACACACAGCCACATACACCCACACGCATACACAGCAGCAGCCATCAGTCAAACAGAAACACCTGGTGCTCATTCAGATCCAGACATTCTTTAACAAGGAATCAAGCACTAATTGTTCAGGCAGAGCCTATCGACCAAACAGGCTACTGGACACTCTTGAACATAAAACAAACAAACAAAAAAATCAATTATACAAACAAGTACTATAGGACGTCTTTTATGTGTAAAAGAAGAATTCATTTGGATCTGTGCAGGTCAAGTATGAGGGAGAGCTAAAGTAAGCCTTTTGTTATCAATATGGCCATCATGACAGCTCATGATATTGTGCCATCTTCAGAACTCCTATCAAAGGGAAGAAGACCTTAGAGTGGCATTGTGCCAACTCGACACAACCACCACGCGCTCTGCTCCCGAAAGCTACAGTATCAGCCGGCTCCGGTAAACCCACGGAGTCCTCGAGTGAGCGGACTCCACATCCGCAACACGAAGCCAACAACAGTAGGGCTGATTAACAATTATTCTAATTAACTACGATCTTGCAGGGTTCCATTAAGAAAAGTGTATAGTGAACTTACAGGACCAGAGAATGCACGTGAAAGGTCTGCTGATTACCTCTACAGGCAAGCTATCCATGTAGCACGAACATTTGTTCAGCTGAACATTATAAAAAAAAAAAATTCATTCCGGCAACGTTTTCATCCTCCACTCCTCGTATGTGCCACCGTTGCCAAGACAACCCAGGACCAGGCCCAGTTAATGAAATATACTTTAATGACCTTTTCTGTTTTACTGCACACATGCAGCAATATGCTTACAGAATCAGTCACAATTTCTTGCGCCCAAGCAGGATGCTCTTGTCAAATTTAAAGCGGGTCTTTGATTGCATGTTGCAAAAATGTTGGATGTACCATTGCTTTGCATAACTGTGATGGCCGTTCATCAAGGGTATGGGCACACTGCTGCAGCAAGAATGAGCCTGACCACAGAGATATGCATCGATGGTCTTCTGGCTCAAGGCTTCATTGGACAATACATATGACAAGCATTTAGTTTATTGCCCTCAGTAAAGACAATCTCTGCGAACAGATGTTTCCATTTGTTAGCTGTGCTGCGGCTCCACCCTCAATAAAGACCAACATCTGTTATCTCACATCAGGTTTCAGAGGATACACAGTAGTTCTATGCTTAATGAAGATCAACATCTGCTGATGCATGTACAAGTTTTCAAGGCAAAAAAAACACCATTTTCTGTGCTAGGAATTAACATGCATACAAATCTTTTATAGCCAATTGCTTGCTCACCATTTTGAATCAACGGGAAGACTAGACCAAATGAATTTAAAGTCAAATGCCAATACTCTACTGAAAAGCGTGCAGACTTTCTAAAAGCCATTCAGAGTTTCACAGCTGAGGCTAATGATCAGGGTCAAGGGTCAGATTGTTCACACCAGAGGTTAACGTTCCAGGTTATGGGTCAAATCGTTCACACCTGTGTTTCCATCACCCGGGAAGCGCCTTAAGGGGGGAGGGGGGTGCAGCCTCATTTCCACAGTGATCTAAGAGGAATCAGATGTAAAACATCACTGTATTCGGTACATTAGCACAAGTGTTTTCAAAATTAGTTCCAAATTAATAATAAAAGTCACTTCATTTAATAATAGCATTCACTATGCAGAGAACACATTTTCAAGTGTGAGTGATAAGGATCAGCTAATTATGAACCTTTACATTATCGTTCATATATATTTATCTCCCACATGCTTTTCTCCAGAGCAACTTGCAATCAGTGGAAATAAGAAACATATTAAGCAACATACAAAGAGCTTCAAAATACTTGCTAAGTGCAATACTGAAATCATTAGTTTATGATATGGAAGTGCAATAACACAAAATGAAAGTATAGCTTGCAATTTAACAAACAAAAGATTGCCCTCAGAGCTTGGGAGGCCCAAATAACCATATATACAAAACAACATGAAAAAATAAGGTATATATACGTACATTAAGTCTAAAATACTAAGCAGAACAGCTTCTTGAATGCAATCTACTGTAGTTCAGGGATGAGGTCTGCGGAGTTGAGTTTTGAAGCTTTTCTTTATGAAGGGAAAAACTCCTGCAGTCTGGAGTCTCACCATACAGGATCCAAGGTTAAAAACAGATGATCTAAATATACCAGAAAAATCATGGCATCTGATTGGTCCTGCACAATGCAAAAGATATAGTAAACAAATCCTTTGGGTGTGGAAGTACATTGATTGTACCTCTCACCAAGATAAAAGGAATGAAGATGAATGGATGGATGGTTAGATGGATGATTAACACTTACGTAGCCATGAATGTGGGTGAACCGAAACATCCCATTGACTAGAAAGACACAGAAGTCACCTTGGATCAAATTTGTCTGCTAAATGGAGAATGACAGCTAAAAGATCAATAATAATGATATTAATCATAGTAGCAGGCTAACACTGTCCTCTCAACAGGTCTGCCCCAGCGTGTAAACATACAGTATCTGCAGCCTCTGTTACCCTAAATGTGCTTTTGCATCCTTACATCCCTTCAACCTTTGAGACCAGATGGTGGGTTACAATAAATCAGAAAAACAAGCAAAGGAGAGAGACCGTTGTTTGTCTTCATCACTGCATCCCTCCTTTTATAAACCTAATTACTTTACAGCCATTAAAAGCAGTTACCATTTCCAAAGTAATTACTGAGGACTCAAACTAAGCTGATTCATTTATTTGAATGGTCTGCCTCTGCTTTTATGGGTGGGGTGCGTTAATTCCCATGCATTCTGCTTCAGACTGGGTCCAGGGTTCCCAATACGCTTTTGTGCAATTTCTCTAAGCTGCCATAAGGGACCCGAGGACTGGCCATTATGGCGAAAAGGTTAAATGGGAAGAGGAGGCAGTCGGAAAATACAAAGAGCACTCTACTCATCCATAAGCGGTACTTGTTCTGTCTGGTATATGGTCAACAGTACTGAGAAGGGCAATGTTATTGCTGAGTGTTCAATGCACAATATGTGTTCCTGCCTGGAAGGATGCCACAGCCTGCTAGTAGTGCATGCTGGGAGAAAAAAATCAATATTTATGTATCGAGATAGCATTACTCGGTGCTACCATAAAAGAAATGGAGGAAGGGCTGGTTTATAAAGAGCAAACCAGAGGAATATGATGAGTACAGAAAAAAGCGAAGCAAAGCAAAATGATATGCTTTGGGTTCAAAAGACATATTTATCATTATCATTATTGTTTTTGGCCATTGCAAATCATCCTGTGCAGATAATATATCCCGCACCCCCTCTTGCGAATGGCTTCAGTGACAGTATTCTGTTCATCTGACAGAAATGACAATTATGGAAACCTGTTAAATTTCATGTTCCACATCTGATAAACAGGAATAGGATGGGTGACTGCTGGCACAGTCCTGAAATAGGGCCTTTGATGAAAGGCTGAAGCTTTTCGCTAAATTGCGCCCCATGAATACATTCATGCCATGTTTTGCTTATGCAACCCAGTGAAACCAAAAAAAAAAATAAAAAATATTGCCGAGTTTGTCGAAAGCCGGGGATAAGTTGGAATCCATGGCAACTTTCGCAGCGTTCCGTTTGTAAACTCTGCTCTTTTATACACCTGGGACATTTTCACTGAAATGTGATTCAGGGAATATGCTGTGTTCAAGGGAAGAAATACTGTACTGTCCTTCATTCATAAGTCCGGGACCCTGACTGCTATGATAGCCACTGGCCATTTTAGGATTAAGGATCGCTTAATTCTAGCCTGCCATACACAGGCAGCACCAGGCCCAGGAAGCTCATGTCATTGGCTCTCTGCAAGTATATTGCCATCTCTAAGATACAGTGGTGCGTTTTTCAGTACTGAATCCATGAGATATGACAGTTTCCCCACAGTCCAGAGAGCACCGTCTGACATCATGGAAGCGGACCTTTGGTCCAGTACTGTGGATTATCTCATAACGCGACCGCAGACGCCCCGCTTTCCAAAAAAAAAAAGCAATCAGGGGAGTCTTCTGCAATGCGGACGACGCACGACAAAGCAATCCCTTAACATGCAGGACAGCTTTTACACTGAACAAACACCTTGGAAAATGACCTGTCAGAAGGCACCCTAAAAATAATCAGAAACTATTTACAGCTAATATATGAAAATTAATTTTTGAATAAAGCATGTGGACATTTATTTATTCCTGGTAATACTTTTCTTTTTTTTTTACCCACCAAGAGACCAAACTCAGTAAGTATACCGATTAGCATTTAAAAGAGCTCCATTTTTCATACCCAAAAGCTTCTCCAACTCTGAATGCACCCAAATGCTGAGGCCGAACACTGCAAATAGCAGCCCAATAATGGATGGAAATTAACCTCTCTGGTGAGAAAGGGGAAATGGGGGATCAGCTGAAAGACCTTAAATACCAGAGCACTCAGCTATGAATGCCAGAGAAGGCCACCAAAATGAATCAACCATCAAAGATCCCCCATAAACTCGCCTCTGGCCATCGCTCCACCCCCAAGTCACCCCTGGAACCAGCACATCCAACAGATGTGCCCCATAGACACCCGTCAGGGCCGGGAACTCATGACGATGATGTGTGTAAGAAGGACGGCGAGGGGGAGGAATTAATCATCCCCGCATCTTCGACACACATTTCGGGGAAGATTCTGTGATGAAGCAGCACACAGCGACTTGTTGCCGCTTTCAGCAAGAGGCAGCAGGTCCCCCCCCCTCCCATGGAAGCATATCAGAGACCACACTTCGGGCATATTGATTTCACGGAGGCAGATGAGGGCCACCCGGGGGGGATTCATTCAATCTGAACCCCCACCCCAGCCCACTTGGGAAATTATATTGGGTAATAGCATCAAAATACCTTATACCGCGGTATACTAACTGCACGGTATGACGGTATTAAAAATGAGATACCATCCAAGCCTAGTGCTGGGTTGCGGCAGTAAAAATTTTTCTGCCACTGAATCATGGAATGACAGATTTCCAGGACATTGCGCATCATTGGCGGGGGTCAGGGAGCTGCTGTCAATTTTCAGGGGACTCCTGGGACGTCTGGGTGAGGTGGGATGACTGTTTATCATCATTTGCTTCCTGAGTTAAAGATCTAGCCCAAAATGACAATAAGTTTTGCCAGTAAAATACGGCATAAACCACTTTCAATACAGGAAGATAATTTGGGCGCTTGACAACCTGTGTGATTTTGGCAAAATTAGTTAAATACCACTGCTGTTTCCTGTTCTCAGTGGTACCATTAAACTAACTGAAAAATGACAGTTAATCGGTTATATACTAGAATCACACACATCTAGTATATTCCACAAAACAAATGGGGGTTTGTTACTATGGAATGCAGACCAGCTATGTTTTTTTTTTATTTAAGTGACCGTTGTCATGGAAATGAAGTTCTCTTGGAGCCATGTCACTCACCTGGACAGAAGCTTTTATGCCAAGTTTGACAGTGTTGTGATAAAGTTTGACAGTATTCCTGGAATAAATGACAAAGAAGACAGATGGTGTGTTTCCTAATCAGCCCCTTCCCCATTTCCATGGAAGCACTAAGGTCACTTCTTCCTTTGCACTTGTCCAGCAGAATATGAATATATTAAATTTAACAGGGTCCCAGCAGGTACAAGATCTGCTGTAAGATTCCGATGTGGAGCCATGGATATAAACAAGGAAAACTTAGACACTATTACTTGACACTATTACTATTAGTTAGACTCTATTAGACACTATTACTATTCAGCAAGATCACACTTCATCTTATATTGAGGAATCATGGCTGTTCATTCATGTCAATCAATTTTATTTACTAATAATTACTGGTAAATTTTGGTAACCGTGATCTGGTTCCATACTTACAGGATTCGTAGATCAGGTCCCAAGTTTAGGACCCTAAGGTAGATTATCCTTAGGGTTAGTATCAGGGGTGTCTTTAGGTTTAGGGCCCTAGGCAAAATTAGCCTTAGGGCTCAATGTTTTTAAGATTAGGGCCCGGTTAGGGTCCCGCCCCGGCAGGTTATCAATTACACATTTTCATTTTCCTTTTCTCAAAGAACTCAAATATTCATTTTGGAACAGCAGATGATCCGGTTTAAGAGCTGCTGAATACAGAAACAGCATCAAGCATCATCGAGCTCAGTCGCAGGTGAAGCTAAACACAGCTGCAGCTTGCTGGTCACAGACTCAAACGCCCGAGAACAACATGTTACAGAGAGAGATTGTTATTATTATTATTATTATTATTATTTTAATTTGCAGGCAGAGCTGGCCATCAACACGGGCAACGCTGCCCTGGGCCACTTTGACGCAGATGGTGTGCGGTAAGGACCAAAGGAAGACCTGTCTCTGGCCAGCATCTTCCTCCCTATTTCCCAAACACTGCTTCTCAGGAAATGAAAATGAAATTATTCTTTACTTGCCATTTATAGAAGTTTGAGTACATGTACATTAGAATGCTTCTTTTGGCATATCCCATCATGCTCTCCTTTGAGACACACACATACAGGTGAGGGAGGAGGTTGGGCATATCCCATCATGCTCTCCTTTGAGACACATACCGGTGAGGGAGGAGGTTGGGCATATCCCATCATGCTCTCTTTTGAGACGCACACATACAGGTTAGAGAGGAGGTTGGGCATATCCCATCATGCCCTCTTTTGAGACGCAGACATACAGGTGAGAGAGAAGGTTGGGCATATCCCATCATGCTCTCTTTTGAGACGCACACATACAGGTGAGAGAGAAGGTGAGGCATATCCCATCATGCTCTCTTTTGAGACGCAGACATACTGGTGAGAGAGAAGGTTGGGCAAATCCCATCATGCTCTCTTTTGAGACGCAAATATACTGGTGAGAGAGAAGGTTAGGGTCTGAGCGCAGTGAAGCATTTTTTTGTAGGAGTCCTACATCATTTGAAAAGGCTGGGGTTTGAAGGTATTTCCCATTCCTGACAGGTGGTTCTCAAGCAGGATTGGGGGGGGGGCTTAATAAGCACCCCACCCCACCCCTCTCTTTCCCAGCAAAAGACATAGTACATGGCCTTTTTCAGGGGAGTGTCAGCTGAGTGCCTGAGCACTGACTGAAAAGCCAAAGAGAAGGCCATTAATATGAAAGAACCTTTTCCTTCCCTTATCCAAATTTTTTTGGGACGAATTTTGTCTTTGACATTTGTGCGAATTTCAGCATCCAGTTATTCCTGCAGAAGAAATGGATCACTGCTGCCCTCTTCTCCCAGCTCTCCCACCAAAACCACTACACTGTCCATTATGTTCCCAATAAACAAAGGACTGAATATTACTGTAGTACCCACTAAACAGGATAATCAACTACATTACGCTTATTGGCCGTGTGCAACTCACACGCTGCAACCCCATGATAAACCTACTAACACTGAAACAAAACAAACGATGCAGAAATAATATAGCAGCACCTATAATCAAATATTGAAAAGCAGTGAAATATTGATGCAGGCAGCTTATTCAGATACTGCTTCTTTCATGTTGTTTATTTCTCTTTTTGTTTTATACATTTTCAAGTTTCTTTATATAGACAACTCAGTGTTCTCCAGGACCCTATGTTCCCCAAATAGTACATATTTAGGTTACTTGTGACAAGGCCTGTTACTGTAGGTCACAGTTGGGGTCATGGGGTCAAAGCCTAATCATAACCCTAACCCGGGGAACATGAGGCCTGGGAACATAGGATGGACCCCAAAACCTGCTTATCATATACAGCAACTCATTGAGTTACCAATGAGTACCTGCAATCAGGACACTTTTTCAGGGGCTCCAGGTTAAGCTTATAGCTATAGCCGGCCATGTTTCTGCCTGCACATAAACATTTTAATTTGATGAATATTTTTTATTACTTTTAAATTTGTGTAACTATTCTTCTTTATAAGTTATATATAAAAATAAATAATATACTGTATATATTTTTTTTTTCATGACTTTTTTTATGGCTATTTCATGGATCTGGCCCCAACCTGCACTGTATGGCAGTGCTACTGCACACTGCCAGTCATTTCATCTGTTACTTTATCAGCATAAGTGTTGTACAACCTGCACTGTTTTACACTGTCATTAGTGTCTTTGTAACTAAGTGAGGCTCCAATACACCTGTTGCACACGGCCAGTAAACATCTTGAATCTTGAGACAGTCCAGTGGACCACGCAGAAAATGCCAAAATTATGATTTTTTTTTGACTGGCTATGGCCAGGTGATGTACAGAACAATTTGTGATTTAACCACCACACAGCATCCTAACATACTTAAACAGCTTGTAAGCTTTATACTGCAAGGATTTGCTGTCTGCTAGAATTAAATTCGTTCCTCAGCAATGCAATAACACACATTACGGCAAATATTATTATTGCAACCTGGAGTGTCCTGTTGCTTTTACACAATTGCTTTATAAAGGCTGTATAACTTCAGACAATTATCAAAACAGCACAGAACATTAAATGCATTCCAAATTATATCTGACAAATACATAGACATTCACAGTTAAAAGCTCCTGGTTGTGTTTAGGAATAAATGTTAATAAAAATGTTAATGTCAATGTTAATACCTTTCTGCTTCAACTTGGAATTTCTACTTGCAGACAGCCTATAATTACATCTTTGAGATTTCCTCGGCCATACAGTTTCTTATTATCGTCTACTATTTTTTAGCCACAAAATACTTACTGCATAATTAAAATATCAAAGGACAAATAGTAAATTACAGTGTTTGTTCAGGAGAGTGATATTTTGTAAAGTAACCTGGGGAGTCTTTTCTGTCACCAGACATGTGAGACAGGGTCTCCCTTCGTAGCTCCATCTCCTTATTCCGTACTAAAGGTTCCTGTTGAGCTTAAAGAACCAGTGAAGCACTAGGCAGAGAATTAAACCAGTGAACTGATGTGTGAGGGAGGATCTTTTTCCCCAGACAGTTTGTAATGGCAGTAGACTCAGTTGTCAATGAGTACACGGTATCCCAGCAAAGCCCTATACTCAGAATGCGGCATGCCGTTATGAGACACCCCCACAATCATTACACCTGAAACAGACACGACTGTCAGTTTCAGTTAAGACCATGATTTCCGGCTGCACATTTCTGACAAAATGGTAAATATGTAAATGCGTCAAACAAAGGATCAGGGGTCGCAACTGTTGCATGATTTCAGAATCTGCATTCAGGGTCCCACACAGCATGACTATCTAGGCTGTGGGGACCTTGGTAATGTGAGAGGAGAATAGCTAGACCCCATTCATTGTGGGATCTGTGTTGTACCCCGACTGCTAAAACACTCTCAATAAATGTTGCGTTTGGGTTTTATGCTAACTGCTCCCTGCTTCCTGAGCTACATGGGGAGACCCTGTAGACCAAGGGTAAGGAACCAGATCCATGGAGAGCTGGTGTGGATGCAGGTTTTTGGAATGGGGTCCCATGGGGCCCCACTGTTATTGGCTGACTGAGAGGTCATCCCAGAACCCCGCAGCCACACCAGCCCTCCATGGATCAGGTTCCCTACCCCTGCTCCATTCAGCAGTGATGTGCATAAAGGCTTCTCTGAATACACAACTCATCTACACTTAAACTGGTTCTGGAAGCAAAAGCGGGTCCTACCAGGTACTAACTAGGTGTACCTAAAAAGTGGCCACTAAATGCACAACGGCTGTACTGTAACCTCAACCTCTCAATCCCTCAATCAGTGTATCATTTGTTATTGCTCTGAATCATGTATATAACTGCATATAAGTGAATGAGAAATCAAGACCTGAACATAATATAATATTTCATGCATGGATGGTAATAAAATTGACTTCTTCTTGATTCCCACATCTATTTTTACCCAGTTAGGAAATTCCATTATCCTTCCTTTCACGTTTTTAATTACTAATTTTAATAGACTTTTTTTCCCAGCAGACTATTTATGTTCATCGGCTGCATCCTCACTCTCCAGTTGCTTGATTTTTTTCTTATCCCCTGTAGTTGTTCGATCTTGTTAGTCAGCTGGCTCTGCAATTCTTTATGGCAGACATGAATTTATGGGGATATATAGGGATTCAATGGGAGTTTTAATAAATCGTTATGAGAAACACTAACCAGAAAATGGGTGACAGACAAAGCCTGAAGTGCATTTAATCTTCTCTGACATCTGTTAGACATAGGAGAGGGAGGCGGAGAGTGATACGGAGACCAGACATTGACTTAAATATTGGTATCCTGATCTAGTGTTGTCTGGTCCTACATACAAGGCTTCAATAACATTAAAGTAAGACTAATAAACCTTGTAACAAAATGCCAGATCTAATGTCATTCACGATAGCTGTTCACTTATAAAAATCACTCCAGAGAAGTTCAAGGAAAAGACTAATCAAAGTGACTGAACTTTTTAACATCCTTTTAAAAGTGATGCAATAAATACCAGAAACATTCCAGAATGGACCTCTTCAGGAGAACCAGTCTAATACTGATTCCGCCAGACAAAGTAAAACTCTTTTGGTAACACTATACTTAAAGCAGTCAAATAAATGCATTATACATCATAAACATGGCTATTAATATTTATAAAAAGGCATAACACATTATACCCATGTTTATTATGCGTTATGAATGCTCTATGAAGCTCTCTATATCTATAAAAATATCTCTATATTGCTGTTACCGATTTGCAACTTGCTTGTACACTGTATATTTCACCAGGATCATTCACACCCCACCCCCACACTTGTGTACATATCCCTGTATATTTTGTACGTATCTCTGTACATTTTTTTAGTTGTACATAAAAACTTTGGTGTGTGTATAGACAACTGACCTACCTGTTCTTGTTCTTCTATTCCCTTTGTATAAGAGCTCTGTAACACTTAAATTTCTCATTCGTGGGATAATAAAGGTTTATTCTATTCTATTCTATTCTATAATGCACTACAAATACCCTAATCAGCATTAAGGATGATTTATACTGTATTATGATGGTACTTATAGTGCATTACAGATGAGAGATTCATAAAGCATTCATAATGCATAATAAACACAGTTATAATGTGTTGTGCCTTTTATTAAATAGTTATAGCTGTGTTTCTAATACTTTAAGAATGCATCATAATGCATTATGAAGGTACCTATAATGCATTTTAATGACTGCTTTAAGTGTTACCACCCTGGTCAAACAGGTCAAATAGACAATAAAATGTCACCTATTTCTAATGTTTTACTACAGTCACACAGTGCTTCTAGCAGTATATGGACCTTTCCATCTGATAATTTCAACTCAAAGTTTGCACAGATGTTGCCCATTAACACGGAGATGCTGACAGGATCACTCAATCAATAAAGACTGGACAATAAATTGAACTGGCCAGGCCCCTGAAACGGAATATTATGTGTGCCATAATTATCCTATACAGCCTACAATATCAGTCCTGATCTCGATATTTGATAAGGTGCATATTCTAAAAATCTCAAAATACTGCTGTCAAATCACCGCAAACTCTTAATAAAAATCATTCAGCCAATGTTTCACGCATTTAACATACAAACATTTATTAAAATCACATAACACAGTGAAAAAACAGCATCTGTTTATCAGTAAAATTATATTAAACATTGTATCTCTTAAACATAAACAAACCAACAGGCTTCTCCGCATCATCTACATATAACTTGAGTAATTCAGGCAGCGACTACACACAGCCGCTACACACACATGTGCAAATCACTGATTCCCCAGCTGGTGACGAAGGGTAACACCTTCATCCATAACAATGAGCTCAGACACACTTGAAGAATTCATCATATAATGACCTTTAATATAGTTTCACCTTAAAAAACTTACACCCAACAAGTAAAGCACACTAGCAAAATGAACTGCTTTCAGTTCCAATACACTTTCCAATAAAAATCCATATCCTTTCATCCTCTGACACTTTATTCTTCAGGTTTTACCTCCAGTGCATCTCATATGTAAATCCAAATGTTTGTCTGTCTGCTGTGGTGTTATTTTCTGTTATTTGTTATTCATTGTTATTTATTGTTGGCCCCTGTACCTATTGTCTTGTATTTATTTGGCACTAAGGTGTGCAGGAATCACACAAATAAGAATTTAACTGTAATATCTTCACATGACTATAAATTCAGAAACTTTAACTTTAAACATTTATTTTTAGTATGACATTCTGTTTTTCAGAATATTGACTTTGTGTTTGTGTTTTAAATCTGCTTGCACCATGTTTACTATGAATGCACTATGTGTGCTGTCTTTCTACATTGTCTGTTTGGCACTATATGTATGTTTATCTGTGACCTGTGCACATGTTCTATGTTCTTGCTACTGTATGCACCAAAATTTCCCCCTGGGAACAATAAAGTTAATCTTAATCGTACGAAATCACTACTTTCATTTCCAATACACCATCAATGAGAACTGCAGATAAACTCCAAAATACAGGAGAATGTAGCTGCAGTCTTTAATGGAGACATTTTGCAAGTTCCAAGAATATAAGAGCAGATGTAGTCTTTTTTGTCTGTGTGAAGCTGTTAATGGTAACTCTGACAACTTTATCAAAAGTCAGACAGCAGAACAAGCTGGTGTTAAAAAATATTTTTTGAGAAAGTGGTATAAATGGAGAAATATGAGAGCAATCTTTCCTACCTATATTAAAATTACCTTTATTAGAATGCACGTAATTTTGTCTCAGTCTAAATATAGACCTGTTAATACATTTATGGTCCGCTTCCAGAGGACGAACTCCATTTTTGCACACTATAATATATATAATATTTTTAGTAATATTGTTGTATCCAATTTGTAGAACCTCCAAGTAAAACCTAAGTATTAATTAAAATATCTGCAAGTTTTTTTTTCCTGTGTTGCCTTCCACGGTCTTCTAAGAATAGGTTTATCAATTTACAGTTAACATGGAAGTTATATACTGCAGGAATTATATAAATCAGAGTAGAAACACTTTTTTTGACCACACAGCCCAGAAACAACCCCAAAGAAACAATTTTTGGCACTTTTCATAGTCTTTTGGATCTGTCAAAATGAATGTACTCTTTTGTTCTTGGCACATTCTAGCACTTTCTTTTTAAGTGCGTGCCGTTTCACTTCAAAATGTTCTTTTGACTTTTTGATCCGAAAACATCAAAGGGGCAAATTTTAACTTTTGTCGCTGATTATGGATGCTTCAGAGGCACTTAAGAAACGTGCTGGGCTAATCAGTCAATCAGCATGGCATGACTTGAGAAAATCAGGTGTGAAATATCGCTTGAGGAGATGACTTTTTCCTGAAGAGTGTGAGGAGGCGGGGGTCATCCCAGCACCAAGGTTAAAAACTCGATAGAGAAAGAGACATTTCAAAAACAGACATGTTTGACTTAACATTAATTGACTATCTTGTTCATTTGACTTCCTCTGCCGGCCCCTGGAGGATGGGCTCCCCCTTTGAGTCTGGTCCCTCCCAAGGTTTCTTCCTTCTGGGGAGTTTTTCCTTGCCACTGTCCCCGCTGGCTTATTCACTGGGGGCTTTGGGCGGGGATGCTGTAAAGCGCTTTGAGACAATGTAATGTTGTGAAAATGCGCTATACAATAAAACTGATTGAACTGAACATGTTGTTTGTACACGGAAACCCAGCTAGTCTGATTCACCTGATCCTGATATATGGTTTGAATGACTTTTGTATCTATCTATCTATCTATCTATCTATCTATCTATCTATCTATCTGTCTATCTGTCTGTCTGTCTGTCTGTCTGTCTCTGTCTATCTATCCGTCCATCCATCCATCCATCCATCCATCCATCCTTACCACAGTGAAACATCAAACAGCTTAAATTTCCATTAAAGGCAGTGAGACACTTCTCTGACCTTTGAAATTCACCTTGTGTTTCTTATATTGTGTAGGCAGATAACAAGCTAAAATGAGAAATGAGAAAAATTTATATAAGTTTGTAAATAAATATACTTCGTTTCTCCCACACAGAACTCTCCCTGTAGATTCTTCAGCAATAGCGATTTGCTTTGGGTCCTAAAAAGTGAGATTCATTCATGCCGAAATCACCATAAAGCAGAAAAAATTAGGCAAACCATTTCAGCTTTAAAAAGACTATACGGTCTATACATTAATATTAAACTAAATGACATCTACTTATTTGCGCTCTCATCCTTTAATTTGTAGTGTTTACCTAACACTGTAAACGCACTACCAGGCTGTTCAGTTTATCTGTGACTCTTTCATCTGCATATTAGTGTATACAAAACTGACATCTTTAAAAAATTATAACGTCTTTAATCTCATGTCACTTAAGCATGAATTTACAAAAACATCATAGATAAACAGTATATAATGGCTATGGTGTTAACTATAAGAAAAATTACTCATTCATTTAATTTTCTATTACTGCACTGTCCTATACACTCATAATTCTTAATTAATTTTACACTTTGAAGCATCATGGTGACATTCATTGCTTGGATTGTTTTTAAAATTGCATTGTCCACATTATCCTGGGTCGGGCTAGTGAAACGCTAAAAGGCTCCTGTCCACTGCCAAAGAGCAGCTCAGGGAATGACATTAAGTCTTTACAGTTTAAGTACGGCTCAATCCTAAAATATCACCTTCTCCACAAACTTCTCCAGCTGCTTGATGGTGATCCTCTCACCTTCGCCTGCCCAGCTTCTTGGAGCATTAAGACTCCGGGTCAATCCATTAGATAACATAAACACTTAGTAATGCTAAATTTGACATCTGCCCTCTGCAGAGTTTAAAGTGTGGATACAGGAGTAAGATTTAGCTAAGTGAAAAATTCTTAGTTCGCGTTACGTTTTTTAAGACGCAAAGTATTGGGATGAGATACAACACACGATAACAATTTGACCCTGACCGATTCTGCCTGTGTGAGAAATTATCCAATAATGTCTGCTCGTTCTACTTTTGGAAGACTGTAACACCATCGACAGCCCTAGTGCCACTGTGATCTTCCCCAGAAATATGGTCATTTGCATAGTTTGAAAGTTTTAAATGACTGTTTGATTTGGCTGGAATTTATTTTACTGGTGTTAGTTTAACAAATGAGGTTTTACATTTTTGAGTGTTTTGCCGGCTATGGGGGCTGCATTAATATAAATTGGAAAGAATGCTAGGTAACTGCATTTAAACAGTCTGCATGCATCGCCCTTGGTGTGCAATAATCGCATGCCTTTGTTTCTGTTGGTGCTGTTCAGTTATGCTGCAAAGTTTCGATAATGTCTAATTTGTCCAAAATAGGATCAATGTCCCTTCTATACTGTTTAGAATATACTACTCTCTTTTAAATATAAAGTAGGGAAAATAGGGCAGATAGTTAATATAGCCTGGATGGGACAGCGGGTCATTTCAGGTTACATATGCACACATACTCTCAGCCATACAAAGATAGGAAATAGCCTAACTACATGTCATTGGACTGACAACAACACAATAAAAACACAATGCAGTCCCTGTTCTACTTTGTAAAGCTCAATAGTAAATGTCAATTATCCGTTTATCCGTTTAAAGCAACATGAACCACTGAAATGGCATAAGCACAAATACCTTAACAACAGACTCTTTACCATTAATCGAAGACGTGTGGCAGATTTCAGTCCTACCTGCTGATTGGTGAATCCAGTTCCATGCTGCAAGAGAAAAAAAAAAAACATATTTTAGTTCTTGTAGGGAGTACGGCAAAATTTGCATTTCACAAATATCTGCTTAAAACCAAATCACAAAAATATCTGAAATGATCCGGCCGAGTTTATGGAATCTTCACGGGTATCGCTTCGTAGCAATCAGTTCACTTGAATTCAGTTTTATTTATATGATGCTATTATTTATATTATTTCTTCCACTGTAGTTTAAAATGAAGAATTCTCTGCGGAAAAATCAATGGTAAATTGTACATCAAGTTATTTATTTATTATTTATTAACAATGTGTGACATATCATCTATATTTGTAAGAATATGGATTGGTATATTTATTTGTCATTTATGTTATATTTTTTATGTTTCATTAGTTTTTATCTTAGGCTGCTTGTGATATGACCAAGGAAACCATCCATCCGTCCGTCCATCTGTCCTTCCAACCATCCATCCACTTATCCTGAAGAGCAGCCAATGAAATTAGTGGAAAAAAATCAGATCTGATATATCATAAGGTGACATATTGTTTCCTTGCCTGTTCTCTCTGTTTTTGAATAACAGGCCTAATGACTATGAACACCACATTCATGGAAATCAGAGGTCAGAATTCTCAGGTTGAAAGTAAACGTCTTGCCATTGGCTTGAAAAAGGTGTTTGTTTATTGTTAAAATGACAACTGGGCTCTTGTATGTTGCCCATGCTGAACCGCAAGAGCAAACTATGTGAGCTACAAATTCCACGGCTTGTCGAGAGAGGCTGGACAATAATTATGTGGAACACAGACTGCTGTAGCCTGGGGTTCACAATCAACAACGACAGAGTAATTACAGAACCCAGAAGAAGCTACTTTGTGGATCAAAGATGCGTCTTGAATGAGTCAAGTGCAGCTGGTCTCATTTACATAATTACTGTCTGCAACTTGTGGGTGCATTTTCTTTGACTGTCCAAGTACATTCTCTATCATTTCCCTGCATTTTAATAATAGTGATGTAATGCATTATTAAATGCTATTGAGATGAATGCTAGAATGACGAAAATGTTTTGCCGTCTTAAAGCAATAAACTGACATTAAAATAGTGAGACAATGTTAAAAAAATGTTGAAAGTGAGTAGGTATTTAATTAAACAGATAAATTTCACTTTGAAAATATCTTTGTTAATGGAACTAAGCGAAGTTTGTGAGATCATTAGGATCACCGTTAGCATTGTGGTCCATCATATCTGCTTGTTTAGGAACAAATAACAAGCAATTACATTTACAGTACAACAGCAAATGTGCTTTTACGTTTGGACCATAGTTGCATATATTCTCTGTAGCACATGTGATTCTGCTATTTTGTATGCAGAGATATTCTACAATATCCGCATATTCTCAGGCAGAAGGGTGATGTGAATATTAAGTGTTTGCTGTGTGGATGCAGCAAATACAAACAAAGAGTGAAATTCAGCAATACTCGCCACCACTGAGGAGTGAGATGTTCTCCTGCCCCCCACCTGTTTTGAGTGCAGTGCCGCATCCCGTACACTGCATGGGCATCACTGGAAGGGGCTCCCCTCACTGTGTACCCCCTGCACCAGTGCATGAGCTCTGCAGTAATTGGGAACTTTCCCCTGAGGCCAGTGAAAGAGAGAAGAGAGGAAATGGCCCCCACTGGAATTGAGCATTTGGGGGGGGGTTGAGCTAGTCCAGTGAAGCTGGGGTCTGATGACCTTACAGAAATATTTCAGAAGCTCCCACCCCCGGCATGTTTCCAGTTCTTTAGCAGGCCATATTATCAGTACAGTCAGACCAGGGACAATTGTTGAATTATTATTATTATTATTTTTATAAAATGAATTTTCTTTCAAAGTACTAGTTTACTAAACATCAGTGGTTTGAGGAAAATCTGCACAATGCTGGGTGATCACTTTGTCCCTTCAAACAACTGACCCCACTGAACAATTAAAATTATATGCACCCCACGCCCAACTCTGTAAACACTCCAGTGGTGAGAGGGGACGCAAAAAACAGACACCAGGTGTGTTGTTTAATGCAAAGACCCTCTTCAAACTAGGAGCCGCAGGGCAGAAAACCAACAGAGTTAATATAGTAATACAGAGAGGATTCAGCCTTGCTTTAATGATGAAATCAAATATTTAAACAATTTTTTTAGCAGTTCTGTTTGGTGCTTGAATCCTGTTTCTGTCCATTTGCACAGGTGACGTGATCTCAGGTGAATGCAAGTAATTTCATAATTATCACCGAGTTGATTACCCTTAAATAATTGAGCAACGTACGTGTTTCTGGTCATAAACGAATACACTAAAATGGGAGAAATCTTTTAAAATTTTGATTTTTTTTCCCAAAACTTAAAATTGTTGGAGAGTTTTAAAGGGATAAAAGTTGAAGGATAATTGTGCAGAGTGATAATATGCTTGCTCAAATGTTTCTTCGATTATGCAATCAAATTTTCATTGCATGTATGGATTGTTCAGATAATTTAATCAGAGAGTGGCCTGATCTTGCACAAAGGTATTTATTAGCCACGGTGATGCTTAGAGGAAATTGCTGATGATAGCACAAGGTCTTGAACTGACCACTTTCTTCCCATCTATTTTTTAAGCCCAGTATTAAATGCCGTACACATTTTTTCTGATTTTTGTGCTCACTTAACACCATTTATTTGGTCTTTCTCCCTTGTGGTCAATGTATTTAACCTCTGCATCAAATGGCATTATCATCTGTAGTGCCATATAATATTTCAAATGCAATCTATGCTAAATATTGTTATACTCTTGCCAGTTTCATGCACTGACACACAGTATAAAATATTCATATTGCACATGTACATTTATATGCTAAATAATGTTACTCAAAATTTCCCATTGGATTTAGCCATGACTAAACTCATCAGTGGCAAATGAAGCCAGCTACTTCTGTACCTTATAATTCACGGACTGAATGCAATGTGAGGTCACAGCAAAAAAATAGACATGGAATTTTAAATTGTATTACTTAATGGTTACATGTTACTAACCTTAATACCAATGACTAATATGTTATTAATACTGCATATTATATTTTAATGATTTCTAAGAGAGAGTTGTAAATTTATTACAGCCTGTTACATTGGGAAATACCCTTTGCAATGTATATTCAGCTTTTCTAATAAGTACAATTATTTTGACTACGGCATTTAGATAATTGTTTTGTGTGGTTTGTATTTAGGAGCTGTTAATTCACTGGTCAATTACAGATAAAGAAAAAGCCATTTTAATCAGTTACACCATGTTGGGTTTAATATATCGACCGCTTGTGCAGATCTAGTCTATTACCTTTGAAAATAAACAGGAGATTGGATCATTTTCCTCAGTTTGACTTTGAAAACTTTTCATTAACAGCTTCTGCCAGTTTCAGGACACTTCCCGAGCCCTGCAGGTCCATTTTTAGACAGTTCTGTTCTTTGTTGCCTGTAACAGATGTGACGCTTAAGCCCGTATGGCATGTGTTTCCACCCACAAACCTGGGACAAGCAGTCCAAGTAAATTAGTGATCGTTTTTGCCCTTGCGCGAGTAGAAGTACATTCCCTGGAATGACCACATTTTCCTTCCAGGATGCCCCTTGTACGCCCTAAGTTTCATCTTCAGGTTTTAGGTCATTACATGCCTAATCGGATAAGCTTTTATGGAAAACGAATGAAGGCTGAACATCAGGATCCATCTTGCACCGTCCTGTTTTGTATAATCAGTTTAACATCTCTTCACTTAGATTTAGCAGACAGCGCTGCTGGTAATTCATTAATGTATACATCCTTCTTCACTATGCAATATTTGATTCTAATAATATATAAGTACTTATATATTATATTGCTGTTTACACATATATGCCACCCATTTACAGCAGTGAGAAACAGGCACTGCCACATTGTCGTGCAGCTCTCTCTACAACGTTGACGCATGTCTCCACAGAATACCGGCTCTGAGTGCCATCCTGTCAGCTGGTGTAACCGTACAGTCTAAGTCACCAGGGCAACAAATGTGATGGAGCTTCAAAGTCTAAATTTACCGTATTGGTCGCAAATATGTTTGTATGGAGCCATATGAAGGGTGTTGTGTGGCTCAGTGGGTTAGGACGCTGAGATCAGAAGGTTGTTGGTTCAAATCTCATGGCTGGCAGAGTGATGTCATTGTTGGGCCCTTAAGCAAAGCCCTTTACCCCTAGTTGTTCCAGGGTCTATCTGACCCTGCTTTCTTAATTGCACATTGCTTTAGATCAGGGCTGGGCAATTATATCCAGAAATGCCCGCTGTGTGTGTGGGTTTTCGCTGCAACTCCCGAATTAGGTCACTAATTACAGGACTGATTGGCTGAAGATTCCTCACACCTGGGTTTGAACAGCTGACCTAAAGGTTATCCCAAAAACCTGCACACACACCGGCCCTTTGAAGATAAGATTACCCACCCCTGATTTAGATGATTTTATCTGCTCAGTAAATAGAATGTAATTCTGAACAGAAAATGGTATCACATTGTTAAAAATGAAATCCTCACATTGTACACATGGATATTTCAAACAGTGTATTTCTAAGCCAAGTAACTGGAACATAAATTCAGTACTTAGCTGAAGTGGTACCGCAGTAATCTTAGAAAGGGGGATTTCTGGGAAATGGAGTCTCTTAAATCACTCTGCTACAGTGTGAAGGTGCAGGTAAAAAAAAAAAAAATGAAATCCTCTGTTAAGGCATGCACATTACCTTGCTACTAAACACAGCAAGTTATTAAATTGTTTTCTTTTTTGTAAAAAGTACAATGTAAAAAATCCCACGTAAATGCACAAAATATCTCTATGAACAGCCAACAGCACAGCTCCTGCATGTCCACCAAAATCGGTCACACTGTGTGAGGATCATGTTTCAGCTTCGAATTGTATTTTTTAAACAGAATATGCAATTGTTTTCAAACTGATTCTTCCACACATTCGTTCTGAATTAGGAATTGTAGATGCTGGTTTACTGCGGCCTCCGTCCTCAGTTTATTCAGCTGTTGCATAATTCCTCCTTCTGAAAGACCGAAGTGAATAAATTATTTCGCAGCCAGGTCGCTCTCACACCAGCATAACAACAGACCAACAGGGAACCAGGGAAACAAGAACCTGAATCCAATGAAATGTGTGTGCTGTTTATCTGCGATTATCTCAAAAGGTGGGAGCCTGACGCTCTGAGCAGACCATCCAAGCAGACGTCAGCCGTTATGTAACTTTGCGACCAAGTGTTGTGACGATCGTAAAGGAGACTGTTCGACTCTGTCACAATGGAGAACGGACGAGGCCACCAGTTCAGCAGGCAGATCACGCTATTGCAACCGCACAGACAAACACTTATATTTTGCAAAATGCCATAATTTCTGTACATGAATGTGCCAACAGAAATACACTTACATATGCATGTGTACTGTACTGTACACTGTACCTTCCTTCCCTCTGCAATATCCTTCAGGGCTAGTAATATATGCATATATGTACTCTATGTCTGTATCTATCTATCATCACATACATACACACTGTTCATTCAAATAATCAATTTATCGCAGCTTTCAGCTCATTCATAACATAGAGGTTGGAAGGGTCTAATGCTCATTTTAGCATAAATCAAAAAAATAATAACTCTATGGCTTGAACTAAACTATCGTTAAACTGGACATTGAAAGAAGATGCAGGTTCAAAAGTCTTCCGGAATTCTAGTGAGGTCACTAACGTTCAGACAACAAAACCAGACACTTGTTTTTGGAGCTCGGGAAGATCCCCTGAGGGAAAAGCAGAAAGAATTTTGTAAAGTGATCACTCCAGGGCATGCAGCCAAAATGGATTCCGTACAGAACATTCTAGAACATCAAAGTATCAGACATAACCAAACTTAGAAATCAAACAGTTTTACAATCTAACAAATATTTCACTAGATGACAATTGCCAGCGTAGGGTTTTATATTCCTTATGTGTTTGCACACATTGTGCTATATCAGTTACATATGAAACCATACCTCTGTCTTCACGGTTACATGGTTACATAAATGTCTTAATATCTGCTTTGTTCATTCGGCTGAACATGAATAACACATGTAGGTTTGTTACGCCGCAGAAACCATGGTGGGAATTTCACTGTTAACACCCGAGCACACCTACCTCTTCAGGATACAGTTTGGATATGAACACTGCGACCTACTTCTGCAGCTCCTGAAGACCGTGTTATTACTTTGCCGTCTGCCAGAGGAACCAGAGACGCTGAATGAAAAACAGTCAACATCAACCACACGAAAAACAGTCAACGTAGATTCACCGATTCCTGGGGAGTAGGATTCAGACACCTTGCAATTTCTGGCTTGCTCAGAAGTCATACTTTGGATAGGGGTATCCCACTAACAATTGTTTCTTTTTAGGAATGTTTACCGATCGCGAATGTTTATAACTAAGAATAATAATATAATAATAACTAGAGCATGGTAGGGCAGTGAGTAGCACTGTCGCTTTACACCTAAAAGGTCGTCAGCTCAAACCTAGAAGGTACTTTGGCTGTATACACGTAGGGCGCTTTTATAAAATTATATTTTATTATAAAAGAATATTTTTCAACGTTAATGTTCCATGAACATTACAGTAAGAACATTCTCTGCCAGCTTTGAGAAGACCTTCCCATATCGTTGGCTAAAGTCCTGGGAACATTTCCTGTTAGCTGCGTAGTTCTCATGTTAAAAAAAAAAAAAAAAAAAAAGAGAGAGAGAAGGCCTTTTCTCAGCCTTAGATTTCAGACACCTCCTGAAGCAGCGCCACCTGGAGGTAACATATGGTAATAGTTCATAATCACACTAATTTCCCTTCACAGATTTTAATTTCTCCCTAGTACGACCATTCCTTCCATCAGTTTGCAATAACAGCACTTGCCTTTAAGAAAAGCCTTTAGTAGCTTTAAAGGCGCTTTTGGGTAACAGGTTTGACTTTTGTCTTTCTAATCGAATAAAGCAGCTCGCGGTTCAGCTGAGGTCTCTCTGGAATTCTATGTGCCTATCCACTGTGCTGCGTCTTGTCTGACTGGCACTCTTTGCTTTTCCTCTAAGCTCACACTCTACAGAGGCCACATATCCGACCAAACGCAAGGAGCTGGATGAGGGCTCGCAGCTTGGAGGAGCCCCAAACACAGCTCGCTGTAAGTCCTTTACCCGAATCACTGCAGTAAAATTATCCAGAGGATAATCTATGCAGGCTGCTTTGGCTAAAAGCACCCGCTAATCAGTGAAATGTCAACGCCATGTAAAATGATGACCAACGGAAGAACGCGTGCCAACACTGAATGGAAGCTGCCAAAGACCAACCACAAATCACAGGCTTTTATAATGTAACAACATACAGGACGGCAAGGAGAGGTTCTCTCGATCGAGGCTCAGGTTTACACAAGCTTTCAACAAGGCCTGTGGATATTAATACTTTTTATTAGTGAAAGTCGACGAGCCGGCCGACGTCCCACCTTTACGTCCTCCGAAAGCTAGTCCCAGGCTCTGAGAGCAATATTACACCCATAATTACTCACAAAGACATACACAAGGTGGTCTGTTAAGATGCAAATGGCTTCCATTGTGCATTTCATTACAGGGGAAGTGACAACCCTCTAATATTATGATAACGGCAAAGCATTTCAGGAGCAGGCAGGCAGAGGCAGGGAGCGATTTGCATGATGAATTTGTGTTAAATGCCTGCAGTGAAATTATTTTCATTTTCAACAATTAAGGTCACATAGGATGTTTTGTTTTCTGGGGCATTTATCTGGGTTTTTTGGGAGTCCCTGCATTTTCTGGGTGTGTAGAAAGGGACATTGTTGTGGGTGATGTTCTTTCATACAAAAACATGTCCTGATATAAGCCGCTGCATTTAAACATCCCCGTCATGCAGTACCAAGTTTCACCACCAGCGCCCCCTCGCTGAGGCGGCCGCCTATGCTGCTTAATGGGTTGACCAGCGTTGTCATCATGGAGATGAGGGACATAACTTTTTCTATTTTCAGACCGATGGCCATTCCTGGACAGCAGGGGGCACAGTGGTTAAGGACATAGCTTAACCCCGATAAAAAGAAGTATCAGTTAAGCAGCTAAAAGGTGAAAGTGAAGAAGTGGGACACAGGGAGGTGATTAGCGGGCGGTGTCCCACTTTTCAGTGAGCGGGGGGGGGGGCAGCGTGACAGGTTCCCAGACAAGCCCCTTACACCTGAGATACCAGTCACAGTGAGCCGCTGATGGTCATTTTTACAACAGAATTACAGGCTATGCTCAGTATGAACAACAAACCCACTGGGAAGTGCATTGCTGCCAAACCCACCCCCCACCCCCCCCGCAAAAGTGCATCCAGCTTGGAGCCCTAGCGTGTGACAGGATTCTGCATGCAAGGCTGTGTGCGAGCTACGGTGCTCCGGGAAAGGCAAGCTTAAACCTGCCAGCACGGCCATTTATCACTGGCCGCTCTGAGGAACTGGCCTGGCCTACATCGCCATAAGCAGGCTGCACGGTGCTTCGTGGGGAGGCATATGTTACCCTGTGCTTGTGATAATGTAACACCCCCCCCCCCCCCCAGGTGTAGATATTCTTCAAAAAAATATATAGAAGAAACACATGACCACTGCTAACCAGCCTAGCAGTGAAGCAGACAGCTTTGGAAGGATTAGGGAGGCAAAGGAGCATTAAACTACAGACAAACGAGAGAGCCGCTGACCTGGAGAGCAAGACCTATAGATGTCTGCAGCCCAAGGAGTGGAGGGCAGCAGGAACCTCCATCAGAGGGGAGGATTTTGACCGCAAAAAAACGCTTATGAAAAAATGCTTTATGGAGTCTGTGGAAGTTCAACCAGGGAGACTGGCACATCTATAATCGATCAAATTTCTTGAAAATGTTCTTGCAAAATAATTCATACCTGCCCACTGCCTTTGGCACCACAGTTGTTAGGGCACCTTCTGTTTCCATGGTCCCCCCTGAACTGGGAGGGGGGCTCCTTCAAATTGGGTCATCCCATGATGAAAAAGGGTGAGACCACTTGAGACACAAGTGCTATTTTTTGCCAGTGAAGAGCTACCTTTAAGCACCTCTTTGTTCCGGCATGTATCAGTTGAAATGGACACATTATCTCTTATGTGGGTAGAGACAATTAAACTTAGCGTGCTCTGTTATCCACAGGTCGGTTCACAGTCCGTATGTCGGTCTCACTTCAGATGTTCAGGTGTCTGCAGCTGAGGTGGATTCAGGCTGAGGCATCTTATATCTGTCATAATTAATATGTTCAGTAGGAGTATCTAAAGCATCTCCAGGAGGGAGGAGATGGATCTATTCACCAAGCCCCCCCCCCCATCGAAGCACATGGAGTGTGTTCAGTGAGTAAGCATACACGCACACAGGCATGCGAGGTCATGAGTGGTCGGGGGGGCGAGACTGATGGGGGCTGCATGTGGATTTTTTTTAATAGATTGTTTTTTTCCACCCTCCCTCGCCTGTTCGCTGCCGCCCCCAGAAAGGTGGTGAGATGCCAGTCCTGACGCGGCCGCAGCCTGGTCCGACTCCACGGGGACCGCAGGCTGACTCACCCGCTCGCATCCGCCTGGGCCCCCGCCTGATGAGCTGGCGCCCCCATCCCCTCCGCACACGCATGGTGGCGGCGCTGCACGTGTCTGCGCTCTGCTCATGCCACCACGTGCCACACCAAGAACCCACCCGTGTTCTTCATCTGAACGTGACCAAAATATGCTCTAATCCTTCCTCCTTACACAACCGAGGCGTCTCTTCCCATAGCGAATGGGTCTCCTCCCTTCAGGGCGTCTCCTTCCATAGCGAAACATCCTTGGTGCCTCTTTTCAGGCCTCCCGTCCGACAGCTGCACGCTGACGCCTCCTCGGACGGGAGGTACGGCTCTCCCAGCGGTCAGCTCCTCTGAAGGGCAAGCAGGGCTGATTGAGCCAAAAAAATGCCCAAACAACCCAGGAGTGCCTGGCTAAAGGAATTCAAACGCAACCACTGCCCAGCACCCACAGGGCCAGCTCTACCTTTTCAGAGACCCTTTGCAAATCTTTACTTGGGAGACCCCCCCCCCCACCAAAAAAACTGATGATCATTTTATTTCCACCACAACGCAGGTAATTTGGGGGCCCAGGCAGCTGCCTGTTCTGCCTACAGAGCCGGACGCTATAGCGCGCTGAGTACCGCGAAACTCACCACGCTTAAAGTCAAGTCAAGTGGCCTTTATTGTCATACCATCCATATACAGGTATGCAGCAGCACAAAATTGCCTTTCCCCAGGACCATTATGCAACATGTAACGTCAATGATGGGGGCAGGTTTTCACAGACCTTAAAGTGCAAAACAAAAGACGACGGCTGAACGAAAGGGTTTATATACATATTGTAGTAAGACAGCACCAGCATTATGGAACCTAATAAATATGGCGGCTAAAAAGTAAATAGATTTATAATAATTAGACAATAATAAAAAGATTAAACCTTGTTCTTCATTTATGTGTTATAAACTTACATGACTGTGAAGCCCTTGCCCATATCTTGGATGGAGAGGATAGATAAAAGAATAGATAATAAATAGAAGTAACCCCTATTCGTCTATCCACCCAGAGTACCAGGACAAATCACCAAACAGGGATTACCCAGCAGTGATACATCAGATATGACCCCTTCTGACAATGCAGGAGCTGAGGCCCCCGCTTGCTTAAGGCCCAAGTTACCTTAAAGCACGTCCTATTGCCCCGAGTAACCTTAAATCACATCCCATTGCCTCGAGTAACCTTGAATCACATCCCATTGCCCTCAGTAACCTTAAATCATGTCCCATTGCCCCGAGTAACCTTAAATCACATCCCATTGCCTCGAGTAACCTTAGATCACGTCCCATTGCCCGGAGTAACCTTAAATCACGTCCCATTGCGCCAAGTTACCTTAAATCACGTCCCATTGCCCCGAGTAACTTTAAATCACGCCCCATTGCCCCAAGTTACCTTAAATCAGGTCCCATTGCCCGGAGTAACCTTAAATCAGGTCCCATTGCCTCGAGTAACCTTAAATCAGGTCCCATTGCCCCGAGTAACCTTAAATCACGCCCCATTGCCCCAAGTTACCTTAAATCACGCCCCATTGCCCCAAGTTACCTTAAATCACATCCCATTGCCCCGAGTAACCTTAAATCATGTCCCATTGCCCCGAGTAACTTTAAATCACGTCCCATTGCCCCGAGTAACCTTAAATCAGGTCCCATTGCCCCGAGTTACCTTAAATCACGTCCCATTGCCCGGAGTAACCTTAAATCACGTCCCATTGCCCAGCATTTCGAACCAGATGCTTTCAAGCCGTGCGCGGAGCCTGTCTTTATCTAACGGCTTTCAGAGAGGAAGAATACAAATCATTTGAGAAAAGGAATAGAATAAATGGCCAATTATAATGGCATGTGCAATTTACCGGCAGGGATCAGAAATTAGGCAGCATAGCGTATAAATATTTAAGGATGTTAGTGGTTAATAAGTACAGGGCCATTCCCATCACTTTAACCTTGGAGAGAAAAACAAGCACTTAAAATGTATTGATGAATAGACTGTAACCACCCTGGCTGCCAGACGAGTTACACGCAGTGTGGTCTGAACAAGCATCCTATTGGTTTCTCTGACAATTTTCCCATAAGTCAGAGCTCTCTCCAGGAATGGGAATTCCCTTTTTCCTATAATTCATGAAGGAACAAAAAAAAAAAACGGATGAGCCTTTCCTCGCTACAGATGGTGAGCATTCACAAGGAATGGTAATTCGGCGGATGCTGGTTGTGCCTGTCTTTCTGTGCCTCACCCTCCATGTTGGTTCTTAATTACCAAAACAGGATATCCTTCAGGTCCTAATAGCTGCTCCTTAAGAGGAGAGAGTCTGACACAGAAGCAGTGCCAAGGAGACGCCAGGCAAGGACAGATGGCACCTTGCATAACTGGAAAAACTCCACCGTCTTACCGTTTCCTCTCTATTTGCATTCCTGCACATACAGGCAGATATTTACCAGGCTGCTTCTAAGACTGCACGCAAAGGGGAATACAAAGCAACTGCATTAGAACAGAGGAACAAAGGGCTCCTGATTCTGGGGGCAGGGCTTGCAGTACAAGGCTAGCCAATCATAACGGTTGGTCCCAGCTACTCATTTGCCGCCTCAGGGCATCACGGTAACGACTGTGCAGAGGAGCTGTCTGGGGGAGGTAAATTTAGCTTGGTCTCCACAGCACACCAGACTCTCAGCACCGCTCTGTTCGCGTTTGCGGCAGCCGTCCTTGGCCAACACCACCATTTGTTTTTTGCGAGTTTTGACAATCGTGGGGTGTGGGAGCGAATTTTTATTTTCAAAATAAGATAATTTAAGAGCTAATGAGAGGCCCGGATGATTAATGACGGCAGAAGAGAGACAGAAAACCCCAGTAATAATCTTAGCACCTGATCTTGTGCTAATTAGGATTTAATTTGTTCTTGTTGTGTTTGTAATCGCTCGAGTTTACAGTCCAAGAAGAGTGGTAGAATTTATATACTCTTGGAAAACTGATGGAAAAAGTATTATTTTTTGTGCACTGGTACTCGCTCAGTAATTCACTTCAAAACAGTTACTCTTTTTGGTGTTTTTTTTTTTGCTTTTCTTCATCTTCAGCACCATACGCAGGCTCGCGTGTGAGTGGTGTTTGAGACAGGTCAGTGTTAATCAGCAAAACGACGCCTCCTACGACAGATGCGACGGCCAAAGCGATAATGGCTGCCAAAGCCCAGCAACGTGTCATTAGCCCTCGGCCTGAAACACCGTTGATGAATTTACATCTATGGAGGAATATTTCCATATGACGGACATTTTCCAGAATCATCCAAGGCTGGAATGTCTTTGCACAGAGCCGGGGGAAAATGGCACGACAACATTTGTGTATATGATGAAACAGTCTTACACAGTTTATGATATAGATTTTCAAAATAATGAAATTACCTCTGCGTGTAAAATAGGTCCAGCGGAAAATGAGGGACACGCTTTATCTTGACGCTGGCAAAGGGCAAAGTCCCATCAGTGCCAGGAGGGCATTGTTGTTTTCCAGTTGAAGATTAATGACATTGTCCGCCCCTCCCTGGAAGCCTCAGCTGACAGAAGCCGGCATGTCCCGTTTGATTATGTGACCACTGTATTATGACACGTAGCAGTGCTAATGGCATCCATTCATTCTCATTACCACCCCCGCAATTGCCTGCACCACGCTGGCCTCACCTATCATCCCATATGTATGGAAGACAAAGACAGGCAGGCAGCTGCTTGCTAAAATCCGAGGGAGCTGGAAATAGCACCGGTACAGTCTGCATCCATGCACGGTGTCAGAATCCATGTATTGTAGCATATGGTACAAAGGCTTCGTAGACCATGATTGAAGGCCAGTCCTGTAACGCTAGCAACTAATAACAAATCATGTGGGATATGGATGAGCCTGAAGGCCTGGAGTCTAGGGTACCTATTCAGCTCCCAGAATCCTTGGCTTAAAAATTCATAAGGAGTGACACGCATCACACACATTCTCCCCCTTCAACAAGCCATAACTCACCAAAACGCCAGAGCTGATGTTCAGGTCACGTCCCCCCTCTTTATCGGCTGAGAGGGAATTGGCATTTCAGGGGGAAGGAGATCCATGCAGCCTCGGGGCTGGTTTATCCTGGCCTGCAGGGCCCCCCGCCATTTCAAGAGCGGCTTTCACAGGTGACTCACTGCAATGGCCACGCTACAAGGCACAATGGGGGGGGATTGTGTGCTGTGATCAATCCCTCTGCTCTCTTCTGCTGAGGATAATGCTTCAAGATGACGTGCCAGAATGTCACTGAATACATTACCAGTGGCACCAGCGCTGACTCCTCCCGTTCATCGGCTGCCACCGACATGCCGTCCGTAACTTCCCCACGGGATCCTGGATGTTCCCTCTTTTATGTTACGTTAATTGTTTTTGCACAACTTTAGCTAATGGGACTTAGAATTCACCTCTGTACCACTCAGGGCTGGCTCTAGCTTTTCAGGGACCCTTGGCAGAGCTTTATTTGGCAACCCTTACCAAAAAAAAAAAAACTGATAATCATTTTCACTTCCTCCACAACGCAGGCAATTGGGGGGCCCTAGACAGATGACTGTTCTGCCTATAGAGCCGGCCCCGCAGATGCTTGTAGCGCGAGGAGGAGAAGCAGCGATGGCTGGGGGTGTGCACGCAGAGGCAGGGGTGTGGGATGGCTGGTGTCGTGTCACTCGGCGCCGCAAGCAGCCGTGCATGCACGCCAACCACGCAGGAATGACAGCGGCACCCGCGTACGCAGCGAAGACCAACTACTGCTTCCAGGTGCCTCAAACTCTGGCACCAATTCAGGGAACACTTCTTATTAAAAGGCGAGGGACTTCACCACAGTTTTCACCACATTGAACATCTGAGCTGGACAGGAGCGCTTTAATGCATGGGATTACCGGGTTGCAGTCCAGGGGCTTCCGCTAAACAGGGCCTCAAATAACTTTGGTTAATATCCCCCCTTGGTCTACAACTACACCCTCATAGAAAATGGTAGGGGGGCCTCTGACCATGATAATGTGCCCCTGGAGTTGGAACGTCAGAGGAACCTGCGGTGGACATGGTTCTCTTCCCTTGGTGTTCAGGTCAAGACACCGAACTTAAAGATCACATGGATGCAAACAGTCAACAAAATATGGTTAAGATTACGTCAACAAATCATGCAATCAACAAACCTCTTCCTACCAAACATCAGCACCCCCCCCCCACACACACACTCAAAAAACATTTAATGGCTAATGCGAGCTTCCATCCAGCCTGCTCCAAATGTCCAAGTCTGTCCTCAGCCTAGACAAAAGCTCGTTCATCTCCTCGGGTCACCCAGACAAAATCAATACCGGAGATGGCAGGGGGAGCACGGCGCACTCCCATCAGCTCGGCAAGCCTCGGACCCATGACCGAGCCATTAAAGTAGCTTCCCAGTGCGGTGATCTTCACCACAGACAATGTCACTAGCATGTATCAGTGGAACAGGGCTGTTATCTCAAAGTTGTCAATACGGCTACAACCTCAGCAAAGCACTCAATCACTGTTCTCTCCTGTGAGGATTATGTCGAAAGGGAACCAGTCTTTACCCTCTAAGGCCATGTTACCTGATGGCTTTTAGCCATGGCGACGCATTATGGTGCCTCCGATGAGAGGAGAACTATCATGTCCAACTTCGAAGCCATTCAAATCTATACTTCCATACTTCTTTGTCCTTAGCCTGTCTGAGGGCTTATGGTTGAAATTGGACAGTGAATAATGCACATTCTGAGGTATGAATGCAGGAGTTATGGAACAGGAGCCCCCAGACTGGGACCCTCACCAACTTTGGGTCTCCTCATTTAGGACACCCCCGCTTCCAGTGCCAGTCGAAGCCCATATTGCACACCCATGCCCCTCCCCCAGCAAACTTGACCACCCAGTTTCACTATGTTTTGGAACCTAGGGCGGGAGGATTGGGTTGGCGTTAGTGGCTGGCTAAGTCAGCACCCCGTCAGAAGATGGCGCCCTAGGTGGCTGGCTAAGTCAGCACCCCGTCAGAAGATGGCGCCCTAGGTGGCTAGCTAAGTCAGCACCCCGTCAGAAGATGGCGCCCTAGGTGGCTGGCTAAGTCAGTGCCCCGTCAGAAGATGGCGCCCCAGGTGGCTGGCTAAGTCAGCGCCCCGTCAGAAGATGGCGCCCTAGGTGGCTGGCTAAGTCAGCGCCCCGTTAGAAGATGGCGCCCTAGGTGGCTGGCTAAGTCAGCACCCCGTCAGAAGATGGTGCCCTAGGTGGCTGGCTAAGTCGAATAATGGGTGGCTGACTTCCCCTTCCACAAAGTTGTCAGTGAATAATTAGGAGGAAAAATGTAAGTGAAGCCATTTGCGAGACTAATATGTTCTGGTAAAAGCTCAGCAAGAACGACCAGCCAGCACACCAAGAGGAGTTGCAGGGGCTAACAGACTGGTGCAGAGCCAACAATCTGTCTCTGAATGTGGACAAAACAAAAGAGTTGGTTGTTGACTTGAAGAACTAGGAATGACCACTCACCGCTGAACATCAACAGCTCATACTATGGAGATCGTCAAGGGCATGAAATTCCTTGGTGTTCACCTGGTAGAGAACCTCACCTGGTTCTTCAACACCAGCTCCATTGCCAAGAAAGCCCAGCAGTGTCTCTAATTCCTTCATAGGGATAAAAGCCAATCTCCCATCACACGGACTGAAAAAGTGCTCGACAGAACGAGCGGCCGGCGGTAAAAGTGGTCAGAGAAACACAACTGAGAAACACTGAGCTACGACAAACCTCAGTATATGAAACAGTTTACAAAATAACAAAGGGGTTTGGAATAAAGCATTTTCTACAATTTCTCCCCTAAACTGGAGTTGGGTATCCATGCTCGCGGGGGGCGCGCGCCCGGGGGGGGGGGGGGGGGCCCCCGCGCCCGCGCCCCCCCCCCCCCCGCGCCGGGCGGGCCCCGCCCCCAGCGCCGCCG
>JAODKC010000047.1:8602019-8651398 GCA_026777985.1 Mormyrops attenuatus | reverse complement strand
CCCCCCCCCCCCCCCCCCCCCCCCCCCCCCCCCCCCCCCCCCCCCCCCCCCCCCCCCCCCCCCCCCCCCGCCCCAGTAACAGGGGCATAAGTAACAGTGGCTGTAGCTGCATCCCAAGGAAACATCTAGAAAGTGCTCTCAGCTGCCGAGATTACACCCCATGGACATCAATATTTTGTCCCCCATCTCCTGTGTATTTCCCTCCCACAGGCGAAAGATCAACTTCCAAGATTCGCTGTATTTCCACATATAACCAATTCGCCCTCAGATTCCAGTCTAATTCTCCACCTACTAATCTTTTAAGCATAAAACCATGGGGGACGTGAGCGACGTATAAAAATTAGATGAATCAAACTGAGTAAATAAATCAGATGTGAGATGTTTGGAGAACGATTGCTGTGGCAACTGCACCAGATAATCTATTGCCTCCATCAATTAGTATCGGGGAACATCGTACAGTTGGCAAATGACTTTAGCAGTGACAGTAATGTCGTCTTAGGTCCCTTGGGTGGCATAATGGAGTGATGAGGCGATGAGATAGCAGGTTTATGGCTAGTGGCCAGTTAATTTCAAGAGTGTGTCCGTGGCGACAGAGGTTACCATGGTGAGCTGTATCTCTTTGAAGGGCATCACTAACGCCAAGACACAGCACGGCTGATGGTTGCGGAGACCATCCAACATCCCTGCCATTGGCACAGTATGTGTGCTGGAAATTCACATCTTTTCTGTACCACCACCCCCACAGATGTAAAAATGAATAACATCAACCACTTCAAGTACATAGAGTGCAGAAACCGCCCCAATCGCAAACAGGCAGTATCCACAAACACTTGACCCTCACTGTGGAAAGCGTGGCTCCTAAGAAACAACATCCCATAGACAAATGGCTCTATATCCTCCAGGGAGGCAGTTAAATCAAAGAGCAACAGGTAGCATGATGACTGAGGACATGTCTGTTGCAGAAGGGGACCGGCTACTGCATTCCTGAGCAGGGAACCTAACCTTCAGTAAAACATGTAGATGTGAGAATGGTTTCAATTACTCTAAGTAGAGGTGATGAATTAGTTCTAAGAATGAAAATACTACTACTACTACTACTAATATTATTATAAATGTATTATTATTATTATTAATAACAACAACAATAATAATAATAAAATAATAATAATAATAAATGTATATGAATGGTGTGTGCGCCCTGCAAAGGGTTGGTGACCATCCTGGGTTATTCATTACCTGGCTTGTGCCTATAGCTTCTGAGATCCAGATCCATAGCTCCAGACCCCTGCAACATTGCATAGTACAAGTGGGTATAGAGATGGATGGATGGATGGAAGTGGGTATAGAAATGGATGGAAGGATGGATGGATGGATGATCATTATCATTATCCAGTTTTAATACCCACCATGGGTATCAAACATTTAAACATTGTGAAAGCATGCAGATTTGTCAAATGAATATTAAATGGTCCATCTTTGTCTGGGGAGGCTATAGCCCTCCCCACCGCTGATAACATGCACTCTCTCGTACATGTCTTAATGATGGTTAAGACGGGATAATTTACCCATGATTACCCTTTCACATGGTTCAAAGATTCTTAAATGGAGGTGTGACCAGTGTCACAGGCCACAATGCGCTTAACTGGCCAACATTAGAGGAATGATTAGAGGCGATTCACTCATTGTACCGATGCCCCCTTTCCTTATTCAACAGCCCACTCTGGGTTTCGCATTTCCAAAACTTGATAGTCTTTTCACCTCACAGCTAGATTACATGTCATTATTCTTCCATTTTTCCGTATCGGAATTACATGGGAAATGGAGTACCTCTTCTGTCTAGCGATTCTGCATGATCAAAGCCTCCTCTTAACGGGATACAAAAGGAACATGCTTCAGTCCCTAACATGAGCCGAAGACGGATCACTGTGTAACTGTATTGCAAAAAAAAAAAGTATGGGTTATCGAAAATCGAATCATACTTGTGGCTGGACAATGTTCGCAGTGAGGTCAGTGAAGCCTTTAGCACGATTGTGGCCAAACCTTGACTCCTTTGCACATGTTTTACTTCCCGTCCCAATACAGTCCGTGACATTTCCAGGAAATGGTCGATATGTATTTCATCATCGATTAAGGAATCACAACAAAACAATAATGCAAGTAGCGGCACGGATCCTGTCCATGCAAAAGACGCTGACTTCTTTCCCTGATTTAATCTCACCTCAATGCCCCATTTTCATTTAGTTTTGACTCCTCTCGCGATGGGGTTCAGCTCCACCTGCCCTACATTCTCTGCCATTTGCATACAGAATTAGCCGTTGAACGAGCAGGTAGCCAGCCAGCGTGTCAGACGGCTGTTTATTTTCAAATAGGTCAGCGCATCAAAGCCGTTCAGAGCCACTGATGTGTTTTTAATGGAAGCTGACAATACACCAGATCTATGAGAAAAAAGTAGCACACACCCGCACCTCCCCCATCCACCCCTTTAAAATAAATCACACTCTTTTCAGAGCTCTACGCTGACACGCATACATGGCGAGTTGAGGCAGATCCATATCGCGCTGGATTTGGCAGCAATCAACACCTCAACTTCTGAGGCACCAATGCCTCTGGGAGGATTAGGGAAGTATTGATTGTCTACACGGGGCCGTTTTCCCGGCAAAACGGTAAATGCCATCCTGAGCTCAAGATTTATGGGTGCGGAAGGCAGACGCGTCAGATGTGCAGCCTAGCGCCGTCGCTGCTTCCGCAAAGGGGCTATCTTGGATTGCCACCAAAGATGTAAGGAACATTTTCAGGACAATGACCACACAGCCCTGAACCACAGCATGTCCTTGGGTTGGTTCTTGTTCCCTATGCCCCCCCACCCCAAGCTGTTCCTGTACCCTGCTGACATTTCAGACATACACAGCTCTGCATGCCAAACAAAGAGATTGGTCCCAGAATAATGAATGGATGAGTGAATGAATGTTACATTTATATGACACTCTTCAAGACAACTGAACCAATGGGGAGCCACTTCTATCACCACCACTGTGTAGCCCCCACCTGGATGATGCGACGGCAGCCATTCTGCACCACTACACTCACCAGACAGTAGCTAAGGTGGTGAAGGGGCAGGAGAGAATTGACCAATCAGATAAAGGGGATGATTAGGAGGCCAGATCTGATAGGGCCACAGTGGGAAATTTAGCCAGGACACTGGGCTACCAGCCCTACCCTTTCAAAAGACGCCCAGGGAACTTTTATGACCACTGTAGTTTTACATCTTATCTAAAGGATGGCACCATTATAGAGCACAGGGTCCTCGTCACTGCACTGGGCCATTGGGATCCAAACAGACCACAGGATGGGCTTCCCTGTTGGCCACACTGTCCCGACACTGCACTGGGTCACGGGGATCCAAACAGACCACAGGATGGGCTTCCCTGTTGGCCACAGTGTCCCCGTCACTGCAGTGGGCCATTGGGATCCACACAGACCACAGGGTGGGCTTCACTGTTGGCCACAGTGCCCCCATCACTGCACTGGGCCATTGGGATCCACACAGACTACAGGATGGGTTCCCTGTTGGCGACACCAACATCTCTTCACAGTTTAAGTGTCAAATTAATGATGATAAACCAGCAACACCTGGGTACTGATACCTTATCTTTAAATAGGAACTTTAATATCTTGGCCCAACTCGTCACAAAAATGTGCATATAAGAAGACAAGAGAGCTAAATTTGAGATCTTTTCCTCCTACACTTCCACCTATCCTCAATGTCAGGCCACACCCAAGCCCTTGCATCATTACATAACACGCTATTCTCATCTCGAAGAGCTTGATCCAAAATGTGCATACTATGTGCCTTCCGCATTACCAGCTGCATCTCTTCTACTTTCCCCACATCTCTAGGTCTTTGATTTTTCTCTATATATTCAGTTTGCTTTTTTTAAGTATTGTTTCATCAGCAACAAAATCCCAGCATTAGCATTAACATCAGCATAAACATACCAGAACATGCAATCATGAACATTACATTACTGTACCAATACATTTACTCTACTATACTCTACTCATACACCTACCCCAGGACAACAGTGCTTAATAACCCAGTTATGAGTGTGTTTTGTCACCTGTGGTGTTTCAGGAATATATTCCCATGTAAATGAACAAGCGACTGTTCTGACAAAGCCCAACCTGGGGGTTGAATGTACCATGAGGTTTATATTACCCCTATAACTTTACAATTTCAAGATGCAAATCAGCTAACACCTTAAGCCGTTTTATCATAGGAGTCAGAAAAGGTGATTCAGGTAGTTATTTTGAAGCAGAAGCCAAAAACAAGTAAGTAAATAAGACAAGGGCGTTGTTGCAAAGTTCAAAATGAGAAGAATTGTCAAGTTATGGCCTCCTTCTGTTAACCAGCCTTAAAGAATTATTAATTGGTCTATCATGAAGTACTAGAAGCGCCAAGTTACAAACTGCAGCTTCACCGCCAGTTTGAAATTACTACCTTGCCAGCTTCCCGCAGTAAAGAGTGGTGCTGTGTGTCAATACAGCCACTCAGGGCAGCTTAAAATTGCTGCCTTTTTCGTCCCTTTAGTGTGACAATTGCAGAAACATATTACCCAACGTACCTCACTGCATTAGTGGAAAAAGCAAAACAAGCCCAGGTACGGTTGTGGCTGGCATGTTTTCTATCACAGGCTGCTGGCTATTTTAGCCCCCGTGCAGCTGCATGCCAGATCTGCACAGCTTCGACGAGACGAACATCAAATTGAGCTCGAATCAGAAATTGACAAATTACTCCAACCTACTTTATTACAGAATTAAATGGAATACATTATAAAACAAAGAGCTGTTCACAGGCTCTCGGCTATACTACAGGGCGCGAGGTTTCCTCTTTAATGTATTGTTTTACTCCGCTGTCCCCAGCTTTAGTAGACAAAATGAGAATAAATGAGAATAAGTGAGATGTAAATGGAAACTCTAGACTCGCAATCCATGCTAAACACCAAGCCTTTTTCCCCCTCCTGTTCCTCTGGATATCTCTGGCACATAAGAGGAAACAGGGAATGCCAGGTACCGAAAAATCGGATCGGAGGCTTCCCTGGACCCAGGGGACCGCCCACAATTGATCAAAACCCTCCCAGCTAGCTAGAGCACAAAATCAATGCCACTGTATCAATGGCAACTTTCCACCTCTCGTAAAATGGAATGAGGACTACAGCATTTCACAAAGCCGAGGTTTTGGGCTTACCTCTGGGGACTGTTTTTGCTCGACAGCAACCATGTAAGTGAGGCAAGGGAGAACCGTCCACCCCAACCGAGTTATTAATGTAAGATCACGGAGCTAGCTAAATTACATTAGCAATGGAGTATAACGCCATCACGGAACAAGTGGGTGGTCCTTGTGCTACCCATACACAAATTGAAGAGTTTTCGAGGTAAGTTCTGTGGGCTTTGTGAGTTCATCATTGGATTACATGAGGATTGAGTGCGTTCTGGTTCCCGATACTATAACACAGGATGAGGGAGCCTGACTTTAGGTTATTGATGGATTCATCACAAATACAACAAAAAATGGAAATTTGCTCTTTTGAGGGCATTGAGGAATGATTACTGAGGCACACACAAGGGGAAAGTGAAGGGTAATTTGAGTAGGCGAAAAAAGCAAATCTGTTAAACAGGATTCACTCAGGAGCTATGCGGGAATCGGAGTATTCTGACACACCCGGGTCGTCCGTCTCTATCATGACTACAAGTTGTTGTTTTAATAAATCCTGTGTCGGCGGCTATGCACACGCTGATAATGGTGTTACTGAAGGTCGCTTCTGCACTCCAGTCTAACAAACTGTCTGACAGGGCCGCCTCCGTTGTGTGCGAAGTGGTCAGCGATAAGCAAATAGCGAAATGGCAGCGGGACAGACAGGCACTCAAGACAAACGGGGCCCACAGAGCTACGATTATCACGAACGCTGCACTTGTCAGAAGATCCGACGTTGAAAGGGTCGACACTCAGAGCGATCTGGGCAAGAGTATGCAAAGACGAGTGACGTGTGCCGTCTCAGATTCTGCACATTCTGTGGAGGAACATGTTCACCTCTTAGAGGATTCATATAAAAAAAAAAACCGACAGACTGCCGCATTCTGGCCGGGAAACATTTTCACAGAACATTCAGAGGAAGAGTTTCACTAACTAAAAATAGCTACAGGACTAAGTAAATTACATAATACAAACATTGGTGAATGTTATCACCCAAAGGCCCGTGTGGTCCATCACTAACACTATCAAACCTCCATTAACGTTTGCAGTCATAGAGTTTTCTTTAAACAGAGTAATGATCAGCCCAAAGTGCAACCTTTAGCTATACATAGACAATAAAGCCGATAATGATGAGTCTAAAAGGACTTAAATATCGCAAAAGTATGACAAAGAGGTCATCGGCAAATTCTCCAGCAATGTTGGGGGGAAAAAAAAATTATTTTTTGACCGCAAACCAAACATGCACGCAGGCAATGCATCGTCCCGGACGTTTCATTCCAAACGTTTGAATCTTTGTCATGGAGCCAGCCCCCTGCTGGTGCTTTGCTCGCTCTCGTGCCACAGACACACGCTGAGCAGGTGCTTTGTCATCCTGATGCAGATGACATCACTTTAGCGGATGCTGAACTGCGTGATGCATGATTTAAAAAAACTGTAATCCTTTCCAAAGACACTCAGGCAACACTTTCTATGAAGGCCATGTCTACAAAAATCTACGAGCGCGTTTATAACATGTTACAATGCATTCATAAACCGTTAGAAACATGGCTATAAATATTTATAAAAAGCCATAGAGGTTATAATAACGACACTATTGATCCCATGTGGGGAAATTCTTTTTTTGCCTACCCCATCTCACTCTCCATGACACACAGACACATATGTACAGTAGGTGAGACCAAGCCTGGCAGTGAAGGGCAGCCACCTTCAGGGGTGCCCATGAAGCTGAGGGTCAACAGCCTTGCTCAAGGGCCAACAAACATGTAACTATTCTGTCAAAGACAGGCTTGAACTAGCGACCTTCTGATCACAGCACAGAACCTTAGCCCGCTGAACCACACACTATACATTACAAACATTAAAGCCATGCATATTATGCATTGTGAGTACTTTATGAAGCTTCTCATCTATAACGCACAATAGATACCTTCATAATGCAGTACAAAGCATCCTTAATTCTTATAATGCATTATGAAGGTATCTATAGTGCAGTATAGACGAGAGTTTCATTGGAGCTTATGAAGTATTATAATCAACACTATAATGTCTTATGACTGTCCATACAAGATGCTGTAATACTTTATTAATATATCATTCATTATAATGTATTATGAAGGTATCTATAGCGTATTATAGATGACAGGTTCAAGTACTGTGTCCAGGTGAATTTCTACACGCTAAAATACCAGTGACCCAGGTTTCACGCTACTCTGACGTCACTATGCATGATACATTTTGTTCTACATTTTTTCCTGCAACAAACTCTAAACCAACAGAAGCGATGATGGTCCTCATTAGGCATCCAGTCCTTAATTCGTCATTAGGTTTCATAATAAAGAAGTATTTTCCAACTGTCATCCAGCCCCGCCCTTCCGATGGCATCAAAAGAAGCTTTGGCGAGGCATGCAGACTGAGTAGGAGGCGGTAAAATCTAAGTTAGTTGAGTCTCAGTGTTCAGAGTGTTGAGTTAATGATTGCCGGGGCTTAGACGGCACTCCGCTCGTATCTGAAAATAAAAAACGAAACATACTAATGCTAACAACTCCCAGGTTGCAGAGTTTCAGTCGAGTTCCAGCTGAAACAGAATCAAGCCCTGTCAAGATGTCAGTGTTATCTCATTCCAGGCGTCGTACCAGCATTTCCAAGTTTCCTTTCAACCACCAGAGCCGCACTACGCAGAGTGCCTCTCTCGTTAGCCTTAGAGCCCAGAGACGCCAGACGAAAAATCCTCACTTCATTCTTTTTGCTTTCTGAGACTGGAAGCTCGAGTCAACATCACGGCATCCCAAATGGACTCACAAAGATAAGAATGGTGTCGAAACAGCGGAATTTATACATTCTATGTTCATTAACTTCTACTGTGTAACTCCAACAAGATTTTTCTTTCCTGGTTTTCAGCTTAAACTTTCTTAAGAAACACTAAAAAGATGTAGTTCTATTTTGAATAATGGTTAACATCCAGAAATGCCTGTTATACAACATGTCCCAAAGCTTGAAAAGAGGCAACTATGGAGTCAAAGTTGAAGTTGACCATTCTGAGCCATCAGACCCACCGGAACTTTCCAAACACAGGTTAATTGTAGCCCTGGACAAACCCGGGAGCACACCTTCACCTCTGCCATTAAGATGTGGATGTAGTGCAGATAGATGACATCATAGGAGAAACACGGCTTCAAATCCCAGATAATTATCATCCACTAGCAGTGTAAACCCAACGGCCAGCCTGAAAAGCTTCTCTGCAACTAATTCATTTTAGAAGGAGCTTTTATTCAAAGTGACATACATTTGAGAAAGCAGAGTCAGACAGTCCCAGGAGCAACTGGGAGTTATGGGCCTTGCTGAAGAGCCCAACACTGAAATCACTCTGCTGATCACGGGATTTGAACCGCTGCCCTTCCGATCATGGGCACAAATCCGTCCTAACACACCGGGACACACAGACTATTTCCCATTACACCACACTGATCGGATGATACGGTAACGGTGTGCGAAATACAGGGGGGTCCGACACCCCCGATTAACCCATGAGACCCCCCGAAAGTCTCAAAAGCAAAATTTTAAGGTCTCAAGATCGGAATTGTGCAACAATAGGGTGATGGGGACCCCCCCGAATATTGACGGGTATTTCGCACACTGGATGATAAGTTACCAAGATTAAGAGAAGTTCATTCCAACACAGACCAGCTGTGGTGCCCTATGGGTAATGAAAACTTATTTTAACAAATAAATATAAATACATATACTGTACATAGATACCCATCATAAACATAGCTAATACAAAGAATTACATTACTGTCAATGAGCACAATCCTGCTATCTCTAGGCACCAATACAGTTTTTAATTAAAATACATAAATCAAATAAAAATGTACTACATGTATCTGATCTGGGATCTGTGCATCGCTACCCTGCTGTCCTCATTAGGGAGCAGTAGGAGAGAAAACATTACAGCAAGGCAAACAAATGCAAATGGGAGGGGAGAAACACTGACAGGACAAGCCCATTTAAATAAGTAAACAAACAAACAAACAAAGAAACTGACGTACATAACATTCCATGAGGCAGGTCCCTCTACTCTGTGCACTGCTCTGAAGATCAGTTATGAAGAGCTGATGGATTCCAGTTTGGTTATTTGAATTTCATCTGAAACGGCCAACAGAATACACAGTGACATTCAGATATTAAATGTATCGGTTATTTAGAAGTCAATAACGTGACTGAAAAATGGCTCAGGGGTACAGCCACCTCATAAGCTTTTGTTTATGTGATTTTTCAACTAATCAATGATACGTAATGAGTAATGACATAAGAATATTGACAAAAACAGTTAAAGAAGGTTAAGTGTTCATAAATGACCTGTCTTTTGCTTAATTATGGCATTGTTTTTATTTTCAGTGTTAATTGACAAGGGTGGTTTTGTCATAAAAAAATGCGATTGCATGTTATTAAAATGCATGAAAATTCATGGAATGTCGTGGAATTAGATTATATTCCCTTTAATTCCATTTCAAATGATATCTGTGTATCCTAAAGGCTTTCTGTCTTCGTAATTAAAATTTTTATTCATGAAAATGGAGTCAGTTTCTACAATCATGCTATCCTGTCATCCACAGTGGAGTCACAGAGCGAGCACCAGGGGTCTGTCCCCAAGCCTGCCCCAATGTTTCTGCGCTTTAATAGGGATTCCAGGAGCCAGCTGGAGTTTTCTGGATGACTGTGTATACCATCATCAAATTAAGAAATGCACTAGGTTCATTCCCTCTGAGCACCACTGCCAATATCCTTAATTGCGTAACCATAAACTCCAAAATGCCCCCCCCCCCCCGAAAACATACTTTGCAGCGGGAGTTCTTTCTAGCATGTCAGGGGCAATTTTTGGACGTGTTTAAGACAGGGGGCAAAAGATGGGCCATAATTCATACAGAGGGGCCAGCCTTATCATTGGGCAGTTATATGTTTTGAATCGATGAGTGACAGGGAAGTGGGCATTCCAGGGGCCAATCAGCTTTCAGCTGTGCCCCTCTGGCCCTGCCCCTGTATACACCAAGGCATGTGCATCCATTACCTGTGAGTGCTTGGCGCTTAAACTCAATTCACTCGACCTGACGCCCTGTTCACCCATCCCAGTGAAGTGAGAAAGGAATGTAGAAGCCGCTAGTCACATGACTGCCAGCACCACCACCCCCCCAACCCACACTCGCACGAGACATGGGTGTGGTTTGCGGGGGTAGGGGGGGGGAGGCCTTACTCTTCGATTTGGAATTCAGCAGTGTTGCAGAAGCATGAAGTGTCTGTTGTAATGGGAACGTGTGATAAGTAGCAAAAAGAACACAGACATTCAGATTATATAGTTTAGAAGGCAGGGGAAGGAGATTCATGTTAAAAATATGAACTTGTGAGGGCTGGTCTTCCTTAGACTATTACGACAAGGACCCAAATCATCACACTCCCTCCCCAAGGATCCTACTAGCCGGCCCTTCCATGCATTCCACACCACCGTAAAAATAATAATAATAATAATAATAAATGTGTATGTGTGTATATGTGTGTGTGTGTGTGTGTTTGTGTGACTCCAGCTGTACTTCCCCCTTTCAAACCCTCCCCAGATTGGTCTCTCCTCTCCTCTAGTAGATTTTTTCCCTCATCCCAGCGCCCCCACCATTATGTACCCCACCCTGCCACCTTTTAATGCATCCTTCTCCATTTCTTTTCAGTCTGGCTCCGCATGCCGTCTTCCTGCTCGCTCCCTCGCTCTGAAGCTCGTTTAACGCGTCGGGGATCCCTGATCCGGCACTCGCCCGTGCTGCATCCTGAATCCGGCTGGCTGCAGCTTAATTGCGGCAGGCGATGGGGGTGAGAGTAGGTGATCTCTGCGTGTCGTTTTGTCTTTTACTCAGCTTCGTTTCAAAAACATTGTCCTTCAAAAAAAAAAAAAAAAGTGATCTTTGGGCACCTCCCTTCTCTAAAGAATAGCATATAACGCCATCTACTGCCACAAAAAGGAATTTCATACCATTGCTTTACACGCAGTTTATTGCGCCTTTATTTTCTGTCACAGATCAATGTATCTTATTCATAACCATCTCCTGCACTTTCAGTAAGATCAAACTCATTCACAGCGTGGCTGTTTGAAAGGCAGACTCTCATAATTATATATATAAAAAAATGTCTTTTAAACCTGAACCTGCCGTTTGTATATATATCAGTATGTGTTATTTTTACTTGGGGATCAGAATTGTCATTCTGATGCGATGAAGAAAATTCTAGTTTGTTTTCCTCACTGTCCTCATTAAGTTCCCTTGAAAAACCTGACTAATTATTTATGAAGATCATTCATCTTTGCCAATCAGGAGAAGAAAGATGTGTGACAGCATCACCTATTTCCTTCTGCACACAAGGTCAGAGTTCAGCCACAGTCAATATGACGGCACATGAATAAATGAGTGCCAAAAAGGTATGACCATTGGGAGCTGATTAGGGACCCCCGTCGGGTGTGTGGTCCCTTCCTCCCAGGGTTCAAAGAGCAAAAGAGAATGACTGGTAGGTCTTGGACCAGACCAAGTTAATAGTTAGCCACAGGGGTGATAAATAGAGAAAGTGCAAGAACATGTTCAAGACAAGGGCTAGGCTGTTGTTGCCCAGCAGCACATCTCAGGTACAAATGAACCTGTAGATCACTGGAGTGTATTTAGAGACCTCACTGGCGTTCTTCTTACACCAGTCATATGTCCTCTGTATCTCACTGCTTACACCCTGCAAAGGTGCTCCTTGCTTGTGTAAGTCCATGCCTCTTCTGCAGGGCCAAACAGTCCCCTTTCTTCAGACACAGTGGTCAAGGCCATGTCTGATGGAGTGCTGGATGTCTTCCAGTCATAGATTGGATGCATTCAGCTTTTACCAGGGCTGTACCTCTATGTATAATATTGCAGTGTACAAGTTGGCAAAGTGCCAACTCCAGTCCACTGCATTTCAGATCCGAAATGTGGAGATGCCTTTACAAAATCCCAGCAGTGAAAATGCTGAACCGGGGGCTGAATCTCAATGCCAAAAACATAAAGACTGGTCTTGCTGAAATGCCTTCCAAGAACGAACTTGGGGTGCAATGAATCATGGGATTGGTCTCCTTCGGTGAGGAGACCAACATCCTGGGATTTTTACTGTCCTCTGTACTTCTGTTCTTAGTATTGGAACTGGTCTTTGGTAATGGAAGAACACATAAAATGGGTACACGAGAACACCAGTACGGTCAAATACGCATATTAAGATTCACCCCTTGACTTCCCAGCCATTTCCATTAATGCAAAATCTAAACACGGTTTCCATTGTCCGCTAGTCCTTCGTAAATAGAGCCGTATTCGGATGCTCTAAAAGATTCGTCTCTCTGACGTGGGGAATTTGTAGGGAACGGGGGTCACCTATTGGTTCTGATTTCCCAAGGGACCGGGAACAATCCAACAAGAAAAACCAGTTTCGGCAACGGGAAACTAAAATAGCTCATGTTGACTGGCGGGGGCCTCCAGCATTTCATTCACAATCAAGGTGAAAGAGATGCACACTTACAAGTCAAGAGGGTGAATATGATTATTGCACGGAACTACAACAGCGATGGTGATTACCTGACTCTCTCTTCCACCCTTAGACAGAAAATTGACCCCTTTCTGACAGATTCAGAACCACAAAGAAAGAAACATCAAAGAGGAAAAATAAAGAACATATTCCCTTTATGGACAACATACCCCGTGAGCTGTAGTTGCAGGAAACAACAAAAAACAAACATAAAAAAAGGTTTAGTAGCCGTTTTGATAGAGGAAGTGGATGTCAGTGTTCAAAGCGAATACAACAACCCACGATAAAGAAAATACGTGAAACCGTCTTCTGTATAAGGCTTCATCGCGGAGAAAATTGCTTCAAAAAGGTCACGACATGACATTTAAGAGGAAAACCATTTAAACCGGATTCTTTCCCATGCCATTGCTAAATAGTGACTCCGTTGGGTAGCCACTTCATCAGTGCTGTTGGACTGAGAGGAACTAATCAATTTCATCGAGCTGCTCTTAATTTCACATGCATCATTTTAACACGGGGTCAACAACACAGGAGCAGTTTTGTTTTGTTTTTTTTCCCCTCCTGCCAGAGTATTGAATTGTGTAGGACTTTTTGCTTACACTGAGAGGACGGGCTCCAGGTGTGGACTGTCCATCGGGAAGTTCAGGAATTTTCCCAGTGGGCCTGGTCTTTCTTTTCCAACCCCAGCATTATGTAGCCTAAATACCAGTGGTGCCCAACCCATCGGTCGATCACCTTAGTGTTTTTCCAGGTCGATAACAGGAGATGATTAATGGATAATGAGATCTGTGAAATACACGAAGGGGACCCCCCATGGTCAGCAGCAAAACTCCGTCCTGCTTTTTGTTGGCAGTCCACCCCTGACAGGCTCAGTGGCCCAGCAGCTAGTAAGCAGCTGTTTGTCGGCCACCGAGGAAGTGATGTCACAATCCCATGCTGGACGAGAAAACGGTATGAGGAAGCGCTTGCAGAAAGTGGGACGGGGAGGCGATGTGATCACAGGTGGGTCTGCAGAAACATCCGGCACAGCTGGGCGTTTTAAAAGACAGGAACAGACAGACATGGCGGGACTTTCTGCAAGGCGCAAGAGCTTGTAGCTACAAGGTCTGGGATCATATCTGACAGCATTAAGCTGGCCGTAGGGGTGAAATTTACTGACTGAAATTTGGTTCCAAGCCAGAGCTCGTCATGGCGCGAAGTCTGCGCTTTTCAATGGCATCACACATGGAGGAAATCTTACCAGGGGTGCATACAGGGGTGGGGCCACAGGCAAAAGCTGATTGGCTCCCAAAGTGCCCCCTCACCAGTCACTCAACGACTCAAAACACATCATTGACTAATGATAAGGTTGGATTCTTATTATGAATTATGGCCCCTTTTATGCTCCATACCTTAAAAAAAATCCTAGATTTGTCCGTGTCTCTCAAACATCAACCACCAGCCAGCTGGAAACAAAGTTTCTGGGGGCAACCAAGCAGAGGAGCGAAGGCAGGTTTCAAAGCTCAGAATAGTGGGGAAAGACATAACAGCTCTGCTTGGGGGTCCACGAGTCTCCCCTAGCACCTCTAATGGGGAGGAGCAAGCTGGGGGGGAGGAATGTGAGCATAGCTCAGTAGACGTAGATAAAGTCTACAGCAAAATTTCATGAGAGAACATAGGTAAAGCCCAGAAAAAATAGGCTGCATAGAACAGAATGACCAGGCTGGGCTAGATGACAACTAAAGCTGAAAGCAGACAGCTGAGACGAGGCCTCCAGGCCTGGTCTGTAGAGAGGGCCAGGAGACATCAGATCCTGCCAGTGAACCATCTCCCACAGCCTCACTCCCCACAGAATTTGTTAGAGCTCCAGGTAACTACCACTGTTCTGAAACTCTAAAATGGACTGCAGCACTATAAATACTCCCAACAGTTATTGATTAAATGCTTTGTCCCAGTAATGAAAGTGATAAATCTATTGGTAAAAAGACGTATGTGCGGCTTCCAAATGGACCGGAATTATCGTAAAAACAGAGGGGATATTACAGGTATTAGGAAGGCTAGGTGCATATGTCTGTTTCCGCAAAACAATTACGCATCACATCATTTCCTTGTCAGTCAAATAGCGCATTCGTTGATCATATCCTGTCTGCTGCGACTTCTGAGAAATCGGCCATGGCTCAGGGATGTCGAACTGACGGTCACCTAATCCGGCACATATCACTTACAGGAGTTGCAGGATCTTTTTTTTATCAAAGGTGTCTTTGGGGAGATCCTCGGCAAAGACAAGGCTGGGAGGTGGGGTCATGGCCTGAGTCAGTAGGAGTCACATCAACGCCCCCCCCATTGTCACGGCTGGAGAGGATGACTTCACACCGGCGAGTCCCGTGATTAATCACGGGAATGGCATGTCCAGCCGAGACAGGCAGGCTTCCTGAAGGACGGCAGTGACGGTACAACGGGGTATGATTTTGATACATTTATTTTGCAGACAGCTTTAACCAAAATGACATGCAGCTAAGAATGCAGAATCAGCCAGTCCATGGAGCAATTGGTGGGTTAAGGGTCTTGCTCAAGGGTGAAATCACACTGCCGGCCACAGAATTTGAGCCAGTGACCTTCAGACACGTTCAGTATCCTAACCCACTGAGCCACACACTGGCCCCCCAACTGCAGCAGGTGCCACTGCAGAGTGAAGCAGCCCAAGCGCATATTCTGAGCCACAATGGCAAACAATGTATGGATTTATACTATCAAAAAGTGCATTTTTCATCACCCCAGTAACGAGACAGTTATTCAACGCGGGGTCCGCTGCTTTCTGATACCGACGCGATGTTGAGCAAGAAGCCACAGTGATGTATGGCTGTGATTACCCCACACCAGGTCCCACAGACGGATTGCTCCTTAGAGGATGTAGGAAGCATTTGTGTAGGTAAAAGGGATTACGGGGCTGGCAGACAGGGAACAGAGTTGCTCCTTCGTCGCCAGCCTCACTGGGAGTTTCTGACAAGTCAGGAGACTCTCTTTGCACTAGCCCAGTGACCCCTCGATTGGATATCTGTTGGTCTAACATGCACTTAGCCCCAAGCAGCTTGAATATCAAAGAGAACTCCACCCACCCACCCACCACCAGCGTTCTCCCCAGGGATGTAAAACATCCATCAGCAAAAGCAGGGGGTCACCTTCACCCCAGGAAGATGCAAAAAAGGACAAAATTACCTAATGTGTGTTTGGAGAGAAGAGCTGCAATGCCAGAAGCCTTTGTCTTTTTTTTTGGAAATGCATTACCTCACCAAGAGAGATCTAAGATCACAGCAGAGCTGCAGAGAGGTGGCGTCAGGCGGTGGGGTTGGGTGACGGGTGACGGGTTGATAAAAAAAGTGTGTGTGTGTCTTATGTGTGTCTGTACATGTGTGTCTCTCTCTGTATGTGTCTGCGTGTGCGTGTCTTCTTATGCATCTCTGCATGTGTGCACGTGTCTCTCTGCATGTGTGTGTGTGTGTTTATGCATGTCTGTGTGTGTGTGTGTGTTTCTGTGTATATGCATGTCCTTGCGTGTGCGCCTGTTTCCCCCGGTGCGATAACTCCATCCGCAGATGCGTGCTCACTATTTGAGATAACACAATTTATACAGTTCAGGAGGCTCAGGTCTTATCAAGGAGCCTGATGGCTCCCTACATCTGTGGGTGTCTGTGCATGTGTGTGTGTGTGTGTGTGTGGGGGGGGGGGGGTGTTCTGTGCATGAAAAACAAGGAAGCCGCTGGACCAGGAGGCTACGCGGAGACCACTCTCCTTTTACCGACTGATGCGAGGAAGTGAGATTATTCATGGATACACATTATAGCTGCTTAGAAAAGCCTTATCCAAAAAAGATGATTATCCATGGAAGATGATTTTACCCATTTCAGCAGCTGCATTCTCACCTACAGTGATTTTGATTCTCAGATACAATGTTAAAAGCCTACAAGCATATTTTTATTAAAGGTCCAATTTCATATCCTCTACTCCCCCCCCGTGTGCTCCTGTTGCGTGTGTGTGTGTGTGTGTGTGTGTGGGGGGGGGGGGCATATATAACAGGGAGTAGCCCAGTCATCCTGGATCAGGCACAAGTACAGGAAGAAACATTTTTAAATGGACCAAGTACCAAAGAGGTAAAAGTAGCAGACAATGAGCCAAAATTAGACCTAAATTACATTTCCATAAACCAATGAATTATTCTCAGTATAATTAATACTCAAAGCACCAATCTTTTTTTTTTTAAATCTTGGTTAAGCACTAGTATAATTCATAGTCATCTGAAGATAGATTCCTTGCCCTGGAGGTAGACTTCTCAGTCCACCAGGAACACATGTATGAAGAAAAAGTTTGGTCATCTGTGTTTTACAGTCATGAGAGAAAAGTTATTTTTATCTTCAAATGGCAAATTGTTCATTGCCGCCTCCCTGTACCACCAGCCAATTACAAAACAGTAAATATATATTTCCTAGTTGGGGACAATAAAGGTTTCACCAGTCCGGTTCAGGTCTTCCAGATGGTGTTGCTCCCAAATATGTTCCGTAACTGCACATTCATATTTCTGTTTCTGTAAACAGCAAATAAATGATGGATCAAAGGCTACTCACTCGAGAGAAACTCAGAAAAGTGGGTCCAAAGCTATAGAAATGGCCTAACACCCCCCCCCCCATTTTGTTTTTTTAACCACTCACACCTTTTGGAAATAGAAAAGGCCGCTGTGATAATTAATACGTACTGACTGCCACGGTCACACCCCCTTCCACCCGCCGCGTGCGGCTCAGCCAGGCGACCTCAGGCTGACCTTGGGCTCGGCGGTTGTCGCTGGCTCGCCTCCGCACCACCCTGCACGGCTCCTCCTAGCGGGGAGGGGGCGCCAAGCTGTAAAACCAGAGGTGATGGCAGGAGCTTCCTCTCACTCTCTATAAATGACAAACTAGAGGCCCAAGTAAATCCACAATACAAAAAAGGTCCACTTGGTCAATGGTGCAGTAATGGAATTTTTAAGAGGGATGTTTGATAAGGCGTTTTTATAATAGCCTGTATATTTCACCTTCATTTTCACCAATCCATCCATATTCCAAGCAGTATAGGGTAATAGGGACCCTATTCCAGGAAGGACTTTGGCACACAGCAGCACACCCCGGGTGAGATGTCAGTCCATAGCAGGACATATTTTTATTATTGTCGTTATTTTTAGCAGACTGGGAAGGGGTTAAAGACCTCAAGGATCATATCTTGAAGAATTACAGTTCATTTATAAGGAAAGGTCCATCTTAAAGTAAAGCAGGAGATCAGAAAGGCTTCAGGCCCTGATGGGATCTGACCAGGAGCCCTGCGACACAGAGCATATCAGCTGGCTCCTTAATCTGCAGGGATATTGAAGCACTCCGGGTCCTGAAGTGTTTTAACGTTGCCACCATTGACCCAGTCCTCAAGAAAGATAATATCACAGGGATTAATGAATACAGGGCAAGAGCTCTGACATTGTTATCATGGAAACCTTGGAAGGACTGAAGCTGGCACACCTCCAACACATTCTGAATCCCATTCTGGACACAGTCTTCATTCAGTGCATATCTCTCAGTTAGCTAACCTGTACCTTCACCACATCCTCTGGCATTGGGATTTTCCCGGTACCAATGTTAGCAGAATCCTGTTTGTGGACTTCAGCCCTGCCTTCAACTCTACTGTCCCACATCTGCTCCACAGCAAGCTAGTCCAGTTGGACAAACGCATCCCCCCCTCTCTGGCACATGTCAGCGTGTAGCTGACTTACTAACAGGAAAGAGACAGAATGTGAGGCTGGGACCCCCACCTGTCAGATTCCCCTCAGAGCCATGTTCTCTCTCCCCTCCTGTTCTCTCGTTACACAAACGACAGCATCTCTAAACAAGAACCCACGAAAATCCTAAAACATGCAAATAGTACAGTGATGAGACCTTCTACTGAAGAGAGGTTGACCATCTTGTAGATGGTGCAGTCATTACAACCTCAAGCTCAGCACTATTAAAAGTGTGGAAATGGTAATGGACTTCCAAAGACATCTTGCATGCCTCCCCATGGAAGTCAATGGCCAGACTTCTGTGGTTGACTCATTCAAAACTTCACAGACTACCAACACTTTGAAATGAGACATTTGCATCACCCCCATCGCTAGGAAAGCTCAGCAGAGATCGTTCTTTGTGTGCCAGCCCAGGAAGCTGAACATCTCATTTCCCATCATCTGTTACCGCCTGGTTCCCCTCCACCTCGTCCCTCTCCAAGACTAGGCTGCAGCAGGTGGTCTGCTCCACTGAGTATATTACTGGCTGTCATCGACCATCTATGAAAGACCTCTGTTGCCAAGCTGAAGAAGTGAGCTGGCCACCCACCCCAGCAGCCAGCTCCTTGCCAAACTACCCTTCAGAGAAGTCCATTGCCATTCAGACAACATGCCGTCTTTGCTGAAGCTCTCTGGCTCCTCAACAAACTCACCTAGGCATAAATCCCCACTTAGAACTTCCCTTCCCTAATTCACATCACATCCGTTCGGTTCTATCCTGGGGTGCACAGATTCTGTTGCATCGATGTTGTTATACTGTTTATGATACTACTGTGGGTGATACTTACAGTTTTTTCTTGCACTGCACTACTGCTATGTGCAGTGTGTTGCATAGTTACTTGCCTGACAGTTATTCTTGTTGAATTTGCCTATATTGCATACTGTATATTTGCTTAGATTTTTGTATTACATCTATATACAGTTATTGTCAAGTTCTTATCCAGCACCAAACCGAAACCAATTCCTTTGTGCTCCACATACAGGCAATAAAGAGCACTGAGGATTACGTCGCTCAGTTACGGCATTACATAAATAGGTAAAAGTTCTGAGTCATCTTCAATAAAATCATCAATTTAGAAATTAAGTCAATAGATTATCCAGCTTATTTTAAATCACCCTCTTTTTAACAGAAAAGAGAAATTTTAAGGCTAAGTATGAGCAGAATGTTAAAATTACTCAAACGGCAAAGCAGAAAGTAATTAACCCCTTACAAAGCAACTAACAACATAAAACAAAACAATTCAGCCACTGCACACGCAGAAACGGAGTATTCTATTAATCTGATAAAATCAGTATATGAGATACAGAAATAAGAACATCATAGCATATGGGCCTCGTGAAAATATCATCATACAGGACGACTCCTTTTCGAATTTGTTTTCAGTTTTATTGAGAAATATTGTCCTCTGCCACATGCAAGCTGGAAACGCACATTTTGCTCTCCCCGTTTCACCATGGCAACGGTGACGATCTGCACTGGCACTATTCTCCGGTGTGTGCCCGCAAACGCGCTTCCAACATAGCCTGCCGTCTCTCATGGCTCCCACTACTTCCTGTCACATGGGACGCACCACCCCCCACCCTGCCCGCCAGTTTGCAGAAGTCTATGCAAATGAACACCTTATTCTGTCAAGAGACCAGACAAACGAGCGAATGAAAATCACGCTGGGCCACCTCAAACACTCTTCTGCAAAGCCAACCTGCCTCCCTCTCCTGCCTGATATTGCGCCAGAGTGATTGACATCATAATGGGCTCCACTAAAATGTGATAACGGGGTAATTAGAATTTAATCATTCCCTTTCCCCTTTTCCTCTAGGCCAAATGAATAAACATGACTTTGTACAAGACTATGACTGGTTATACTAAGGTGATAAGCCTTCTCGCTGTTTGCGCATAATTGTGTGTGTAATGTACAACCTTTCACAAAGCCAAATAACCTCATGCAAAGAAATTGACATATTCAGTCAAATTACTATGGCATAATTGGGATAATCCCACGTAACACATTCTACCTCGTCAAGGCCGCCCTGCACTCCTTTCAGATTACAGCCTCACTTCGGCATGCTCAGCTAACGTCAGATGTTTGCGAATTGCCGTGGACATCTCTTCCAGGGGAACACTCCTAAAGAATTCCTTCTGATCTTCCGAAGGCTTACCAAGAGCATGTCTGGTGTGAATGTCAAGTGTAGCAACAAACAGGATGTTCTACTTTGGAGCCAACAATGTCCCACACTTCGTTACATTAGCCTCTGAAATCCATCCCAACAACCTGCTCAGAATCTGAATATCGCTGCAGAACAACACGCAGCATCTTTTTTCTGTACACACGCCGCTTTGAAGAGAAAGGAGGGGCCCTATTCAGTCACATACTGTGGTAGATATTCTAATCAAAACATTTAGTTAGCAGTCCAGTTTTCGCAATGCACAGGCATCCCAGTTCTGAAGAGGTCCGACATTGTTTATGTGATATTAAGACCCAGGGCTGACCCGCGATATTGCTACTCATCTTGGGAGATTCTCTCCCTGGGATGAATGTACGGAATAAACTCTGGCTGTGTCGCTAAGCGGACTCAGCAACACAAAACAAATGCCCACAATATCTTTCACACCACTGATCATATTACAGCTGCTTGGGGCACAGGACTGTTCATAACAGACTAGGGAGCGTGGGGTGTGTGTGTGGGGGGGGGTAAATAAAAAGCCCTGAGATGGGTGCTTGTGTTTTACTGGGCAGTAAAACATCAGGTCACTGTGGGTCAAGGCTGTTCAACATCGAGGGACTAATACCCCCATGGGGGTAACAGGAGACTGTGGCCCCCAAAAGTACAGAGAACATTAATGTCTAACAAGCTCCACTGGTTCAATAAAAGACTTGGAGGGAGAGTGTCTGCACAGGAAATTACCTCCCAGTGTCCACCGATGAGGTGCAGAGCTGGCTACAAGTCCTCATTCCTTTAATTTCAAGTAAGTCATCAAAATGTCACAGCTTTCGAGATCGTTGCGGGCACAGTATCCCACTCCTTGCCGTAGTGAGCTAACTCATCATAGCTAACTAATTGCTACCAAATGAGATGGGCAAATTCAATAAGAAACAGCTGGAGCATGACAAATGTTACAGCGTAATGAAGAACAAGGTGGATCGGGTGCTGAAAACATGTGGCACTGTTCTGGTGAGGTTTCTCTTTGTACTGCTGTGCCGGCAGATTTCTCTGATGAGGTGCACTATAAAATTCCATTAAACTATCTATCTTTAGAGAGGTTTCAATAGAGTATTAAAATACCTTAAATTTCAAGTTCAAAAGAGCACAGATATCCTGGGTTTAGAAGCCCTGACAGAGACAGGAGACATGCCTGGGGAATTAATTGTCTAATACAAGCCAACGGGTCTGCAGTAACGGCCATCAACTTGTCAGTGGAAACATCTGGCAGTAGTTCAAGCTGATGCTTCTAACATGGAACCTCATTCCTTGCTTTGGCTGATAAAAATGATTTTGAGCATAATTATCATGTAGCGGGATGTTACAGAGCGGTCAAACCATAGTCCAAGATAACAAAAACGAAAAGTATATAGGCAAGAGGTTTTCTGCTTAAGCAAAGAAATACAAGACATTTATCAATCTAAATTGAAAGCAAATAAATCCTCACGACCTGATGTGTGAGTACGTTTGTAAATGAAACAAATAAGTAGGGCATAGAAGGAGAGAAGCAGGCCTTGGCAACAGGAACTGTGAAGAACACTCTGTTGCTATGGAAATGTTGGAGTAGCTGAGATCAATAGTGAGCTCACAGGCAAGATATTCAACGTGAGATGCTGGCCATTCGCTTTGGCCCGTGGTGCCCTTGAAATACGGTCCTGGCAAGGACACAGAAGTACCCTTTTTCTGTGGAGGGCCAGCAGAATGTTTTTGTGGGTGTGAGGCCACATCTGAAGCTTCCCGTGTGGCCATTATCATGTCTGTGAATCTCTTGGAGAGCAATATGATATTACCCAATTATATAATAACAACTACTCAAAGTATCACTATAGTATAGTATAGTATAGTATTTTACACTACGCTACACCATACCATACAATACTATGTATGGGGAAAGTAAAAGGATAAAAGTCAAGGACACAGAGCCTACTTCAAAAGCAACACCACCATCACAAATACTGGAATTAAGGAAAATGATATGTAAACAAGCAGGAATAAGAGAATTTATGTAGAAGACAGCCAAGGGCAATATTAAAGGCCTGGTCTTGAAACAAAGAAGGTTTTTGAAAGGTCAGATCCTTAAAGGTGTTGGTGTCTTTCAAACAATGAAATGAAGTGAAGAAGAATCTATGATTCTACTTTGCAAAAACTGTTTCTGGACACGGTAGTAAGGCAACTGAGTTCTCCTGCTGCAGATTTGCTAGCCACAGAGAAGATGAAATTGTTGGGGTTCTGTACTCTGCTGGTGCTATGCTGGTTTCATATGCTTGTCTTTGCACCGGAGGGTGAGCATCATACCTTTTGGCAATACCCAGATGCTAGAGACTGGTCCCATGAGAGCATCCTGACCATACTTAAGACAATTCCCCTCAAACCATTTATTTCCTTCCCCTCCAGTCAGCTGACTTGTGACAGACCTTACCACTGCATATGTTTTTTTTATCTATCTTAACTCACTGTACGGGGAAGTGTTTAGCTCAGTTGGTTGGGTTTCTGTGCTTGCAATTTGAAGACTGCCAGTTCAAGCCTCAGCAGAATAGTCACATGTCCATTGGACCCTTGAGCAAGGCCCTTAAACCCCTGGAATGTCCTACAGCAGCGTTTCCCATTCTGGTCTTCAGGGACCCACAGACAGCCCATGTTTATGCTCCATCCCAGCTCCCAGTAGGGAGGCAAATAATGGACCGAATGCCAATCCCCAAGGACCGGATTGGGAAACTCTGCTCCAGGGGTACTGGGTAAATGGCCCAAACCTGCACTCAGACCCCAAGATTTACTCTCAACTCTGCGTCCCAAGGGAGAGCAAGGCAGGATATGGTAAAAGATGCATGACAAGATGCTTGTGCAAACGGCAAATAAAGCACGATTTCATTTTGTTATAATTACTATCAATGATCGAAGTAACCATTCTCTCTTTGTTTATAGCTGCTCATCCTCTTTCACCTTTGAAGTGTCTACAGTCCAAGAGGGAGAAAGTTTGCATCGTTTGCTGGCGAATCTAGCCATGCTGCACATCAGTTAAGTGCTCGTTTGTACGGGGGATGAAAGGGTTTTAGGGAAGCCAAAGCTCGTTACGCACACCAAATCCCCAACGCTCCTTACAATTAAACCGCGCTGCTGTTGAACAAGGTCATCTGGCGTGTTATATATAGCAAATGAGAGGGAATTGGCGGCGTCTATCTCATTAGATGAGTTGCAAGGTGATCATCTGTGGAAGGGACCGGGCCAGGACATTTTGAACAGGCAGCCGCAATTACACAGGTGTGATGCTAGATGGCAACCTCGCGGTTAAGAGCTTGTGATTCAAAGGTTGGAGACCTTAGCATGACATAATGTCAATGTAATTACAGTCATTTATAGGGAGTGTTGGCGTAGAGACCCTAGAGTCCCATGATCACAACAAAAACGCCGCTCTGAAGAGAATCAGAATTTGGGCCTACGGTGACACAATGTATTCCAATATAAAGTGGTGGGGGTTCTCCAGTTGTGCCGCCCCATTCTTAACATGTAGCGTTTATTGAGCGTTACCCCGCACCCAGTTCTCCCAGAGTAGTAACAGTATAACCTCATAAATGCACAGAATTAATTATTTAGCCATATCTTCTGTTACATCCATTATATTTGTTTCATAAATGCATACCTATACAGCAGACCCGGTCCTTGGGGACCCCCAGCCGGTCCATGATTTTGCTCCCTCCCAGCTCCCTGCCAGACAGTCCACACATGGACCATTTGGGGGTCTCTGGAGGACCAGTTTAAGAGGCACAACTCTACACTGTTAACAGCAAGACAATACGACGGGACATCAGTTCTGCTTGAGTTGATGTTTGCATTTAAATATCCTCCGTATAGACAGTGAAACTCATAGATGTGCAAATTACCTGTTAGGCTGATTTTTTTCTGTACTTCTGAAGCGTTTCTGAGCTGGGTCTATGTGTGTCCCTGTTTTCTGATCTGAGGCATATGGCAGAAAAACAGAAGGAGCAATATTATGTATTTACATTTTTTTTGTAGCTATAGAAATGCATGTGTTTGCATGACGCCAGAGTTGGGCTGTATTGATGATGTTTATCTACAGAGAGCTGGGAAGCAGTGAAAATGCAGACTGTTTGGGGGTCCGGATTGAGGAACACTTCTTTACAGTACCTAGTTATACGTTAACCCTGATGTTTGTCAGTGCCTTCGTCTTGTTTTGTACCGCCTAATCCTATTGGACATTATGTCTTACTGACTTGTTGATTTAAGAAAAAAGTACAAAAGGCAAATACATAATGTTGATCTTGATCCCACAAAACTACATCATCATAATTTGCACTGGCATTATAATCCAGAGCACTACAGTGGATCGCCTTAATTCTCCACATTTCAAAAGATTCCAGATTCTTACAACTGTCCCTCTTTCACCACTCATCTTTTTTTTCCTGGTTAGTCACCAAATCCCATTCCCCCCCCCCCACCCCAAGTCGTAGCAGAGTGGCTCTCAGTCCTAATTATCGCCCCTGCATCTCAGGCCTGCAGCGTCGCCCAGCCTGTGGGGGGGGGGTGTCTGGCATGGATGGGGGGAGACAACTGTAAATGAAACACTTTCTACACTGCCGACCTCCCACCTGGCCTCCCGCTGTCACGGCAACAGACTGGGGGGGGGGCATGTCCATGCTAGCATTTCATCTAAATGCGTGAGATGGATGCGAAACTGACCGGGATGATGGGGGAGCGAAAAAAGAAAGAACAAAACATCCTGTGCTCAGTTATGGCGTGCTCACGGCTCCGGACCGCTCCCACAAGCGCCAGGATGCTAATCACGTTACACGCCGTGTTTCCGATGGCTAGCATGAGGCTAAGGCGTGTTAGCGTGCTAGCTCCACCTGAATGCCAAAGGCAGCGCTTCAGCCTAAGCGGCGGGTAGCAGATGATGTCATTGGCAAGACCTGGCCGGATTTATAACCATTGATATAGCTTTTCATGTCTATAGGAATTTAGAAAAGGGAATTCGTAATTCTGGCCCTACTGCCTTGGTCTTTCATAATTACTTACGTTAGTTTTTAATTCTGTCACCACACCAGGGGGGCGGGGGTGGGGATAAAAAAAAAATAATAATAATTTGCAATATTTTAATACAAATATATCAGAATAACTGATGATACAGAGTCGTGAACGCCCCCTCCCAAAATAATGTGTTTTTTTTGTAACTGCATTGAAAACATAGGCTAGAACTCTTGCTTTGTGTGCAGCCTAAGCCTACCACATCTGCAGTGGCAACGAAACGCCAGCTAGTCACCGTCAGCTATCGACTCCGGGTTACTTGTCTGATATCGTCGATTACTGATAATATCGTGATATAGTATCCACAATACAGGAATCAGAACACAACCTACCCTGTAATACCCGGCCATGTCACTACCAGGTGTCTGAGTTAGATGCCCCCCTGCCGCGCCATATGAGAGATAAATCAGTCATCAGCGTCACGCAGTCCTGGTCAAACCCAGACGTTTGCTGTGTAACAGATGTTTGCCCCACTGATTTGGTAATTCAAACAAAAACCCTTCATCTAGAACCTGCATTTTGTCGTTTCTGACACTTCCATAAATAGGTGTCAAATGCTTTAAAAAACAGCCAATTAGACATACGGCTGGGGGCTGAAAAAAGCAGGTGGCGCACTGTCCTGTATTTACAAGACACAGTAGGATATAAAAGATGGTCGCAAATCAGTAAACATCTCTGTGTCTGAGCAGAGAATTCTGGGAGGGAAAAAGAAACCCTTTTCCTCTATCAGGGATTTGTTAAGAAAAAACAGGTTTGGTTACAGCAGCTAGAGAGCAAGGTATAGTGTAATTTGAAAACAGATCAGAGTGCTGGAAAATATGAAATATACACACTTGGATTTTCCTAATTTGATCCATCTGAATGTGCAGCTCACACTCAGAGTTGTACCCATGGTGAATTATGATTAGAGTCCAAACAGGCAGATTTGCAGATCCCAAGTCTCCTGGGAAGCCCGGTAAAAAGCTTAGAAAGGTGTAAAGATGGGTAAGGGAGGCAGGGGGAGTCGAGGCAAAACAAAACAATCCAGCGGAGGGCTGAACAACCATTTCCCCGAGCGTGAGAAGTCTAATGCAAAAATCACCACAGCTCTCCATGTTCTCACTGAATTCACAAGGGAAAAAGCAATTTAAAGCCTGGAAGGCTTTCAGAAGTATATGAAAGAATACTGTATATCTCCCCAGACACCAGAAGTTCTGAACACAAATCACAGTAACCCCACCCCACAAAAAATTCTAAAAAACACACTTATGATGGTTACCTACAGTCAGCTATACTGGCCTGATAACTGGATTCTCTCTATTGTTCATCCTGCTAATCAACACAAGGCTGTGCAGTTTATCAAGGTAGGTAGGCGGTAAGATTTGATAAGGGAGGAGAGAGGCGCTGATACCCAATATAGCTTTGACACAGCAGGTGAGGGGAAAACATCTGTCAGCTTCTGAGGACCAGTTTAAAAACAGTGGGACTCTGGCGGCTAAACTTCCTTTCCATGTGGTTATGGGTGAGCTGGTGAGCACAAAGCCTAGGTCCAGAGAGGGTGCCAGTAACCAGCGCTGGGCTGCCAGCGGATAGGGATACGCCCTTTCCGCTGTGGGCCCACATGGCACTCCGCAGCCAGACTCAATGCCAGGGGACAACAGGTTCCTCTACTAACCCCAAGCGGCTCTATCCTGCTAGCAGCACAACACATGAGGTGGTATGTGGCATAGTGGGACAGGCCTCTGTGCCTGGGATCAGAAGGTTGCCAGTTTCAGTCCCATCCTTGCCAGAATAGTTGCATGCCTATTGGGACCTCAACCCCACCCAAAATACTCCAAGAGCACTAGATAGATGGCTAATTCTGCACTCTGACCCCAAGCTTTGCTCTCAACTGTACAGATGTATCCGTCTCAAACTGGAGCATGATGGGATATATGAAATGAAGCATTTCCAATGCAGCTGTACAAATGGCAGGACACTAGGAGCAGAGCAGCCGAACCCAGAATCTGAGGTCACTTAGAGGAGACTGATGCAGACACAAGGCAGACCTGTTACCGACAGAGACTGAGTCATCGCTCGTGCCGCCAAGCTGCCCTGGGACCTGCGGTTCGGGCGGCATCTCTAACATGTGCGCCGACGCCACACGGTGTGACTCTGGGGCTCTGGGGAGGAGCCGAATCCGCGACATGAGGACACCGCTTGTCTCCCCTAGGAATCAGCGGGAAAGAGCAGGAATGTGAGGAGTGGCGGCGAGAGAGCTAAAAATAGAGGAGAAATCCAATCGGCAGCCCTGGAAATGAAAACGAAACAGATATACTGAGCGGGAGAAGAAAAAAAAAAAAAAAACAAAAAAAAAAAAAAGACAGTCTGTGATCCATCTGTTAGAGGATGGGCTGGTCGACTCTCTCCAGGCTTCTTTTAAGCTGTTTCCAGCTCTTAAACATACACTCCAGTTCTGAAATTGTAACGAAGACCCGGGAAAATAAAAACACTGTTTGTGCACTCTCACTGGCAGAATCCGTACCCCAGAGAGTAGCAACGAAAGCTCACAATCACACAGCCAGGTAGTCTGCTCGTCAGTCTAGAGCCCTATGAGTCAGCGAGGAAACTAAATTATTAGACAGGGGATATCAGGACATATCTGGCTTTTCCTGTAAAGCAACCAGGCACGACAATTTAAGCTTTGGTGGCAAGGTCAAAGCGGCCTTCAGTGTTGTAGGCCGCTGTGCATGTGCAGGCTTCCCAGGTGTAATATCACATCTTAAATTTATTTCAGCATAATAACTATTACAGAAATGTGGTGACTCATTGGTTAGCTCAGAGGACTTCTGTCTTACATCTCCAAGGTGCAGGACCTGTCCAGACTCTGTGTTTTGGGAGTTTTGGGCTGTTCCCCCAATGCCCATGAAGGTTTCCTCCTATGGTCCAAAGCTATATGAATTGAGGTCTCTAAAATGCCTGTAGTGTGCGGATGTGTGGTGGTGAATGACCGGCCAGGGTTTCTCCTACTCTGTACTCTGGGATAGGCTACTGGCTTGGCATGTAAGGATAGGTCTTAATAATTTAGTAGTTCAGTGCTCAAGTACATTTAGAACTAGTGATGGGAGAAACCATACTGAAAAATCCATGTAGGGTTATAATACACTATCAACAACATATTATTTAATTTTCAAAGTAAACGTACGCACGAGCCTTGCAAACGCCTTGTGATAGAACATTGCCATACATTGAAAATTGGTGCCTTTTCCTCCACTTGGTACTCGACTGGCAATATTAGGTCATACAAGCTGCAGCGCTAAACCCGGACAAACTGCCGATTTTTGAGAAACCGCTTGGACAGGGGCCCAAAAAGAGGACATGTTCAGGGAAACCGGAACATATGGTAACCCTAACCCAGTGGAAAGGGAGTCAAACCCATCTGTGACACATGAGGTCTCACTTTTCCCCATTGCTGGAAACTTGCACACACAGAGATATTTCAGGACAATTTTAACTTATCCATGCTGGCAGATTTGCATTACATTGCTAACAAAGAAGTTCCATGAACAATACTGAAATCATTAACTGGGTAAGCAGCTTTGAAAAGGAGAGATTATTTACTGTTTCACGAAAGGTTTTTTTTTAGCTGAATTTCAGTTAAATTAATGCCCTGTGATCCTAACAGGGATGTGTGGCTACAAGATGGATGGATGAAATGAAAAAGAAATATGAAACTATATAAATTCAATCTTAAGTGTTTTTTTTAGGAACTACTCTCCTTGATGGCAGTGTTTGGGTGACTGGCTTCCCTATAGTCGGTGACATTTGAAAGTCACTGATTCTGAATGTAAGACACCATATTCTTTCATCAGGTAGGTCATTTTTGGGTGGCAATTTTTATGCTCGCCCGGACAACTGTCGACCAGGCCATCGCGTTTTATCAGTTCTGCTGATTGTCCTTCACAGCACCTTCATGCTCCCTGCCCTGTGCGGTTAATACATGCTAGGCTTGGCACAATACTGGTCATTACTACACAACCTGCTGTACTCCTGTTATACCTTACAGGAGTATAGCGAAGCAGAAAGCACTATAAACTCATCTGTCTACTACAGAGTACCATACCATCGTAAAATTCATTGAGAGACGTCCGAAGCAGATGTAGTGGACACATTTTACCATGCGCACGGCCTGCGGCAAGAACCCTCTGCTCTGGCACTATAGAGGTTTAGTTAAATGTGTGTGATATTGTGTCTTTTTTGATACAGTATACTTGACCTCTCCCCTACAATGACTGAGGTAACTTATTTCCAGGTCGAAACCTGGATGTAAATCGCTTGAAACCAAGTAAATTAAAACTCCACGCTGCCCCCATTTCATCCAACCAACCTTTTTTCTCTCCAGTGAGAAAGTGACAGCTACTTTGACAAAGAAAAGACTCTAACAAGCAACCGAATCGCCATGGCTTTTTTTTTTTTTGGTCAGATTGACGGGTTGGGCACCATTGATTTACGCTCTCCTGGTACAAAATATATATATAAAAAAAAAAAAAAAAAAGAAGAGTGAACCATGAGAGAGTAGAACAGAAATGGAATAAGACCATTTCATCAAACTAGGTACACACATAATATGACATAAAGAAGGTTGACACCAGCAAGTCCAGCATCTCATTCCGAAAAACTAAGGGCATTAATATGAAGTTGTTCAAGCTATTGCTACAATAGTCTCAACTGTTCTGGGAAGGTTTTTCCACTACTCACTGACCTGGAAATGCTTTCCAAAGTCACTAATCTCTTCTGTATAACAATCCATTCTGCGGTTACTTTTTGGTGAAGGAAATTCCATGATTGTGTGCTCGGTTATACAACTGTGTCAGTAGAGGGTGTGGCTTAATTAATCAATTCCTGTAATTACTAGGGGGGTACACATACCTTTGAACATACAGTGTATTGGTAAGGATACTGAGGATCAACTGGGAGTGGAGATTGAATGAGGAGCTGGATAGTAAGGAGCAAGCACCTGCAAGACATGTTTGATAGAGTTTTCTGCCGTTTCTTCACATAAAGGATCGGCAATTAATTCTTTGTTAGTTTCCTGCACCTCGTACTCACCATCAGACAGTTTCATATACAGTTTTCTCCCGTAATAACAACCCCAGCTTGCTGAAACCTTCTGCCCTTTTCGTCTGGCCTGCCCACGCGGAAGACCTCCACCTCAGAGGCCGTCAGATGGGGCGACTCAGACGTCTGGGGTATGGTTATTTACAGGCGGGTTAAGTTCCCACTTTCGGCGAGCTGAAGAGATCATCTCTTACCGCCAGCCTCCCTCCGTGTCTCCGCTCCTGCATGGGTGACCGAACATACGGAGAACCGGGCTGAAAATTGAGAGGAAATCACAGACGAAAAAGGAGGAAATTACACCAATGCATGCTGAACCAGATAAACTATAAAAAAAGAGCAGTTCCTGAAGTGGCGTTTGAAAAGCTGATTACTTTTTAGGTCCCAAAGGCCATGAGATGCATTTGCCTTTGGCTGAAGTCACTTTAAATGTATATCAGTTTCCAATACCACAGCTCCTATTGGGTTTAGGTAAACAATTTACAATAAATGACAGATTCACAGGAGAAACCGTCGTCTCCTCTTCCTATTTCATCAGGTGCCGGCTTTTCCGAAGCCGCAGATGAAATTCGGAACATAAATTACCTGTTCCATCTGAACACAAATGAACGGCAATTGAATCAGCACCCCTCTGTGTCTGACCAAACGCTTGTGAGAAAAGTTCGTGTTTTTGTCCAACCCATTTTCCTTACGCAAGGGCCACAGCTAGTGGAGCAGCTAAAGAAAAACAAGCCAGAAAACCAGGGTCCTTAACAAGTGAATAAAAGTGCACTTCAACTCAACAAAGCAGCTGAACAAAACATTTTCCTCGATTTGCAACTATATTATTGGTCTTACAGACAAATATAATAGTTCTCAGAAAGGTTGTCATTAGCCTGGGTTTATTTGGAACCCAGAAATTTAATATTTCTTCTACTGACACGTTTTGCAAGCTATCACAGCCATCAGGGGTAAAACTGAAATAGTAATAAGAGCATATTTCATTTAAAAAATTAGATTGCTGTATCGCCTTATTCTATTTTTAATTGGCAGTCTCATTACAGAATAGTACTCAATAGTTATAACTAATAAATAATTAAAAGTCCCTTCTACAGCCCTGCCAAACACTTATTCCTACATATCGCCATGCGAACATATCGTGATGGAAGAGAACAGATTGCGAAGCTGCGATGGATCGCTGCACGTATTTCAAAGCCTATTCATGACCAGGGGCAAGAAGAGGATGTATAGCGAGTGGGACATCGCCCTGCTTCTGAAAGCAGCAGCAGAAAAGGGGGATGTCAGTTGGCTTGCAGAAGGAGGTGTCCTTGATGTGGAAAGAAGGGGGCGATGTGCAACAGTGTCAAAACCGGCTGTTCCAGTTAAACAGGGCTGGATTTGGGCTCTGCCTGCACCGCTGTGGCCTGTCAGAGGTAGAGAGGTGTCCGTCTATAGATAAAGGGCCAAGAAAAAAAAAAAAAAAAATGCACCACTAGGGATCCAGGAAAGCCATTGAACAAGTCACATGACCGGATGAGTCCCTCTGTTCCCGTTCCCCCTGCCATTCATACCAAAACCTAGGGGTGTCCCTAGCGAGACTGACTCACACCTGTCTGATCCACAGCATCCCAATTCCCACCACTACCATCAGCCATTATTGCAGCAAAGATGTTACTACTGACCAGGGTCACATGCAATCATTTAATGTCACCGCTTCGCACACCAGTACCGGTCACCACCAATCTCCAGTAAACGAACAATGACAAGCAGGTCACTCTCAACCCCCCGGTGCCTCCCAATAACTTTTGTCACTCATCACTTTTCCCCTGACACACACACACACACACACACACCTGTGTACAACCTCTATCACACAGCTTCTCTGATCAGAAGGTCGCCCTTACCCAAACCCGGCAGCGGAGGGATTATATCTGACATTACAGTTCATTACCATAATTGGAGGCAGACCTCGTTGACGGCTGAAATAAGTGCTTGATGTTTCTGGCAGGCGTCTGGGATTGAGAAACTTTGTGAATATTTTAGAGTGTCTTTTTCTGGACTGTCAGTCTGCGTGGTCCCCGGGTCCGAGAGCGCCATTGCCGGGTGTCACCCAGACAGTTGCACGGAGTGGCTCCCCCGACATCCTGATCCTGCTACGAGGAGCCGAGGCTTCAAGAACAGGGGCGGGGTGGCAGGAACGATAGATGCAAGTTTCCATGGAAACAATGCAGGCACTGCCATCAAACGACTCAAAGAAGGGAAGTTTAAAAAAGGATGGATGGAAAGCAGCAGGAATATATAAAGCACTGAATGTAGTAATCATTGCGTTTTCTTCTCGGCAAGAGGTTAAGTTTGGATTAAGATTGTAGTAACAGCAGCAAGAACCCCAACTCCACTGGGTGCGTCTCCGCAAGACCAAAACAATGATTTCTTTATCATCTCCATATCCCTTATGTCATTAGGCAAGATGAGAAAATCTGTAAAAATTAGGCAAGGTTAAGGGACTTTCTTTTTGAAGTTAACCTGAATGTTAAACACCATATATCCTGCTTACAGAATAGCCTTTTCTTTTTAAATTACAAAAGAATAAAATGCATTGCCAGAATTTAGGATGCTCTACATTGGTGTCACAAGTCTCTAAATAAACATTCAAACCGCCCCCCATCCTCCCACACCATTTATAATTAACAGTGATTCTATGCTCACCACTATACTCATTAAAATCAGAAGCCAGTCAACACTTGGAAATGTGAAAATCTGTATATAGATATGCAATTGGTTCAGTAAACACACACGGGCGTGCGCGAAAATGGCGGTCTTCTCTTTAAACGCCCGTCTGAGCCCACGCAGAACCTGCTCGGAGACATGTGAGAGTGAGTCGTCGCATTCCTGCTTTTTGGGTGCGCAGACGCGCAGACAGGCAGAGGGATCGGCAGATCCGTCACTCGGCGAAAAGGTCAAGGGAGTTTGCAGAGATGAAGTGAGACTTGCGCCGCCAAAAGCTCAGCGTGTTAAAAGGCTTACGGGGAGGATAACACAGGTGAGTACGCAAATATTACAGCTGCTGTTAACCGTTATCGGCAAGCCCGATGAATCCACAGTTGGAAATGGCAGCCAATCAGCTTTCATCCTTCAGGTCAGACTTTATTTTAATATATATTTACTGGGCTATCCCTTCCCGTGCGATAGCCCTTCAGTAACAGGAGGTACGGATGTGCCTAATTTATCCTGAAAGCTCATCATCCACGGAATGTGCTGAAAATATGCAGGAAAAGCATCTCAATTCCAGGCACGGAATGGGGACCAGGCAAGGACCGATCCATCACGGAGGCCCTATCCTCACATCCTCACAAGTGCCGGCACTCCCAATACACGACAGCAGAGCGCGTCTCTAGCACCGTAGGCTAGATGATGTATGAGACACGCGGGGGATGCTTCTGCTCACGTCCGTGTTTGTCTCAGTGCCCGTGTGCACACATGCATGCGTGCAAGAGAGCATGAGCGCAATATCAACGCAGAGCACGCCTTGCACCAGGGTATGGCCTGTCAGCCGAACAGCGTCATTAAGGGCAGAAGGAACGAGAGATAAATCATTGACGGAAGCCTGCGGCCAATCCCCAGAGGGCCTATGACAACCATCTTGGAGAATGACAGAAAAAGGAGAGTTGGGGCAAAAGTAAAGTGATGCCTTTGGTCCCCAGGGCCTAATCTCACTGCCTGGGATCTAACATGCGATCTGACTCGTTTGTGTGACAGCCCTGTTATCCTGATTGACTGCAGCCATTCAAAGCTGCAGACTCAGTTTTACATGGAAACTTGCAAAAGTCCCAAAATATAACAAATATGTTACACAATGAGAGATTATTGGACACATTTTATCTGTACATGAAGCTGAAACTGAGCTGCAGGGCTTTGGTGGCAAGCATGGAAACAGTATCCAGGAAAAAACGAAGACTCCAAGAGTTAATGCATGCAGACATTAGCTTATTTACTTGGTGTACCTACCCATCATGCAGTGCGTCACAGTCTCCGCCTTACTGGCCCCCCCATTGGGGTTGGGGGGTTATCTGGTAAAACAAATTCCACAGAAACCCTGAATGGATGTTTCTCTGGCAACCCCTAAGCAAGATTAAACTCTCAGCAAGATGGTCACATGGGATGCGATCTGCGTCTGAAGAATGAACCGCGGGAGGGAATGGACCAACGTGTCCTATACTACTAAGGGCCAGTAGAGGGAGCCACCACCGCCGCAGGGGATGCACAGCGACGATGAAAGAGAACAAAGATACAGACTCACTTCACATGGAATGGTCCGAATCATAGCACCGAGTTCCAAGATGCTGAACAGAACTGTACCTTAATTCAGTATCAGAGCTATTTCATTGCAAGACATTAAACGTATAAAAGACATTCTGTTCTTAACAAAGAATCAAATCCAGGGGGAGGTCTAATGCCTTTGATGTTATTCCTTGAATCCTTTAGGAGTTCTTGCCATGGAGTCAAAGGCAAAACCTGATTTTTGTTTGAAAGGAAATTACTGCACAAATACCGTAACACTGTTTCAGTTACGGGTGATACCTAATCAAATGACATCACATTGACCTCCAGGTCAGACCACCTACTCCAATATAATAGCAAGGGTCACATTTTAACTCAAACCACACATAACACAATCTTCATATGACAGACCATAACTGAAATGCATTACTATTAAAGCTACAACGACAGGCTACTTTTTATTAAATGCTCCTCCATGCACAGATGGTTTCTGTCGGATCAGGAATCTGGATCTTGACTGACCCCTAATGGTGGCCAAGAATGATAGGTTACCTAGAACTGAGGTTACTGGTCGTTTCAGTCAATATGGGAAGTTTCAACCTTTTGGTCTCCTAATAGCAGTAAACACACACAGCCTGGATAAAATTCACTATTTGCTAAGAAGATGATCTTGTGAATGTGTTGGTTATTGCAAAATGTCTCTCAGTATGTTCAAAGCTCTAGGGGGTCCCTCTCAGTATCACAACACAAAATCATATATACACAGTCTTGGTCTCTGGGTCTCAACCGTTGATGAGAGGACATATGTAAATTTCACCAATCCACCTGTTGTATTTTACGGTTAAAGAGGGGCTAGTCTTAGCTGATCACCTAGGTCTTGATACTGTTAAGCCAGTGTTGGTCAGGGATTTGATCTATATCTGCGTCTCAAGGGGTTATGGGGGTACATCTTGAATTTAGATATCCGAGTGTTCAGTAGTATCACCACCACCACCTGTTTTATGGCAAACCAAGTACCAGGACAGATAGAGATCAGCATCACACGATACCCAATGCTCTCCTCTCAAGTTCTCAACATTACATAGACAATTTCCCAAGAATGTAGATTCAAGCTAATGGATAAACGCACCATCCAGTATGATCTGAGGTTAATCACATACCAGCAATATTAGAATCCATTTCTCCTTATAAATCACACAGTGGTGTTTAAAGATAAATTAATGGACTCTACCCTTATTAATATCCCACTGAAGACCTCACATTCCTCACATCTTAAATACTTTGAGTCCAGCACATGCAAAAGCAAACCTATCAGTCTTATGTCTAATTGAAACAAGAATTCAAAAAAAAGCATGCATACGGCGGTATAAGCCACAGCATAAATTGCGCTGCAGGTTACCAGTTACCTGCAAGGACAATGCAGTGATCCACAGTAGTCAGCTCTGGCTTCCTTGTGGCATCCCTCTGTGATGTGGTCTATGGGGTGTGGGTACATGAAAATGAATCAGTGCAGGATACACCGACTTTCAAACATAATTCAAGATCTTTACTGGCCATATGCAAGAGGTGCATTGGAATGTTTGCCCATTCAACCACACTGGGTCACAAAAGTCTAAAGACAGTGCAAAACCACACTGGACAGAGCAAAAAAAATTGGTCTCATTCGGCGAGGATGCAACCGAAGTATCCTTGATATGTGGGGCAGGGCAAGAACGACATCCGGAGATTCTCACCATCCTCTGTACTTCTGTTCCTGAGTATTGGAACTGGTCTTCGGCAATGGAAGATGACCTTAAATGGGTTCACTAGTGTGGTCAAGTACGCATATTGACAAAGACCCATAGTCTTTGTTGGAGGTGTAGCTGACATTCCGACTGCAAATTTGAAACCACGCCAAGTGGAAAGATAATTGGGGGGGGGGGCATAAGAAAAGAAAATGTGTAGATGCTTAATTTTGTCACAATTTCCAAACGTATCATTCAACTGCACTCCATGTGTCAATAATCGCACTATGCTGCATCCATAAAGTCATACAGGCCTCCACTGACCTTAAAATGATCACTACCAGGCCACAGTCCCTTTACCGACTACTGTGGCCTGGGTCACGTCTCCAGTGAGTCTGTGCCAATTGTCGACATTCTCAGCAGGCTGGACGGCAGTTAATTACACTCACTAAATCCCTCAGAACAGTGCATGCGTATTGTACATAAGTTATCTGAAGACAAATGGAACACATTAAAGAAGGCACAAAGAAAAGGGGCCATCACACATAATTAATTACACTTTTCCACTGAGTGTTTCAACATAATTTGTCACGTTAGAGTCAATCTCAGCAGTAAACAAAGGGTGCCAAAATGAAACCTTATTATACTCGCAACAGGCCTATTACAGATTTTATGAGACTAGTCCTTAGAATCGACCTCTAGACACGCAATTCCACACGAGACACCACTAATGCCGCTTTATATAATGAATGGGTACCAAAAACTGCTATGCACACTGCTATTATCCCAACAAAAGAGAATGTCTTGTAGTACTATAGATCTGTGTGTCCTTCTGTAAGAATGGGTAGAACCAGGGTTATCAACTTTCACGTATCTGGCGTGACACTCGTGCTTTTATGACTCATGCTCAAGCAAGAAATCTTACTATAAATGCATATCAGTCTAATTTAAACCTAAAATTAACTACATCAAAAGCTTTGGGGTAGTTTGTAAACCCTATGGACTATTCACAAGGTAATAAAACTGTCACATACATGTAAGTGCGTGTGCAGACTTTTCTCGAATTGAAGATCTCAATCTTACCTGCCAGCTGACCCAAGTTGGTGACATTGGTAAAATAAGTATAACCTTTCAGCCATGGGGAGAAACCATTTCAATACTCAATGAAACGTTTCTGTGGTCAGCTGGAAAACAGGTACTAAGATTGAGGATGCATACAATTGGCTTCGCTCATAACACTCTTCATTTGGAGGATGGATGGAATAACTGGTCTGACTTCATATTTTATGAAGACAGAGCTAACGTCCATCTTTGGGCATGGACCTCTGAGCTATTCTTTATGAAAACAGCAACATTAGAGAAGCCTGACATTTTTTCAGGCACTTTCACGCCTTATATCCTATAACCAGCACTACAATGAAACAAGCCCTTCTGCCTAAATCCCCAGCTCCGATTCTAAAGAAATCAAAACGCTGTAATCTTCTTTTTTTTTGTATACAAACACACGCATTCAAGGCTGCTCGCCTCACATCACCCCCGCAGCGTGAAACCGCAATATTGTGCCCACCGCCTCATCCAAGATTATTTCAGCCTTGCGTCCGACGATAAAGCTTCCTTTTTAATTAAAACGATAGCGTAACACCCGTGTCCGCAGATCTGAGACAGTCACTGGTAAAAGGGCAAGCAATCTTTTACGTGTAGACGACGGGGGTAGGCATCACAGCCATTAATATGCATGCCGGTCTGACAGACACTGATCACTAAATTCCTTGAGCTACACTGGCCGCACCTTATTAACAACACCGTGTCTCCGTTACTGATCGCAATACGATTGTTTTTCTACCGACTGCACATATGAACTCTGACAAAAGGAAATACATTTTTGTGGAGTATAGGAATATTTTGAATATGTGCCATTATGTAATTATGATTTTACCATGTTATTCATTTACTAAAGAAGAATGCTCAAAACGCCATAGCGATAATACTGCGATGCCGGTAATTGCGGCAATAGAGGACACACAGAGTGCGGGAACATTATTAATACGGTGCTTTTTCACGTAGGACTGTAACTCTGCACACTACTATATGGACTTATACTTCACACGGTGGGGGCAAACACAATACAATTTACAACAATTAGCATTAACGCAACACATAACATTGACATACAGCACAACAACACAATAAATGATAAATACTCTGAGCTATTTATGTTATTTACACCACTGGCACCGGTCCAGCATGCCGCCGCGCTGCCCGATGGGGATTCGCAGTGGAAAAGACGGAGAAAGGGGAAATAATTTGAGCTCTTCTCTGCGACATGAGTACAAAACATAACACTATTACCGTGAAGAATGACATTTGCCAACCGCTGAAGGGTGTGCAGGTTAGAGAAGCCGGGCAGTAAACCTAGACCTGAGGTTTATATTCCTGCTCAATCAATCAATCAATCAATCAATCAAAATGTACTATAACACATGTTGTAGTAAAGTACTCTCATTTTCCAGAGGGAGTTCTTGAAAAGAGACGAGAAATTAACTAACTATTATGGACGAGAAACTAAAATACATATTTAAAATTAACCCTATCTATCTAGATTCAACTGAGTAACCCTACTGGAAAATTACATATATAAAGATGAATTGTAAAAACTCCAGCGAATATAGTAGAAATAGCAAGATATTCATTTACAATTAGTCTCTGTAAAATATTCAGCTGTATCAAGAGCTTAAATTTAAACCTGCCACCCACGTAAATAGCTTTAGGTAAACACGTATGTAAGTAAATCAAGACTTCAAATCAAGATTTCTTCAAATGTAAATCACACCTATTTAAAGGCATCAGCCTTTCAATTTGGCTCAGATCAAGCAGTGGAAGGGGTTACTGTTTACCTTTACACACCACAAATCTGGCAGCGTTAGGATAGTGTATATATGAGGCCTGCAGGACTCTTAGAAACGCACTAGGTCTTAAATTGTCACACTTGGTTGCAGTGGGCATTTCTCCAGCCATATGGAATGTCCCATCCACACTTCAGCTTCTTGCATGGGAATCTTAATGGGCTCCAGCCTTTGACTGGCAAAATCCCCTATACAGATTTCCAGTGCTCTGCGGATGAAGAAGATGTAGGTCATTAGTCACTGATTGGGTGAATCCACATCCCATTAGCTTAAACCAGGAAGTTGTGGTAATCTCACGCTCTTTGGGTTTCAATGACATTTCTCCAATACAGATTAGACCTCCAAAGCAGGTAAGCTGTCTAACTGCATTTTGGAGGGCTCATCCTTGAAGAATGAAGGTTTATTGCACTACAAATACCCTCATCTTTGCAGTGTTCATTCTGCGTCCTCTCTGAAACTTTGAGAAAAATACACAATGCCAACTCTATGCCACAATAAAAACGAAGTGTTTGTTTTCCTTGATTAATAAATTACACAGTCTGACAAGTATTGCTTAGGTATTAGTTTAAAGTGGGTTGCAGGATTCTACGGAGGGGCTGGGGCTAGATCCTGTCTATTGTATACAAAACCATAGTGATTGGTTGGCATTTGTTAAGCCTTGGGGCGGGCCAAGCTTGTGATTGGACGGGCCAGATTCACTCTGGCCAATCGGTGGAACTGAGCCTTACTTCTTGACATGCTCTATCCTTTTGAGCATTTGCCTAATCTAGTCCTATAACAGAACTATGTATGAACAGCCAGTTTAATTGTGGTTGGTACTGGAAGCACATTTGGGCTGTAAGCCGTAGTTGACTTCCTCCATAAAAACGGCCCACAGCTGTGCACATGAAGTGGGAAGACGACGGTGATACAAATAGCTTCCCTCAGAGTGATTTGTCAGCAAGACTATGGGTCTTAACAATGTTGGTGGTGCAGCAAGGTGTACCGGCTCATGCAGACGGGAGCTGTACCGGTAAACTGCAACCCAGCTGTTGTGCTGGCGCCCAGCCACTGCTGATTGGACAAATCACATGATGCAGGGGCTGGGAATGATCTTCTCTGGGTTACATTCTAATCATTGCTCGTAATCGTGGCATGGTTGTTCAGTTTGGAGTTGCTAACTGCTAAAGACACAGCCTCCCCGAGGATTATGCATATGTATTTAAAAAAAAAAAACTCAGGCTATTCTTGTTTTACATGACTGTGTGTATTACACCTCTGCTCACTTCCTCCACCAGTCACCTTGAAGATGGCTGGATGGAAATCAAGATGTGGGTGATGCAAGACATCATGTATTTCTGCATAGATCCGGCTGCCGATTTGGAATCAGTGGAAAGAGTGCCACCTAGTGTCAACTGGGCAGAAAAAAAGTACCCCAGTACCTATAAGCCCCGCTTCCCTTCAGCTAAATCACAAGTTGTGTTTATGGCTGACAGTATCCACTATGAGGGGCTGGAGCCACACACTCTACCATGCCTTTCCCATTCGTTTTTTTTCTGAGGTGCAGACACATAGGACCAGCAAGGAGACAGAACTGTGCTGACGGACAGGGAGTGCATTTTATAGAAGCATCTCAGCTGCTTGATATGGACATTGCTGTTTTGGTGGCCCTCAAAGATCCCCTTGGGGACCCCGAGCCATTTTCACTCTAATTCAGCATCTGTCCATCGACTAGCTCCTCACAAAGCCAATTAACGAATTCTTAGTTGAATCAGGTGTCCAGGTGGTGGACAGGAATAAATGTATGGAATAGCTGGAGGGGTGTCCAAGAAGTGGTGGAAGAAGCCTGTTAAGATTCAGACCGAATGCTGCCCAAAAGCTCAAGCTTGGCTATTTCACAAAGTGCCGTTTTTACATTTCTACATCGCCCGAACTTGCAGCAAATTATAAAAGTTCTGTTTCCAATTATCGTACTGACAGACAAGATTACAGCGGGCAAAATTGCTCCTTTCCTGCCCAGTCCTTGTCTGACTATGGCCCCTCTATCAGTTACTCACAAAATTTCATGCGACAGAAAGTTCCCCTTTATTGCTCTGGAGTGACCTCGTAACACTTCCCAGGTTTCCCAGCCTGCCTTCAGTGTGATATAAATCACCAGGACTGCCGAGGCTGATTTGCATACAAACGAGGGCTTTTGTCAGCCATTCCTCCCTTTTTTATCTCTGCATTGGTACATCCCGAGATTTGGGCAGCTAGGCAACTGACTCCATAGCTAGTCTACAGCCCCTAGACAGCATGTCACCCAAGCCACGCTATGACTGACAGCATCTAAACTGCATTGCATTATGATGGTAAGGACAGCAGCCTGTTATACACGGAAACAGTGCAGAAACACTGCAGCTTTTCTTTGGGTTTGGCTATTCTGCATATATTAGGGTTACATAATACCTTTATTTCAAATTGTGAAAGAGCAGAATGGTAAATATTAAGGTTTGTTTAAGCAAAGGCAAGCTATTGCTGCCTCATTTTAAAGACAAGCTATCAGAGTCTCATTTAGCAGTCAAACTGGGTGATACTCTGTCAGTAAATCAACTAAACCTCATTAAAAAAAAAATTACTCATTCAGCGAGCGCACTCACAGGCCCTTGAATATCTTGACGTGCTTTTTAGTCGGTGGCTCTCCACATCAAAGGGCGATTAATGAATTGGATCTTCGGTCTTGCTTTTACTGAGGGCCACTAATAATCTCTCCTCAGGATGGGAATGGATATCACTGTTCACTGGCTGTACACATCAACACGGTGACTCAGGCAGGCTTGGGAGAAGCCAGAGAAAGGCGAAGCACTGTGTCGGTCATATTACCATCCGAAGTCTAAAGGGGTGCCTGTGTAAATGTTATGGGGTTCAGCAGCAGCACCAGACAGAGTCTGTCGCAGTTGTATGCAAATGAGATTCGCACGAGGAGCGTATGGGAGGTAAATTAAGGGAGACGGCATGTAAAACACAAAAGTAATTAACCGTAATTTCCCTCTATGTGGCCGTTAAACATCTGCTGCACTTTGGACGAAAATGGGATGCAAGCGGGATACAGGCAGGATAAGGCAGGATACAGGTAGGATAGAGGTGAAACACAGGTGGGATAGAGGCGGGATATGGGTGGGATACAGGTAAGATACAGGTAGGATAGAGGTGAAACACAGGTGGGATAGAGGCGGGATATGGGTGGGATAAGGCAGGATACAGGTAGGATAGAGGTGAAACACAGGTGGGATAGAGGCGGGATATGGGTGGGATACAGGTAAGATACAGGTAGGACACAGGCAGGATACAGGCGGGATCCAGGCAGGACACAGGTGGCATGCAGGCAGGATACAGGTGGGATAGAGATGGGATACAGGCAGGATACAAGCGCAATACAGGCAGAATACAAGCAGGATAAGGCAGGATACAGGTATGATATACGTGAAACACAGGTGGGATAGAGGTGGGATACAGGCAGGATACAGATGGGATCTAGGCGGGATACAGGTGGGACACAGGTGGGATAGAGATGGGATACAGGCAGGATATGAGAGGGATACAGGCAGGACACAGGCAGAATACAGGCAGGATACAGGTAGGACGTAGGTGAAACACAGGTGGGAAAAAGTCGGAATACAGGCAGACCCCAGGCTAGCTGACCAGCTGCACATAACAGTGACGATTAATGCGTCTTGCTGCTGTCTGCGCCTTCTTCGCATCAGGCAGAGCCAGGCCACCCCTTTTCAGGGCCCCTTGCCTTAACACACACTACATGCTTATCAGATGGGGGACCCTCAGATGGCCACTGGGCCTTAAGCAACCTCTTAGTTCTCTTATGGCTTGGGCTGGCCCTGGCATCAGGGGCCGAAGTGCAGGCTCCAATTTCAGGTGAATCCCTGGCCATACACCATGGCAGAGATGGAAAAAACGTGGGTGATCTGAGTTTTTTTCTGCAGGGCCTGGGAGGTGAGTTGCGACAGGCAGCGAGAATATTCCCCAGTCTGCTTATTATCATAGGCAGTCTCACAGATGCACAGAGGTGCCGTTGCCTGAGTCTTAACAGCACCCATTTTCTCTTTTATTTAACTCGAGAGGTTTTTATAGCTTTATAAACTGCTCCTTGTAAATGTACCCTTTATTTAGGTCCTTTAACAAAGCTGGTTCACCAGCCACTTCATCTGGAGGTTTCTATGGCGAGGTGCCACCATACCGCTAATGAGGCGAACCTGAATCTCACTGGCTAGCTGCTGGAGAAGACATGTCTCACCTGATCAGCCTGGTGATGCGGCGTTTGGGGGATAGATAGCACACAGAATTATACTCATTGGGGGGGGGGTAGGAGGGTATCAGATATAATGTTATTTTTCTCCACCACATCCTTAATGGGTGCAGGTGCTGCATTTTAACTCGATGTGAATCTTATGAATATGTTTCTAGTACTCAAAAAATTGTACTTGGTTAATTTATTAAGCGCTCGCAGGTCATGCCTTCAAATAAGATTCATTGTGGATCCCAGGGTCAGAATTCAATCGGAATTTCAGTTGGGTGTAATTAATTTCAGAGCCAGATGGAAGTAAATCTCTTGGCCAGAGCTGGGCCTGCTGGAATGCGGTTCTGGTGCCCAAAAAGCAGGCTTTTATCTTGCCATTTATAGCATAAAAGGTGACCTCAGTCAGAGATATTCGCCTGATACAGGAACACTGGTGTCCAAAAGGTGAAGCAGACCGACGCTTAATAAGCTGCCGCACTTGGCTTTCAGACAGGTAACACGAGACCCCATTTACCGCTGTGCCCAGCCTGGGAAACTCCAGCATGGCTCGTTCATACCTGAAAATGCACAACGTCGTGCACATGCATGTAAATATTAGCTGTTGGCTGCAGCTGAACAAGGCTGTCCCTCATCGTGCCACCCATAAATGCCTCCTCTCTCCTCGTACATGGAAATCTGTAGGACAGGGCTATTCTAATCATGGTCTTCAAGGTCAGAGCACTGCTGATTTTCCAGCCTTCCTTTACCTGTGAGCCAGGTGTGAAGCCTCTGTGGCCAAATAAGGCCTGCATAGGATCTGAGGGGATGGGGGGGGAGAGACATGACCCCCAAATATTTAATTTGATTTCATACATCCCCTGTCAATGAACGTGAACCTTTGAATTTGAATTATTGAGTATCAAAGTCTCTCCTATGCCATTAAGTGAATGGATATTGTACTGTACTCAAGCCATGTATGTTCCACTCATTAATAAACATTTGCTGTCTGGGTATAGTTATTATAGGATAGATATTGAGGATTGTGCCTTGGTGATGCCCAGTCAGCGAAAACATGGAGATGCAGCTTTGAGAGTGAGGGGTGACAGAGAGATCCTAAAACTCACCTGGGAAATGAGAGAGACGGAGCATGGCTGATTGATCTGGGTACTGGTGCTTGTGCCTGTATAATTAGATCTGTGTGTGTGTATGTGTGCACACACACATGCGTGTCCCTGATTTTAAAGTCAGCCTTGAAGGTCAAATGGAAAAAGTACATTTGAAGATAGGGTTATAAATCCGAAATAAAATTTTACAAACGACGTTAACATAAAAAGAGAAGCCGTGGGACAAGTTTTAACAATGCAATTACTAGAGAACGGGGGAGGGGGCGCTTTCATTGGTGGGAGGCTGAGGAATTCTGCACGGGCTCCTGCCTGAGTCCCAAAGTCACGAGTCTCCCATTGAAAGATATATTGCAGCCATAAAGTGCAGTTACAGCCCTGCGCACCCATTTCACGCCTGTACAAGTTGACGTGACAGACCTCCCCAACAACAGCAACAGCAACAAAAATTATCCGCAGCGTCGCTTATATTGTGCTGCATGTTTTGTACTTGGGAATTTCGTTCGTTTATTAGTCTACGGACGAGGCAGCCGGAGGGGGGGCGAGTGGGAATAAGAGCAGCGGAAGAAGAGACGTAGGAAACGGGTCCAGCGGGCGAACAGGGAACACGCAGAAGGCGCTAGAAGTGAGGGGGCCAGAGGGACTCGTTTCATCTACAGCTCAGGTACCGAGAAAATTCAAATGCCGACGGCATCGTCGCACTGGGTAGCCATGCTCCATTTCCAGCGATGTCGTCCCCGTGAGTTTAAAGCAAATCCACGTTAATGAGGGGGAAGCTTATAGCAGGCAGGAAGGCAAAAAAAAGTCCGCTTCAGAGCCCAGCTGCAGGAAGTCCTCCTTCCACTTTGATACATACAAACATCAATGTGGTCTGCCATCCCTCCATGGGACTCTCAGCATCCCCAATTCCGGTTACCATGGCGATGGATATCTGGTTAACTCAACATGAAGTCATCACTACAAGACCATTGCCTCACCTCAAAGGTGTTCTGGAATGCATTTTAAGGATTTTGGGAATGAAGCTTTTTTACCACACCGTTTTTTTGGGGGCAGGGTGTGTTTTCCCAGTCCTTTACAATCATAGAAGGCAGCAGTGATATGAGACATGAGGCTTTGAAAGCCACAGTGGGACGGATTACCGTGATTCGTCAGCCTCAGCCCACCCACCTAGACGGGAACCGGTAAAGCAGCCAATATGAAGTAGTTTAAACCAATCAGGGATCGACAGTATGCCGTAATCCCAGTCATTGTGGGTGCTGGAGCCTCGTGACGAGATTCTCAGACCTCAGGCCGGGAGCGACAGATGGGAGATAACAGAAGTTAGCGGCGTGTCACTCAGTGGATTAAAGCACGGCATCGACGACCCTCTAACTTTCAGAGCTGGGCTCGCTGCCGACGCCAACATCTGCGCTGCCAGTGACCATAACGGCAGATCCTGTCCTTGAACCCCCGCTCTGGCTCTGGATCAACCCAGGCCCAGAGACATGAAGCTCTCTCTCTGTCAATGCACACGTTCCTGGAGCGGGTCGGCCTGCTTGTTTTGTCACGTAAAGGTAATCCAGAAAACGGAGTTAGCACCAACATGGCGCACACTCCACACGCACTGAGCTGCGGCTGGATTCACAGGCTCCATTTCTATTCGTCCTGGAAATAAACCAGATTATAAACACATAAAACGGAACTTAGCGGTTTTTTAAGGCTGTCACATCTGGAAACAGATCATTTTTTTCTCAAAAAAAAATGCTAATATCTTTATAAGAACCGCAGAAATTGGAGAAGTACTAGCTTTTTGTCGCAAAATACAATACATGATCCTCTTAGTATTTTAGTCAGTATGTAATTGCTTCAAAAGGGGATTACGTAAAGCAATTACTATCAATCAGCTGAAGAAAACGCTGAATAGCACTGATAACCTTAGCATGCCCGTGTAAAAGGTTTATTGGTAGTTAGCAGATATTAAAAACGTTGATGGCATTAAGCTTCCCCTCACGGGGCGATCAGAGGATTCCGCCCCCCCAGCGATCTCTATCTGCACTACGGAAGGAATACAAACACCAGCACAGGTGCCCGATTCCCCCCAGGCCAGAGGCTAATTGGGTGCGGAATGAGATTTTTAGCTGCAGAATGAGAGGCCGTGGATGATGCAGTAAGGGCTAATGGAAGAATATTCCAGAAAACATAGCTGGGCTTCTCATCTTAAGTGGGGAGGGCGGAGCACACCCACTGTAGCAACAGAACCTAAGGAGCAAGGGCCGTCTTACCGGCCTTTCTCCACGATCTCCCTTCTTTTTGGATCTCGTGAAGGATTCTGCTGTTGAACTTTTCAGCTGAGGGCAGAGGATGCCCACAAACAAAGAGGTGGGTGCACATGTATGCACTGGGCACCTTCACCATGTCAGTAATACACCTTGGAGATGAAACACAGCCTTTGTCATGCTCATAGGACGAGGCCAAAACTTCATGTGGTGATTAATTTGTTTTCGTAGGCAGGCAAGGAGGTACTTGTTTTCTCTAATAACCAGAATAGGATTGGAAAATTTGAGGTTTTAGAACTACTTGATACTAGTAGTCATAACATGGTTAAATACTAGGTAAATTTTGGTGTCTGAAGAGTAAAGTACAAAACAAAAATATACAGTATTAGGAAGGCTAGCTTAAATGGTATGAGACTGAAACTAAGAACTGTAAACTGAATGGAGTTAAATAACAAAACTGTTGAAGAGGCATGGGGATTTTTTAAAAGCACATTATTGCAAGCGCAAGAGGACTTCATACCAGTTTCCAGCAAAACTAAATCTAGGAAACTGCAACCAAGTTGGTTTACTACGGAAATTAAGAATAAAGTCAGGAGGAGAAGGGCTCTGTTCTACAAATGGAAAATAACTACTGATGTCGGAATAAAGCAGGAGTATCTAAGTCTATGGGTTGACTTAAAAAATAACATTAGACTCGCTAAGAGGAATGTCGAAAGGAAGTTTGCACTGGAGGCTAAGGATGGCATTAAAAGTTTCTTCCAATATTTTAACTCTAAAAGAGCTCTAAAAGCTGAAATCACTAATCTGCAGTATAGTAAGGGTTTTGTAATTGAAAATGAAATTGATATAGTTAATGAGTTTAATAATTGTTTTGCACGGGTATTCACTGTAGAGGACACGAGTAACATACAGACTCTTATTACTAATCCAGCATCGCCTATGACTAATATATGTATGACTGAAGCGGATGTGCTACAAAGCCTAGCTAAGCTCAAAATAAATCAATCGCAGGGCCCTGATGGCATCTTACCTATAGTTTTAAAACAGATGAGTGATATTATTTGACGACCTTTAACTTTACTATTTTCAGAAATCCTGCTGGTGTGGTACCTTCTGATTGGAAGCATGGTAATATAACGCCCATATTCAAAAAGGGGGATAGAAGTAATCCAGCAAACTATAGGGCAATTGGTTGGAAATAACTGGAATACATAACTGGAAAAGTAATGGAAGCTATAATCCAAGTGAAAATGGTAAATTACCTGGATTCACATTACATTCTGCGGGATAGCCAACATGGATTTAGGAGAGGTAGATCCTGTTTAATTTAGAGTTCTTTGGGGAAGCTAAGGAGAAACTGATCACAAAAAGGCCTATGATGTGATCTACTTAGATTTCCAGAAGGCTTTTGATGTTGCCCCCCACAAACGGCTCCTGCTTAAGCTCAAAGCTGCAGGGATTTTAGGAACCCCCCGTAACTCAGACTTAAGTGTATGGATGGATGGATGGATGGATGGATGGATGGATGGATGGATAGCTCCTTTAACACTCATTTGTTTCTACTGGCTGCTTTTCACTATAAATAAGAGAGGGAGCCATCTTGTCTCTGAATGGGCCGACCACAACCAAGCAGGAGTAAGAATCACCACCGTCAGTTACGAAGAGAGGTTATTAAAGAGTAAAAACTTCAGCAGCTGGTGGGGGGGGTATCTTCAAGGCCTTAAAGTCTCCCCACACAAGCCAATGCCTCACTCATGGTCGCTGGCTTTGCTCACTGCTGAACAGGACCAACGTTGTGGTGGGGAATCCACACTCCTGCTACTAAATCAACACAAACTGAATCGGACAGGGCCCCCCGCGTGGCTAATCAGGAGCAACAACACACAGCTGTATCAGAGACTCTACAGGCTTTTCCACTTCAACAGACAT
>JAODKC010000047.1:8484948-8570731 GCA_026777985.1 Mormyrops attenuatus | reverse complement strand
CCCCCCCCCCCCCCCCCAGCAGAGGTCACCTAGGCAACAAGTAGAGACTGTTTCTTTGGCGTGGGTAAACACGAGCGCCTTTGAAGCTCCCACTGGAAATTTCAATCCCTGAGCAGGGCTATGCTAGGCTACAGCCCTAATGCGTTTAATTAATAATCATAAACCACAAGGTGACTTATTTCATTGAATCATACTAATGGGTACCACTCACCATCACTGGATGAAAGCTGGAGCAAAATACTATAAACTGTCTTAACCAAAACAGCAGCTGCTCCTTTGTGCCTTCAGTCAAAAGGTAACAAAAAGCAGGGGTGGAACTACAAAGGGCAAAAAAATCAATGGTATGCGAAGCCCCTACACAGTACGTTTACATGTACAGCTAAGTCGAGATATGATTAAAGTTCGAATATAGCATTTAAATCGGACTATGGTCATTTTCCCAGTATACATGCGTGGGAGGGGAATCGATTTATTGCCCGCAGTATGGTTGACTCCGATACAATAGGTGCTGATTTGGTTCTTTATAGCTTGTTAGTATTGGGCTTTTTCCGGTTGACCTATTTCGACAAGTGATGTTGGTATTAATATCGCACGTCGTCGAGTTCTAGTACAGCCATTTTTCGAATTCAGTGTAAAAAACCCCACTTTGCGTTGTGATGTCATTCGGCGCTGGAACCAGTTTTTATACCAGTGGAAAACCAACACCCTAAAGTACCGTACTTTTGGTACCTTCTTGAAGTACCAAAAGTACTGTGCCTGGTGCGGTGGAAAAATGCCCTTTAGTGGAGCACTGAATTGCACAGCTTAACAGCACTGTACATTTTGTACGGGGGGAGGGGGGGGGAGAGATGACGAAGACTGTGGAGCATGCGATGAGCGCCTAGACCAGTTTGAGTGCGACTGAACATATACGTGCTAGAGTAAATTGACTCCCAATCGCATTAAGTGGGTGTCTTAGTCCGACTTCGAGAAATTCAACTCAGTATGATTTCAGTCGGACTAAAATGTTTACATTTACTTTAAAGGTCTAAACACAATTATTTGATTTTCTTAGTGCGCATGTAAACGTACTGACTGAGTGGCTTTTATCTGGATTGGCCAAATTAGTGATGCGCGGATCCCTCCTCAAGGCAGGCTGAGGGGAATTACCTGGATACAGAGGCAGCGGACGTTCCAGAGAATCGAGAGGTCGCGCCTCAGAGCAGGTCGATGGTACTGTGAGGGCAGCAGGCACACCCGGCGGCTCGGGTCTGGCCGCGGCTCAGCGTCCTTCCGCCAGTGGGGGGGTGTCAAAGCGTCCCAAGCTGCTCGGCTGCTCCCGCATCACATGGACCAGCTATGGGGGTGCCATACAAGCCCATTAGGATGGTGATGTAGGTAAATATCATGGGCTGCCTTCCATTTGAACTCAGAAAGTCAGAGTATCTGGAAATTTCAAGTGGGACACCCCCTGAAGTTGGAATTCCGACTCGTCAAGTTGGAAGAATCCTGACCTCAGCATTCAAGATGATTGCGCCCCTTTATCAACAGAAGTTAAAGCTGTAGTTTTGTACCCTTTATTAGCATTTACACCTTGTGTGGCTCATTAAAATCAGTCACACACACAATATTGTCCAATGGCTATCTGTGGACATGTTGCTATGGTGGTTTTATGTGCAACATACTGCACAATGTGTCATTATCAACTGGTATTGCTAACAATGGCTAACAATGAAACTGGCAAGAACTGGGCGCCTGTTTCAAAAAGCAGGATTTCTCGCTTTACCAGATAATTTGTTGGATTAAAGGTAGTCTGGGCTAAACATAACTGAACAAAGATATAGGCCATTTAAACTGGGGTACTTAAATCCGACAAGCTGCCCAGCGAAGCAAGAAAACCTGCTTTATAAAACAGGTCCCTGGTATTGCTAAATGGCTTTCTGACTTACTTTATTGGAATGCAATTAACTTGTGTGTGATGTCATTCCCAGTTCCGAGTTCCAACCTGAGGTAAATGGAACGCAGCAATGTATTATCACGTTACGGGACACCCAATCAAATGAAATGCAAAAACACAGACCGCTATATTATTGACGGAATATTAATATGTCTAACTCAGCCAAAGTTTGGGTAGCATGCAAACACAATGACTGGTGGTGTTGGTGGTCTAGTGGTTAGGATGCTTGCCTATGGACCAAGAGATCGTGGGTTCCCACCTCTGGCACTACCATCATTGGGTCCCTGAGCAAGACCCTTAACCCCACCTTGCTCCAGGGGGACCTGAATTTAGAAAAATGTAAGTCACTCTGGATAAGAGTGTCCGCTAAATGCTGTAAATGTAAATGAATGACGAGTACACGATTATATGGTCATCCATCCGTCTATTTCTCTACACTACTTCGGCACTAGGCACTTTGTATGGGATGCCAGTCCATGACAGGGCTCACACGTACAAGGGATGATGTGCAGTCATGTGTTTACATGTATTTTGTACTTATGGAGGAAGTGTACATTGATGACCTGGAGATACTATATGACAATAATACAAAAGTGTTGGGACACACCTCTTCGTCACTGAATTCGGGTATTTGATTCAGACCCATTGCCACAGGTGCATAAAGCAAAGCACCTATACAATGAGGTTTCCAAACGATTTTGAAAGAATGGGTCTAACTGAATAGATCACCGAATTCAAACGTGGTCCTGATCACAGGATGCCACCTTTGCAATAAGTCAGTTTGTCAAATTTTGTTAGATGTTCCACGGTCAACAGTAAGTGGTATTAGTGCAAAGTGGAAGTGTTTAGGAATAACAAAAACACAACCAGGAAGTGGCAGACCACGTAAACAGAGCGGGGTCTCCAAGTACTGAGGCACATAGCGTGTAAAAGTCACTAACGCTCTGCTGACTCAATAACTACAGAGTTACAAACTTCATCTGGCATTAACCCCAGCACAAAAACTCTGCCAAGAGCTTCATGGAATGGGCTTCCATGGCTGAGCAGCTGCATACAAGCCTCATATCACCAACCACAATGCCAAGCATTGGATAGAGTGGTGTAAAGCAAGCCTCATTGGGCTCTGGAGCAGTGGAAACGAGTTCTGTGCAAGTGCTGGGCGGTATACCGGTTCATCCAGTATGCCGGCTTTAATTTCCCATACGATATGATTTTTCCACATACCGCCATGCCGTAGCAGAGCTAAAACAACAGCTGTAATGCTTCAATATTATATTGTTAGTGGCTAAAACAGCTATGGATGGCTGTGCAGAATGTAATATGAGGGGACCCATGTCAACTGTGCGTTACTAACAGCTATAACTTCATAACAATTCCAGTGTTTCCCCTACCATTATATTAGGGGGGGTGCCCCCCCCCTTGAAGGTCAAGTTAATTTTATTTATTTATATTTTCTATATAGCGCCAGATCGCAACAGAAGTCATTTAAGGTTACCTATAGAACAGGTGTATACATTGTCCTTTTATTAAACAAACTAAAACAAAACTAAATTATGTTATCTTATTTACACAACAGCTTGTCATTTTTGTCTCTACACAGGCGCGCGTTTACAATCCTCCTCTGCTCTCTGTATCGCCCCGATGAGCGCGCACAGACACATGCACGCACACTCCCACCAGCGGACAGAGAGTGCGCGTCGGAAAATATGTCGCGTCAACTACCTGAAAAGGACACCCACTTTTTGTCTGTCTGCCCCTCCCCCTCAAAGTGATAAACCTAGGGGACACACTGAATTCCCCATATATAACTGTCCAGCTATACAGGATTTACAGCTCCTGCTGCTGTCTGTGCCTGAAAATTTGGATGACGCGTAATATAATTAAGGCTGCAAATTAAATGCATATTGGTAAGGCAAAATCCCTAATACACGGTAATTGATTTAGCACAGTAATAATTCTTAAAATCATGCCAGTTAAGCAAACATGTTATCAAGCTATATACATGAAAACATCAATAAAACGTGACTTGAGCTATATACAATTGTTAAGAAAACCACCCCTTTTTAAAAACATTTGTTAATGTATTTTACTGATGTGATCGCTTGCTGCCGCCATGAGTGTGCACTTGGGAAAGAAGAAAAAAAAAACGTGATATACCATGAAACATGTCACAATCTTAAAAATACCATAATAGAAAGTTTTGGTCATACCACCCAGCACTATTCTGTGGAGTGATGAATAGCAAGCTACAGACAGAGGGGTGTAAAGCACGTTGCCACTGGAGCAGTGGAAACGTGTTCTGTGGAGTGACGAATCACACTTCTGTTTGACAGTCTGATGGACAAGTCTGGGTTTGGTGCCAGAAGAACATTACCTGCCTGACTGCATTGTGCCAACTGTAAAGTTTGGTGGAGGAGGGATAATGGTATGGGGTTGTTTTTCAGGGGTTGGGGTAGGCCCCTTAGCTCCAGTGAAGGGAATTCTTAATGCCTCAACATACCAAAACATTTTCGACAATTCTATGCTTCCAACTTTGTGGGGACAGTTTGGGGAAGGCCCTTTTCTGTTCCAGCATGACTGTGCCCCAGTGTACAAAGCAAGGTCCATAAAGACATGGTTGGGTGAGATTGGTGTGGAAGAACTTGACTTGCCTGCACAGAGCCCTGACCTCAACCCCATCAAATACCATTGGGATGAACTAGAATGGTGATTGTGAGCCAGGCCTTTACATCTAACATCAGTGCCTGACCTCACAAATGCTCTTCTGGATGAATGGGAATCCTTCTGGATGAAGGATCCCACAGACACACTCCAAAATCATGTGGAAAGCCTTCCCAGAGGAGTGACAGCTGTTATAGCTGCAAAGTGGGGACCAACTGCATGGTGATGCCTATGGATTTAGAATGTGATGTCATAAAAGTTCCTGTAGGTGTAATGGCCAAGTGTCCCAATACTTTTGTCCATATAATGTATAAGGACGCTGTGTTACCCGCCGGACCATCTCTAATTTTATTATAATGCTGAAAATGCAAAAGAACGTTGTATTATAACAAACTAGATGCTGTCGGAATGATGACAATGTATTCGCTGGATGGCTCAGTCATCCCCTTTCACCCATGTAATCCCGACTCCTCCCATACATCCGCAACTTCTAGTCCCACACGCTCTCCCCACCTCTCCAAAAATCTTAAAGGACCCTACTTCATGTGACTTGTCTCAAGGTAATCAAGTTCACCAGAGCTGCTTCTGTGACTGTCCTATCATGTGACACGACTAAATGAGACTGCTTCAATTTTGATGCTATGTCTGTCAAAATGAAAAAGTCCCAGATCATCACCTATACAATGATCTGAGAAGTTTGAAAAAGATCCATGAAATAGTTACTCTGTTCACAAGATCAAGTGTCTTCTGCAGCTGCTTCCTTTGTTGCCACCTAGTGCTACTACTTCTATTCTGGTGTGATCCATCGCACAATGACATCAGTCGTAGATCTTCATCTACAAAATGTTTTATCAATGTATTGTTAATTCTATCAAACCCTTTTTGACATCAGATTCACGACGTCAAGTGTCTTCCGCAGTTGCCCATCCTTTTACTGCCACTACGTGGCATTACGTTGATTTTGGGGAAATACGTCTCGAAAAGAAATCAATTCCAGTATTTTTCCTACACAAAGTCTGTCAAATACTTTCTGAGTTAGCACACTACCGGGAAAAATGTCGGCGGCAACAGCAGACCGACCAGACACCATATACATTTCCCATCCGGGTAATACCATAATCAGCCAACCATGACAGTTGGTTCTCTAATAAATACTATTTGACAAAACTGCTTTAGTGCCACTAAAAACTAATAAGGTGAACAGTGTCACAGGATTCATGGTTTGGTTCTGTTCCAACAGAAAACAATTTAACAGAAGTTGTTTGTGAGCTTAGCCATTTGCAAAGGCTGGGTTTAGATGCATCAGTATCATCAAATGTGTCGTCTTCCCCAGAAAACAGAGCCATGAATGCTATTTAAACTAACTAATGGGTGATGCGTCTATGCCAGAGAAACATCATCAATACAGCTCAACTCTGGCGTCATGCGCATATGTGCATTTCTATAGCTACAAAAAAAATACAATATATAAAATTGCTTGGGTGTTCTTTTTGCCATATGCCTCAGATCAATCAACAGACACACCCCAGAATCACTTTAGAGGTATGGGGGGGGGGAAACAACCTAATAGGTAATTTACAAATCAGTTTCCCTCTATAGAGAGGATGTTTAAATGCAAACGTGAACTTGAGCAGAATTGATGTCCTATCTTACTGTCTTGTCGCTAACAATGTAGTATAGAGCAAGTTGTTTAAGTTAATATGGTCATATGAAGCAGTGTAAAGCCTTCCCCCCATATTTTAATTTTTTTTTTTTGGTGGGAAACAAAAATTAACACATTAACTGAAGAGCCATCTCCCAAGTTCTCAAATTGTCACACAGTACATGCAGTGATGTTTCATGTCTAAGTGCAAAATGTATCTTATGATTATCTTTTTCTGTGACTGAAATTGCAACAGAGTCTCCAAGTATGTTGTAACCATTTACACTAAGCTTATACCTAACCTTTGTTCAGATACCGGCACATGGGAGTCACATAAGACCCATTTTAAATTAAACCACTCAGCCAATACACTTGACCTTAGCCATCTACAGGCTGCATCTAATACCCGCATACATAATCGAAAGCTAGGTGGCACAGCTGACCTCAAACGGCCATGCACAGCTCCGGCATGAAAACCAAGCATCTCTCGTTGTGTGGTCACAGGTGGCATAAACCTTGCTTCAGTTCCCTGGCCATCAGCTGTTGAGTTTATCACCATTTTAACCATTTTCAATTTATGTGAGCACATCTACTAAGTTAGCTGGCATACAGATGTCATAAATGTCACATAGTTAAAAATCCAGTCAATTTAAACTTTGTGAAACAAGCAGCCTATCAGAATGATTACATATAAAATTGTTTCATGTATAAAGAAAGTATCCAACGAGAGGGAAATTAATTAATAATTACACAGCCCGATTTTCAGATTGATAAATTGCATGCCCTCGCTAAGGATTAGGCTGCCTGAACTCAAAATTTTATCTATTAGGTATTTACTCCGCCTGCTTGAAGCTGATGTTGATAAAATAACGATGTCTCATATCTATAGAAAACTGATCTGCAGCTACCAAAACGGGATAACAAAATGTCACAGACATCTTTTGCTACCATTATTCTGGAAAGCATGGCGGTGTTACACACAAATCCCTTTAGCAATGCATTTATACATATATTTGCAAGTATAGACAAACTCTGACAGATGCTTCGACTCCACATTTCCACAAAAGTCATGTCGGCACATTCCAATCACAAACCTCCTTTAGGGCTTTAAAAATGTACAGTAACATCTTCATTTCCTTCAGTTTCGATAAAGATTGCTCTAAAAATTGAGGACAGAGAAAGATGTACTGTAATGCATATCGACAGCTACTGAAAAAAAGTCAAGTCATTCAGAAGGAACCGAAACCGAAACACTTATTTTTCCAAGTCACTATTTTCATTCTAAGAATCCGAAAAGATCAAAAAGTCTACCATAACTTTAGCTTTCTCCACCAAACAACTTGCAATTATATTACAATTTTGACAGCTGAGCCAGTTTAAGTAACAGCAGACCTAAAACAAACAAAAAAAAATCTACCAAGTACTCTTATTATCGCGTATTTTTTGCACATCGTGCACCGAAAACAAAACCATGCTTGCAAAATTGAGTTAATATCCAAGTAATTGTCAAAGTTAGGAACAAATGAATCGTGCGACTATTGCAAGCTGGTAACACGTCAGTGATGGGGGAGTTACTAATAACGATGAAGTTATAAGCCACCCCTCCTCTGCACTGTATGATGAAGCCGAATGCCTAAAGCAATTTGCTCGACGGGGTTATCGCTCCGTATAAGAAAAGCAGCATACTACCATTTATATCCCATTCTCCGAGTCACGTAGAACAATGCCCGTGCTCACGCTTCGCATACAAACCAAGTTCACTGTCGTACAACGATGCATGCTTGCAATGTACATGTTTCAGTTATCAATTAATTGCACTTACGCCGTATCCGGCTTGTCATCATCACCACCCCCCCCCCAACCCGATAGCTCGTTCAAGCGAACAATTACCAACCCACTGCAAATTAGCAAGACTTCTATACCTTTGGTTTTGTTCGACGCATATTCAACAGAGCGATTTTATGAAGACAAGACAACGTGTATTGGAAAGAGCACAATTAAGATGCAAGTTCATCGTGTGTTTAGGTGGATTTAAAGCACCCCCCCCCCCGACGACCATTTCTCTAGTAAAAGTCAACAAAACACCACGACGAGACGGAACAAAGACTGTTTTAGAGCTTAATATGCAGGGTAATGTTTCCGCAGAGCGCGGTGCATGCTTCACGTCGCATTTACCTCCTGCTTTGTGTCTGTCCTGACCTTTATATTTTTCGTATTAGATTCCTCTCGCTCCCTGAATCCTCTCGATCGATTATCTGTGAATACGGGATCTAGCACGGAAAAGCTCGGCCTCACCCCCACTTTTAAATATCCAATTCTGTGATTGGCTAGAAACCACCGGTGCTGGACTACAGCCTCGCTAATTGGGTTTCCGGTTTGATTGACAGTACATCCCATCAATAGGATCCGCGGAATCGGCGAAGTCGTCATAGGACGACCCTACAATTAGATATTTACCTTTCCCTACCCGCAGCTTGGTACGAGATACAAATCTTAGCTTTTGGGCTATAGAAATCAAAAATGTTTTGCCCCCACCGGTAAAATCCAGACGAAATAGCGCTACTCTTCTCATGCGTATATTGACAAAAGGAGCTGTAAGACAATCTGCAGTGCATCCGTCCGGCGTCGTCTGGAGGCATAATCTTGCCACAGATGCCGTGTTTCACGCCCGCTCCGTCTGTGACGGCGATATCCAGCTTCCCAGCACGCGGACGTGGAGTACGTGCGCTTCCTCACATCACCATGTTAATTATGCACTGTGGCGTGTTGCTACTACCGCACGGAAGTCGGGTGAGGGGCTGCGGGTCACGGGATACGGTGGCCTCCATAATAGGGAATTGTTGCAAGAAAAGTAGCATTTTAAAGAACGTTCAGCATTACAAGCTGATGTATACGCTCTAGGCAGTTGGTTGGAGACTGTATAATTTCACGTCAAAATCAACCTCAACGCGTACAGGATACCCTAATGCACGCATATTTAAAATATAAATAACGTTACGGTACACTACGCCCACAAATGCATTGATCAGCCAATACACCCAAGGGGTTGCACGCTAAAATTGCCAGCTGTCCATGAAAAAAAAATTTGCTCTCAGTGTGAAGACGTCATCCAGAGGTCAACCATACTCGGTGAATTTGGACGTGGATGCACGGTGATCCATGAAGCAGGTGGATGCCCACTGACTCACCCAAAGCTACACGGTCACCTGCTGGGGCCTGCTTTGCACATCAAGAGATGCATACAAAAAGACTTCAAAAATTTGTTTTATTTTGCCTTTCATAAAAAAAAAAAAAAAAAAAATCTGCATTAAGTAGAGAGGCAGAATACAAGAACGAACTAACGAAACAAAACTGCTAAACTTGTTCTAAAAATATACAACTTCTGAAAATTTACAAAAGTCCGAGTATGCATAAAATTCTGGAAAATAAAAGGCATTACTAACACGAGTGGCTAGCTGCCTTTGGCTTACTGAAGACATGTTTCTGAAATTGCAGAAATGGTAAGGGAAAAATCAGGTTAATTTAGAACCTATAAAGAAGTTCAAACTATTCTTCTACATGACGCGTGATAGCGGATTACACTGTATTCCGCTATACATTTAAGCTCACACAAAACCAATGCACTGGCCAGTTTAATGGTACTGTAGTGAGGAAAACCCCGTTGAAATTGTTCAATGAATGACAGACTTAACACAGCATACTACAGAAAAATTAATACATAAAATACGGATGCCTTTGGGGTAACTATTCTAAGACTTTAAATATATAGCCTGTTATTCCAAAGAAAATAAAAGCCTGAGGGGTACTATAGCAGGTCAAAAGTTATGCCAGAATGAAATGCTGACTTGGAGCTGCTTCCCACCATTTGATACGATAAAATTTAACCCTATAGGTGACCAATTAAATGTGTTTTAAAAGGCAGAGGTCAATCCTCATGCTAGCAGTTCAACACAGGACTGACTGGGTTTGAATTATCAACCAATGCTAAACATCTAGATTTTATATATATAAACAGCGGTGGGGGCATCTGTCACCCAACTACCAGATGAAATTGTTCATGTTCAATATATTAAAAATCAATAACTTTTTCTTAATTGCTTACTGCTAAACTACAACTCATAGTTCATGTCAATTCTGTCCGAGAAAGGAAAGCAGCGGTTGGTGAGCAGGGCAGGAGGCCATCACCGGCCACTGCTGTATCCAGGAAAGAACAGGTTTAGAATGGCTTGGAGAGACTTGTTGACAGTCATCGGATTATTTTTCCCCAGGTCATGCCTGCAAGCTGGGCATGTGTACACTTCTGCCTTGAAGGAACGCTGCAGGCATTCCTGTAACATGAACCGAATGCACAATGTTTAACTTCAATTGCCACAAACATGATTTATACATAACATGCAATGAGAATTGAGGCTTTGAGACTATCAATGGGCGGGATTAGCCTGCAAAATCAGCCACTGTTAACCCAATTGGGAAACAATGAAATGGCTTAAAAAATCAGGTATCCATCCACTGCGGGTGACCTTTATAAATCATGAGTTACACCAGACAGAAATAAGAGTCTGTAAATGTATAATATTTTTCATAACATGTAGAATACCACAGAACTAGAAATGCAGACCAAATTTGCAGTAAATGGAGGCCTGATCTATGAAACTGACACAGCTCACTCACCCTACAAACGTTGTGTTGACACTCTGTAGTGATTGGCTGATACACCACCTCCTGGCAGCATATGCATAGGAACACCTCTTCAACTTTGTTCAGAAATTTCTACAGGCACAGGGATGGACAGATAAGGTTATGTGCCCACACGTCCCACAAAGTCATGTTATACAATCTGTTATATTTCAGCATCTCAAGTACATTAGGTGTAGGCTGAACATACCGGCCCCTGAGACAGGCTCTGCATGGCTTCGTCCCACAGCTTTTTGTTGAGCTCATCCCCCTTTATCAGAGCTTTCTGCTCCGTCGTTAGCTTGTAGGTCTCCACTTTCAGCTTCTTTGGAGTGCTCTTGGCTGGAGATTGCTTTTCCGCTACAAGGAGACCATCACACATGGGGCTAAGCTTAACATAACAAAGCAAACAAGTACGCAGCACCACACAATGCTTAAAAGATAGATTTCTCTAAATATGCATAACTTTTTCCTTTTACGGCTTCCGAATATTTCATACACACTCACCACCTTGAGATTTTCGTTTCCTCTTCCCTTTGCTGGGTGTGTCAGTCACATCTTCCTCCTCCATCTTATTCTCCTTCTCTTTCTCCTTGGAAGCAACCGCCTCCAGGTAACCCTCGGGATACTAACCAGGGAGAAAGGTGAACATGAACAGTTTGATTCCATTTTCTGATAACCAACACCAGAAAAATCTACATTGTACGTATTTTCTTCTACAAGTGTTAACATTTAATCAGGCACCATATCACAAAATAAAGAGTCTCTATAATGGAATTTCTCAGCTGGAAATTACATTTCAAAGAATGTCAGCAGCCTCTGGAATCAACAAAAATAAAAATGCTTCCTAACACCCTAAGTATCCTCAATAAAGACTGTGTTCCTTCATCAAACAATTAGGATATGTTTGTCTACAGTGATGTAGATAATTCATCATAAATACATAGCTGTCAAGCAGCCAAAAACTTAACGATGGTGTTCGAGGAGATATATATATATATATATACACACACACACACACACACACACACACACACACACACATACCTGCATGGTGAGACCCAGCTTCTTGATCCGGTCCTTGCCCTCTCGGGTCCAAGGTGCTGGCTCATCGTCATTACGCTTCAGAAGATATCTCCACACCAAGAACCCAGACTTCCCTTTCTCGGGCCAGTACTTCACCACCTTTAAGGAATACAATCGTTAGCAACCCGAGGGCACAACACGGAGGATAAAGGTAAAAGCATGTGATCTCTCTCTCTCACACACACACACACACACACACGCACACACACGCACACACACGCACACACACGCACACACACGCACACACACGCACACACACACACCTTGTAAATGCCGTCATATCTGTTGCCATCCTCAGGGCAGTATTTGCTGTGCTTTCGTCCTTTGGAGCTACGCACGACCCTCACTGGTTTCCCTGCTTTCCAGTTCTTTGCCTCCGCTCCATCCTTGTCATTAATCGCAGCATTGCAGTTCAGAGCCAAAGCTCTATACATCAAGCGACAAGATCAGACAAAGTCATGACTACTATCATGACAACAGACAACCTAAAGGAGGACCATCTGTTTTTCATGAGACAATGCTCAGTTACCTGTTCATATTGGTAAGTTTCTGGTCACATGACTGCTCAGCAGTCCGCTTGTTCCCTGATAAATCTCGTCCGCCAGAACCAGTGTAGGTGAACTCATTTCCATCATCCTGCAAGGAATGGGTAAGCAGAAAGAAATTCATTAGCAAAAGCCAAATGGCACTGAAAATGGACACGCCTTAAGCGAGTAGTCAGAAATGTTTGGGGCGACTCAACCCACCACATCATCCTCATAGCCCCCTGCCAACACCAGGGAGTAAGCACCGTCATTGCTTCGGCCATGAATCCCAGCCACATGGGGTCTGTGTACCCCTGATTCACTGACCTGTAAAAACACACCGGAAAGAGACCAATGAAACATCCAACCAGTCAGTCTCAGACATCATTCATGTTCAGCTGTCGTTGCCCAAGGTACACATTTCTACTCCAAACATGAATGCCGAAGGAGCAGATACGACAAATTTCCACAAATAATAGCGGGTAATCTCAAGACATCATGGCTAACCTGAACTCGGAATTTCCACAGAGAGCCAACCGGCACCCCGGGCACTGGTCCATAGTGGTTAGAGGGAACAATTGTGCACTGTTTTGTTCGGCCAACACAAGCCATACCCTAAGATGAAAACGAGAGAAGGTTGACTGGAGACTCAACACACAAAGCACTTTTACAAAAGGAATACATGACACCTGCCCATTAGTCCACTGTATTACTCCAGCACCATGTCAATAATTCAACAGAGAATACAAATCTTGTATGAGGAAAAATGCTGGCCAAAAAAAAAAAAAACAACGGTGTGTTGAAATGACATAGTCCCTACCTTCCCCCAGTCCCTTTGGCTGGAAGAGCTTGCAGAGGCCATCTTTGCTTTCTTCTTGCTCTCCTTGAGCTTCTCCCCAGCCAACACCACCTCATTCACATCATTCCGACAACTTGGGCAGTACCTGCGGGTAGCCAAATTGTCATTTGCCAAGAAGATGAAAATGAGCTAAGCCTAGAGTGGTCATATCCCAATCAACTAAACTCCTACATCTTCTAAACTAAGCAGAAAATACAAAAAAAATCCCAACAACATGGGCAAGGCCATCATCCAAGAGACTAACCAGTCCTCGTCCTCGGGTATGGTGGTAAGCGGCGGACTGAGACAGTAGGTGTGGAAGGCCATGTCGCACTCGTCGCACAGCAGCTGCTTGTCTGGGTCCTGCTTCACGCCGCACACGTGGCAGTTGCACATGCGGCAGTTCTTGGCCGGGTTGTCCTTGCAGTGCTTGCACTCTGGTCCATTCGACCCTGGAAAACATAAGGAAACACACACCTCAGATCTAAGGGGGGGGGTTCAGCAACGGGATGCAACAGACTCCTTTCTACTGAGACTGGGCCTATATTCACCTTGTGTTATGGGTGTAAATCAGTGATTTACGAAGAGCGACTCGGCCTTAACACCTTAAGGTCATATTGCTACTCAAGTAACATATCCAAAAATTATACGGGATTCAACTTAAAACTTCAAAGTCACATCAGATTATAGAGTTGAATCAAAGGTATGGCAAAATTTGCAGCGGAAGCCCAATTTCATAAACAACTACAATATTCAAAGTAGGTTCAAAAGTCAAGTTCCATCACACTCAATAAGCCTCAGCAACCACACTAGTATTAGGCGACTTACTTTTCAGTGGGCTTTCACATGCAGCCCCCGACTCTTCTGTATTTCCAGGCTCCTCTATCTTGTATATTTCAGTCACAAACATGATACGGCAATCGTTCAGTGAATCACCAGCATCTCTGCAAAAACACCGTCGATTCAACCCAAAGCCAGAGCAAACGGCAATAACTTGCATATCGTCGCTTTCCAATGAAAACTATGACAATTTTTAACTGTAGATGGAATCCATCCATTCCCCTGTCTACTCACAGCATTTGATCTTATTCACCAAAGAAAAGATGTTTCATGAACTCTCCTATTTATGTTTTTACTAGTTAACATGCGCAACCATGATGGTCGTTTGCATGGATTGCTTTATAGCGCTAATTTTAACAATGTTGATAGCTAGACAGCTTACCAACACGTTAATTCTGAAAAAAAAGCAATATACAGTGACATATGCGCCTCAGTGACAATCCACACAAATGCATTTTAAACACCATTCACTGATGACTACTTTTGGTATTAAGGGTGTCATTACATTAACATGACAGTAAAGTAAAAATTAAAGTATTGGCTGAGAAAATGCTTTTTCCCCCCATTCCTGAAAATGGAGATGTGCATTTTTTATTGGACAACGATGACATGTACATTGTACATGAATTCACACCAAAACTGCACAAAGAGAGGTCAAACCCTGAAGAAAGCAATTCGCAATATACCACCATTCCCAAACTAAGAACTTAAGTGGATACTTTGGCTGAAATGATAACTGACTAGTTCACCTCCACACCCAGTAAGTCCACTACACATGCTAGCTTTTGTTCCAAACTGGCCATGAATTTTACAAAATCAGTTCCAATGCACAGAATATTGGCTGTGAACCCAAGCTTACAGCATTTGTGTATGCATCAAAATCATTAGAAGTTAATGTAAAAATGTCACAGTAGAATGATTGTCGATCCCCCCCCCCGAGACTTGCTACTATAAACAACTGTTAAGTTACAAGATCACTAGCAAGTCATCTGGAAACCACGCTTAAATCAGGTGTAATTAAAAGGCCAATAGGAATGACAGCTAACACACAATACGCTACCAGGACCAGGTGCAGGAGGAACAGAGTGTATACTGTGAAGGAAAGACCAGTACCCGAGCAGTATCCTGCCATAGACCTCACGGGCGGTGCGCGTCTCCCGCTTCCTCTGGATCTGGGCATCGTACCAGTAGCCACGCTCCTTGGGCTCGTCGGGGTTGTAGTTGACCATGACCACCATACCCTCCTCCAGCTGATGCCACTGGTACACGGTGCGAGCACGTGGACGTACATCTTTCCCCCGCAGCTGCACCACACCATTTTCTGGGTAGCTGGAAACAAAACAACCACCTCAATATCAACACTGAGAAGAATGAATGACAACGCTCCTGCAGGATGTACAGAGCTGAGGTTCCTTGAAAGATTGCAATGCTTCAAAAATGTGTCATGTTTATACCCTGGGTTCAACAAAACATGAAATCTCATGTTAAATTCAGCCGTCTAAATCGCATCTTAAAAACGTGCTGAAGAGATTCCAGATGCAGAAGGCTTCTGACTCACTCTTCATATTTGACGTGGTAGAGTATGTTGCCCTCATCCGGCTTTTCCTCATCTCCATCCGATGGGGTCCTGGTCTCTCTCGTCACGTTCATGATCTGGGCCTCAAACCAGGCCCCCATATTCAAATCCCGGGCATCCACAAACTCATTTATCTGAAACGCCACGAAATGCACAACATGAGGCATGTGTGCCGAAACAAACGGCACCAGTTCTGTCCAAATGAACTCGTCTTCCCATACCTTCCCAGCAATAAAAGTACCAGTTGAATTTCGGTCACACGCTTTAAGCTAATTGTTTTGGACTACATTAAATGTTCAGATATCAAATTTTACACAATTCACATAATAGTTAAAGGTTATTTTAAGACACCTTTCAAAACCCTTCCAACACTGCTCCCCTTCACTGAACTGACCTGACTGGAGCAAAAATCGAGTCATGACAGTCCAGAAACCGAAACCCAACCTTCAGAAATCGGTTTCACTTTTTGCCTTTTACTAAAAGGCATGTGATCTGCACAAAAATATAAACATCTGCATACAGCGTATATACACCAAAGAGTTACAAGAAACTCCATTGCTTTATGCCGTCGTACACCAAAGCAGATTTAATGTTATCTACCAGTGAAAACAAAGGATAGGTATCATTAAGATTTTAACGGTACTTCTACTCTCATTTATCTGTACTTTTTATTTAAGAGAAAAAGTAGTTAAGAAAAAATTAACACTATTTTCTTATATGCATTGTATCTATTAACATTAACGTAATAAAGTAACATTCTTGAGCAGCAAACAGCAACATTTAACAAGTCACTGTCATAATGTGATTGCTGTAATGCAAAATATTTTTACAGCAAAACAGCAATGTTTTGAACAATTCACCATTATAGACTGATTTTATGATTAATGAAATGTAAAATAAATGTTATCATGTTCACTTAAGTGAAAACCTGAATGCAAGACTTCTTGACTGTACTGTACTTTACTGTGTGGTAACCTTAGTTTGTCCAAATCACTAAATCCGAGATATGAAACTGAATTTCAGAATGACGTGATACTCAGACCATTTCAGAGTGAATTTATTAACACAGCCATAACAATGAGATGGGTAATGGTTACTTTAGTCATTACGCCATAATCGATAATTTAGTTAACCGCGTGTGAGGGCTCCAGGCCGCCAGGATACATTAAATACCTGGACTTTTGCTAAATGTTTAGATGGATTACTTGTGTTACCGCCCTTACATGTAAAAGACTTGCAGTCAACATCGACCCTAATGAAATGTCACCACTTTTGAACATTTAGTTGTCTGCCACCGTCACTAAAAGCGGGGTCTGTGTGTGCGCTGCACGTCGCTGTGCATGAGTGAGAGAGAAAGAGAGCAAGAACGAGTAAGCGGTCCTGTGCCCCGCCCCTCACATGCAGGTTCCAGGAAATATGCAAGAAAACTTATGTAGCAATAATAAATATATAAATAAATATTTTCTCAATTTCTTCAGTACCAAAAACATCAGAGCTCATTAATACTACAGTATTTGATGATTTAGCCCCGGGGCCCATTCAATACTGGGTTTCAGTACCCATCCCCAGTGAAAACCATTCACATGCACAACTACACTTGTCACTGTAGACCAATGTTTCTCAACCTGGTCCTTAAGGTCCCTCTGCCATTCTCTACCTGGCAACACCCACAAGTTAGTTACGTTGACTTTCAAAGCCATGACAACAACCAGGGCTATAGTCAGTGAGTAAATGGACAATAAAACAGATTGAACAATGAAAAAAGTTAAATACAATAAAATGTGTTTAACTGTGAAAGGAGTGTTACATGCAGGACATACAGGTGGATCTTCACCTGTAGGCAAGCAACACCTACAAGCCAGTGAAAGTTTCATACAAAAGCAGAAATGCAAGTCAAATGATTTAATCCATTATAAGTAAAAACCGCATAGCCTGACTAATTTATGAAATCCACTTTTGCTCACTAAATGACTGCTGCACAGGACAGTACACTTGCTTGGCAGTGATGAATACATCCTCAGCACTACAAGGCATACTTGCATATGGAGTGCATCACAGGGGTGAGCGACACGGCAAAAAAAAAAATCATATCAATTTCTTCACTTTATACAATCTTATTACAGTTCTTTTTCTTTTTTTTTGGTCTTCAAGACTATTTTGCAAGTTACTGATTAGTATTTTATGGATTTATTCTAAAAGATATGTCCGTACAAGGCAGCAAAACCTCAAAGAAAAAATATTACCAACATTAAATTAATTTTAGGGACCAACTCTTCCATGTCGTCCATGCCACTACGTCGTCAACTCGGGAATACGTTGCATGCTGCATATTGTATGTTGGTACGTGGGCGTGAAAGGGACTACCTACTATTTGCCACTACCGGTTTATTGGTGTGTCGAAACAGACTTGGCTGACAAAACTTTAGATGCCTGTGTGAATCACCGAACTCCAACCGACAGAATGTGCGCTGTAACACGATACTAATGATCTCTCAATAAAGGCAGATCATGGCGGCGTTTTAATCATTCACAATCGGATATCGTCAAATCGCACACCCCTAGTTCATCACAAGCCAAATAAATTGGTGAAGTCAGGCACACAGGATCACTGCATTCAGAAGCTGAATTAGAATATGGCGATCCCCACCTTATATAGACCGAAGCCAGGGCACACGAGTTCGGGCAGCTCGGCCTGGGCCGAGGTGCCTGCCAACTGGCCCTCTGTCTCCCCATGCGTAGAGCTCTTGTCTGACTCGCTCGGGGCTGAGCCACAGCCCGAATCAGAGTCAGAGAGCTCCGCCTCTTTGTCCTTGGGAAGAGCAACAGGGGGCAGAGTCTGCCTGACCAGCAGCTGCACGATGTCGTTCAGGCCCACGTTGTAGTCAAATATAGTGTGGCCATCTTCCATCTGGAGGGCAGAGGACAGCTAAATGGTTAATACTCCGCTAAGAGGGAGGTGTGGTGATGGTAAGCCCCTCTGAAATGTTAACAGTTCAGTGCTCCATACCTGTTTGCCCCTGTAGAAAAGCCTCTGCACGGCTGGCTCCACCTTGAAGGCCTCGGAGATCTTGAGGCGCAGCTCATCCACCTTGGTGAGTTTGGACAAGGAGTCAATTCGGTGGGTGACCTTGCCATCCATGGTACGCACCTGGATCCACATCCTGCAGCCCTGAAACAGAACATCTTACTTGATTACACTTGCATCGATAGGGGAGTATCAAAGATCTGAGGGAGAAAATGCTACTCAAGGGAAAAATTTATGATATGACAAACGTTGGATGCTAGGAGTACAGAACTCTGATTTGGAGCTTTTCCACAGCAATAAGAAAAAAACTTCAAGAATTACAGATGAATTGGAACAACGCAGAGTTTTGCATTACGTAAAGTCAAAATAAACATGGATTAGATATGGCTGAGACACTGCAAAACTTGACACGCCCACAGTGTTTACCACGAACAACACGGCAACATTCATAAAACTGACGCCGTTTTCACCACAAAGCACAATCACAAGGTATATACACCAGACTATTAAAATTTAGTCATAACTCCGTACTCTGCTCCAGGCACATAAGGGCCAATAAGAAACGATTTTAATCAGCGGCTACACTGAAAAGCTGTTTTGAACCACCCAATTTTCTGAAATGCCATCTGCCGTTGCAAGTCAAAGGCACGGTCTTGTAGCACAATACAACCCCCCTGAAGCACACAGTGGCAGGTTTCCTGAGTCTTCCTCGGCAGAGCTTTAAGGAAACAGGAAATGTTCCTGTGGTATATCAGATCACTTAACGCATTCAGAAGATCTGGCACTAAGCCTTTCTTCTGCAGCCCATCAACTGCACCTTTCAGATGTTCACTCCTACAGTCCTTTTATACAAGGTGATGCGTCAGCTCACGCCGAATTAAAGTGAAACTACTTTTAACTCATTAAACTTTTTGCAATAAAGCAAAAAAATAAAATTAAACACCTGTCAGGATGCAAATTGGGATTTAGTGTAAGTAGTTAGCATGTCAAACATACGTATTGTACCAAGAATCAAAAACAGGCTCATTAAATGTTACTGAATACCAGAAATTCTCTCAAAACCCGAAAACCCAAGACGACACGTATAATTAGAAGTGCAATGTATTAAATAGACACCTAGACAAACAGAAATAGGCAGGTTCATTTAACAAGACTTGGCTGGGGATGCGTGAATATGAAGAAATATCAATAGTAATTATATTTTTTAAAAATTTATAATTTATATGTTACGTGAGTCGAGGAGATTTACAAGGGGCAGTGGATAAGGACAGTTAACAGCAGCCGTAGAAGGGACTAAAAGTTAAGAATAGTTTCAAGCCCATGACTCGCTCAAAGAACGGTATGTACCGCCACCTAGCCTGTCCTCCATTTAAAATAAAATATCATGCACTTTAATTACTCAACGTCAAACGACTTTTTTGCTGTCACTGGTCTGGTGTCAGTGTTTAAGAACAAAACCTGGCTCAATCCATTGATAACGCCTAAAACGAAACGCGTGCTGATACCCAACGGGTGCAATCCAGCCAAGCAAAGCACGCGCTCCACCATTTTGAAGGCGCACGGCTCACACCGCCCAACAAGTGCCTCCAGTTACACACAACACCGCTGCTCGACCATGTTAAGCCCAGACTTTTCTATGATCGCACGACTTAAAAGCGGAGATAGGCGGACTGGGTAAGGGTGAGACCGGCCAGCGACCCGGCTAAAAGTAGCGTGCCTTTACTTCAGCATTTTATCCCGCAAATAGCCAGTTAGTACAATAGGCGCAAGGGGGGCTTACGCCTTCCGAGCATCACCGACCCAACGAGAAGTTAAAGAGATGTCCTGGGGTGCGGTTACCCTCGGGTACTAGCCCCAGGTACCAAGCCATATTACCAGTAAGACAGGTCCAGCCATTTATATGAAAGATAATGCGCCCAGAAAGCGCTATAGCTAGCCGCCTAGCTAGTTTTCGCCAAACTTCCCCGACGTTAACGCGACTGTTTACACTGCCCCGATGGGAAGCCAACGTGTAAGTTAACTTCGGTCCCTTTGGATCTTCTCATTTACGTGAGACCCAGGCTACCCAACAAAACAGCATCTCCACGTGTTTTGAAGAGTCCACTTAAAGCTAGTCAGCTTAAAACTCGGCGGGGTTCACAAACAAAACCTCCTTCCTTACTTTGAAAGACTTTGAGATGATAACTTTTTAAAGCCGCCCAGTAGATTATTGACATTTTAAGAGTTATTTTGCACGAGAGCCATTTTTGGAATTTTAAAATCTATCGTTACATTTTTCTTCTTAAATCAAAGTCCATGCCTTTAGATAACTCGCCATGCAACTATAACGACACTAAAATTAACAGATACATAATGAAATATTACCTGTGTTCAAGCTCTTCCAAAAGCAAACAAATAAAATATATAAAATGCAGATAAAATGTATTTTAAATTGATGAGTTCCCACCGTAACAGCGTTGTTAATAAGAAATGAGAAGACTTGAATCAATGAGATTCTTCAACCGTATGTGTCCCCGCCTGGCTAAGTAATTTCGTATAGCCATTGGCTAGTACCGCTCGCAATATCACGTGTGATTGGCTACGGGCCGCGTCAATCAAAGCTCAGACCGGAGCTTCTGCTCAGCGCGCGAAACTTTGGTCTCGCGCCTTGGCCGATTTCCAAGAGTTTTCCGCGAGAATATGCAAATGCTCACAACAAAGGATGAACCCGAAGTCCCCAGAAATGTGAGGAAGTCGCCTGGGAGGCTGTTCTCTGAGAATTGTGACTTCCGACATGACAATTCTAAAACGCAATAGTAAGATGTTTCCTTCTTGTTCGCCCAAACAAAACCTGATGGTTTTCTATAATGACAGTTATAACTGAACACAATCAGGACTCGACTAATATGAAATTGTAAACTTGGATTTTTAGGACGTATACCCTTTCTTTGTAAAATGTCATCCTACGTTTTATATTTCGCCAGTACACACCGATACAGCTGTAGAGTCTTCCCTTCGTTTCTACTAACATCCCGCCTCTTTATAAATGTCACTGTGGGAGGACTTCAGCCGCGCTCAGCCTGCAGCTGCTGCGGGTGCAGTGGCGCGCGCTCGTGTTTTGATCAGAGCCGCAGCTGTAGTTTTTTGGCGGGATAATTCTTTGCCAAATACTACAGAGAATGAGCCACAGGCTCCGCCCTCCTCCCTCGGCGGACAATACATCTGACGCGCGGCGCGGCGCGGCTCGCGCGGCGGTGCCAACTGTCATTTCGGAAAAGCAGGGAAACTTGTAAATAACACTGTAATTAATATTATATCACATTATCGATGTCTCCTTAATCGGATTGCTTCTTCCACTCCCCTCGTTTTTGCAAAATCTATATATCAAAAGTATATACGTATTCACATGACATTATACTGCAATATTATATAATATACTGCGACCTAATGCTAGGAACCAAAACTGAAATTTTGTACTTGCGATTTTACCTATTTAAACAACTGAAAGTTTGACGTGTGACTTATTTTTCTTGGCAGTATTACCATACGACTCATTCCCATACCTGAACGAACATATCCTTCGCGTTCGTTTCTTTGCTACCAGGGATTATGCAGTATTAACATTTAATGAACAAATATTGTTCTTTGTGGGGGCAAAATCGAGGATTTGACGCTCAAGTACATGACATGAGCTTTAAAAAGCTTTATTGTCTGCTTTGATAGTTCTCTGCTCCCGTCCACAACTCAAGTCTCGCAAACTTTCAGAAAACATTGATGGTGCTATGCTGACTTCTGAAAGTATGGTTAATATATGTATATATGCACACGAGGCCAGACAGGATAGCACCTACAGCTTTTCAACGGAATTTCCACTTAAGATCATAAATAGTTGCATAAAAAAAAACCCTGCGTGGTTCGATAACTTTCGTGTTTCTGTATAAATGTAAACCATCAAATAAAATATAATTTTACTGTATCCGTTCTGCGGCACCTTGTAATTTAACGCTTCCTCTGTTTTAATCAACTTAAGTTATACGAATGATGCAGAAAACACGGATAGATGGCTGTTTCCTAATTTATGTTGTTCGGGTGATAGCTGGCATGAAGATGGCAAAACACTGGGACACAGACACCGTACATAGTAGTTACTAATATTAAATAAAACGGAAGCAGTACTGACACTGACACATTGCTATAGATGTTGTGGATGTCCATCCCTCACATTCCAGTGTTTTTGTTTGTTGGGAGTTAAACCATAAATTTAAATTTTAAGACGACTGACTGACCATTACCAATAGAGGGACGTTTCATGGCGGCTCAGTGGTATATACATGCATATATTTGCTATTACGGTATATAGTTTTGAATGAATATAAGATTCAGCTTTATTTTCAGTGTGCACATAGAGAGCCAGTGAAATGCAGCTGACCTCTAACCAGGTGCATATTAATATAACTTATAGATATGAGTATAAGTGTAAAGTATGGTTCTCTGCAAAACATTCGAGGTGGCCCATGGCTTAATGGCTTTTGAGCCCATTGACACCGTAGAACAGGCTGAAACTTTGTGTGGCTACTTGTCGGATATTGAAGAATATTCTCAAGTTGGAATGAGAAACGTAGCAAATAGATTTACTACCGTAAAACTCGTAGTATTCGCGCACAGATACACTGTTTGCGGATGGCTTGACCTCAATATAACATACCCATTACGTTATAAGGAGAAACTCTGCCGTTTAACTAAATAATTTTGATTCTCATTTGAGCCATATAAATTAGTACTACGTTATAAGACAAGTCTTTCTCCTTTTAACACGTATTTCGTATCTCGTTATAATGAGATACTCTCGTAACTACTTATAACGAGATAGTTTTCTCGTTTTAACGTTATAATTGTCTCGTTATAGCGAATTACTTATTGTATCTCGTTATAAGAAGAAACTGGGCATTTTTTTCTTTTATCATAGTGGCAGCAATATTCTGCCGTAGTTGGGGGACAGCAGTAGGCATGTGATTCGTGGCATCCTAAAGTCTGTTCAGTTATCCGTCTGTCGGTTTTCTGTGACCCATCCATCCATCCATTTTCTGTAACAGCTCGTTCTATTCAGGGTCGCAGAACTGTTCAGCTCTTATTTTGTAAAGCATTACATAATATAAGAAGCATGAACAATAAGCATCAACAAATCTGTAATAAGGCAGGGTGCATACATTGTGGGATACCACTCTACTGCAGAATGCAAACAATAGCATGCTAGAAAATACAATGTATGCAGAACAACTTAAACAGCGTATACAAAGGGGTTCTGTTTGGCACATTTTATGTGACATGTGAAGAAAGGTTCTAAAATCTACAACCAAGGGTTTCCTGAGGGAAAATTTGATTGTTTATGAGGGATGTAAATTATTCAGTTGTTTTAGCTTAAGTGACACAGATATGTTAAACTTAATTCCATGGAAAAAACACAAAACAAAAGGCCTATATATCATTTGAGGCTGTCTTAGGTAAAAGTACATTGCTTTTAGTCAATCAAGACTTCAAAAATATTATAGAGATTGTGATAAAAACAGGTTATATATTATGAGTATGTGCCCGTCAGGGTTGGAGTCCGTCTGGCCCTTTCCCATTTGCCTTTTCCCTATTTGGCCAGCCGTTATTTGTAGTTACCCCATGTTAGTTATTGTAGCTTCCCTTGTTCCTCCCTACCTTTGGTCTTGTTGCTCCTGGTGTTGTTCCCTGCTTTAGTTTAGTTTTTACCCCTTGTGGTCCCTTTGTTTTCTGTTTCTCCCTTTCCGTTTTGTGTAATAAAGCCCTGGTTTTTTGGATTCGCTACGTGGATCATCTTTTCTTCGCCATGCCCAGCAATGACATTCTGCTTTGGGGATCAAAAGGAAGTTAGTTGTGTTTATTGATTATTATTTAGGCTATATGAGAAAGTAAGTAATATTAAATACAGAATCACAATATGCATCCAGAAGCAAATAATTAAGAAGCCAGAGCCTGGAGGGAACTAGAGGGAGTATATTAGCTATATAGATGCTGTGGTATTCATAGAATGAATTTTCCAATTACACGGCCTATTGTACAGGATCCATATCACCCAAATATTCCACGCTATATTAAAATACATATTTACAGCATTGTTGTTGGCAACTGTTGTTATTTTTGTAGCTGGCCACAAATTAAATCATTCAGCCTCCTTTGTGTCTCTTTAGAGCACGCATTGTTCATGTGATCAACTGCAGAGAAGCACATTTTTGCTCTTACTGAAATAAATATAGGCCTAATTTAAGAATCATGCATAGTTCTGTAATATATTTACTGACAGTATAGTCATTGCCTAAGAGCTCAATGTGAGTATTGTAACTTTTACTCCAAACAACTTGTGTCTCTGCATGGAAATGCTTATATATGTTACACTGAGATAACAGCAATGTTATTCTTTGCAAACAATGACACAGTGTTGAACATAAACACCTCCCCTCCATCTTTACTGCTGCGAAATGAAGTTTTTTCAGCTTAACAGCCACAACTGTTGCTGTTCACCAAACTCACAGTAAAGAAAATGGAACACTTAAATAACAGGATGGGCTTCCGAAAACGGAATCTCTGTTATCGAATCTTAGTTTCCATAGTGATTATTGTATAGGGTACAATTATTCTATTAACAAAGGGCTGAAAAATATTAACAGTATTAGGGCTATCTAAAAGGAAAAAAAATGACAAAACATTTTAAGATTGAAGTTGAAAGCTTTGAGATTAAAGTTAAAATAAACATTTGAGAAAAAAGTTTAGAAAGTTAAATGGTAGAAACCTGTCTGTAGGAGGAGAATCCTCCAAGATGACACCAAACAGATGTTTCACATTCAGCTGCTTTCTGGGCTCATTGTGCACAATAAGAAGGCTTGTGTTTGCTAGGAGAAGCTATCTGTAGAATTTAATTTCAACCTTTCAACTTTATTCTCAGAATTTTAAAATATTTGTATCGAAAGTTTATTTTAATTGCAATCTCAAAATGTTCATATCTTTTTCTTTTTTGGTGACTTCCATGCTCTTCCGTTTAATGGCAACAGAATTACAATTATTAGGACTCAGGTCACAAAAATGGCTTCTTCCCTTCAGCAGTTAAACTTATCAACAAGCCCCCTGACCCCCGCTGACACAGTCCCTGCCTCTGTTACCCCCCCACCCATTTTTTCATCTACTGAACATCATATATTTTCATACCTTTATATTCCAGTATTCAATATACTTCTGATCCCCTTAATGTCCTTATAATTATATTGTATAGCTTGCTCAGTTTTATTCCTTTATTCTAGTTTATTTCTGCCTAAATATTTTTCTTAATTTAGTTCTTGTTCTTCTACGTTATTTGTGAATGTAAGCACCAATACAGCCAAAACAAATTCCTAGTACATACAGTTGTACCTGGCCAATAAAATCAATTCTGATTCTGATTAAATGTAAAGAATTCGCTCCAGTTGAAAGGGAGATCAGATTAGCTGAGTTATTAACTCCAAGGCCGCATTTTATTTACACCTGCTGATCTGCACTGCTTTCCAAATTAATATTTAATGCGATAAACTGACTCAGTTGTCTTCAGGGCCGATTGCCTTAATAACTAGTAAAATTGGTGAAATAGAAATAAGCAGTTAACCCAGCCAGAGGTATGAAATAGATTTTCTTTTTAAATTGTGGCATTAAACGCCGCTTCCCAGATGCATTCATAATGATATGGTGTCTCTAGGTCACCTCCACGGGCTATTTTATTTAAAATAATGGGTAAGGTGAAATTAAAACGAACATTTGTTGGAGCTGTTAACTAAAGTGGAGGTAGGAAATTGATTTTGAACCATGCAGATTTAAGGTCCCCTGGTTTAAATGGACTTTGTCTTCCTTCACTTACATTTAGCCCAGACTACCTTAAATCCAACAAGTGATCCAGCTAAGCAAGAGATCCTGCTTTCTGAGACTGGCTTCAGATTGTCTGCCAAAAGTCTTTGAAGAAATAAATGTATATTTATATGTTGTGCATGCTTCTTCTTAGTGACATTGTGTTGTGTGAATTGGAAGTGGATTTTGGTTTTAACTGTTTCTGTGGTTTGTTTTGAAGTGCTCTGTCTGTTACATGTTTTGGGTTGCTTTGGATTGTTGCTACGTTCCACCTGTGACTGAGTTGTTGCACCTGTGCCTTATTTCCTAACCAGCCTAGCACTAACTGAGAAAAGCTTTGTGAGAGAAAAGTTACAAAAGAAGGTAAAGCAGTATGTAGCATGTTTTTTCTCTTTTCTGTAAATGTTCTGGGGCTCTGAATCCCTCTTTCTCTAAGGCTAACCTTCTGAAGAGAGAGAAACAATATCAGTACAACTCTGGAAACAAATGCTGGACTAGCCATGCAAACCAAGTAGAAGTCATTTGTGCACTGCAATACTTCAATGCTCCCTGTCCCTTTTTAGAGGGCAAGGCTTGTAATGTATAGTACCAGTACGGCTTGGAGTATGAAACATTATTTAACTATTGGCTAGTCGTCACCTGCTGCACAAAGCAAAGGTGTCAGGATTGGCCCCTGACTTGCCCTTTTGTTGTGTCAGCTCCCCTAATGGCCACTAGATGTCACTGGTCATCCTAGTGTCTTTGGCTCCTAGTGTGTTCTCCTGTTACCCTTGCAGCTGTATGGCTAAATGGGCTGAGCAGGTAGCTGCCATTTATACAGCCCAGAGGCCAGACTCGGCCACCTTATAATTAACTATTTATTTCTCATATTATATTAGTTATTTGGTGTATTTGTGTGTGGTTCCTTGTTTTGCTCCCTGGTTGTATTATGTTCAGTTTTCCTTGTTTTAATTTCCCTTGGTGTTTGGTCCTTCTGTATCTGTTAAGTGACCTCGCCTGCTCCTCTTTGGCCCTAGTCTCTTGTTTGTAACAGCCCACACCTGCTCCTTGTTAGCCTTTTTCTGTCAAAATGAAGTTGTAATCAACATACTCAGTCAATAATACTTCTACTTAGTACTCCACGAAGTACGTCCCTTTAGACAGTGTGGCGTCTGTTGCCATAGTGAATCCACTTTTCCATGATGGGTTTTTGTTGTTCCGTGAGATTGTTAGTTAGGATTAACATAATCCGACTTGTTCAAACTGGATTCGCTGAAATCATATTCAGGTGTTCTGAAACGAATAATTATTTTTACACTTTATTTAAAGTTTAAACCCAAACCTGCTTTCTGGACCGCCCCAGGTGGCGTTCATGATTTGGTGTCAAATGGGATTACAAGATTTTATTTGAGAAACTATTTCCCTATTTTGGTCATTTTACGTGACACAAATCTGTGGAGTGCCTTCATAAATTAGCCTGTCCATACAGTTAACCAGATCATTTTCAGTGTACAGGTACCGGGAGTAGTATGAATCTGCAATCACCAATGCCTCCTCACACTTAGATGATCCATTAAAATCTGATACATGAAACTAGAAGTGGAAAGTTCAGATTCAGAAAGTACATATCCAGACAGAGATTTTGTTTCAACCAACCAGCAGAGTACTCTATGGCTGTGACTCTTTACACTCAACTGGTTGGTTGAAACAAAATCTTGGTCTGGATTTGTACTTTCTGAATTGGAACTTTCCACCTCTGTTTGAAACATGTGGAATAGAGGGCTCAGGGTCCCTACAGGTTCTTTCTTTACTGGGTAGGGAAGCGGTAAGGGAGTAGTGATATTTGGGACCAGCAGATGGAGACTGTGGCTGTAAGAGGGGGTCTTTCAGGAGCATACCTTACACTAGGCTGTGGGAGCCCACGGAGAGGATCGTCTGCATGTTGGGATGTGGCATTCTGCCCATCGGATGGTTTTGCCTTGCGGACTGTGTATGTAAATGCGATCTCTTCACCCTCTCTGTCAGGTCATTCATCACATTCAGATCTGATGGATTGTGGCGCTGAAACCAGAGAACGTGGTGTGGGAACAGTTGAGCATGGCAGAGGAACTCGAGGACGTGGTACAGGAATGGAGGGCTGTCTGTCAGATGCCGAGCTAGTGGGCCGGTGTGGGTAACCTGCATGGGAGGGGAGAATTACCAGTGCTGCTGGGATGCTGGCTCCGACCTTGCATTACTCTGAACCCGCCCCTGCCAAGTCCTACCAGTTACACTGGGCCTCAAACATAGGACAATGAAATCTCTGCAGTATATTTACCTCATTTCTGAAATCCAAGGGTAATTTTATGTACTTCCTGCTTGAGAATTTTGTATTTTGGCTCACATTTGAAAGAGAAACATTTCACTTCTATCACATTAAATCATAATCTAGTATTGATCTATGAAGAGCTGGTGCCCTGCCTTGCGCCCATATCTTCCGGATCTGTGACCCTGCATAGCACAAGTACGTATGGAAAGGACGGATGGATGGATGGATAGATGGCATTAGTATTGATGTGAATATTTATAATGTTACATCTGCCAACAGTCTGGATGCAAAACATTTAAAATTCCTCTTTAGCTGCTCTTTATCATATAATGTATATAAATATACAGTGTGTGTATGCATATATACATAATATTTGTGTGTGTATATATAATCTCATCTGTTTTTTATTTTTGGTGTGTTTTGCCTGTGAAACTGGACTTCCTGTCCCAGAGTCATTGTTATTTTAAGTCTCTACTATTCTGTTTGGCCCATAAGTGTAATGAGTGTTCTCAGCCTCCCCTCCCCCCACTATAAATCAAAGCACTGGCCTTTAAATCAGTCCTGCAGTATCCCCTTTCCCCGACTCTTCCGCTGTGGGAAATAATTTAATGCTCAAGGGTAGTAAAGGTGGCAGTCGTGTTGAGCTGTTTCTTAGATGGGGACATACCCTACCTGTGGCATGCATCAAATTAGACAGGAGGGGGGGTCTGCTATTATAAGTGTCTGGAGTCTCTCTGTAACCGGTTGTAGAAACAGGCATAATAACCCGCTTCTGCCTCAGTGGCTTTTACTGACAGCTCTGGCATTGATCTCTCGGGACAAGTGCAAAGAAGCTTCTTCAATTTCAGGCTGCCTCTATGCAAAGACCGGGGAGCTATTTTTGGGTGAGCAGCTCCTTCGCTTGAACTCACCAACCATCAGACCTCCCCTCCGTGTTCTGCCACCATTGTCCAAGGTCTCCAGTAACCGCTTGCCCTCTTGCTCATGTTTCTGATTTTTCTCACCTACTCACGATGGACGTCAGCCCTCTGCAGGTTTTGACTCTGCCAACCGTTCCATACGCCGACCAGAAACCCGGAACCAGCGGGCTGCGGAAGAAGACTTACGTCTTTGAGACTAAGCAGGACTACCTTCAGAATTTCATCCAGAGTATTTTCTCCTCCATTGACCTGAGAGATCGCCAGGGCTCAACTTTGGTGATAGGAGGAGATGGCCGCTATCTTAATAAATCAGCCATAGAGGTTATTGTGCAAATGGCAGCTGCGAATGGGGTCAGTATTGTCATTGTGACTCTTTAACCCTTATATAAATGCTCACTGGCTTTAACTAACTTTACCACAGAACTACATGAATACATCAGGCAGTCATCCACATTCCTGAATTGATTACAATGAAATTTTCCCTTTCCCAAGTACAAGTAAAACCAATGTATACAGAGTTTAAGTTTAAATTTTGTTGTTTAACTGACACTTTAATCAAAAACAACTATTTACTTGTATAAATACTTAGATAAGGAACATAGAAGTGTTGAGAATCAGTGTTACAGATTGGTTGATGAAAAGATGTTGCACTGTTACTGCTTTTCCATGCATGTATTTAGTACCATGTCTGTTTAACTATTCTACCAATAACAGCTAAGATCACATGTGATTGAAAGTGTTACCTGATTACATTTTCATTTTTTGAAGTGATTTAACAGACATTTTGTTTATTTGAGAAAGTAGGGTCAGACAGTCACTGGAGCAACTGGGTGGGGGGGGGTGATTCAACACATCTCTGGTCACAGGCCAGAATCAGCAACCTGATCACAAGCACTGTGTCACATCATAACTCACTGAGCCACACACTGCCCCTAAAGCTGTTGTGTATTGTGGGGCTTGAACCCTCAAATCCTGAGATTAAGCATCATGATCTGTCAACTGAACTAGCAGGACAAATACAAAAAGGTTAACCTTCGTCCTGTGTTAGCTTTCTGTATGCATCTCTTATATTAGACGGGTCGGTGCCGACCCGTGTCTTAAATCAGCCATAAAATACCCTCTAAATAATTATTTATCATTCAATTTGTTTCTTACCTCTTGGTTACCTTGTTAGGCTTCCTTATCCATGAAAAGATTGGTTTTAATATTTTGGTGTGGCTTTCTGGACCTTTCTTTTGACAGCATGCCCCTCGTTTTCAATAAAAAATAATGGTAAAATAAGCCTCAAGTAAATTAAATAAATAAACTGAATTGGTCTTATCTTGCCTTACATGTCTGGGCATGCCTTGCCTAGTGAATTTTTTTTCCATTTATTAATTTTGTTTAAATGATGCAGTACACAGATTTATGTGGTGCTTTTATGCATTTTAAACTTAAAAAGGGGTCGGTGCCGACCCCAACACCGGAGCTGTTATAATCTTGACCAGAGCATTTATAATTTAGTGTTTTTTTTCTGTTTAAATAGAGGTTCCTGATGCAGTACACAAATTTATTTGGTGCTTTTTGACATTTAAAACTTAAAAACACCATATGATGGTTAAGACTGCATGTTATGGGACAAGAGACTGAAGGACATGGACATTTTTCTGAGTAGCACTTTAAGTAAAATGCTTCAATCTGGAAAAAACAGCTCGCCACCTCCCTTTAGCAGAGGACGGTTTCGATCCATCGACCTCTGGGTTATGGGCCCAGCACGCTTCCGCTGCGCCACTCTGCTCCACAAGCTGCTGGTGAACTCTTCTGAATACAGACTCTCTTTAAAAGGGATAATTTTCAGTATGGCTCATTATTCTTGGCATGTATTGGAAAAGCACAACCAGATATATATTTATTCTTCATTTTGTTTTCTGTTTACGGCGCATACAGTTATATAAGTCTTGCAGTAGCAAGCAGGTTCGAATAACACGTTAGGTTCCTCTACCTACCATCGCTCTACAGCAACTCGACTGTCAGCTGGGTCCCAAGAGAGCTGTGACTAGACTTCATGGGCTAAATGAAACTTGCAATAAACAGAGTAAAGATGAATGTAACAAACAACACACACATTAAAGTGAAATATGCTGGTTTTCACCCCTCCGCTACACATAGACTGTATGAAAACCCATGGGAATAGGAAAATTTGTTACTTTGTAGCAAAATTGGTACCACTTTGCAATAAGGCTCTCTTTTACCACTTATAAATGTTAGTAATTTATTAATAAAAAGAAAAGTGTTATGGCTTGTTTATGATTGCCTATTAATAATTTACAAAGTGTTACAACCTAATTAATAACCTGATTATAAGCCATTCATAAAGTCTTTACAAAGGGTAGACTTATTTAAAGTGGTACTGAAAAATTAAGGAAAAATACCAAACACTGGCTGTTTATACTAATTTAGGTAGATCACAGTCCTCCCCATTGAGACATGTTTGTGTTTACATGCAGATTGGCCGCCTGGTGATTGGACAGAATGGCATCATGTCCACGCCGGCTGTGTCCTGTGTCATCAGGAAGATCAAGGCCATTGGTGGCATCATCCTCACTGCCAGCCACAATCCTGCTGGACCCAGCGGAGACTTTGGAATCAAGTTCAACATTTCAAATGGAGGTTAGCAGAAGGGTCATGTGTAATTAGATCTGGGTATATCTTTGTTCATAGATATTTATATATAAATATAGACAAGGGTGTAAAGTATTGGGGGGATGGGGGGTTGTAACCCCCCAATAATCAAAACCATCCAGTATAACCCCCTGGACCCCCTTAAATGGGTGGAGACCTCAACCCCTCAATGCTCAACCCAAAGTTATGCTGCATAGATATAGAAATAGATATAGATACAGAAAAGAGGCTCACATAGCTTTTGGCCTTCTTGCATCTTTAAAAGGAATGTTTAAAGCATAAAGCAAAGTTTAAGACTTTTCTATTAAGACTTTTCTAGTCCACATATTTGCTTTATGTACCTTCTGAAGGTACCAGTTAAGTGAAATACAGGTTTTAACATTTTGAATGTGAATGTGTTCTTATTACATACTGTTGTTACTTTTTTGTCGACACACTACTGTGCTTGTCTGCGGGTCTGTGAGCTTTACCGTGTCCCTGCATCACAATATGTGAATTTTCAGACTTTGCCAAGTCACATCACTCTTGAACTTAATGCAGGCCCAGCACCTGAAGCTGTAACGGATAACATCTTCCAGATCAGTAAAACTCTTGAGGAGTATGCCATCTGTCCTGAACTCAGGGTTAACCTGTCCACTATCGGCAAACAAAGTTTTGATCTGGAAAACAAGTTCAAACCATTCACAGGTACTGAAAAGCTGACTGAATCCCTCTGCAATCGGTAGTTTGCAGACGACAGATTTCAGGCACCTCCTTTTTTATGCATGTTAACAACTGTAATTTGTTTCCTATGAAGGTTTACAAATATTAGCTTTTGGGTTGATATTAACATTGCTATTAAAATAACTATGATGTTGATGTCTGATTGTCTCTCTTATATTACTAAATGTATAAACAACTATCTAAATTAGTGTTACAAAATTTGTATTAGGTAAATTATTATTATTACTTGTAATTAAAAATTGAAAAACGGCATAAAGCCATTAAAGCATGAAAACATGACAAATTTCATTAAGCTATTCAAGGCAATTGTATTTTATTTGCTATTTAAAAAGTGATTTTATATTATGCTGCAAGATATGTGCATAGTACATAGATGTAAATAGCTGACTTTAGGTCACAATATTGCCATAGAACTACTGAACCATTGTGGTACCAGTGTTTAACCAGTCATGTTGGGCTGTATGAATATAACGTCCCATCACTGATTCTATCATCCACAGTGGAGATTGTGGACCCTGTGGAATCCTACGCGAACATGCTGAGGAACATCTTTGACTTTTCTGTCTTGAAGGAGATGCTGTCAGGACCCAGTCACATCAAGATCAGGCTGGACGCCATGCATGGAGGTAAACAGGGGCGTCGTAACGGGGGGGAAAGTTAAGATGATTCCAAGGGCCCCTGAGTGACAAGGGCCCTAAAACATTAGCAACATAATATGATGGTCTGGGTTGGGGGCCCAATATGGTATGCTTTTATGGGGCCAACAATTTCTAAAAACACCCCTGGAGGTACGAACTAGATCTCATTAAAGAGTGACTGAACACTCCAAAACCCAAAGCCAGTTAGTCAACAGTCATGTATTAAAGTGATGTATGTTTTGGTTTCTCTGGCTTGGTCTTTTTCTGCCCTTAAAACATTTTTATTATATCTGAAAAGACATATAGATTGAAAAGTATAAAAGATTATATCTATGTTTAAAATAAATATAGGGCTAATAACAAAGAGAACTAAATGTGACTTTGCTGAGTACCTGTGCCGCTGCAGTTGTGGGTCCCTATGTGAAGAAGATCCTGTGTGAAGAACTGGGCTCTCCTGCCAACTCGGCCATCAACTGTGTCCCCAAGGAGGACTTTGGGGGCCACCACCCCGACCCCAACCTGACATACGCGGCTGACCTGGTGGAGACCATGAAGGGCGGGGAGTATGATTTTGGAGCAGCCTTTGATGGGGATGGCGTATGTAACGAGTGCCCTTGCTATTTCTCAATGTGGCCTCAAGAGGTCACCAAATCACATTTTTTATGTGCTGCAGCAATTGTTACAAAGACCTAGAACCAGATACTTTTACAAAGATAAAAAAAAATGGTGACAGTCTATTCTGGCAACCAGGGGGGCTAGGGTTACCCCTTAATATATTTTGCCAATCAAGGGGGAGTTCACCCTCTGGTACATTGTTGTGATCGACTGGGATTAACCCAGTTGGGCTTTGATATCAGCAAGGCAGGTAAAGCGCTGCCTGTCATTGCTGGCTGTGTTAACAATCAGTCTGGCGTGTCTCCTCAGGATCGCAATATGATTCTCGGGAAGCACGGCTTCTTTGTCAACCCCTCCGACTCCGTCGCCGTCATTGCAGCCAACATCTTCAGCATCCCCTACTTCCAGCAAACCGGGGTTAGGGGTCTGGCCCGCAGCATGCCCACCAGTGGGGCATTAGACAAGTAAGGCAACCTCTCTGAGTGGAAAGCCAATCCCTTCAGTTCAGGGAGGCATGGTGGGCCAGTGATTAGCTATGGGCCCTGCCTTCTCCACGATTCTGGGTTCAGTTTTGACTTCAGTTCTGTTTTATAGAGTTTCCATGTTCCCTTGGTGATAATATGACTTTCCTCCAGGTACTCACAGTCTGAATACAGCCAGTCCGGAGCCTATCCCATTGCTCATTCACACACCATTCACTCACTCATGCATACCTATGGGCAATTTGGTAACTCCAGTTAACATCAGCATGTTTTTGGACTGGGTCGGGGGTAACTGGAGTTGCCAGAGGAGACCCACAACGACACTGGGGGAACAATGCAAACTCCACACCCATGGAACCCTTGGGGAGGCCTGAACCCTGGTCCTAGATCAATAATTCTTGTAGTCATCTCATATTTTCATAGTCATCTTCATAGAATGGTTGGGGAAATGATTTTTTGCCATTTATTTATTTATTTATTTATTTATATATAACTTACTTCAATATAACAGTACAGTTTTTCTAAAAAAAAATTTGGTATTGTTTTGTTTGTGTGGAAGCTGTAAGTCTTGACACACTGTTCCACTTTGAGTATAAATCTAATTATCATACTCACAATAGACTTTTACTCGCAAAAAAGCACAATGGGTATTAATGTATCATTAATGTGTCATCAATTGCAAGGAAGGTCCATATTTGGTCCCAGATTTCAGCAGCATCAGGGATGTTGTGTCACATGATGCTGACGAAGGAAATAAACAACGACTAAGTTGGCAAACGTTTGTTTTTCCAGCACATTTCGGTTGTGTTGTTTGTGCAGACAAATCAAATGCTGCCATTCTTTGTGTTGCCTAGTGTAGCTAAAGCCACCAAGATCCAGCTGCATGAGACCCCGACGGGATGGAAGTTCTTCGGAACCTTGATGGACGCCGGCAAGCTGTCCCTCTGTGGAGAAGAAAGCTTTGGTACCGGTGAGAGAACGACCAATCAGGTTAGGAGTGGGGGGAGGTGCCTTCCCCACCTGAGGATGCAAAGATTTGCAAAGCTAGCACATCACTTCTATGACACAAGACTGTTGGAATATTTATGCATGTATTAGCATGTGTTGACTGCTATCCAAAGATAGCAAAGAGCATTTTGGTCTTCAGTCATAACACTAGACCTATATCTCTAATGTATATGGGGCATTTCACATCATCTGAAAAAGGATTCCATGGGGGAGACATCTAATCCTCCATGTGCTACCTTACGTGAAATGATGAATCAAAAAAAAGAGCCTCTCCTTGCCTTAATTTACAGGCTCCGACCACATCCGCGAGAAGGACGGCCTGTGGGCGGTCCTGGCGTGGCTGTCCATCCTTGCAACCAGGAAGCAAAGTGTTGAGGAGATAATGAAGGACCACTGGCACAAATATGGCCGAAACTTCTTCACTAGGTGAGCCATTGTGGCTCAGTGGGTAGCACTAGGCAAGTCAGATACGTAAAAAAAATGTGAAGATGCTAATGTGTTAATTACTGAATTAGGTGCATGATAGACACTGTATTGTTATGTCCCTGTAACTCTGATAGGTACGACTATGAGGAAGTAGATGCAGATGCAGCCTATAAGATGATCAGTGACCTGGAAGCAGTAATGTCTGATAAGTCCTTCATTGGACAGAAGTTTTCAGTGGGGGAAAAGATGTACCAGGTGCACAAAGCAGACAATTTTGAGTACAGCGACCCAGTGGATGGAAGTGTGTCCAGAAACCAGGTGAGACCGATGTCAACAGTGTACTCTGGTGTAAACTCTGCAGAGGGTGATTATACCTCAGTGCTCATGGGGTCTTGCATTAGCTTGTGCTGCTAAAGTACATAGCAAAATATGCAGCAGTGAGCAGCAATGAAACTATGCGCCAGGGGAAATTTGGTCAGCACCCTGTTAATAATTGTCTCATCACTTGATCTGACTTGTAGATTTAACACCATCTCTATCACACATGCTGCCATCCTTTTCAGGGCCTTCGAATCATCTTCACTGATGGCTCACGCATCATTTTTCGCCTCAGTGGGACAGGCAGTGCTGATGCAACCATCAGGCTTTACATAGACAGCTATGAAAAGGACCCCCAGAAGATATATCAGGACCCACAGGTGAGGTCTGAGTTGGTATTAATTAAAAGTCCCAGTGATGCCATCCTGGTCTTGTTATTGGATACTTTATGGATACTTTATTTTATTGCTTAAACTGGACCAGAGCTCAATATCTATTCTGACATGAGCCTCACCATAGTGGTACTGTACCAGTATAATAGAGTGCAGTAGAGTGATTCCGTCCCAATGTAATAGAGTGATACTGTTCCAGTGTAATAGAATGGATCTGTGACAGTGTAATAGAGTGATACTGTACCAGTGTAATAGAGTGATACTCTGCCGGTGTAATAGAATGACTCTGTGCCAGTGTGATAGAATGACTCTGTGACAGTGTAATACAGTGGTACTGTGTCAGTGCATTAGAATATTTTGGTCTAGCTGCATATTCAGTTCACTCAATGCCAAGCAGTCGCTTATCCTGTGAAGGCTGCTGTAATCTGGAAGCTACCCCAGAAAGCATGTAGGAGCACAGCATGATACAGCTTGGATGGGACTTCACAGGGCACAGCCGAGGAAGCTCAAAAACTCACAAACTAGCTGCAGTTGATCTAAACTGCATGTCTTTGGATGTTCAGTGGGAAAGCATTCAGAGAAAACTTATGTGATCAGTGAGACAAATTTGAGATGCAGGACCCTGTGAGGCAACACAAACAAACTCTACAAATCTCATTTCTAATCAATTTTCAGCTCAAGTAGACTAATGCTGCTTTCCATTTACCTCAGAGGTTGACCGTCGGAGCTGGGAATGACATCACACTCGAGATAACCACATTCCAGTACAATGAATCAGAAAGCCATTTAGCAATTCCAAGGGTGGTATTTCACGAAGCAGGATTTCTTCATTAGCCAGATAAGTTAAGCCAAATTTAAGGATTGTGCAAAAGGAATGCCACTTACCTCTCTTCCAATTGGACAATTTTCACAGTTGGCTTAAATTATCCAATGAACTGAGAAATCCTGCTTTCTGGAATACCCCCCACCCGTGTGTACAACCAATTCTCGGAGCCACAAATTAGACCTAAGTCTTAATAAACAGTATATAACTGCAGCTTTCACTTCTGTTGATGAAAGGCACAGCCATCTTGAATCTTGAGGTTGGGGCTGCAGAGGTTCCTTGGACTTTCCGAGTCGGAATTCTGACGTCTGGGGGCATTCCAGTTGAAATTGATTACTAGGAACTTGGAAATTTTGACTTCTCAGTTCAAATGGAATGCAGCATAAAGACTTCAGTGTCATGCAAAGAAAATGCTGTGAAAATCCATTCATCTCTATCCATAATTTTATTGGTGTATATGAAGGGTGATGCTGAGAAAAGTTATCTTAAGTTCATTTAGATGATCTGGGAGAGCTGGCATATTTGAAAGACAGAATGACACAGGGAAAACATCTTTCCGGGTGAAAACATCTTTTTGGGGTAAAGGTGGAGCAGGTCCAGGTGCGACTCTGTGCACATGCTCAGAAGGTTGCTGGTTCAAATCCTGTGGGGGGCCTTTAAACTCAGCTGATCCAGGACCTGGGTAACCCTGCTTCCTCAAAATATGTTTTTCTTTGGACAAAAGCATCTGCTAAATAAGTAACTGTCTGTAGGTGGTATGGGGACAATAAAATGGTTATCAAAATAATGCAAAACGACAGAAAATTGGACTAAAATCACTGTATACTAAACAGACGGTCCAGAGAGCCAAGCTAGGGTTCATGTGAAAAGGACACACTGTAGGTGGGAAGATTATTCATGCATCGTCACCTGGCTAACTTTCCATGGAGATGCTAACTTTCCATGGTGGACAGCAGCCCCACTCCACAGTGAATTGTAACTGCTTCCTTTAACAGGCATATATTTGTCTTCTAAATTGATTTGTAATTTATTCAATTCAATGTTATTTCTATAGCGCATTTTCACAACATTACATTGTTTCAAAGCGCTGTACATTGTCCGTGCCCAAAGCCCCCAGTGAGCAAGCCAGAGGCAACAGTGCCAAGGAAAAACTCCCTAGAAGGAAGAAACCGTGGGAGTAACCAGAGCCAAAGGGGGAGCCCTAGAGTCCTAATTTACACAGTCCAATTTTTAAAATTTGAGTCTTAATGCAGCGTGCAGGTAGGTGATGGCAGGCAGATGCTGGTGCTGCATCTGACGGCAGGATGAACAGTGGTACAGCAGCAGGGAAGGAAGGGGAGACGTCACAGGGATGGGATCCAACATTATCACTGCACCACACTTTGTGTGAATCAGCCACAGTTTGTGGAGCAAGGAATACATTTTTAAATTCATTATTTGCTATTTTAAATGACTGTGCTTACTACATACTTTTTAAACTTGTGTTTTGTATCAAAAACCAGTGGACGGTCATGTTTCCCATGCACGGTGTCTCCCGCAGGACATGCTTGCTCCCCTTGTGGACATCGCTCTGAAGATCTCTCAGCTGCACCAGAAGACAGGATGCAGTGGACCCACGGTGGTCACGTGATCCCCCTGCACCCCTCCCCACTCTCAGCTCAATGACACAGACGCTCACACTCTCACACATGCACCCACACACACACTGTCTCATCCACTTGTTTTTCCAAAGCTTTCAGAAATCTCCCTGTGGAACAAAAAGAAAAAAAATGCAAACATGTTAAAACAAAACATTGAATAAATGCTTTGCAATGGATTATTGTATCATATCTGTGATCTGGATGCTGGAGTCATTTAACGACCTCCCAGGAAACTAAACCAAAAGCTTCATGACTTCACGCTGTCAGATTCCGATGCAATCTTACCTGGAATAAAGGCACTATCAAACGCTGGGAATCTTATCAGTTGCTGATTCAGGGATGATGCATTCAGCCATTCCTCTCAGAAAATGGGAGAGTGTGCAATCAAAGTAGTAAGAGTATAAACACCCATTCAGAATAAAGCAAGCAAGAAACAGCTTACCAGATGGGACCTTTATGGTGCGTAGTAATCATCACACACTGTCTCTTAATGCTTAATGCTCTGATATCTGAGAGGGACAAACTGTGCAGTTCCTAATAAGGCCGCTTCGACAGTGGTGTGCAGCTCAGTGGGCTAAGCCTCTGATTGAAAGGTCGGTCTGGTCGGAAGGTGCCTGTGATCAGAAGGTTGCTTGTCCAAGCCCGCCTCAGCAGAATAGTCACATGTCTGTGGGTCTATGGGCATGGCCCTTGACCCCCAGCTCCATGGGTACCCATAAATGACTGATCCCTCGCTGTGATTCCCAAGCTTGCTCTCACCTCTCTGTGTGTCTCAAAGAGAGCTGGATGGGGTAGGTGAAAAGATTATTCTGGCAATTAATGCACGTGTGTGTGTGTGTGTGTGTGTGTGTGTGGATTAGGTTTATATTACACCGTGGGGACAAAAGTCCCACACAGTGTGATAAAAACCTGTTTTTTAACGTTGTGGGACCACTTTTTAGGTCCCCACATAAATCTATGAATGCAATCAAAATTTAGTTTGGATACTTATGGTTAAGGTTAGTGCTGGGTAGAGGTTAAGGTTGTCATTAGTGTTTTCCCCAGAGAAGTGAATGAAGAGTCCCCACAAAGATGTGAATACAGGTCTCTGTGTATGTGTGTGTGTGTGTGTGTGTGTGTGTGTGTGTGTGTAATGGATTATATCTGGATCCCAAGCTGAAATATTTCAGGAATTGATTCCTTTGGCCTGTGTGTTGCATTAAGTCATTCTGTCCAGCCTTGAACATCTGTCCAGCCTTGTGCCATTTGAGAATAGGACAGCTTCACCTCTATGCAACACATTCTCTCCCCTGTGTCCTTTTGCAATAACTGAGGCTGGTGAGATATGGCTGAGAAGATCCCAGTGGAAATGACACAAGCTATAGTCATCTCTAGTCACTCTTCTGTTTTTCCAGGAGCTAAACTAACTTGCAAGCTTTCTCTGGGGCCTGCATTAACCCTTGCTGCAGATAGCGACGGGAAGCAAGGACATTAAGTAACAAAAGTGAAACAGATTGCTTCTCGTTCTCCAGTCAAACAGCTGGTCTATCAGTACCTGCTATATTATATTCATGTCACATAACTGGTACAGAGGAGGCCCTGGTTTATGCAGTAACTATATTTGATTCTTCCTTCTGCCAAACATGTATTGCATATGAACCGGTAGGGAAAGGCCATGTTATGCATAAATCTCTTAGTGAAATGACTTCCATTATTTGCACATCAGTAGTTATACAGCTATACAGTATGCATTTGGTTACTCCTGCAGGAAGGCACTGATGCAGTCGGAATCTCTCCTTGTAATAGGTGAACAATGCTTGCTAACTTAACTTTGTGACTCAAGCTAAACCCACACAGTCAAAATATAATTCAGGTATTTTAATTAGTTGCCAATATTGACAGTCTGCAGACATTTTTTGTAAGGAAGAAAAAAAGAATCTCACGCAGCTTGTAGGAGGAATTATGCTGGCAGAATGCTGTGCCAGTAGAGATCGCTTATCGAGGCGGCGGTATGATAAGAGTCTGAAGAACATCCGCAGTCGGGTATTTCAATAAAAAGATGCCTGGCAATCGTCGTTCTCCAGTTCTGTGCGCTAGACGAAAAGCACCCGCTACTCCCCTAATGTGCGATTAAGTGTTTATCTACCCCTGGAATTACAGAATTTGCGATTAGCAATCCTCCGTCTTTCATGGCAGCCGGTCGACTTCCTATCCAGCTCCAATTTTCTCAAAAGGCAGTAAATGTATTAGCTATAGGTAGCGAAGAATTGCAAATATATGCATGTTATGCATGTACATCGACACGCATTGCGCATAAATTATTAGGAGCGCTCTAAGTATCTGAGGGTTGCCAACTCTCAGCATCCGGCGTGACACTCACGCTTTCAGACTCTCACGCTCACGCAAGAAATCTTACTGCAAATCTATATTATTCCACTATACACGTAAAATTAGCTACACCGAAAGCGTTGGGGTAGTTTGCCTTGCAACCCTACAGACTATTTACCAGGTAATAAAACTGTCACATACATATATTCGTGTGCAGACTAGTCTCGAATTGGAAATCTCACTCCAGCCAGCTGACCAGAGTTGGCAACCCTGGTATCGGTTAGCTAGTTTTATCAATGGACAAACTTCTACTAGCTGTTACTACTATTAGCAGTAACAATAATAACAATGTTCATAAAAACACCACTGCTAACATATTTGTGACTATTCTCTAAAATTCTCCATGGTTCCCTCTGCCAACAATGACCCTTGCTTCACCTTCTGGATTCTATAATCGAGGACATGCAGGCATGTATTATAAGTGCTCGCCGTGACTTTAAGGGAGCCCAGGCTTAGTAGATCAACATGAATGATATTAGGGATGAAAAACCAAACTCTTTGGAGTCACTGCAACTTCAAAAGACATAAATGCAAATATCTTTGCTGCCGGACAAAATCGGGCCACAGGGTCAAAGCGACTGGTTCATGGAGAAATATGTCGTGATATTTACGTGGCTTATTCCTCAATCCAAAGATTTGCAAAGTTTGATAAAAACGTAAAAATCGTCGCTATTTCCCTTTCTGCTTTTACTTTTTATTATTATTATAAAATTATTATTATTCTGTTACCAGCTCCTTTCGTGACCACGTGTGCAGCATTTGGTGAGGTAAAACATTTGGTGAATTAAATGATTCGACGAATTTCCAATTAATTTCACTGTTCTTTTAAAAGCGCAGAACTGTATAGGTAAAGATTAATGTTTATTATCATTTCTGGTGCCGAGAGTGCATTACTGTTTTTCCATTTGGTCTTTTAAAGTGAATTGTTATAGATGATGGCAACAAATAATATACGTCCATCCACCTTCAATAATCGCTAATGCTGCACAGGTTCGCGCCGAACAAATTTTAATAAAACTGCTCTTGCGAACATACTCCAGTTTAAAAGTTTGTAGGAAAAAATATGATTATAATTCATCTCTTGACTGCGAATATTCTTTTGAATCGTTTCGCAAGTGAGTGGGCTCATTGCTAAATGACGAACACCAGGTGGCGACTCGCGGGGGCTTTAATCAAACACATATGCGCTCACACTTCGCCTCCGATGGGGTTTCAAAGCCCGGACCTGAGCGGCACCAAACTTTATGCAGTAAACGAGTCGAGTGTAGATCCCGGACATCCCAGCCAGACAACTCAGCTGCGTGCAGACAGCGGGAGCGTATCTTCATTTTATAGCCTCTGGAAGCAGCCATCTGGTACTATTAGAATAAAGTCTCTGCTTACCACATAGACGGACGACTCATATTCAGAGGAATGCAACAAATGGGGGCAAAAATTAATTGGAGCTTGAACTTCTTTCGTGGCATCGTGATGTTACAGCTTGCTGGTAGGATGCACAGTACGGCTGGTGAGATATACATATATATATATATATATATATATTATTATTATTATTATTATTAATTTGATACTCATTTCAACCCGTGAGCGCTTACTTTGTCCTGATATCCGCAATCATTTGATTTTGTCAATTAGAAAAAAATGTGACATCTTTAGGTATTTATTACAGCTGCTATTAGGTATTAGATATTTTCATTTCGCTTGTCGCACTTCTTAAGTTGGGACTTGTGTATATCGGATTCACAATATTTGCTGTTATTATGGATCAGTTATTTATATTGGAAAGTTATCTTATGAACAATAAACAAAATAGGATGTTTTATTGAAGGAAATAAATACATAAATAAGATGGAATGTTGGTAAATCGCGTGTTTGTAACAATTAATATTAAATAGTTGACAATGTTTAAAACCCAAAACACAGGTCACAAACCTGTCCCATTGGGTTTTTAATAAATGATTTCGTATTCGGTGAGCTGCCGAGTAAAATGGTGAACCAGGTGTGCCGGCTGAATGACGGTTACGGTTGGGCTCAGCGGTATACGAGCGGTTGTCATGCCCATAGGATACAAATTAACCTGTTGCCAGTTCAATGTAAACTTAATTTCTAACCTCCACGAAATTAATTAACAATTAAGATTTGCATGAAATGCGCTGTGCTGTTGTACATCATATTGTTGCCAATATTTAAATGCTTAAATTAGTATGTGTACTACTAAATCGTGGCGATGTGAATCGATTTGCCAATTTGAAAATGCAGAGGATGGTACCAATGGCAATGCTGGAAATATGAACAGTGACACTTGCGCAGTGCTTCTGAGAATTTTGTCTTACCACGCGTCCGTGAATATGTGAGCTAATTACGAGCCTTAATTCCTTTGACAGCCACTGAAAGCAGAATGGATCGATTAGGCTACAGGTGGGGGCTGTACTGTACGTTAAATGGTTAGGCAAGTGTAGATTGTAGTATGGGGAGTTCTGAGAGAAAAGCTTAATTTCCGTGTCAGATAAGCTCAAAAGAAATTAGCATGACTAATCCGTACAATGAAATACCATGAAACTGTTATATTCCTATATATGATGTCGCAGGCTTGCTTATTTGTATTTATTTGCTATTTGAACATTAGGCAAACATCTGACAGTAACACGCAAAGAATATTCCACCTTCTTGAATCGTCCTAGATTTCTGGTGTCTCATATCTTTCACTTGCCCTCTGAACTTTTAGGACGCTGTCTATGCTGATGTGTAGAATTTTGTGTTTCACTGATGTGAGTATTGCCACTTTAACCATAGCCTGTCGTCTTTCTAGAGAGTAGATGTCCAAAAGCCAATTAAGTATCTAGGATCTAAATTTTGACATCCTACTCATTTACTGAAAATGGCAAGAGTATATAACTGAGAATTCCGTTTGTCATATAATAAAGCAAAATATCATAAATAATAGAATATTAACAATGATGTTGGATATTTGATACATAAAGACATTAATTTATAGTTTGAATTTATTTAAATGATATTAAATGTCATAAATGATACACATTTATGTATAAAACATTAACTTGCACTCAAAGTTTGCAGCAATGTCTGTTAGCTGGAGCCAATGTAACATACGTAATTACTTGTCACAGAGTTTTGCAAAATGTTGCATAATATTAGCAATTTGTTTCTATGTTGTACAAATTATGTGCATAATGAATATCAGTGACAGGCTTTTTTTTTTTGGTTTTCATAGTTGGAAGTGCTTCAGACCCACTAAAAATGTCAGAGAACATATTTGGTCTTCACCGTCTCGTCGAATGAGAAAAGAAAATTTGCAATGTGAACTTGCGCCCCATACATTTGTCATCTGCAGAAGCTTTTGTCCTTTGAAAGTGTAGTAACCATGACTATAGCCAGTATCTTCTTTGTATGTTTTGTGCTAAATGACTGAGAAATGTTTTCCCATGAGCTGAGTCTCAGCATGGAAAGTCTTCCTGTAATTACAGCCAACTGGAAATCCCAGGAAACTCTGGAGGTCTGTTCCAGGCAAAAGTGCGTGTGCCTTGCTTGTCCCATTTGTCGCAGGGACAGTCATTTTTAGCTTTTTATTCCCATTTGTGTTTCCTTCTCTGCACACATTTTACAATATTTTTCAGAATTCACTATAGCAAAATTGTAAACAATCTGGCCTAAAATATATGCATCAAAAGTAAATTTTTGAGACAAAATTGTTTAGAAGAGCATATAATCTGATATTATTTTGCGTTATGTAGCCTGACTGGCAGCTGAAAGCAGTTCTTTCTTTAAACAAGGTACCGTTTTCATTTCTTGAAACTATGAAATCATGCCACATTGAACTAAACAGTAGTTACAATGAAACATGACTTTTAAATGCCGCAATAAATGTGTCGTCGTAAATCCTGGAAACGTGTTTGCGTTGCATTAAGGACCGCGGAAGGCTGTCCGCTTGAGGGTCTTCCATGGGACTCAATTATGTCTTTGTAAAAAAAGCCACAATCCCTTTGAGGCTGTAAATACCTCCACAGAGCTCTCTCCCACATATCAGAATTAGTTTAGAATTCGCTTAAAGTGGTTCTCAGCCAGCAGGGCAAAATTTTTTACAGTTGCTTTTGTTGAATCAGTATAAGAATTTGTTCTAAAAACCTGGAATGGATGAATTCTGATGTCATTTTTGTCCAACAGTATATTTTTTCTGCATTTTCAAGCCTGTGAGAAAACCAGCAGACAGACCTAAAATTTATAGACACAAGATAACATCTCCCTAAACGGTTTTCTTGGTTATCTTCCTTCGGTTTCTTCGGATGAATCTGCCTTTTGAGAAGCAGCCTAGCATGTATTGCTGTTTACCTCATTCGGTTTTGTTTTGTGTACTTTAGATGGACGGTTTGGTTTGTTTTGATTGGCAGGGTGGCACTTGTACTTTATATCAGATGTGTTCTTTATGCTGTTCTGAGTGGAAGATATAGTTCCATAAGTGGTTATGGATGTCACTGGGTTATTTCACACTGTCGTGAATTCGCATTGTCTTTATTACCCTTTTTACTCATTTGGGAATTCACCAGACAAATTATGTGGCTAAGGGTTATACCTAAAATAATAGATGTTATACCTTTACTTGATGGCATTTCCACAACCCTTTCTATCAGCCTTACAGCACATCATAAATGCACTAAATTTGTATGTGTTGCTGTGCCTTTTATACGCTCGGTTATTAGGTAGTGTATTGCATTTTGTTCGTACCACATGCAATAGCATGCATCTTCCTTGGAGTACTGTAAAGGAAGTCGGCAAATCTTGTTTCATAGCCCTTATTTAAGTACCCTCTTAGAAAGCTGGGTAAACAAGCTGGAGATGACTCCAGACTTTATCACACGGTATGTAAACATTTCATATAGTCTTCACACTCTTACGCTATGCATTAACCAGCATACATGTTTACAAGTGTGGCCCACATCCCACAATAAGCATTTCTATGTGCTGTTTGGCAACAGCACATAGAAGCACCACGTGAAATTAATCAGAAACTCTAAATCTACAGGTGGCTGGGAACTAATTAATTAGTAGGTGTGTTTTTGGCGACTGCTGGTTGTTAAGCGCTACAGAGTCGGACATGAATTATGCTTAAATCATAACTTACAATGACCTGCTTGTCCTGGAAGCCGTGCTGGACTTTTTGTTGTTCCTTGTGGGTTCCAGCTGTTCATGTATTCTGCCCAGTTTTCAGCGTGTTGTGATAAGGCAAAGAGAAGATACACGCTTCCATTATTTTGACGGCTGTATTTGATTGGTGGCTAATCTTCTTTACCTCGACTCTAAGCCAGTTAGTAACTCTCCGCCTTTTTTGCCTTGTTTATTTAACACACAGAAATCTCTTCTACTTTCATGTTCTTGATTGGTTGGTAATTGCTAACAGCATCCATAGAAACTTAAATCCTCTCATAGTTTGAAGGCCTGGAATTCTTTAAAGATTAATTCACCCTAAGAGGCTTATTCAGACCCAGGATTTTAACCAGCATTTCGTCGCTATCGATAATATTGTAGGTCGATTTCCCTTTGTAAAGAAAATTTACTGCACCCATTTAGTCCCTCCTTTTATACCCATAAATTACTCATTAGCTATGTAACCATGAATTAATCATTATTGGAATGCCGTAATGTGACACAAAATTAACCTGGAACTCCATCAATTGTCAAATAACTTCAGATTTATTGTTTTTCAAATAGTGCATTTGGGAAATGTGGACAGTGGGATTCTGGGTACACTGGTTTTTTCATGCAGTCCAAAGAAATGCTTATAGGTTAACAGCTGCATATGTGCCCTGTGATGGACTGGGTGTGTCCCAGCCCTGTGCTGCCTGGGATAGGCTCTAGCCCCCACCCACACCCACACATTAGCCTGTTCAGGATAAGGATCTGGAAGACAGATGGATGGTTCAGGGAAATCTAAAATTTAAATAGCTAAGCTTTAAAGGGGACTCCTGCTTTCGTTCAGGTATTGTGCGGCACATAATTCCTTTGAGTCCTGCTTTGAGGATTATGACATCCCAACATATAAACCAGGTAACAAAGCACCAACGAGAGCAGATCCTCTCCCTAGTAAATAAATTACCCCCCAGGTTTGTTTCAGAGTTAAAAATGCACGGTGACCCTGTTATTACTGCATGCTGAGTTTACGTTTGTGTAAGTTTACGAGGTAAGATAAAGAAATTGCCTTTAAGAATGTCCAATAATCTCGTCCTTGATGAAGAGGCTGAATGCTTGTTGGTTCAAATCCCATCAGTGGGCTTCTGTTGAACCCTTGAGCAAGAGAGTAAATCTATAGCTTCATCATATTTTGGAGAGATTTTTTTAAATCTCTGCTTAGCCAAAGAGGTTTGATTTTGGGGGGCGTAATTAGCTCTTTAAACTTTTTAGCTCAACTCCCCAGGGTATAGTGTCTTAATTTGAGCACCACAGCTTCACCCTATCATTGGTAGTGCCGTGGGTGACCATTGGTATATAGTTTGGATAGTTTTCTAAACCCTTCAGGATTACATATTCTAACACAGTCTCTGCGATTCTAGGATTTTTTCATATGGGGGGGGGGGGCGCATAAGAGGGGCTTTAATTAATAAGGAGGGGACAACCTTATTATTACTCTATGAAATATTTTGAATCGGTGAGTGACAGGGGAGTGGGCACTCGGGGACCAATCAGCTGGGGCCAGGGCCCCTGTAGTCCCACCCCTGTACATCCTGAGTTTTTAGCTGGGAGAATAAAGTGCAGAAGTTGTTTAGATTAGGCATGTTTTCCTTGATAACACCCACCTGGCCTGATCTGACTCCCAGCCACACTCCTGCATACTTTTTAAAAATTAAATCTACCATAACAAAACTATACAGTCACCGTTTGTTTAAATCAACTCCTGGTAGCATGCAGTCTCCCTGCCTCATTTTTGCCTATTGGCCCTTGGCCTGTTTGTTGTAATTATTTTAGCCAGACCTGCACTGTGTCATTCACCGAGAGAGATGGGACCCCCCGGGAGAGGGTGGGAGAGGAGAGGGAGGACGTGTTCATGCTGATATGGTTCAATGCCTGTTGATGTTTATTACTGTTAGGGGAGAGGTTATAATTATTGAAGCAAAATAAAGTTTCTGTCAAGTCCTCAGCACCGTCTAAATGGGACGTGAGTTCGCGGTTAAGAAAAGACGATGTGGAAGTGGGTTAGCACTCAGCACCCGGGAAGCAGTGTCTTCCACGTGAGCTCTGAGGCTTAAAGAACAATATAGTGGCTTTTTGCTGCCTCATCCCGACCGGCTGAGCGCAGCGTCCTCAGGGTCCTCCGGACAGGGTTGACTCTGCAGGAGGCCTGCTTTGATGTGCGCTCCTTCGTGGCTTCCCTGGGTCTCACAGCCTCAAAATAATCACCTGCAAATTAAAGAGGACATTTCCAAAACTCACTCAGCCCATTTTTTGTTGGTTTTGAGATACAACCACCAAAGACTGAAAGTCAGACTGTGATTCATCATATGTTACTGTATCGGGAACCAAAATTCACTCAGTCATCATGTAAACCAACAAATAACTCTTCAGTTCTTTTTTCCTGGAACAAAGGACATAGCGGACAAACAAGTTCCACAACCTAACAGTGTGAATAATATTATAGTTTATAGATTTATAGGTTGTAGACAGCATACATGGGTGTAAACCATCTGAGTGGTGTGCACACAGCCTAAACTGCTGCACCAGTTAAGTCACAGAAAAAAACTGAATTTGAATAATAGTGGCGGATTGATTTTTTTTCCAAAAGCACTGAGTAGAATATGTGAATCATGCATAATTTAAAGAACATGTTTTCACTAAGCTGGACTGGGTGTGCGTCAGGATCTTAACATGTCAAATATGGCTGCAACACCCTCACAGCAGAGTTATGAAAAAGGACACGTGCATTATTTCTGGAATACCACTGGATTCACTGGGCATGGAGATCAGAGGGTGGATCAGGGTGATTTTATGAGCGCCCTTGGGGGGGAGGGGGTCAGGCGGGCCAAGTGAACAAAATCCAACTGAACTTTTGCCTCACTAACTTACACAAAGTGACCTGTAAAGTTTCAGCAACTTGACCATTATTTCCCATCTTTTAACACAAAATTTTACAGTCAGTTACAGGTGAACAGAGCAGCTTGCCTCCCCAACCTCATCCCTCCTTAATAAGATCCACACTCTTCCCTATATTTCACAGTCCAGGGTCCTCATGAATTGCATTATGGCATTCTCAGATTACCTCATTCTAGTAACAGCTTTTACAAATAATACGTCGCCGGACTTTCCGTGTGCATGTGGGGGTGGATGATGAGCTCGATTAGTTGTGTTTAGTCATACAAATTACAGATTTGCCATCGGGGCTGCTGAGAAAAGGCAGTTTGCGATGATTGGAGTTATGAGATGACTGTGCAGGCTAAAGGGGAAAATTACCTGCCCTTTCTTTCTGCAAAGTTGCGCCGTTCCTCTCGTTTATCAATAAATATCGGACTTTTTACTACCTCACTGGATAAACGTGCTTCTTTTTATAGGGTGATTGTTTTGGGTCAACTAAGCAAACAAGCAAGCAGTTCAGTGGAATTAGTGTGTAGAGATTACATGCCAGTCAGGGAGTCTTATAATTAGTAGAAGATTGCAGCTGTGACGTTCAGTGTTATGAAGCCTTGGAGGTGGTCCTGGAACGGAACCAAGAGGAAAAGTTGCCTGGATGGTTTTCTAATGTGAAAGTAATTAGCGGAGGTTTCTGCGAATATGATCGAGGGGGGACGCCACTGCTGCTTCTCGTCGAAAGTCCAGGCCAGTTCGTGGGCGGGATTGCCATTCGTCTGGATTTCCACAAAGCACTCGCCCTCGAACAATTTATATTTGGTAAGCGGCCCATATGTGGTGAGTAGCGGTATTGGAACAACGTGAGGAGGAGGAGGTGACAGCAGGCCTGAGGAGGGGGATGGGACGTCTGTGGTGTAGTTCCCCCCCTCGCCAGGTGGGGCCGCCCTCCTGTGTCCCCTGCCGGGGCGACCTGTGTTTGATCTGGTCTCTTTGGTCAGGGAATTCGACTTTTTACTGCAGTAAGCTGTGAGGTCGCCCCCCAGATTAATGTTTTAAAAAAGGTACGGGGGGCTGAGGGGGGGTCTTAACATACCACAAAGCGGTCACTGTTCCGGGAGCAGGATAAAGGCGGGGCAAAGGCCAATGAAGTACATTTGTAAGTGTGTGAATGTCCCGCCTCCTCCAAAGGAAAGGGATATCGGCTATATGTGACATAAGAGCCAGATATTTAAGTTATAACCCTTGATTGAATGTTATCACTGTAACAGTACTGAACCTATTACTATAGCCTATTACAGGCATTTAGAAATATGCAAAAATGTACAAAAAATACAAACATTTCAGAAACTGAAAATGACAGTCTCCTAATTATTTTGTTACTATTAAAAAAGTGAATAGATTTGATCTGAAACTCTTATACCAATGTTCAGATTTTTTGCACTGAGACAAGATAGACTAGATAAACTTTATTACTTATTCATGGTTTCCTGCAAATTTCCTTAACGAAAGCAACGATCGACAGCACAGCTTCGTAGTTCGCAAGCGAACAGGCAATATTTGATGCCCTTGCAATATGTAATGCTTTCGCATTATACCCTTAGGTGCTGTTACCGTGTTATAGAGTAGGAATAATGTTATTCTGTCCCTGCCCAGATATTTCACTGGAGAGCCTTTGGCCAGTGTGAGCCCGTGTTTCTCCCAGTGCAGTACAGTGTTGCCTTTGTGCTGCAGTGGCTGGCCTGGACACCAGCAGATATGGCAGGAATGCATCCTGAGTAACTGAGCCTGTGCTCCTGCCGTTCGCAATGACCTGGGGGGGGGGGCAGCCCATCTGTGGCCCCGAGTGGCCTCCAGCAGCAAGGCCTTATTGCAGGGCCATACGGCCAGCTTTAGCCCCCCACCTCCTGCCGCCGTTTCTGGATCTTTATCTCTGTCCCCAAGGTGGGAGATCTGGAGCGAGGTTAAGATAAACACGCACACACACACGTCCTAATGGAACTCTCAAGGCAACTGCGTTCTTTCATGTTTCATATAACAATGATAATGCACAGTAAAAAAAATAGCCAGAGTATGGGTAAAAGTAGTCTATTCCCCCATGAGTCCAACTCAATGGACACCAAAACCAGCAGCTGAGCAAAAGCCATAGTTTCTCAATCAAGCGCCCGAATTTAGCTTCGGTTTTTTTTTTGCAATGAGAAAAATTATGATGTTGAAATATGCTTGAGTACCAAAATAGCGCATGTACTGCAGAAGCACTAACATCTTATAGTTTTTTTAAGTCTGTTCCAATTTTGCTTTTTGATTAATGGCTTTTGTGGCCTGTGTTAACAACAGAAGAAAATGGAAGATAGCTAATAGTGCATTGCAGCAATTAATCCACAGTCTAGTCGCGCTGAACTGTGTCGCCCTTCGTCAACAAAACATAGATGGATGAGATGCGGGGCAGGTAAATGGTGCAGCTCACATAGCAACGGAAACGCCCTGTTGTCATTTGCGCGGGCAGCGTCGAGCTGAAATAACATGCAAGGTGAACGAGCAGGACACACTGTTTTTGCCACGTCTCTGCTATTGAGTTATGGCATTGAGCTCAAAATGTAGAAAGTTCTTAAAAACGCTGGTGTTTGTAGTTTTGCCTCAACTCTGCGGAATTCAGAAGAGTAAAGCTGTTGGTCTCGAGGGGATCGGACAGAAAGATGTCCTTTGCAGCCTGATGGGGCCTACATCTCTGTCGTAGTGCTGGACAGTGAAAGACTGATGATGAAACAGTCAATATGTCACAGAGTCCATATGTCAGCTTTGTATGCTTTTGTGCATTATTTTAATACTCAGTTTTTTTGGCTGCTTTGCAGGAAAAAAAAAATACTTTTTTGTGTTTTCAAGCATGCATAGTCAAATCTGAATATGATTATATTATTCAAGAAGTTATTCATTGTTAGGAGTGCATTCAGTCCCAGTTCTGGAAAACAGCTAGTGAATCATAGAAAAATACTGGCTAGTAAAATGATGACTAATAACATGTAGCTTTACTGCACTAAGCAGTGGTGCTGTAAAAGGATTCTTAGCTTATTAGCCTTAGGGTATTCTGAGCAGGACTCGATGTGCTTATTAACCGATGAGCTGCCATCTTCAAAGTAGCCTCAAGTGGCAAAAATGTAAAAGCGGTTTGCATCAGTCCCGGTAAAACGGTGGCATTTGTGACAACAGCATGTAATTGGCAAATTTTTCGTCTCTGCTTTCAGGCTTTCAGTTTTTTTTTTGCTGCAGCTAAATGGTAAAAAAAAATTCAGAGCGTTTCCACCTCATGGGACTTTTCAGGCGGCCATGCCTGGGCAGCCGTCCTCTGGGGCTTCACTGGAATGTGCAGTTAGGGCAGGAGAAGTTCTTACGGGCCATGGCAGAAATAAATGGTCAACTCTGCTGATTTCCCTTATGGCCGACGTGTCAACAAGGCAAGAGCCACGGGACTGCAGAAATGTGTTTTTCCATCCATGTCTGATATCTCCATCGCTCTGTTTCTCTCTATTCCTCCCTGAAAGGTTTTGCATTCCTGAGTTCCTGGCCTTGTCATTGTTACCCGTATATCTGCTTAACTGACCTTGATTGAAGCTGTAGCTGGCTGTACAGTGTGGATCTTTTGAACTTTGTGGGCTGGACTGCGGGAGCGGGTGTTCGGGCGGGGGAGGGCTATGCTCGGAGTTGTTTGAATGTCGGACAAAAAGGTTCATTGAATTAACACCGGCGTCCAGCTAAGCTAATCCAGGACACAATAAGTGAGAAATGCGCTAAGGGCTGAGAGGTGCATTCTACCCAGGAGTCCAACTGAAAAAGCCCTTTAGAGGGCTTTGAATGTGCTACACACCAATTTTTCTGGGCCGTTCGTCAATACAAACTTATCCGTAGGCAGTGCAAACGTCTACATAACTGTCAGGGGCGGAAGTCAGGGCTGGGATATGGTAGCAGAAGACATGTGTGCGATTCTTTATCAGGCTGGTGTTAGAAAGCCGAAAGCTCAGGAGGCCCGGAGGCCCGGAGGCTTTGGCCCAGATGCTCCCAAGTCCCACGCAGGACTCATTTCTTCTGCATTAGTTCACACTCGGCTTGCGAGCTGCGTGTGAAACAGGCCGGCTTAATTATGCAGATCGCCGTACACTATCCGGCTCCCTTTCTCTCTCCCTGCCCCGCTAATCAATTCATGCGGGGGAAATGCCAGACAGGGCGAGATGTAAGATTTCCAGTAAAATATCCACAGAGGCCTTTGGTCTCATTCCTTGCGGTGACTATGGTCCAGCAGTGGATTTATTGGATTCAGATGGAGACGGATGCTGGAAAACTGACGACAGGGGTCTGTACCACTTGGAAGGAGGTCACCCCTACATTTCTAAATTTAAATGAAGCGTAATTATCATTAACGGCATTTGCCATAAGTTCCAAGGCTTGTATCACTGTAGATTTTGATACAAATGTCATTCCATAGCAACGAATAAGGTCGTCGAACCTTCAGAAGACCCCAGGGAACCTTTTTGCGAATGTGGTGTTTTCGGCACCCGTCCTTCTGGTTTTTCCTGACAGTCGTCTGTGTCTTTGGTATGTCTGGGTAATCTGTGTCTTGCCTCGGTGACGTCCTGCCAGACTATCCCCTCATATATTTTCCCTCCACAAAGCATGCTGGGAGCCGACTCAGGACCGTGGGTGTGCGTGTCCCTTCACAGGGTTTATTTTGCTGACACAGCGGGTCTTCTGTCTCGGGGATCCCCTTACTCAGCAACAACAAGAATTGCAGCAGATAAACAATACGGCTGTCATCATCGCTTTAGGATGGGAGCCCCGGCGGAGCCAGAAATTATCCTGACCCATTTCAGACATTGCTGGTAGTTTGCGGTTGTAACATCAGCAAATTTCAGGTTGCTATTATAAGCAGACTATTGGAAATTAATGATGGGAGCGAGATTTTGAGTAATGGTAATAGTTTTATACATATACCATTTGCATGTATGCCATATGTATTTATAATTATAGATTATAAATGTTATTAAGGAAATTCTTCCTTGCTTTGTGTTTTTTGGTTCAAAAAACCATTTTGAGTTCAGTCAGGAAGCTGTCTCAATCAGGAGTGGGCAATCTTACCCAGAAAGGGCCATTATATATGCGGGTTTTTGCTGCAACTCCCTAATTAGATTACTAGGTAGGGGATTGATTGGCTGAAGAGTCCTCACGCCTGGGTTTGAACAGCAGACCTAAAGGTTAGCCCAAAAACCTGCATACACACTGGCCCTTTGTGGGTAAGATTGCCCACCCCTGGTCTAGATGTTGGTCGCTAAATTAGTGTTCATTTCTGTTACCCTCTCAGTATTACTGCCGCTGTTGTTTGATTTGTTTTGCGTTGCATATAAACAGAGTATAATCCATCCCACCACAGTAGTGCAGCCTATCAGTCCTCCAGACTAATCACTGGTTACGTGGTCATGTGACTGTGATGATCGCGATAGCGCGCAGTTACGGTCGTTTAGCATTGTGGCAGAAGCGCCAAAATGCCAAAGATAAGATGAGAGGGGGATTGCGTTCCAGTTCGGTGCTTTTCAGCTTTCTTTCATAACTCCATGCCTTCGATGTGAATTTCCATGTCAGTCGGTTCAGAAATATGATTTTTTAAAAATCTTTTTGGGGAGCTGGATTTCTGAACCCACAGCCAGTTGCATTACAGGCTAATACTCCCTGGTTCGATGCAACAGGACACAATAAAGTGTAAAGATCCATGGGAAGTTTAGCTAACCAGCTGCTGATTGACATACCACAATAGTCCCGCCCACGGTAGACACCTTGTTTTAGCCATCGGTAGTGTTTTCCCACCTTGTGCTTCTCCATTCTTAACTTCTTAACCCTCACTTCGCTGGCCCACCACAGTGACTCCAGTGAGTCGGGTGGGGCTTCTTGAGGAGCCAGCTCCCCCCCCGCCACTCATCCGGGCTCATTTTTCCTGACTGTGTAATTGGTGATTTGTCCAACCCCTTTATTTCTTTGGGAGTTTCACCCTCCCTGTGCGGTTTGGAAGAGAGAGCTCAGGCATCCTCCGGCGAGCCTTCGTCGGGCGCTTGGACAGAGCGCGAGCTGGCGAGACCTCGTTAATTTACTCCCACGCTGGATGCGGTCCACGCTAGAGACTGTTCCCCTGCACTATGTGGCGTGCACACAGCTGCAATGTGGTGAAACTGATTCAAAAATCTTAAAAAAAATAATAATAAACTGAGCGGGGAAGCTTAAGGAAAGCCTGTTCACAAAGAAATAGCTGTACCCTGCTTTCGTAATGTACTCTTGACCACTTTATCAGTGAATCTGGCAGGAACGCCAAGGTAAAATTACACTGAGTTTATGGCATTTATGTTCTGCACTCTCCGTGTGCTAAGCTTTGGCACTGTGCTTATTAGTACCTGACAAACACTACGATAGCGTCTAGCCTACCGTATCCAGGGGACCGAGCTGTAAGTGGTGAATCCTATGCTTTTATGCACTTACTCTCCTCTCTCAAAGCCCTGCGGCCTTTCTAATTGGAAGGCCGGAGCAGCGTGCTTGAGTATAAGCCAGTTGAAACTGAATCACGGGGGGGGGGGGGAGTCTTTTAGCTCTTAAGACAGTGTATAGCCTGTTTCATATAGGGAGGTGCTCTCTTTGTGCATGCGACTCTTATGGCAAAAAACTCGTTAAATCTGCGCCTTTGGATGCATAACAGAAGGAAGTTTTGAGATCCTGCCCTATAGTCCCTTTTTTTTGGTAACATTTTGGCACTGTTTTGCTAGACCACCGGCATCGCAGGACCACCTGTCTGCCAGGGCCCGAGATCATCCCTGATAGCGCTCTAACTCTCGCTGCCAGCTCTCTCCTAATGACCAGGCCATACTGGGAGCATGCTTCTGTGTGTGTGCTAATCCCGGGGGAAGCTAGCGTTAGCAAAGAGTGCGCATATTACCCGCTAGCTCGCTAACCACCCTGTTAGCTGATAGCCCTGTTAGCCAGTACACCATTAGCCCCATTAGTTGATAATCCTGTTTTCCACTAGCCTCGTTAGCTGATAGCCCTGTTAGCCACTAGGCCCATTAGCTGATAGCCCTGTTAGCTGGTAGCCGATGCTGCCCAAACTCTGGTATGCCTCATCCGAGTTCAGCTGAAAATAATTAAGCGCTGACAGAATTTTGAAATGCAAGCCGTAAAACAGAAATAAAATCAGCTGCTTGCAGAAAACGGCTAATTGCTTCCATCTTCCATGTTTGTGCTGAGTGGACGGAGACCGTTGAGAGACCAAATCGCTTGTCGGATTGTGTAGGATTGGGGCTGAGGTGTTTACAGCACATGTCACTCAAATCTGGGCCGTCCTGGGCGTCACTTCAAGGAACTGTCCCAATTACTGTTAAAGCACCCATCAAACCTGCACTCATTTATAAATAATGCTTGCCAAAGAAATCTTAGTTCACCCAGTACTGATGAATAACCGTCATAAGTCTGTTTTTTATATCTGTTGAATGTAGCATAATTTGTTGCATGCGATTGCGGTCTGATTTTTTGTTTTTCAGGAAAGAATTTGCTTTAAAGTACAGTATCTAAAGTGCCTTCCTTTTGGAGGATACATTTCCATTCATGCCCTTGTGCAAGCTGGCGAAATAATTTCACAAACGGCTCAATATTCTGTAGAGCAGGGGTGTCGAACTCCAGTCCTGTATAGCTTAGATCTTTCCCTGCTCCACAACAAATGATTCAGCTCAAGAGTTGTGTGGTAATTAGCACAAGGAGTTGAATCAGGTGTGTCAAATGAGGGGAAACCCAAAAATGTGCAGGGCTCCGGCCCTCCAGGATTGGAGTTTGACACCCGTGCTGTAGAGGGATTAAGCTGGAAATGCCAAAATGGGTTAAACTAGTAACTTGCCATGTAAACAAACAAAACCGACCCACTGGGTTGGTGACTGGTTCACGGTTCTGCTGTCTTTGATGACAGTAAACAGCAGTAACAGCTTAAGTAAACAGCCTTGTGCAGAAATGGGCTAGAAACAGTGAGCAGTGTAATTAGTCAGGGATTTTGGCAGATGCTGGAAGATTGTAGCAGCATTAATCTGTTTGCGGTCACTGCCATGTGTGGGCGCGTGTTCGCATGTGTTTATGCGTGTACGCTTGTTCTGTTTATTGCAGAGGTGGGTGCAGTATTAAGATCCTAGGCTGATTAACAGCTTGTATTTATAAAACTATATATTATTGTGTGCGTGCGCTGATTTCAAAATATCTATTTCCATGGAGCGATGCCACACTTTGGACTGCCTGTATGTCTTATCATCATTCGTTGAAGTGTGTGCATTCGCTGAAGTTACAGCGGAATGTAGTTAAGATAGTTATATAAGAAGCATTCATTAATTTTTCCAGAGCGGGTGGAGTTAAAATGCTCACAGCCAAAGAATGATGTCTGTCACTGCTGTTGCAGAATGTAACTGGCATCTCTCTGCCATTGAGGGACAAGAGTCATTTGGCCAGGGCAAACAGCAGGCGCCTCCTACAGGGCAGGGAAACACTTGCAGCTTTAAAGTGGTATGACTTTCCTGTACTGCAGCTTAAGCCTCAAGCTGGCGATCGCTTCTGCTGCGTGCTGTGCCGCGGACAGCTGAGTCTAATACATAATCGAAAACCTGGGCATTCGGGGCGAGAATCTCAAGTAAAAAAATAGCTTGATTATTTTATTTTACTGAAGTCAGTCTGGAGTATTTATACTCTCAGCTCATGGTGAGGTATTGATATGTAAGTGCGTGGTTGAGGGAGTTATTAGCCAAACAAAAGCTGTTTCGAGAGAAAATACAATATCTTGCTGAACTTTTTGAAATGTGAATGCAGAGTTTGAGCATTTATAGTTAGCCTGCTGATACCGGTCCAGGCGTACATGAAGGTTCTGAAAGGGCATACCTTAGGAAACCAAGTCCTGAGATGCACTTTGGGTCAGGGTGTCTCAATTCAACGGCTCCACCTAAATGGACCCGGAGACAGAATGGAACACATAGAAACACTAGTAGTTTTAGCGTTATTCTTGGCATTGAGGAAGTGATCTCCAAAACTTTGGCTTTGTTATGGTTCTTCTCAGTAAGATCCACTCTTGAGATGTTGTGAAACCATTGTTGGCAGCACTCGCTAGGTAAAACTTCCTCTCTGGATCTCTGTTGTTTTTTTTTTTTTTTTACAATTTTGAGAATCCCAAAGGGTCCTTTGCCTTTTTCATAAACTCTGCTGTTGTTGTAGCCAACCACAGCACACCTGACCATGACGAACGCGGCAAAGGAGCACAGGCAGTGCACATGGAGCATCGCACACCAGTATGTGCCAGTGTGGCAAATTGAGACCTTTGTTTGGTGTCGACCAGTGGTTCTCAATCCATGGGTCGAGACCCAAATTTGGGTTGCGGCAAGTTCTAAAAGGGTCATGAGGCAGAGTTGGAAATGTAAGCAGTTTAAAACCAGGGAGCTCCTACGTTGATCCACGATCAGATTTCCCAGCCCCAATCCTAGAATTAACCTTTAGGCCTATAAATGGGTCTTGGGTCTGCAACTGCTTAGCGCAAAGCTAGTGAACACTCAACCAATCCAGGAAGCCAAACCACAGATGCTTAATTTAAAATTCACTGGCACATCCAATCAGATTTATGCGATAGGCATTGATTGGCGCAAACTGCATGCTGCACTGCGCTTGATCATAGTGTTATTTTAAAGCTATACTTGACATAGGGTCGTGACTGAGCTGGTATGGTAAAAATTTGGTCGCGGTGCAAAAAAGGTTGAGAACCATCTGCGTAGATGGTACCCAGTGATGTCACGTGCAACTCTCCTGTTAAAAAATGCAAATACTGATCCATTCAATGATGAAGGGTAATCGTTCGGTGCTTTTACAGATGGGGGTGGCCACTGATGCATTCTCCAAGTGCTTCACAGGTGTTTGAGCAGGAGTTCCAGACCTGGTGTAGTAAACTGCCAAATCTGTTTGTTACACAATTGGACCCAAGCGGTTTGAGTTTTTTTTGCAGATTGTTCCATTCACGCTGCGCCAAGCTTAAACGACCATCACATCAACATAAAATACTTGAGATTTCTAAGAAGTGCTTAAAAGAGTGAGAGGGAGCATATAAAATAACAGGTGTATACTGGAAGGTTCCAAGATAATTGTAATTTGGTCGGACAAACATGTAGGTGAAAGAATACGGCGGGGTGGGGTCAGTTCCCATAACCCGGGTCAGTTCCTCCACCCTTGAACCTCTTGGTGACCTCATTTTAAACTTTCAGAAAATTTATCGTCATTATACAAAGGTATAACGAAAATTGTGTGACTTGCACTGCAAAAATAATAGAGTATTACAAGCAATAAAATAAAAATTAAAAAATTAATTATTTAAAAACAATTTTCTTATGTACAAAAAAAAAGTTATATATAACAGAGCAGGTTATTGCACATTGTAAGTTTTTAGAAATATTGCACAGATTTAACTTGGTAAGGTATTGCAGAGGTTTGTGAAAGAGAGCATACCCTTCCGGTATTCATTTATAATTGCAACAGCCCTAGGATATGTGCTGTTTTTTAGTCTGTTTGTTTTTCGTTTTATTTATCTGTACCGCCTTCCTGAGGGTAACAGCTGGGACAGGTGACATGCTGGGCGGGAAGTGTCCTTCAGGATGCTGCAGGTTTTACAGTAGCAGCAGGACTTGTACAGCTCCTTCAAGGAGAGGAGAGTGCAGCCCATGATCTTCTGCGCTGTGTTGATGACCCTCTGAAGCGATGCCTTTACTTGAGCCGTGCAGCTGGCAAACCACACTGGGATGCAGTATGTCAGCACACTTTCCACAGAGCATCTGTAAAACGAGATCAGCAGCTCCTTGGTTAGGGCGTTGTTTTTCAGGACCCTCAGGAAGTGGAGTGTCTGCTGTGCCTTCCTGATCAGCGTAGCGGTGTTGGTCTTCCAGGTTAGGTCCTCATTCAGGTGCAGGCCCAAAGACAGAGACCTTCTCCACACAGTCGCCAGTGATGTATATGGGCTGAGGCTCAGATCTGTTTCTAATGAAGTTGACAGTTATATCTATTGTTTTTGTGGTCTTAAGGACCAGGTTATTATTTATGCACCACAATGACAGTTTTTCCACCTCGTCCCCGTATTATAGACTCATCTCCCCCTGTGCTGAGCCGGACCACTGTCGTGTCGCCCGCGAACTTCACGACAGTATTGTTTGGGTGGGTGGGGGGTGCAGTCATGTGTGTAGAGAGTGTGCAAAAGGGGACTCGGCACACATCCCCGTGAGGAGCCGGTGTTGAGGCCGAGCACTGTGGAGAGATGAGGCCCCATTTTGACTCTCTGTGGGCGTTCACTGAGGAAGTCCTTAATCCAGAGGCAGGCGGAATATGAGAAGCCAAGGTTGTTTAATTTTGTTACCAGTCTATTTGGGACGATCGTGTTAAATGCCCGGCTAAAGTTGACAAGAAGCAGCCTGGCATAACTGTCCTTCTGTTCCAGGTGGGTCAGGGTTATGTGGAGGGCTGTGGCTATTGCATCCTACGTCGATCTGTTCATCCTGTATGCAAACTGATGGGGGTCGAATGCGGGTGGAAGTCCTTCAATGATGTACTTTCTTACCAATTTCTCAAAACACTTCATAACAATTGGAGTGAGAGCCACTGGCCGGAAGTCATTTAGGCTGCTTATGGTGGTCTTTTTGGAACAGGGATAATGGTTGAGGCCTTCAGGCAAGGTGGGACAATGACCTGTGTTAGACAGGTCGAATATTTTAGTGAAAACCCCTGTGAGCTGGTCTGCACAGTCCTTCAGCACTCTACTGACGCCGTCAGGTCCTGCCACTTTACTGGGGTTTACTGCTTGTAGCATGCGCCTCACGTCAAGCTGCCCCACCCTGAAGATATGGCCGGAATGGTGGATGTGATGTAGTCGGATCTGGTGTTTTTCGTTCAAAGCGGGCGAAGAAGCAGTTCGGCTCCTCCGTCAACACATCATCGGCATCCACATCAATAGGTCTGGGTTTACAGGGTCGGCCCTGCCACCCTCCCCCAGGCTAAATGTCTAAGTAGTCTCTTTGCCTTCTTCTAGATAGGATTTTAGGAATTATGACTGGATCTAGAAAATATTTCAGCCAGATCTGGGGTCATACCTTTGGTGTGAGGAGAAGAAGAAGAAAAAAAAGAAACCAGCATGAAGTTAATCCGAGTGCCGCAGTGTTTTTGAATAGAATAGAATGTAAACACACAGTAGCTATGTGTTGTTCCAGTTATCTATCCATCCATCTTCCATATGCTTATCCTACGCAGGGTCCTGGGGATATGTGTTATTCTACAGAAATACTGCAAAGACGCCAAACTTCTGCATGACCTGCGAGATTTATAGCCCAGCGTTTATCTGGCTGTGCCGAATAAACAGAACCACATCAGACACCGATACGTCTGATCAGCATCCCCAGCCAAGTTTCAGACTGAGTGACATTAAGCAGATGAGGGGCATCGCTGTTGTTGGCTGCTATTGTTGTACTCTTTCTCCCAGTTTCCCAAAGCATCCATGAAGAATAAATCTGTCAAACATACCAGTGTCACCCGGTTCCTCATAGCCTTTTCTGTGCTGTCACTTGTACCACAAACAGGAAATTACACGGCCTCATCTTATTTTCAAGGGTGTGTTGTATAAAATTAATGGTAGCGGGGCGGGGGGTGTGTCGCTTGTATTAAGTCATTTAATTACAGCAAATGGATATTTATGCACTTGCTCATTATGGAGTATCCTGTTAGGAAAACAGCTTTTTGTCACTAGTGCTGTGTATTGTATTGAGCAACAGTCACACTTATAGCAGAACAAGAGCGTAGCAGGGACATCCAAAAACATTACCCGTGTCTGTGGCTTTGGCAGGAATCATTCAGCGAGAGAAGCAAATAATAAAAAAAACAGGTCCTGTTTTTCATCAGTTCACACATATAGACTAAATAATATGGACTTGTGTTTCTGTCCCGTGCGTCTGACATTCGAGGGCTTTATTTGAAACATGTCAGCGCTAGTTGAGATATTCAGTGTGGCTGCAGAAAGTGCTCTTTAATTTTTTTTTAAATATGCACTGCTTTAAAAAGCATCTCTTTGTTTCTGGGGTGTGTGTGTGTGTGTGTGTGCATGTATGGGATGTATATGTACTATAGCACTGTGGCTTTTCAAGAACCAAACTCATGGTTAAACCCTACAGTTGAATCAATTGCTGCAGCATGCTGATGATACATTAGGGAACCGAGACGTTATTTGTCTTAAGATAGAATAGGAGGCTCAGAGTTTGCAAAAAATGGCATTTATGGTTTTCTCCAGCGTACCAGCCCAAGCTGAGTGGCCTCAGGATTCAAAAAGTCAACAGTTTTTCCTGCTTCTGATTTAAGACAGAAACAAATTTCCAAACTCTGGAAAAGAAGACGCCTCGACACATGCAGAGTTAACACAGACTTTTAGCGCATTTGCTAATGACAGAAGGCGCGAGAGCATAACTGTTGGTTCCAGTCTTTTCCGATATCGTGTTACTGAGGTAGATTAAACCTTTGAGATCTGGTAGGATGAAATTCTCTAAGGCTTAGGAGAGACTTTGATATTGTGGGGGGAGATACCAAACTTGAAAATTGAAATGAAAATGGGGGGGGGGGGGGAGTTGAATAAATTGAATATTGGGGGGTACATGTCCCCCCCCTCTTTTTTAAGAGAGATCATTGATAAACCTCACATCGATTTTTATTTTTAATTTCAAAAGAATGTGGTGGTTGCCCACTTTTAAGGAACGCGGCATGATTCCAAACACGGTTACCTGCGTATTCAGTTTGTACTGGCAGGTCGCCGCCATCTCCCAGCCTTCGGAGTTTAGTCATGACTGAAGACACCAATGAAGTCGACACATCTGGAGAACATGAAAGGAGGAGTTTTATTGAAATCCACCTCTGAGAGGATTTCCAATTTTCTCTGCCCTTGTCTGAGTTCCATGTCCGTTATGCCGGGAACCATGAACTCCTGACCTGCACAAAAATGATTAATGTAACTAGTGCAAGATTATACTGTCAAAAATCCCCCCTAAGGAGTTAAGAGATGTATAGCTAAACACCAACCCTCCATGGAATCAGGACTAAGTCTTCCAGCATGCACAAGAGCCTATCTGTGAAAGAACTCACTGTAGTGTTGACTCATCTGGAAAAAGTGAATTAAGTCTTACTTTCTTGGTTCTTTACGATATCGTCCTTTGCTCTGTGGGGGAAAAAAAGCTTTTCTGGCTGCTTTTACTTCTGTGTGTAAATGTACTGATGTAGTTAGGACACCAGACACCTGTTGAAAAATCTTTGGTGAAAATTTTTAGATTTACGTGGAGAATTCCACGCTATTATGGAATCTGGTGTCATAACATTTTCTGGCACTCAAATTACAGAAAGATGAGCTGCAAAGGGAAGTCCAACTGATAACCTGACATGTCGGATTCCTGTAGCAGCATATACCTAGTCCCATCTCATATTGTGCTTTCTACAGATCTTTCCAGAATGCGCGCTATTGTTCACCCTGTTTTGCGTCAAGTGCTCTTGCGGGACACGCACTGCTGAGTAACGGCACAAGGAGGGAGCCTTTTCTGAGGCTTTCAAGGCTGACCTTTGACCTCTGACCTCCTCCCCAGCCCGGGCCGTCCGGTAGTGTCGGACTTCAGAGGGCTGGGTTTATGGCGGCAGCCCCCGGCTCTCATCTGATCAAATCTACAGCCACAGCAGCTCTAGGCTGGGGGTGAGATGGCCAGCCAGCTCTTCTCGGGAGGGGGGGGGCAGTGGCGGGCCACTTCAAAGGCCACTAGAACATTCCTCTGTAGTCAAAAGAGAGCTGCTCACATGGACCTTGGCCTAACTCCTGGGGGGTAAGAGCAGCTCTCAGGAGACCATGGGGGCACGTATCATGCCTTCACCTCCGGTGATGTCCCCTCTCTTCGGCTGTGAGGGTTTCTTGACAAGCGAAATCGATTTGCATGGAAGGGAACCTTCCATGCGAAAAACTATATAGAGTTGCAGAGGATCAAAGGACAATTAGCCACACCTGTAGGTATAATTAATATACGGTTCACTTCAAGCGGGAACCCCGTGACACTGGCCAGGATAAGCGTTAAGGCCAGGTTAAGAGATGGATGGATAGATGGATGGATGGATGCATGGACATAAACAGATATTGCACTGTTATGGCATGAGGTCTGAATACAAAGACAGGGTTCTGGCACATTCTTTTTGGCCTCCACATCAGTCAGCGTATGACGCTTCATCATACTTGAGTGTAATTCAGAAAGATGGAGCTCAGCCGTTGACAAGGGGGTGAGGTATGACTTACTCCAGACGGGGGAGGCGCGGCCGTCGTTCCGTCTGGCGGACCAGGGCCTGTGTCCCACTCCTCTTTCATCGTGCTGATTATTTCGCCGGGATAAATAGCCCACGGCATCAGACACTCTGCCTGGAAGGCGTCTCTCTACGTCTGTGAAAAGCATTCATTCAACCCCCCCCCCACCCACCACATGAGGAGTTCCGAATGTCAGAATGCACCGGGCGGCATAATCTGAGGCCATCCTAAACATCTTCGATTATCTGCACCCCTTACCTGTAGCTGAAAAAGGGTGCTGGGCTGTGGTGCAGACCTACACTGGATCAGTTTGCTTCGGAGCGATTCGCCAACTGAATTTCTCAAAAGGGACTTTCTGGGAGGGGGGGGATTTTATTGCCATAAAACATGCTGGGAATCCTTGTTTCCCCAAAGAAAACGTTATAAACATTCATGCGAGTTGAGCTTTGTTTGCCTGCTACTGTTAGAGAAATAAGGCGTCCATTACATGATGGATTCCCACTTTCCTGAATTTCTGATCGGGCCTGGACGCGCGACACATGGCCTGCCGCAGTCATGGGTTGATCAGGGTTTGATTTGTGATGCCGGTGATTCATAAAGCAAGATGTTTGAAGGGATCAAGCAGTTGAGACCAGCAGTTTCCGCTGGAATCTCACACGTCACATTTGCAGTGGAGTGCAAGCACCGACTCCCAAAGTCTCCCAAACACAAGATGTGGTGGTTAACAATTAGTTGAAAATACAAATGGAATGACATCAAAACTGGGCTCCAGGCCACTAGTTAGGAGAAAGTTTGTTTCAGCTGGCTTGGGACAGGGTTGACTATGATTACAATCCAATAAATAATATCAATATAAATGATACACAGTATCAATAGTTTCCAGTACACAAAATTAACCGAGCTGTTGACTCTAAAATTATTATTTTTTTAAATCTTGCCAATTTTTAAATGAAGTAATGGAAGTAAGGGACTCTATGAAATACTTTGCACTTGATGAAGCAGCAGAAGTAATGGAACATCCCTAATTAGACACATCTTCTTTTCATAAAGCTCCATCGTTTGCGTTGATCCCCGATGACCAAACTGTCCACTCCTTCTTCCGGCCCCGATGACCTCATGGGTTCACCCTCCCACCAAAGCGCATTCCCTCCTCCTATTCTGTTAGAACTGTGCTGAGCTCAGTTTGAAAAGCAAGTGAGCGCCTTCCATGTGGACAGTACCATTCCAGCTTTGCGTAATTGACTCTTGGCGCAGATCGTCCGTGGCAGTCTGTAAGCAATTTAGATGAACACTTCAAACATTTAGCTTTTTTGCCAAATTTTTTCACAGTTAAATATATACAGTGTTACTTGTGGCATGGGGTAAGCCCCTCCTCCCCTCAGTTTTGCCAGTGAAGAATTAGATGTATATTTTATGACACTTCATCGGTTTAAAAAGGCATTTGAACGGAAGCCGCATTTCCTCATGTTGAGCAATTCCATGAGTAGCGTGAAGTTTGCTGAGAGGCGATGAAGGAAATTCTGCTGCCTGTGGTGCCCGGGGCCCCGGACAGCCTGAGATCTCCCATCCTCCTCAAAACATGCCTGTCTAGACCTGAAAAATGTCCACCCCAGTCAGCATGAGCAAGGGGCTTTATGAGGTCCTACGCAGCCAGCCGTTTCCATTTTCACACCCAAGCTTTAATGTGTTTTTGGGCGGGACACCACAAAGGACCGCATCGTCATTTCAAGAGTGATACATATGATAATCTATGACATCTCCAGATTTTATTATCAGGCACACTCCCGAACACCCCGGCCCCCGTCAAAGGCCCCTGACATGGTCAGAACTGTCTTGTTTTCAATCACAGCTCAAAGAAAGCATAGCATCTGTGATGTATGCAGCTATGAGTTTAAGTCACTTTTCTAGAACAAATTTGTTTTGACATCTCAGTAGTGTTTCTGATCTCGATATCTGCTTTGCTTCCAGCACCTAAACAGAAACCTCACTGATACAGAAATGGAAGACCCCCCCCCCCCATACACTTGGCCAGCTTGCATTTAATTCGTCGATTCATTCTGAGCAGTATCTTCCTGGCTTAGATCAAACTGTAATTGTTACCTTTTGTTGGAAACGGCTTTTCTTCTTCCTGTCACTGTTTCTGTCATCAGAATGTTAACGTTCAAAGAGTCGTTGGAGCTTAACACCCCATAAAAAATAAGACTCTTTTAAAGCAGAGATCAATGGCGTAGCAGCATATGATATATAAATTGCAATTTCCCACAACTGCGACATTACTATCTACTCATCACGTGCCCAGTTGCACTTCTGCTAGACCTGGAAAATTGGCAAAATTATAAATAATTGGTTCTATCCAATGGGCACTTAAGGGCTTGGATGGTTCTCAGAGCTCAACTGGTGCTTTTGACAGAACGATACATTTCTGAAAGCTGAACGGAACACACACTCTCATCGTTCAGAGTAAGACGACTTTGGTGGCGCGCATCACGGTCCACTTGATGTCTTAAAACGCGATGATTCACCAGCTAACAATTGTGACTTTTATCTCTGCATCAGAGTATAAACAGATGTGTTTTGTTTGATGACCATTAACATTGTCTTTTCAATGGGAGAAGAAAAACTTTTATGTAAATCTTATATATTAAGAAAAAGTGTTTTCCAATTTTTACCCATGACAGTATCACTGAGGTGCTGAACGTCTAACAAAATTAAGGATTTTTTTTTTTTACAAAATGGCTTATTGTGGATTTTAGGATTCTAGTTTGATTAGGATTTACAGAGCTCATGGAAAGTCTTGGGACGATTGTTTAATTCTGTAATAATGTTCCAAATGTATTGGTTTCATAACAAAAGTCCATTGGCAAGCATCTGCATATAGACATTTTCTTTTATCAGTGTCATTTTTTTTCGACTGACTCATTGAGTTCTGTTCTTGCTATTTTGCCAATAATTGCATGTGTACTTGTTGGCTCCCAAAGCGACGCTAAACTGAATGTTTGGTGTTTTATGCTATTTCAAAGATGCTACTAATTACTAATCACAAAATTATTTTTGTCAATGATTTTTTTTAACTCTGAACAGCTCTTTTAGAACTATGATTTGGGTTTCAATTTATTAGTACTTGAAATCAATGCTATACTTTAAAACTTCTGGGTGTTTTTAAGGTGATATATATTGTTAACAAATTAATAAATTAATGACTTTTGTTATAAAAGCAATACATTTTTATTTTTACTAAATAAAGCAAGCATCCCAAGACTTTTTGTGAGAAATGTTCCTGCAAGTCCAATGGAAATGTTCACTTTTCTGACAATGGTGACTCTCTACGGGGCTGGCAGGGTGGTGAAGTGGTTACCGCTGTTGCCTCACAACTCTGGGACTGGGGTTTGAGTCTCTGCCTGGGTTACATGTGTGTGGAGTTTGCATGTTCTCCCCATGTTGTTGTGAGGTTTCTTCCGCGTACTCTGGTTTCCTCTCACAGTCCAAAGATGCACTGAGGCTCATTGGAGTTACTAAATTGAATGAAGTCATCTATTTAACTTATATTTATGTTTGTTCTGTGTTTGTACTTATAGTCATTTGTATGGATTACTTTATATTGCTCATTTGAACAACTTAACTTTTATAGCTAGAAACATCATTGTTAATTGCGAATATAAAGCAAGATTAGTTTGTATCTTGTTGACACTGACATATTTGCCTGGCTGACAGCAATCTGCGTAAGTCCATTTAAAACATTAAACCGTTCACTGACGTCTGTGGAAAGATTGTTTCTGTTTGTGGTTCTTAGGTCTCATTTTGTTGATTTAGGTTTTTTTTGTAGTTTCTAAGAATATGTGTTTTTTCAAGCTCCTGAAAAATAGATTTTTCTAGATTCATGTTTTTCCTTACACAATGCTAATATGTTTACATATAGGTTATACAAATATAAATGTTTTTTTTTATATAACAAGACTGATATGCAGACTTTCCATATGCTGTTTAACAATAAGGGATTAGTTAACGTTTCTTCTGTGAAGGTGGAATTGACTGACAAAGTGACTGATAAAGATATCACGTGGCGATGAAGACACTGGACTTGTGGTCAGTGGAAGACTGCATAAGAGTCACTTTGGTTATGCCGTACAGCAGGACTCTTAACCTCAGTTGCTTTGGTAATTATCTGGGTTAAGTGGAAAATCGTGCTGTGGATGTAACGGCCTGAGGGGGAAAAACGAGAGCATAGAGAGTCCCTCCGCACTGGCCTTGCACTGTGACATCCGGCCCGGAAAATCTGTGCTCTTTGGCCACAAACTGGGAACCGAAATCCTGCTACGTTTATTTATTTTTTGTTTGTTTCAGTAACCGAAATACATAAGATATGAAAGACTAGTTGACTCCTTCAGACTCCAGGACTCGCAGCGCATCAACCATACGGACGGGTGTCTGTTCGCATTTCCCTCAGCTTTTGTGAAGGCAAACAGGACTTTATCTGGCACTACCGGGTCAGGAAGAAGGAACAAGAGCTCGCTTTCTTGTGGGGCCAGTAGATAACAGTTCTCACTTCTCCTTCTTCTCTCTCAGTACCCCACCCACACACATACATACTCTCTGAGATGATATCTAAAGTCTCCCATTGTTGTAAGGGAGTTGGGTCCCACCAGGAGCTTCCAAAGTAGGAACCAGTCATATTTCTTCTCAGTGGGGGTACTGCGTGCCCCCAGGTCCCACATCCTCCCTGTTTGGTCCTCGGTTTGCTTCGGCTGTCTGTCTGCCTGTGGAGAGGATGCTTTTTAAAGATGGTCAGGAAAATTTGCTTAAATAAATTAGATCTTGACAGTTTTTCAAAGTTTTTTAGCTGTTTTATATAGCTAGGTGTATTGTATGGGAAGAAATCAAGATAAATATGTCATTCAAGTCTACTACAGGCTACTGAAAGAATCGCCTCCAGGGTCCAACTTTGCAACAAAATGGTGAAATGCTAGCTGAAAATTTTATCCAAAGCAAATCCCAATTTTTTTTTGTGTTTTATGCAATGAAAATGCAACTCATGGGAGTTTTACTTACACAAAAATGTTCTGAAGGCAGAAGGAAAATGATTGGTTCAGAGAGATAACCAATCAGATTGTAAAGGAAGTAGGTTCAGGCAACTAGAGGAGGAGGTTCCAATCTATCAGTAGTCTTGGTCCCGGCTCCTCTAGTGGGATATAGCAGTAGGTCCTTATGGTTAACCTCAGCAAGACCTACCCACCCAAATTTTTGTTTTTGTCTTATGGGTGACTTCTTGATAAGCCAAAGGGCCCTTCACCAAAATAACAGCAGTACTCTGCAGTGTAGTTCTGTGGTCCCCCTATCATTAACTCTAACAGACTCAGTTGGTGGTTTTGGCCGTGTCTGAGTGTTCCTCACTCTCCATCGCCCGCCCCATCCCGTCCCGGTGGACTGGTTCTGTTCCAGCAGGCCTCTCGCCTCGCACAGAGACCCCGAGTGTCTTGGGTTTCTCACCAGCAGCAGGTATTGACAGGAATATGCTTGGGCCTGAGCCTATCAGCTCTTATCACCTCTTGAACCAGCTCCAAGAGCACACTCTGGAACAGATGGCCCCGCCGGGGTATCCACTCCCCCCCCCCACCATCCTCCCGCACGCCACAACCCGCGTCAACACCGCTTACAGCCGACAGCAAGGCCAGGGGGGCGGCTGGCTCCGCAGCTGGCGGAAAGCAAGCCGTCGAACCTGGGCTCCAGGTGTCCCAACTGTGAGGGTAATGGTGCCGTATTGGCATAACAGTGAAGGAGACAGCTGTGGCAGCAGGCACACGGTCAGGGTGTCCATGGAGGGGGCGCTAGTGCACACAAACATGGACGCATCTGGCCACATTGGATCAGAGTGTGAAATTTGCCCAGTGACATTTTAGGACCAGACTCATAACTGCCTGAATGGAGCGGCTTAAATGAGAGATTAAACCTAACAGTTGCCAAATATGTGACTTATAATGATTTATAATTTCATCAGGATGTTTTACTGTTATAATGCAGGTAATAAACCTCAATCATGGGCACAACCAGGCTCCTCCTAATGGGAGGAGACTCAGGAACTGCAACGTCCCAGATTAATGTCCTTAAACACCATACTGTCGATTGTCTATTTGTTGAAGTTTGTGCATGATATTGAAATTGAACCCTGAATAACGGAATAAACATTCAGCTCTGAATTGCAACTTTATATCTTGCAGCCAGATCTTTGACAGGTGACAGAAATTCAAGTTACAGACATGGAAACTCTCTGACCACCTATGTATTCCAGAATATGCCATAAAAAATGTCAAAAACCCTGTCTGGGATTTTCTGTGTGTGGTGAGCAGCTCACTAGCTGTCAATCTGCTGATACTGCGAACCAGCTGGTGGGCTCCCTGTGATTTCTGCGCTCGACCCCGATTACGTGGAGGTCGTGTTTTCGCTGACAGCACTCAGAGGGGTTTCTGTTCATCACTATATTAAATCTGTAGGTTTGTGTTTCCTCCCCCCTCGCCCTGATGTGTAACTTTATAGTCTGCATTTCCTACCATACTCATTATACTACTTGTTCTTTTGCACTAATATTCACATTTTTGCTCACCCTGAAATATTATTATTACACAATCTCATTAATTTCCTCAGTCTATTAATATTAATACAGAAATATCATGTCATGTAACACAACATTGGCAGTGTTCCTAAGTAGGTAATTGCTAGCATTCAGTAACACAATCCCCTTTGTAGTGAAACTTCACCAATATTATATTTCACATTATACAGGGGAGTCAAGCCTCTCCCTGCTTATAATGGTGCTGTTTGTGTGTAATTCTGCATTGCAGCTCTATATCTTGCAGAAAGATCTTGTTGGAAAACCACAGAATATGCACAGGGCAGTGGATGTGACATGTCGGGTCGGTCAGAGTATGTCTGGAGATGTTTCAGGCCTGAAAAATGGTGCACTCCCTGATTTTCCCTGCTTGGCCTTTTGCCTATTTTTGTTGGGTCCGCTATGCTCTGTCCTGTCCACTTAGGGGCGCTGTGACCGTCATGTTTTCCGAGCTGTGATGAGGCCTGGATCTTGCAGCACTCGATGCGACGCTGTAGGTGTCAGGGAGCTGTTCTTAGCGTGGTGGGAGGGGCTGCTATGGAAGAGTAGCTGGCACACCAGCCGCTTGCATTTTCTTCAGTTTTCCATCCCGACCACCTCTCGTTCACGTTGCCTCTGTCAGAAGAAAGAGAGTCATGGAGTAATCATCAACAGATCCAGGCTGCAAACTATTATGATCTGTGCCTGTTATATTACAGCACAGCGTTTCAATGCCAAACTGCATACCTGCGTGCGCTATAGACAACCACAAACAACAGGGCCTGGAGATTAATGGCGTTAAGCAGGATTTTGAGAGGACATGGATTCTGGTAGCTTCAAATGCTAAATGGTCCCAAACGTTCCTTCTGGAGAAGCAGTGAGGACAGAGAGGCCCCGGTTGCTTGGGTACCAGTAGCTCCAGCAGCTGTTAGTCAAACTGAGACATAATCATTAATGTTGTCGTCAGTAAATGGCCTAGAGCTTACAGTGTCGAAAATGACAGTTTTAAAGTCAGATCTTAACCTACATAGGATGATGTGCTTCAGTGCCAATCCCTGGATCAATTTTCAGCACAATATGAGAGAAAACAATGCATCATCCCTTTAGATTGTAGCTTATAGCAACAATTCATAAGGTCTTTGTCAGTTTTAGTTACAAGGAAACATTTCATGAGATTAATGGTCCAGTGTTCATTACTGCAATGTTCTCTGATGTCCAGAAAAGCATGTTGGTGGAGATTAAGGGACTGTGAGAGAAGAGTTTGCTGAGAGAGCAACCCCCTACACACACACACACACACACACACACACACACACACACACACACACTCCCCTTGCAGTCTGTTAGTCCAACTACTGGAGTGTTTTATCTCAGCAGATTCCAGAAAATCCAGCCTGGAAGCCAAGTTTCAGCGTAGATTGTTTTACACAAAGCAGGTCGTGGCCATTTACCTGTTCGCCGTTAACACAGAGACTCTCTGGTGTCGATGTCTGGTCTGTGTCACCACCCTGCCTTTAGAGAAAAGAGCTTTTCCAATAATTGTTTTCCTAGAAAAGGAACAGGAAATGCCAGAAATACAATATAGTAATTTTTAAAATATGTTATTGTGGTCAGTGAAAAATACAATATGAGAATCATGTGTGGTAGGATCCGGGTCATTATATATATTTGTGTGGTAAAAACAAATCCTAATCTGTATAAAACATTCACATATTGCATATTACACAATACATGATTCAATTTAGAAATGAATGCAGGCATGTACTTACTTTGCCTTCAGAAAATGGGATTATGGGAGTATGACCTATGAACTCTGCTAATATACAAAAATGAAAATATATGCAGCAACGCTGTGTCTTGAGTGGGACTTGGGTTGGCTCAGCTTGAAGTGGTTAAAGAAGATTGCAGCAGGGAGAAAGTGTCCAAATCCAGTCCTTTACCCCTTCAGTGTTGACTTTTGACGTCTCATTCCGGTCTCCTGCCCCTGCCTTTTGACAGGGTCGTCTGCAAATCCCCCCACCCTCCACATTTCTGCTGACATCGATTAGGCCCCTTTGAAGACCTCCGTGGCTCATGTGGTGAACCACGTCTGCCTGTCTGTTTTGTCTCCCAGATTCCCCCCACGAGAGTTTGGGCATCGTAGCAGGACACCGCTTTGTTGTCATGCCGATATCCCCACCCACCCCTGGACCCCGCGTTTGCTTTGACTGCTTGTGGCTCGTGTGGTGTTGATCCGGCACTCTAAAGGCAGTTGTTCGCTATTGAAACATGACTCTCATGCCTTTGTTCCCCCCGTAAGTGTGGGTTTATGCCACTCCTTGTGTAATTCTCGACACGGACATGAAGGGTCACGTTTTCCCATATCACATTTGAAGCCCCGTTCATCTTTTAAAATCTTTGTTGTTTAATCTGCTATTAAAAATTTCACTGAAGAAAACTATCACCAACTTGAAATCATCCTCTTGTGGGACAATGATGGTTGATTTAAGTTTGTTTTTAGAAGAACCACACTGACCCAAATTGGATTTTAATTGGATTTTGAGGGATTTACAGCCAGTTCAGTGTCAACATTGAGTTTCCTTTGCCCCCCTCTCTTGTCTCTGCCCTTTCGACACTCGTCATCTGAACTGACCTGGCATTTTCACAAAAATAAAATAATTTATAAGTAGCTGCTGAGTGCTGTATTTTCTCACATGGACCAAGTCCTTCTAAGTGATAATGTTTGCCATATGATCCAAGGCAGAGGCAGCTGGACGGTGGAATAACACACTCCACATTCTGTTTTTACAGAAGCTATCTCAATTAGTGGACCGTTTCTCCAATGTAGCAAACAGGAAGGCCTCGGGAATGCTTTTCATGTCCTACCGATTTCAGATCCCAAGCAAAGGAACTGGCCATCGTAGGTGAAAACTCCGATGGCGTCACTGGGCAGCAGTGTGAAGCACACATACGAACAGTGGCAAGTTTATAAGGTTAAAATGACTGCCACGATGAAGGTCCACCTTAATATGACACCACCTCTGTTAAAAAATAGGGCAAAAAGTGCTAAAAAAGTACTGTAGTGGTTGCGGTCTGTCATTACCGACATGCTATCAAATACAGTCCCAGCGAGGCTCTGGAAGATTAACTCTTGAATGCTTTCACTCTGCCGGCTAAGTAAAAATATCCAGCTACAGTATATGAAAGGATTCTGTGTAAAACCAGCGCTTGTTTGGGTAGAGGTGACTGGATGAAAGGCAAACAGGTGGAGTAGTGCTTAAGGAAATGGACTTATGACCCAAAGGTTCAAGTCCCAGGAGTATCCCTGTCAAGCTAAATTTCTTCAGTAAAATATCCAGCTGTATAAATGGATTATAACTGTAGATCGCTTTGGATACGGGTCCCCGATTAAAGGCCCAGTTATGTAGCTGTATGACGGACAGCGCTGACCCCAGCTTGCGTTCCAGTAAAAAGCCCTACTGGAGAGCTAACGGAGCTGCTGAAACCATTAGCAATGCCTTTCGCCTCCGTTAGCAGTCTGCAGAAGCGATCGCAAGCTCGGCTTGCCCTAGCCAGCTCAGTTATTTCATTTACATTCAGAGAAATGCAGCATAAATAATTTTTATTGCACTAAGCGATGCAAAGGGCACTACAGACACTGAAATCACAATATGTTGTCAAGTGTTTCTAGTGTTTCCTACAGGTTCGTGCAAACCCAATACGAGGGTCGTATCTCACTATATGATTGAAATCCATCAACTTTATTGGACAGAAGTTGACATGTAAAGCCATTATCTCTCTTTTTAATGTCAGCATTAGAATTAATTACGTTGAAAATCCTTATATTTGCCATTATATAACTTCAGTGAGTTTTTTTTCAGATCTACTTAGATTTGATTGATATTCGTTATTAATATTCGTTATTGGTTTAATTATGCAGAAATGCCTTAGTAGATTTTTATGGTTTATATGGTTTAACATATGGTTTATATTTCTGAACGCTCAGGTGATTACAAGTCCCATCAGTGAACATCCATGCGAGATGCGTAGGACACAATGCCCCTCTGATCTTGGCTTTCTTCCTATTCTCTTTTAGCCGTCAAGTGCGAGATGAAAGTGAATTAAATGTATAACCTCCCCCCAGTATGGAGTGAAACAGCTGTGCAAATCTCCATGTGGAGAGGTGGGAGTTACAGTTCGTGTTCCACAAGGCTAATTTATGAGGTGCTGTGTTCAGACTAAATTTGGCAAGGGTTAACTGTGACTAACATTTTAAAAATACTTTGCCGTAAAGCCTCTTAAACACTATAAAATATTAAGCGTAAGATTGCGTCAGGCTTAGACAATTCAGTTCTAGAAAATCCCTGGCCCTTCCTCCACGCTCAGCCTTGCATACTCACGTGCATGCAAACGACCAAAAATCTCTTTATCCCTGCCCACTCTGCCCACAAAACAACCTGGGCTATAAGCAGGACAGATGGGAAGAGCGGCAGGAAAAGGATGTGACCAGACACCCAACCTCCCTGTGCACCTTCTTGCAGTCATCTTCACAAATGGGTTCAGCTGCACAGCAGATCATGTTCAACCCAGATGAGGTGAATCATTTTAAATTGTGAATTTATAGACTGTGCCCTGTGATGGATTGGCGCCCAGTCTTGGGTTGTTCCCTACCTTGTTTTTGTTGCTTCCGGGATAGACTCCGGACCCCTGTGTCTCCACATGGGACAAGTGGGTATGGAAAATGAATGAATGGACTTATGGACAGAGGACACACATGTTCAAGGTAGCAGGTAATGCTACAGCGTAAAGGGAGCATTTTTACTATTTCTAACTACTATTTTCTGTATGTTGTTCATACCACAAACACCATCTTATAAGTTCCTGGAAATTAATTAATAAATGATGATGTAATATCTTTGCTGTCATTTCACAGAGGTTGATTAATGGAACATTGAAATTAAATTGTAAAGAAAATGACAGTACATCATGTTCACCGACTGTGTTGAATTTATTGCACCTACCAAGTAGGGTAAGCATAACATGGAGGAATCTGCAGAGAGCGATTACTAACCTCTAATGCAGTTCGGAGAGTGGGACAGTTGTGGCTTTCAGAGCCAAGAATATAGTATGCGAAACATTATTCATGGTAACAGACTTTACATCCCCGCTACACTAGGCATAAATTAACAGATTTAACAGTTGTTATGTTGTTCCTTGGCGCAGCTTAACAAGAAGAACTGTATTCTGAAATAGTACCGACAATGGCAGATGGAAACCATGTTCCTATAGTAATTAGAATAGTAAGTAACGGTAAATCTGAAACGAGACGTGAAAAGCGACACCCTGGCTTTCTGGTTTAATAATTGTTCTTGGGGCTCCTAAACTTTTGGATCAAATGTGACAATCTTGAGTACTGTCCCAGCCATCTGTCCAAGGGTTACAGGGTCTTCCAGTTTCCTCAATTAAGCATTCTTTGGGCCTGGCCGCCACTGGGAATGAAGCCAGCTAATCAGGCCCAGATCTAACCCCCCACCCCCCTCAGTTCTCTCACTTGGAGCCCAGTATTTCTTACCTGTTATTAACAGTTAAAAAGCTGCCACATCCAATTACCTGGGCCGTGACGTGTTGATGAAGAGCAATAGCCAGTGGGAGTGATATGACTGGGCGTGCTGCATGCAGAATGTTGTCTACAGTGAGCCCATCAGGATGTTTCACTAGACAACCAGATGGGATACTGGATAATACAATTGAGACCTTTGTGAGTGTGTTTCCTCTTGGTCTACAGATATTTCTCACTTAATGTTCTCTGTCTTTCTCATTTTAGTCCTGCTGGAGATGGATGTCGAGAACCTGAAAGATATAACAACCAAAAAAAGTGTTAGCTTCTTAGGGGCACACAAGGAGCGTGTGTTTTGGAAGTCAGTAAATCCATAGTGTGACTTGCTTAACCCATTTGGGAAAACTTCTTTATACATGTACATAATATCATCATAATTATCAAAAGCTTGGGGACGTCGGTAAGTGTTTTGGTTTAACAGTCAACTTATGCTGGTCATGGTCTCCATAATGGGCTCTGCAATCTGAGTGTCTCTTTTTATCCTCAAATGTTCCTTGAAATTGAATGAATTAATGAATGAATGTCACATGTATACAGTACTTTTCAAGAGACCCAAAGTGCTTGACAGAACTAATGGGGAGTCACCTCAATCACCCACCTGGATGATGCGACGGCAGCCAAAGTACACCGTTTTAATGTCTCAATTATCCTATAAGAGTCTATGAACACATCCGTAATACATTATAATGCATTCATGAAGCATGGATTATGGTTCATCACATCTTGGCCCCACCCACTGATACCCACCCCACTGTAAATCCGTCTTCTGGATACCATAAGCTGACTCAAGGTCATACAAGAAGACTCCAAACTCCAGACAATGCTTGACAGTCTTTGGCCACAAATATGTTCACTCAATTAAAGTTATTTACAGTGCTGGCAAATGTTAAGACCCATAATAAGAAATCATTTAAGATTGCAAAACAAAGCACTATTCATGAATAAAAAGAAAACAATGCCGTCTTTGATATTCGTCACCACGATACAAAAATATTTTGGGTGTGACATAAAAGGACTTATAATTTTTTCTGATTTTTTATGGAATTGCAACAGCCAGGCAGGAATGCTATACAACATTTGGTGTGCACGTGTGCCGCATGTGTATATATAGGTATATCTAATATATACGGTTTTTCTGTGCTAAAGAAATACTTTTGATTATATGTATCATTTACATAGCAATTTCCTGCTGTATTTGTATTTATTCACGTTTAGCATTAATTTGTTGAAAGCACACAGTGATTTAATACAACCCAGCTCTACACAGTGTAACAATAAGGTAACTGTTACCTAATAACATCCTAGGGTAGTAATATTGTATGAGGTAATAGGTATGGTAATCTATAGTAACAAATACACCAAGACAGTATATGAGAGCTAAAATAAGTTTAAACTAGATTAATTAGTCTCACATGGAGTAAGTCTCTGTCTGAAGAGGTAGGTTTTCTTCTCCTGAAGGATGGAAGAAATTCTGAAGTTCTGATTCATCAGTGTGATATGAGACTCTTCAGAAATGACACGGTGATCCAAGCTTAAGATAGTGATGTGCGCTATTACTAATAGCCAACAAGAAGAGACCAAGATCAGTCATCCAAATGCTATATCTCAAGCTTGGATGTTGGGATCGGGAGCGATTAAGGCACGTCTAAATTCTCCTGTATTTGCTGCTGCATCTGCATGCTTCACCGCACATTGTTTAAGGGCTGAAGGTAGAACAGTGCAGGACCTAAAGCTGCAAAAGTTACCTTCACACCTTTATGTCCTTCCAGTCAATCAGTAACAGAATGCATCTTTCCCAAGTCAGTTAGTCCGAGTCCCCTCAGGCCTGTGTCTCAGCTAGATCACTGGTCATTTTTGTAAATCACTAGCTTCTTATCCCCTGGAGTCTCAGTGTGCATTCAAGAGACAGCAGCCTCCTCTCAGAATGACCGGAGTCGGCGTCGACCCTTGGCGGTCGCCAAGGCCTCCGAAGTCGCCATTCTCTTGAATAATCTCCTCCAGCTTGTCATTTCCCCCCAGAACAGCTTTGGGCATAATTTTAGATTGACAAAATGCCACCTCCTACTACAGAAGGGGAGTTTTGTTTACCACGAAAACATGAAGTTTCTTAGGCTAGTTTTTTTATTATTTACTTTTGCACGGTCGACTGGAGCTGCATATTTTCACATACGCACCTAGTTAGATGAGCGGCGAGTCAGAAAACAGTCGCTAATCCATCCAGCCTTCATTCCTTTGAAAAGCAATCGGTCGGCTAATGGAGTCGTTCCCCACCCACCCATGCATATCTAGCGGTCTTGTGCGGTCAACGGCTTTCCAGGTGTTAATTAGCACCAGCGGTGGGGTGGATAACGAGGAGGGGGGCACCACGGCCCCCTCCCTCGACACGCCCGCGGTTCGGTCCCTCAGCTGCGGGAAACCAGGCTGATGTATTACCAGGCTCGTTTTACATTTGGATGGGTTTTCTGGCTTTGGTGTGAGGCAATGAAAAAAAAAGGTTATAGAAACTAGGGGACTGAGCCAGCCAAAGTTTAAACATTATTCTGCGCTGACTGTTGCAATGTGGCAAACCCTTCCTCGGGTCGACCCACTTGTTGGTAAAGTGGAAAGAACATTAAAGGGATTTGCTACGACCTTCTGTAGCACCGCATCCAGTCTTTTGCTGCATTCCAAAGCCAAAGTTCAAATCCCACTTCTGCTACATGGCTGTGTTTCTGTTACCTTTACCTATTTACCAGATGCTTTTTATTCAAAGCGACACACAATTTAGAGAGTAGGGTCGATCCTTATATAGCAATGGAGGGCGAGGTTAAGGGCCGTGCTCAAGAGCCCAATGGCTACATCACTCACACACCGCAGCATTTGAACTGGCAACCTTCCGATCACAGTGCGGGCCTAACCCACAGAGACACACGCCATATCATGTGGGTTTCCGAGTTGTTCAAACAAGAGTGTTTGGGACACGTTTTGTTACCAGGTGTATCCATGTGGGTGGTAATTGGATAAGCGCCTCTTGACTGGATCTGACCCCAATATGTCTATTAAAAATGATCTGTAAATGGGATCTTTGTCCTTTGTTTTAGGATCAGACCCGGAGCCTAATGTCTTGGCCATGTTCTCCCGGAATGTCTCCAGCGGAGTGGACAAAGGTGGGAATGTTTATGTAAATGTTTGTTTGTTTCGTTCCAACCAGCTCCTTTTGTTCCTGGCGCAGAAACATCAGGCCATGTAATCAGCGGCACGCATTTTCGTGTGCGATGTTGTGTCTTCGCAGACCCTGTAGCGTACGTCTCGTGCCGACGGCGTTACGTTTTCGCCTTCCCGAACACGTATGTCGCCCGGGATAAGATCGTCTGCTAAGAGAATGAAATGTAAACGCAAATCCCGTTCAGCTGTGGCTCCAAATTCACACTGGAATCATCCTTTCAAAAAGCCGGACACCTTTATGGGCCGTGACCGGCTTTGCATCTAATCCAAAGTCTCGCAGCCGGGAGACACGTTTTATATCTTTCCTGTGAAAATTGCGATAAAAACCACTGAACAAATATTCTCGCTTTCTTACAGTCGCTGTGAGACAGACATTTCTGTTTGCCTTGTTTTATCATTAGGCTGCAATATCGATGTGAGGCCTGTGTAATTCAGCAGCAGTATGGTACAGGGCAGCTAGAGTGTGTCATACCTGTTACTAACCCTGTAAAATGCACAAAAAACTCTGTCACCAGTCATATAACCATGTTTCTCTCAGGCATCATCAATCCTCGGCTTCCTTAAGTCTTCACTAGCTGTAAACAAATTCTTCAGTTCTTGATTTTCTACACTTGAATTATTAGGGTTAACAGGCCTGCAGAATGAGCAGAATGATCGGGCCGAGGGACTGGAGGACCGGAGCATAGCTTTAGTGTATTAATTTGCCACTCATTTTACTTTTTCATTGTGCAGTTTGTTTTACAGAAACAATACAGGACGTGATCTCTCTGGTCCCGGGGGTTTCAGCCGCAGGTGTGGTGTTATGGATATATTCAGGCTTTATATGCCCCACCCCTTGCAAAAAACATTTGTTGTCACAGCAAAAGCATTAGTTTAAATTTCAGGCTGCTATTGCCGGCTTTCTTCACAGTATTAACCATTTTCCTGAAACAAAGAATGGTTGTCTTGTGGAAATGTTGGCTGGTCCTCAGATGTAGCTCTTCTGTTGCCCACTAGTTAATGTAGTGCAGAAATATGCACCTTGCGTATGAATTGCATTGCGCTCTTATTTTTAAAAATTGTGGCTGGGGCAGTGTGTGGAGCGATTGTTTTTCTAAATCGCGCCTCTAATAAAAGTGCTAAGGATGGCTGCGAATGAAAGGTATTCTATCAACCAAATTCCTTTTGCCTTTTTAATTGACCGTGTTTAAATGCAAACATGCATCCACCCCTCTATCCATTTTTAGTTTTCACCCATCTGTTGATAGATTTAGTTTTCATCCATCTGTTGCAGTGGGATATGAAGTCTGCTGCAAGATTCATAGGGCCAGGGGCATATACAGGGGCGGGGCTACAAGGCCACTGGCCCCAGCTGCAAATTGATTGGCTCCTGGAATGCCCCCCCTCCCCTCCCCTGTCACTCACCGATTCAAAACACATCATTGGTTAATGGTGAAGTTGCCCCTCTGCGTGAATTTGGTTCCTCCTATGGCCCCCACCTTAAAAACATCTTAGAATTGCCCCTGCACAGATCAAAAACCCCAACAATTTGGAGCAGCCGGTCCACACACATAGCTTTCTAGAGACTTTTTTGACAGATTTTGGAGGACTTCTCTATTGAGCCATCCCCCATTAAAATGATGAAAAATGAACTAACTGCCTACTACCCAAGCCACCCCCAGGGCAACCCACATTTTTTGCTCCCTCCCAGCTCCATACACATCTGAACCAAATAATCCAGTGATTGAGGAAACCAAATATCTGGTATAGGTGTGTTTGGGAGCTGGGACAGAGCAAAAATGTGGGCTGCTGGGAGTCCCCGAGGACTGGATTGGAAAACACTGGCATAGATAGATTGACTAATTTAAAGGTAATCCCTAAACCTGCATAACTGGATAGTCAGCCACAACTAGTTCAAGGTTATTCACTTCTGTAAATGGATTACCTTAGTGTATTCATATTTTTCTTAGCTTGTCATAGGTTATACAATATATGCTGGGAATTATTCTGCTCAAACAATGTGCGTGTGCATACATCTCAATTATCTTCACCACATATGCCACAGGAGGCAAGATATAAAAGGTCGTCTAGCCTTTAAATCAACCTTTGGCAAGCTGAAGCCAAAATTTGCTCCACTTCTGCTAATGTCTCCAAACAGCCATTAATGCATGATTCATAATTCAGACATGAGTAATCGTGTGAACTGGTTAAAAGTAATAGTTTCCTAGCACAGACATTTTAATCAATTTAATGCTTCTGCATAGCCAGGGTTTGTGGTTCAAGACTAGGGGGTAGTGAATGAGAATTAATATTTCTTTATTTAATCATTTTAGTGGTTGGATTGCTGGTTAGAGAACAAGAACCAAACAGTCAATGATGATGTTCACCAAACATGAAATAATACAGGACAGAAGAATTCCTTATGGATGAGAGTAATGTACAGGTGGGCTCCAGGTTACGGAAAAGTTTGGGTTTTTAAATTGCTCATAATGCACTTGATTGCCTGACATCACATCCAGGGTGTTCCCCTGTGTTACGTACTGCGCTGCCGAATACAGGCTCTGGACCAGGAGTAGGCCACTTGATCCTGGGCTGCTGGTATCCAGCAGGTTTTCTATCCTACCTGATGAGTTCCTATCTGCCTGAAATCAGATGTGGTCATCAGAAACCAGGTAGGATGGAAATCCTGGATACCGGCTCTCCAGGATCAGGCCTGCTTTTGGCACATGCAACCCTGTACTGGTGAGTGATTGGAAGATGGCTGGAACTATTTTGGTGCTCTTGTCACTGGTAAAACTTTATAATCTAGTTATTACCGCATTTTGGGATATAATATCAGAAATTAATGGAAATATTTATGATAGACCCAGACAGTAAGTATTTAGAAATGTATTTAGAAAAACATGTATCTGGAAATGCATCATGTTTAGAGATTACATGAATATGAAAATCAATTTAGAAAAAATATTAGGTTTCATAACCAAGACTTTACCAAGAGCTTGCCAAGTTAGATTCTTGCAGTTAAAGGGTCTTTATTTGAAGCGATTTCGCTCAAACTGTGATCACAGTTATTACAACTCTTTCCACTTCGTGGGTCCATGGCAGGAAATATAGGAAAGATCAAATTCATTGGCTCAACAAAGGAAGGACTCGCCACAGGAAGCCTATTTTTGGCATGTCCATGGTCACGGTGGATGTGGGATACCAACACCATGCAGAGCAATGGGAACCATGACTGAGGAGAATGAGAGAAACATTCCGTGTCACATGACTGCAGGGGGCGGGGCCAGGAGGGTGGGTCTGAGAAGATCAGGCCTTAAATATGGATGAGTATAGCTGCCATTCCCACAGTCCTGCAGTGGTGGCTCCCAGGTCCTGCGCCGTCTGCATTCTCTGAGGTCACCGCAAGACGTGTCAGCCTCTCCCGCGGTTATGAAAATGTGCAGTTACCGTGTTTGTCTTGGCCTATACACAAAACCAGGAAAATGTCTGGCGGCACATGACAAGCTTTTGGGGGCGAACTTTCCGAAGTGTTATTCTTTTTTTTATGTGACATAAGAGTTTTTAGACGCCGCCTGGAAAGATGGTATAAGGGCTGCTTGTCATCGTGAAGGCACTCGTAAAATGCCTCGTAAACAAGTCTTTAAGGGCCGTGGGGGAAGACACATTGGTCTGGAAACACGGGTGTGAATACATTTGTTTGTTAGAGCAACTTATAGAGAAGTCATTTATCTGTAACTGAAACGGAAAACCATTAAGCTGAAATCTTTTTAGACTGAAATTGGGGAGGAGGGTGTCATATATTTTTGGAGGGAAAAATAATAATAATAATCTTGTGAGGGCATCCTGAAATGTGTTTGTTGCTAACAGGTGGTAGTGTGATTGCTGTGCCATGATCAGAAAGTCAGCAGTTCGAATCCCATGGTTAGAAGAGCAGTTTTACCATTATGTTGTTGAACAATACCCATAAACTCAAATGCTCCAGGCATTGTCTGACCCTACTTTTTCAAATGTATATCACTTTGGATTAAAGTATCTGTTAAATAAATCTCAAGTACTCACTTAAAATAATACGCCATTAAAAACATAGTGGGAAAGAGTTCACATTGCAACTGCATGGATCCAGCTAAGGCGTTATGGCCTCAAGTCAAAAACAGAAGGATTTTTATTCTTCCACTAGACAGTAACTGACGTCTGAATTTTGAAAGGCACGGCTGCGGGGTGGTGTTTAAATAGTTATGCGTATCAAATTTCTTTAAGATACAAATCACATTGTGCATACACTTCCTTTGCATGTATAAGTATGCGGTTTGTCCTTGGGAAAGTTTTCTGTGGGGGGAAAAAATTGAACGCTTCAGTTGCAAACCTCTAATTTTCCCCTTTGACTTACAGCAAACTCTATCAGCACCCGATCGGCTACTGAAGGAGAGAAAAAAATCTCAGAAGGGTCACTGCGTAGGTCAGGGGACATTTTTGTAGGGCTGAAATGAGTCAGTTGCCTACTGGTCTTGACAACATGATGTTTTCATTCGTTTCCCCATTCTGTCCGGATTCGCCTTGTTCACCTCAAACGGCTCCACTGAGCCGCACGGTTCACTGCAGAAATAGGCCATGGAAGGGAGACGTGATGAACGCCGAGCTGGTTAAACCTTGGAACTTGGCTACACGCTTCTATACTCTGGTATTTACGCAGTAGTGGCGAGAAAGACCCATGAATGCATGCCGGTCGCACTTTGCGGGTGTAGCGGGTGACTAAAGTAGTACAGACTTGATGAAATGTTCCCACGCCGCTTAACATATCCAGAGTAGGATTGCCACCCATCTCTATATTATGTTGATCATCCTAAATTGAATGTACGGATGCATGTATGCATTTAAATACGGTTGAATAAAATTCTGTGTCCTATTTTGAACTAGAATGGGGCGCGATTTGCCGCCCCCCACACCCACCCCTACACCCACACCCCCCCCCCCCCCCCCATTTTTTTTTTTGTGGAAAAT
>JAODKC010000047.1:8469181-8484934 GCA_026777985.1 Mormyrops attenuatus | reverse complement strand
CGACACGCTGAGTCTGTCCTGTTTAAGCTACTTAGTTTTGGATAAAAGTTAGACACAAGCAGACAGACAAGAAGTTATAGAAAAATAAACTGATGGCCTCCCATTTTTGCTTAAGCTTGAGAGTGACGCCCCCTACCTCTTTGCCGCTTGGCCTCCCATTTAACGTTTGCCCTTCCTGTCCCCCGCAGACCACTTCCTCACGCTGGACGCCCCGATGAACAACATAACGGCATCCCTGGGTCAGACGGCCGAACTACACTGCTACGTGTCGGGAAACCCCCCACCCACCATCCGCTGGCTGAAGAATGACGCCCCCGTGGTGCAGGAGCCACGCCGAGTCTCCTACCGCACCACCGTCACCGGTTCACGCCTCCGCATCCGCAACCTGGACACTACGGACACCGGCTACTTCCAGTGTGTGGCTACCAACACGTACGACACAGTGTCCACCACTGGGGTGCTCTATGTCAGATTCGGTAGGTGTCTTTTTCTCACGACTTACGGTCATTCACCAGTCAGCATAGCACTTAAGCATGTTAAACTTTTCTACTGTCGCTGCCACCAGTGGTTAGCAGATGTGAACAGCTGCAAACCTCAAAATCCACTGCTGGTCGGATTATCATACACTATCTGTCATCGAGTGCCTAACCTGCTTCCTAGTGGCTACTTTGTCACTATCCGTTGGCTTCAGCCAGGCAGTGATTGGCAGGGCACAATAATCCCACCCTAATTTTGAAGAATATTTCTTTCCCTTGACTAGCTGATGATTTCATTCAAAAGCTTGTGATTTTCATCCAATTTTAACTTCTGACATTCTGTTAACCAGAAAAACTGGAGGTTTCTAAAGGGGCTGAAACAAAAGTAGTTTCTTTAAAATATCAAGCACATTTCTTTCATTAGTCTCTTTACTAAATAAAGCTATTTAAGTATCAGTTATTTCATTTTTTTTCTTTTTATTCAGTGCTTCTTTCTAGCAGATTTTTGTTTTTCTAAGCTTTGCACCTAGCCTCGCACTGCTCAATGTTGGTTGTTCGAATCCTGCTCCTTGTGGATGTTTCTCCTGTGTACTCCAGCTTCCTACCGTGTTGCAAAAACATGCGGTTACCATCTCTAAATGGCTCATAGTGTGTCAGATTGCGTGCCCTGTGATGACCCGGCATCCAGTCCGGGGTGTTTCTCTGTTCCGTACCCTGTGTGTTCTAGGATCGGCTCCAAGGTCCGTGCCATAGAATGAGTAGCTGTAAGACAGATGGATGGAAAAGTTTACATTTAAGCATTTGAAGGCATATTTAAAAATTTTCCTCAAAAGGAGATGCGAGACTGGCACACGAAAAAACAAGCAAGACAATGTGGAATAGCATCGCCTTAAAGCCATAATTCAGTCAGTTAACATTGACCGCTGAACTAAGGCCACTATACTCTTTATCTCCACCATAGAGGCTTGTAACGTCTCTCGTGCGAGACATTAATGGCACACGCCAGGCTCGTGTGCGGTCCTGAAATCGACTGTCACGACGACCGACCAGAACAGATTTTCCAGTCTGCACAGCCCAGAGCCTTAATGTATGCGACGTCTGTTCTGTACGGCACAGGCGGGGAAAGATCTCTCCCCCCCCCCCCCAGATGAATATAGCCTTCTGGAGCTTCGCCATGCACAGGGGAACCAACCCCCAGAAGCTCAAGCGTGAGGCTCTTTTGACCAGAAACCAAACACCCACTTAGCACAGTTGCAACTTACAGAACTGTCAGTCTAAGTGGCTGTTTAGTCAAGGGCACAAATTCTGAATTCAGATCTTTGAAGTACAAAATACATACACGAAGAACCATGTAGTCACGCCCCCCCCCGCACCCCCCCCGGGGCGGGGGACGACAAAAGGTTAATTTGAGGTATTAAAAGATGGTAGGTATTACTTCTAATTGTCTAAATAGTCAAGACAATGCACTGGAATCCAGAAGAAATGTGGCTGTATACTTTATAGGGTCTATACTCTGCAAATCTACTTCTTTTCCCCACTGGGCCCTCAACTGCTTCAGCTCCTGAGGACTAAGAGATGAATTCATTTTGGTTTAGTATCATAAGCTTTAATAAGTTTTTTGTGCAAATTACAAGGGAGTTATCCATAAGTGGACAAATTTAAATAGGGCAAATAGGGTGTATTTCCATTAATGGGTCTCGTGCGAATAATAATTGCCACTTATCCCGCCAGATTAAGATCTAGGTCTTGTACTTCAACATGGAGCTGCTCTTCAATGAGCTAGCAGCTCTAGAAGAACTAATTATCTTTTTAACTTATGTCCTACACAGCTGCAAATTAGCAAATTCTTTTTCCATTGCAGTTTTGAAAATTGCTTCTTTTTTTTGAAAAAGTAAAGTTATCTCAAAATTTGAGCGTTTCCATTAACGAGTTTTGCAGTTTGCAGTTTTTCAGGGAAACACCACCAGAGTCAGATTTGACACAGAACTGCATTTCCTAATTGATCGTCACCTGCTGGAGTTGTGATTCTGCAGGGTGGGCCGTAATAGTACAACCCAGAGCGCTCTGTGGAGCTGACTTAGTAGTAACTGGGGGGGGATGTATGTGGCCCCCCAAAAATAAATCTCTGTCTTCTCTTCCAGACCCGAACATCAACCCCGTCGCAGGAAGACCGCCTTTGTAAGTCTGCTTGCCTTTATCCATTTCACTAGGACCCCTTCATAAGAAAAGCATAGCCAAGACAAACGAGCGAATGGGCTTAGAATTTACCGCCACTCTCTGGTCACGGGACACTTAGCAGTCAGTGTAAGAGGAAGTTAGATGAGAGCAGTTAATGCTTTTAAGTTTATGTTTTAGTTAATGGCTGCTTCAGGCTGTTATCCAGTTATTCCACTGACTATAGTGACTGCAGCTGTTCACTGCTTTTCAAAATTATACTAAATGGCTTTCTTCCTGGGGCTGCATCTTGTTTTACAGTAAAATCTGCACATGGTGATTTGATATCATTGCCCACTGCACTCTACTTTAGTACATCATTTGGAATTTGAGTCTTCCTTTTCTGGCCAGTGTCCTGGCAAATGAATAATTAATAATTCGATATCGACGTATGACAAAGGCAGATTGTGCTGTATTCCTGGGTAAATTATGTTGCTTAATCCAGCCAGCATTTATGAGTTTGATCAAGTATTTTCTGAAGCTAGATGAACAGTAGATTTATCGGTACTGATGTCTTCCAAACATTTATATGGTTTTATCCCTGCATTCCACAGTATCTCTTGGTTCTGATTCAGTTTGGATGGATGGTGGTATATCACAGGGGGCTTGTCATCTGTTGGTCAGTCTCAAAAGTCACTTATTTGGGTTTTGGTGATCTGGAGCCCACCACTGGAAGCATATGGCTACTACCACGCTATACTTAGCCAAATACTGAGAAGATAGGGACTGTGCCGCCAAAATAAAGCATCACGGCCTTGTTATATATAACAGCATGTGACGAGAGGACTCAAAAAAGGTTGAGCCTGCGAGCTGCTTCGAGCTTCACGCAAGTTCTTAAAGATGCGTTTGGCCTCCCAGCCGCGGTGTAATTGATAGGTGTGGTAATACCTCCACCAGGGTTCTCGTGGTTGTGCGTTTTCCTGAAATGACGCACGTCAAAGGTTCGTACCGCTTCTACGGGCCAGCAGTGGAAATCCCAGGATCAAGACACAGGCTACGGAAGTCGCCAGAATTTCCCATGCCCGTTTCCCTGAGATTCGGTGCATGTCTACCCAATATGTTCTGGGATTAGCCTGTTTATGAGGCTGTATCTCAAACAATTCTGTGCTCAGGTTACTGTACTGGTAATCTGCCACGTGAAATCCCATTCTAGAGTTTGAACCAGCCGCATATAGCTCCTTGGAATCTGGGCACACCCGCTTTCTTTGCTGACGCGTTAGCTGCCTATTTAATTATTAAATAAATCTTAAATCTGTCAAGTAATACGTCAGCTGTTTTAGTTGAATTTAGAGAATTTTGACTGGATAAAAAAAAGAAAGAAGCAAAACAGGAAGTGGGGAAGAGGAAATCAAGGTGTTGTACAGAAAGCCATGCAGCAGGTTCAGTTGCTGAAGGAGAAATCTCCCTCCATTCAATACCTAATTAATTCAAGGGATCTCCACCTCTAGATGAACCCACTACTTATTGGCATAATGCTTTTTTTCTGTTACCTCAATTAAACAGCTGCACAAGGCATTTTTTTGTCAGATACATTCATATAGCAAACATAAGCTTATGTATGCTGAGTATAAGTCTTAAGGTGTCACTGTCATGTGGGCTTTCTCTGTGTTCTTGAACTGACATACAATTAGGAGTTTCCTGACATTATACTCTCCAACCTCACTTTTGAAATACACTACTGAGGCACCCCTTGGGGGTTAAGGACCTTGGGATTTGACCCACTGACCTTCTGATCACAGCCACAGCAACTTAAAGCCCTGAACAACACAGCAGGCAAACCGGAGGCGAGCCATGATCCGCTAACCTTTCCAGTGATAGCCTTAAGATCTGAGCCTATGACCTACTGGATTCAGGCAGAAGGCCCAAACCTACCGAGCTGCATTTAAAGGCTTCATAAAGGGTAATTAATTGTTAATTAAAGTGGTAATTAAAGGGTTTTTAATTGCACATGTTTACATGGACTAAAATTTAGTGGACACAGAGTTCGGACCAGGACTAAGAAGGTACCACTTTAGGACACACGGCTAGGTACCCAGTCCCTAATGAATCACAACACCCCTCCTCCCTCAGCCTCAGTCGCAATCACAGGGAAAGATGCAGATCCTCCTGCTTAAGCAGGACGAACTTAAAGTTCACTTAGCAGGAGCCCTGGACATAATTTTGCCAAGAAAATAATACTGTGTATTTAAAAAAAAGAAAAAGGTGGCAACGATTGCGAACTTTGCGGCGGAATAATATTTCAGCGTTGAACTGTATTATTTTTCATAATGACTAAAAAGATTTTTCCAGATCAAGCGTTCTCTGTAATTTGCGGAGCAATCACACTGTGAAATTGTCCATGCACCTCGGGCTATTATGACTCTAAAATATGAGTGATTTAGCTGAGGAGGGCGGCAGAAAGGTCTCACTCCGGTCACCGCTACGTTTGGTCTATTTAGTGTCGCGGTGAGAGATGGTGTCGCCCCTCGTTACAGCGACGAGTCTGTTTATTCCCAGTGGGGCTCAAACTCGCGCGCATTCTCTGGGCGGGGCTCAAGCTCTCGCGCCTTTCTGGGCGGGGCTCAAGCTCTCGCGCCTTTCTGGGCGGGGCTCAAACTCTCGCGCCTTTCTGAGCGGGGCTCAAAGTCGCGCGCTTTTCTCCCCGTCGGACGTTCACTGTTCCTTTTCCAGGAAAAAGAATAGTTCATTTTCTGTCCAATACAAACACACGCAGAGAAAAAAATGTCTCCTTTCCCAAAAAAACCCGCTCTTTCTGCACCGGTTTCCTCCCAGAGGATGTGAGACGAACATTTTTAAAATATCGAGGCAGGAAGAATTATTAACGGCGCTTCTTTTACACCCTGACTGGTAAAGGTTCTTGCGCTCGCCGTACATTTACGCCATTTTTGCCCTTCAGTTTAGCTCCGGAGGCAGAGCTGTCGTTCGTCGCCCTGAGAAATAGGAGGGCAGATATGCTTCCCGCAATGACAAGAGCAGATGCCATTTTAAACAGACCTGCTTTTCGCGGTCCTGGCAAGGAATGACACACGGGAATTTAACAACACAAAAACGACACTGGATCTGTCATTTCGTTGTCATTATTAAAATTTTCTTTAACTATGATTTATGTGAAACTTCCATGCTCCCAGCAATATAATATATAATACAGAGATATAATACTTATTTAATACAAGCAATAATGTCTTCAGAGGGTACCTGCAGAGCAGATTATAGAAACAGGACCTGTCACTGGGACCACCCAGCTCTCCATACTCCAGTGCTGGAAGGTGTTTCTTAGTTGTAGTGTGCCTGCACTGCCCCTACTAAATACCAGAGGTGGAGATTTCAGGTCCAGAGAATACAAATCCAGACCAATATTTTGTTTCGAGTTGCCTGAGTTAATTTGCGTTCATTGTTTACAAACACTGGGTCACATGCTGTATATTCATGCAAGTGTTGAGATGAAGGACAATATGTTAAGGAAATTGTCCTTTATGGTAGTTTATTCCCAGAAGAATTGTTGACTAAGGAGAACAATGACCTCCCCCTCCCTCCAGTTCTGCAATTCCAAAGATGGCCATCTTGGGCTTGGTCCTTGGAAGCTCTGGGAAACATCACACATGCATTTCCCTGCCGTTGCTTGCCACAGGACCTGATAAGCACAGCGAGGCCTGCTTGCAGATGCGCAGTTCCCTACAGCAGTGCGTGTTAGTGTTGCTTCTTGTGTAACAATATAAAAACATTTCATCGGAGAGATTTATCTGCTTGTATAACCTGCAGGTCATGTATGGACAGCACACTCAAGAACCACACACAAAGGAGGAGTGGCCATAGGTACAACATAGAGGTTATAAATAATCTTAATAAGTACTGCATTCCTCACCGTTTTCTGCTTATCTGTACTACGTATAAATAATGGCATTTGCACGGACGCCTGTCAGTTTCTCTAAACTACTGCAGTTGGGGGTCCTTGGAAGCATCTAAGACATGTCACAATAGCAGTGTTGAAAATTTGGATCCAGTTACACTGGTGCGTACCCAATAAAGCAGCACACACTGCCTGTTAGTTATGGATGTTTTATTTCGTCTGTGCAAAGAAGGCTTCTTGAAAGGGTGTCGGGGAGGAGACCTGCCCAAGCTCTTTGTAAATAGGGCCCCGCAGCAAGTGACACTTTTGTGGGTCGCATACCTCAGGCGTTTGATTCGGTATACTGAAGTGTTCAGAAAAAGCAGAGAGACCTGAGCTTAGGTTTATCTGTGGGTGGGCCTAGAGGCAGAATATATCAACGCTCAAACCACAATCCCTTTTGTCAGCTTTATTGAGGGGCTAAATCATTTGTTAAACCCCACCCTCACCTTCCTCAAGGCATATCTAAATTGAGGGGGAGGGGGTGAATATGGTGGAGAGGATTCTAAAAAAGTAACTTGAGTTAGAAAGGCCATGTGGAAGGAGACATGAGGGGAAGATTCCGGAGCCTGGCTGTCGGGATTCCACAGTGGGACCTGTGCCCTGCTGCTTATATAACCAGCCCCGACGGCGCTGGTTACACGCCGTGAGGACAGACTCCGGACCATACCGCCTGTCACGCTGGCCCAATCTCCCTGCTTCAGGCCCCTGTGCTCCGAATGTCTGCCAGATTCAAGTGTTTTCCGTGGAAAAAGTACACAGAATGGAATGTTTTTGGGAAATAAATATGAATGGCTGACTTGAAAAAACCTTTTCTTCCTTCTAAAAAGATGCCCAGAGTAATAAAGCACATGGTAAACACCCTTTTCAGGTTTTATTCCATAAGCAACATATCATTCCTGCACAGGGACTGTATCAGGATTCGCTGTGCCTAAACAAAGGTACCATTTTTCAATCAAACATGATTACAATACTGCAATTCTTCAAAGAAAAATAATACTGGGTAATGTACAATTATATATTAAGGAAAGGACTGTTCTGCATGTGTGCAATGCTTCAATAGTGCAATGCTTCATTTTCTTGCTTGTTTATGGACAAGAAGTTTCTTCGGTTCTCCACAGAATGCTCATTTATGGGAGATGAACGATGCTGTTGGGCCCTTGAGCAAGGCCCTTAACCGCCAGCTCCAGGGGCACTGCACGCTGGTTGACCCTGTGCTGTGTCCCCCAAGCTTGCGTCACTTGTTTATGTGTCAGTGTGTCTCGTGGAGAGTAAGATGGGACAGGCGATAGAACAGCTTCCCCATAGGTATTAACAAAGTATTACTACTCTATTACCCTCTTTTGCTGCTTCGATGGGACGTGTTTGGAACCCTAAGAATCCTATGAAGAATGTGGATGTAACAGGCTGACAGCTCCTGCATTTCAGTCACTTCTCTGGATTGAGGTCCCACACTGTCTACGTACTGAAGCAAATTTGAAAAACCGTCAAAATCTTTCCTAAAGCTTTCTGAAGGCAGTTGTGTTCTTCGAACTGTTACTTTGAAGGGATCTGAGATGTTCACAACTCCGTTATGACAGTTGAATCTCCGCGAGCATTGAGCGAGGCCAAGATTGAGGGAGGATGGCTTTTTTCTTCTCATTTTGCATACTCCGAACTCGCCGCTGCGGAATCGAGCCACAGATGACCCTGAAGCTGCTCTGCACATGATGAAAAATGCATGCAATCGGCTGTGGATATGCATGTTGAGGTAGAGGTATGCTGAGCGCCAGTATTCTGGTGGCAAAATCAGCTGGAATGGTCCGAGGGGGTGGAGGTTATGAAACGAGGTGGGGTGGATAACATTCCGGGAGGCCGGAATGGGAAGCCTTCCCGTGATGCTGATCGGAGGTGGGGGGGATTTTTTACTGACCTCCGGGGACTCTGCTCATAACGGATGCAATTCATTCAGTTAATATTCAGTATTGATATCTCCATGACTGCTGACTCTGCTGTGTGCAGGGAGGGCACATAAGGACACACTGTTAGCACCACGGTTCGGTTGTGTGTCATATTCAATTCAATTCTCAATTAAATTCTTTATTGTCATGTGTACAAGTACGAGTACCATGTACAATGAAATGCTCACTTGCATGTGCCGCTGCAGACAGTGAACACAGGCAAGACGACAAAAAAAACACACGATAAATGAGTGAATGTAATGATGAAGTGAATATAAATAAGTCAATAAATAAGACCAGACTCCTAGGAATAAATAAAGACAGTGGCAGAAGTATATGTGCGGGTTGCAGTGGTGACACAAGGTTTCTGATTGTTCATAAGTCTGATTGCAGTTGAGTAGAAACTGTTCCTGAACCCGGAGGTGCGCGTCCGAATGGACTTTAGTCGCAGAATAATTATTAAATTCTTTATTTATATAGCACTTTTTGTAAATGAAATCTACCTCAAAGTGCTTCATATATGGGATTAAAATAAGGAACAAAGACAGCAGGTTTGTAAAATACACAACTAAGGTACAGGTCTAAGAAAGTATGGAATGAAGGTACATGCAAAGCTCCCCAAACTGGACCGTCCCACTACATCCATCCTATCAGGTCTTCTGTCCAATACTCCCTGGGCTTGTTGAACAGGACAGGGCGGTAAACAGGTTAACCCCAGGACTTTGGGCCACTGACTGGACAGAAGGTCCCAGAAAGAGGTTGGAAAGAAGAGGACTCAAATATAGATGGCAATTGAAAACTGGGGTAGCAAAAACTGGGACACAAATTAAAGGGACGGATTAGATTAGATAAGTGAGTCTACAAACACTAACCTGAGACAAAAGGGAGCATGAGGTCTGGCTCTATAGCAACCGAAAGCAAAGTCTTCTGCTTTCAGTTAAGCCCCAGGTGACAATGGTGTTAGGTTCTGCCCATGAAATTCGCAGATTACCATTATATTACACCCCTGCTTCCCTTTTACTTCACTACCCCAACCAGGAGTACCGTACGTTGTTGAACAGGACGTGACCCGTCAAAGCTGTTCGGTGCCATGTGCAGTACCTTCCTTTTTATGTAAGGAGTTACACAACATATTCCAAAATTATCTGGAAACAGCAGTGTCAGGCCACGGGTCAAAGCGAACTCTTCCTGAACTCCACCAACCCTCCCCCCATTGAGCTGCTAGGTAGCAGCACCTGATACTGCCATGGTGATAGAATTCGAGATGGGCATTGGTGAGAATATAGAGCACATCTGAAGTTGCATACTTACACAGTACTGCTGAGTTTTGTTAGAAACCTACTACTTAGTCATTAATGTAATATGTACTTTATGCATTGGAACATGGACTAGGACACACTGCGTTCACCATCTTGCATATTTCCTGAACTGGATGATTTCTAATGACATAGCTTCACCCTGGCATAAGTTAAAAACTGTTAAAAACTATCAACAAAAAATATTTGACTCAAATTATGTAACTAGGTATTGTTTTCTACTTAAATTTGTACAAAGAGGGCACTTCAGCAAGAGACGTTCTTTGTCTCCAGTCGTCTTGTGGGATAGGATAGCGTCAATTGGTTGCACAGTTATCTGTCTCATCTGTACTAAGGATTCGGACGTACAGATCATATCACATACTATATTTCGCCTACTACATAGAAAACAAGTATATGATTTTGGACACACCCATAGTCTTCCACTATAATCAGGACTTTGTTACTTTTGCTCCATACTAATACACATTAGCGTCCAATCCTGTAAACCTTTATGTCAAGATGTAATACCCATATGTAAGATAGGTTCACAATATGGGTGAGAAAAGGAAAATAGAATATAAGCATATATCTAGAATGATTTAGAAGCATACAGTGTCTTTCACCATTGAAAATTTCTTCCCGTACAGATCATTTGATCTATGTATATAGGAAAATACAGATAAGCTCTATCAAATTAGTTATAGCTATATCTGGGCTGCATAGTGACTAACAGTGTTGCATCTGGAGTGGGGAGGTTACAGTGAAGTCTCTGGTGTGCATGTGTGTTTGGCTTGCATATTCCCCCCATACGATGTGGGTTTCCTCTGGGTTCCTCCTGCAGTCCCAAGACATGCATTTAGGTTAATTTGTGTCTCTAAATCGCCCATAGCGTATAATTATGTGCGTGTGCCCCGCGAGGGACTGACATCCTGTCCAGGGTGCACTGCCCTCTGAGTTAAGCTCCATCCTCCAGAGTGGATGTTGGCTGGGAATGTATGTATAAATCTGGTCAAGAGTGCTGGTAAATCTTTGTCCATTTTGTAGTCTCTTGTATTGAAAATTGATTATCTTACTTTGTTTTGCAATATTTGACTATCTTTCTAATTATAGCAGCTTCTGGAGCTGAACAAGTGGAGCCGTGTGCCACCAATGCGAGGGTACCACACAGCCTCATTTTGCGTTTTCTTATTTGGATGAAAGTGTCCGATAAAAATGTACTTGGTATTTGGTATTGAAAGGGGGGAAAGTGGTGGGGAGAAAACAAAATTGTTTCTCTTTCTTCATATATGTACAAGTAGATGCTGAATAAGAAGTGATAGTGAGCCAGGAAGCTCGGCGTTCTTGCACAAGAGGGAGCAGTGTTTACCCAAATAGCGACCGCGAGCGTGTTATTTCTGCTAGTGCCCCATGGCTTCTTCCCTCAAAGTACAGACAGTCGACTGCGCTGGCCTTTGGATGAGAGAGGGTAGTGATTAGCCTCAGCCGCTCTTCCCTACAGAGCCCGTGCGCACTCGCTCCCTTGTCATTTATCCAGTCCTCTTCGGTCTCATGGTTGACTAGGACGGCAACACTCCAGAATTACATTCCTCACTGACGTAGGCGTAGTGTAGCTCTGGACGAGCCCACCCGAAGGATACCGCCTCCTGAATTATTTAATCCTAATTCCCTTTGGTTAGAGTTGTTTTTATTTCTTGGTAGTTTCAGACGCTCACATTTGTCTTGCTGATTGGCGACATCCCTGAAAGGTTTTTTATTCTGACCATTTGTAATACAGTACCTCTGCTGTAAAGGCCAAAGGCATTTGTTTCCTAGAATGGGTTTATTGTGGCATGAGGAAGTGTGACGTTTTTTTAGTACAGATCTGTGTCTGCACTCGTTTCATTGTTCCTTGTGTATGTTGATTACACATAGATATTCTTTGACTTACTGTCTAAAGCCTTATCATTCTTTTATCCCTCTTCCAACCACTTATCCTGGTCAGGGTTTGTGGGACCTGAATACTATCTTATGTAATATAGGGCACATACACCCACGACACTCTGGGCCAGTGTTTCCTAATCCGGTCCTCGGGGACCCACAGACAGCCCATGTTTTTGCTCCTGATAGGAAGCTGAGAGGGAGCAGACATGTGGTCTGTCTGGCAAGGAGCTTGGAGGGAACAAAAACAGGCACCGACAGTGGGTCCTCGAAGACGGATATGCTATAGGCAATTTTAGAAATTAACTGCATATCTTTGGACAGAGACGGGAAGCCAGAGTAGCCAGAGGAACCCCCCGCCCCCAGCCCTGGAGGTGTGAGGATACAATGCCACCCATAGGGCCACCATGCTGACCCTTATTATTATCGTTGTAGTACTGGCTACATGTATATACAGGCTTTCACAGGAATGCACACTTCTCCATCCAACCACCAGGGGGCATACAGGAACATCTGCATCCCAGACAAGTAATAGTTTCAGAGAGCAAGAATTCCCACTGACCCTTTCATGACCCCCTCAGTTGAGTTCCTGTGTCCCACAGCCCTAAGATCACAAGGTGTGATAAAACTGATAACACCATGTGTCACTGTTGAAAACATCTGTTTGTAACTTTTTATCTGTACATGAATTGATGAGATGATTTCAACACACTTTCTCTCCTGTGTGTCCCCGGTCCTGTGCCCTTTGCTGACCAGAATCGCACATACTGTCTCTGGACTGCCTCGGTACTAAAGTTTGCATTACAATCTGTGCATTCCTGTATTTCCAGAGTAGCTTAACAACTGTATAATTAATGATCACTAAATCCCTTACAACAGAATTGAAAACATGATCAAAACTGATAATAAGCAACAGCTGGATAGTGTTACTTCCTATGTGGTGGTCTTCTCTTTGTCTTGGACAAAGAGCGAAAAGCACAACTCACGACAACAAATGTGTACACCAAGAGACATACACTTACACTATCCCTGTGCATGGTGCGGCAGTTAGCATTTGTTATAAGTCAGTGATTTTTTTTGTTTTTTCCGTTATGACAAAAACTGGATAAAGGCCGGTTTGTGGATTTTCACACACAAAGGCTAATTCTCTTCTATTTCAGGGATTTGTCCATTCATGATTACAGGGAATTGCAGGGACTAGTGACTCCCCATCTTTGACCTTTTTTTAGACAGCAGAATGGAAAGACCAGACAGTGGTATTCCTCTTTTCCTGTTGAATGAGTGGACCCAAAGCAGCGGTGTAGCCTGCCCCCTAGTGGCTGCCACTAGGACTGTAAAAACAGCTGCACGTTGGTAGGAGCAAAGCAGACGAACCCGGGGTTTCGCCCTCTGCTGCTGGATGTAATCAGTTCCCTGCTATTAACGCTTCTTTAACCACTACACCCCCTGCTGTTTTCTTGGTGCCTATTGCAGAGATGAGGAGGGTTTCTGCCAGCCATACAGGGGCATCGCCTGTGCTCGTTTCATTGGCAACCGCAGCATCTTTGTGGACTCCCTGCAGATGCAGGGCGAGATTGAGACCCAGATCACAGGTACCACACGTCCAATCTTCCTTCAGTTCATAAACAGCAGAAGGATACGCCTGTCCTTAATTAATAGTTTGCAGTAGTTTACAAGTCTATATATTTGCCCACTTAAATGAATATTTCAAGACTGGTAAAGCATCTTTTGTTAAATGGACAAGTCTAACAAGTGAGCAATGGCTGGTTTCTGATATCTTATCGCATCCTGCTGACCCTGATGTTGACCTTTGACCTTAAGGTACCTCCATTGTGTGTCCATGCCGATTAGGACGTATTGTATTGTCAGGGATCATATGATAAGGAACTGAAAGAATTTATGAGAAATTAGCTGCTGCTCTGTGCCATTTTTCCCCATTTTTCTGGTCAAGTTTCAAATTAATGTGTACATTTAAGCTTTAGATTGACATATGAGTCTGAGTCACACAGGCTCTTTCACATCGTGGTGCCAGAATTTTTCATGTCATCTAGACTAAATAAGTAGAGCTTGGTGTATGTAAGGGATTTAGAGTCTATATCTATATGGCACTTTTAACTTCAGATCAGTTTTGTTCCTTTATTCAGCTGGACATTTGCTGGAGGAGATCATTTTCACTCCTGTTTAGAAGCTTAAACTTGAATTTGTATCTAGACACACCCACATTCTTCTCCCCCAACCACCAGCGGCCTTCACCGTGATTGGCACCTCCAACCACCTATCGGATCGCTGCTCGCAGTTCGCTATCCCCTCGCTGTGCCACTTTGCCTTCCCGGCGTGCGACCGGAGCTCAGGGGTGGACAGGCCGCGCGACCTCTGCCGGGACGAGTGCGAGATCCTGGAGAATGACCTGTGCAAGACGGAGTACATCATCGCCCGCTCCAACCCGGTCATCCTCAAGCAGCTCAAGCTGCCCAACTGCGAGGACCTGGCTGCCTTTGACAGCCCGCTGGCGGCTCACTGCATGAGAATCGGCATCCCCATGCCCGACCCCATCAACAAGAGTAAGGGCCTCCTCAGACCTCCACTTTGTGTGCCGAACACCACATAGCGAGAAAGAGGCCCCACTGCATTTGCAGAGTCCATCCCTGCCTAGAAAATCTCAGTAAAGTTGCACCAAATAATGCTGATCACTGTTACCAGTCTGTTCACACAGTCAGTGTGAAAAAGTATGCACTTTTTCAACATTTGTACAGATACATTTCAGAAACAGAAGAGAACCCCGGAGGAAATTGCTCACATTGCGACTGCACAATCACACAATAATAATTTTAGATCTTCATTACAGCAATCCTGATGTGCAGTACACAATGATATTCTTATTTCCGGTGCTGTGGAAAAGAAAGAAAAGTGAAAATGTAAAAAGAATTGTACATTAGATGGCATATAAAAATGTCTACCATAGATTAAATAAAACATTTTAAGTGAAGAAAGAAAATAAATAAAAGTAGTTACTAATGTATACATAATAGAAAAAATATTTTATTTATAAAAATATATTATTTATTATTATGTATCATTTTCACTTTTACCTGCCTACTTTACTATCTTCTCCACAGATCACAGGTGTTACAACAGCACAGGTGCAGATTACAGGGGCACAGTCAGCATGACCAAGTCGGGTCTCCAGTGCCAGCCGTGGAACTCACAGTACCCTCACAGTCACAGCTATGTGGCCGTGCGCTACCCCGAGCTAAATGGGGGCCACTCCTACTGCCGTAACCCCGGCAACAAGCAGGCTGCGCCTTGGTGCCTCACCCTGGACGAGAATGTACGCATGGAGCTCTGCGACATCCCAGTCTGCGGTGAGGACTTGTCTCAGCCGCACTCTGCAGCCATCTTTACTGTTCCTCACAGCTGTATCCCCTGGCTTCCACACACACCGTAGTCATACCCTTGTGTCTCCCTTAAATCACTTTCTCCTTTTTTTCCACAGTTTCACAGCGCATCACTGCAGCTATGGGTGTTGGGCCCATTTCCATATAAGCTGAAGTTTCTTGCTAACCGTGCTCCTCTGTCTTTCTCTCTTATATGATGGCGAAGGGAAACTCTACTGCTGACTGGAGAACTGTGGCCAGTTTTCACCCTTTTGCCACTATTCGTACCCAATGATTTTTTAAATTGCTCTCATTCTTGTAGGGTTACATTGACTGATTTATTGATTATTCTTTATTGCTCCCCCTGAGGGATATTTTTCTTAGTCTAACAGCAAGGGTATACAGAAAGGACGGTAATACATATAAAATAAACTCTCGGCATAGCTCTCACCGCGACTTTCGGCATAGCTCCCATCGTGACTCTCAGTATAACTCCCACCATGACTCTTAGCATAGCTCTCATCGTGACTCTCAGCATAACTCCCACCGTGACTCTCGGCATAACTCCCACCATGACTCTTGCCATAGCTCCCATCGTGACTCTCAGTATAACTCCCACCATGACTCTCGGCATAGCTCCCACCGTGA
>JAODKC010000047.1:8448855-8461466 GCA_026777985.1 Mormyrops attenuatus | reverse complement strand
CCCCAAAAAAACAATCCTCCCCAGAATTCTGAGAAAAAAGTCAGAATTTTTTTTTTTTTTTTCCAGTGGCCCTAATCCTATTCCGTAGAATTCTGACTTTAATCTCAGAATTCTGACTTTAATCTCAGAATTCTGAGAAAAAAGTCAGAATTCTTTTTTTTTTTTTCCCAGTGGCCCTAATCCTCTTCCGTAGTATAACCATGCATGGAATTCTGCTGGTTTGCTGTGTGTTATTGTTATCCCATGGCACTCATCATTGCTGCAGATGATAAGGCGCTCCCTCGATCTCCGCTTACATGCTCAAAAGTGGGCCTTTCGGCGTACTGGAAAACAGTTTTTAGGTCCAGTGTAGTATTGGATCGCTAAGGCGTGCCGATTTTCAGCTCATCTCTGGGTTTCATTCAGGTTTTTTTTTAACTCTCTTAAATCCTTTTTTATCCAGGCTTTTGCTTTAGCAGACATTTTCGCTAAGGCACGGAAACAACTGCTAGTATTAAGAGCAAGGGTTTGTATAATCCCGTAAGATGTGTATAAACCCTCTCATGGTTACATTAACCCTGAAAATCTCCCTTTGTTGCCACATAAGTACTGTGTCTCTGATTTAGTAAGCTCTGAATCACTGCCTAAAATACTTCCGATTTCAGACCCCTTTGATTACCGCTGTTGTCCATGCAGTCCTAGGGTTTCCTCCATGATAGCTTAACCGTATAACTTATTATAATTTTTAATTATGAAATTAACTTGTAAATCGAATTAATTCTCATATATCTGTAATTTGAGTACTAAGTAGTATACGTTTTTCCATAAAGAAGTGTAGAAATCCATGCAGACATTTCAATAAAAGTTAAGGGTAAGACCAAATGTTTGTATATGCTCGTTTTCTTTCGCCACAAGAGGGCAGTACAAGTCTAACGATCTCTTTCTACAAACGCTCCAGAGAAATGTTTGTGAACTGAGAATGGTGCACTAAATATCAGGGGCGTTGTTCGGGGAGCGTTAGCCGCCCGAAAATGTTTTTTACACCCCCCCCCCCCCACGAAATTAATAAATTAATGTGTATTTATATGCTTAAGTCATAAATAGTTTGCATTAACCCCCTGCTAGTAATGAGTCATGAGTCTTTTTGAGATTTTTTTTGTCAGTTCCGTGTTGCAGCTTTAATTCCAATATTTCCAATTTAGAATAGTTTTTATTGGTTATACTTGTGATCCTGTACTGGATTCATTCTTAACTCATTGTTTTCTAAATATAAACACAACTTTCACCACCGGCTAAAACATGACGGCATGTAACCTCATTTAGGCTGATTAGTCTGTAGCTATATGATCGATAAGTGATATAGATGTGATATAAATGATAAGATGTTTTTTCCTGTAGCCTCCTAGATGATCTTTTGAAATCCAGGACTGGAGGCATAGAGAATGGGGAGGGCAGCTCAGGTAATGCAGACAAGGCCACCTGCCTCCCAGCAGGGGGCGTCGGATGTGTGCGCAGCTGCATGCAGGTGAAGGGTGAGTCTCTTTCACCGATGATTAAACAACAGCGGCGTTTTGAAGTAGTCATGGACATCATTCCACACTGCAGTTTACTAAGGGTTATGCAACATAGTTGTTGTGTACAGATGCTAAGATGACAGAGTGCATTTGTTAGCAAGCAGAAAACCCACATGGAAGTGAGTAGTGGGTTCTGCTAACGACACTCTGTGCACAAATACGGGTGCTGTCAGATATATATGATTATGGTCACGGAAAAGATAGGACATCTGGGATAAGATAAAGAGGCAGCTTGTAACTCAATGTTTAATCTACATCTGAAACAGTGACACCATACAGAAAGTAGCCATGTCTGTCTTATCTGGGTGATAATAGATGAGTGAGGGGTGGCGATGAAATCTAACCAGCAGTGATGGGAGACGCACCAGCAGCTTGAGACCCGCAGTGGGTGGGATCGAGTGCCAACTGAATCATCCCAACAGGAAGCGCCTGAGAGTAAACGCCAATCGTGATTCCACCCTGAGGCCACCGTGGGTGGCACCGAGGCAGGATCTCGGACACTCATCTTAGCTTATCGCGTCACCCGTACATATAGGTACTGGACCAGCCAGGTAGCAGGAGTCACAACAATGACAAAGACACATGGCGTAACCACCACCAATCAAGAACGACCGGCGATTAAACTGAAGTCATCCCCCATGGTTTGTTACTCACTTAGAAGCTTCTTCAAGGAGTATGATGTGCAGCATGCTGGGTCCATCACAGGGGGCAGTTTTGCTGCAGCTCCTCTGAGTGTCACTAGTAGGTGAGCTGCAGACCTCCGGTCGTTTGTATTTGACGGCTGCTGAGCCTGATTGCTCACACCTACCCTGGGGTCACATGTCAGGTGACTTTTCTCATAGCAACAATTATTGTAGAAGCATGTAAGAGTTAAATTCAGGCCGGGGGAAGGGGGGGAAACCAGTCTCCAGGGTTACTCTGGACAAAGCATGTGACATACACTTTACTTGAGGGGGCACAGATAATGTAATCGTACACTCTTTCTTAATTAACATGGGACTAAGTGTTAGTTATGCACAGTTCCCATGTTCGTTCATCATTAATCAGTCATAACAGTTCATGTATTTCATGCAGTTTCTATATTTGTTTGTGATTTGCACTTGAGTAGTAACTGAGTTAGGCTCCAGACCCTCCGTGACCCTGAATAGGACAAGCAGTTTCAGAAAAAGGACGGCTGGACAGGCAGATGGATGGATAGTCACTGAGTTACTTAGTAACTTGTGCCGCCTCCGGTAAAGTGTTACTGACTTATACTGCATTTTAGTTACTTGGAGAATACAGGATCCAGACTCTGGTCGGGGTACAAATAAATTAAATCGAGAAATCTGTAATCTGTAGACAAAATCCTAAGAAAGAAAACTGTTTGACTTTGGAAAGAACTGCTCACCTCCATTTTAATGTTGCTGAAAGCATGCGGTCGATATCTGTTGGCTTTGGGAGCGGATTCGTACTTTAGGGCAGCACATCTAAAGGCTCTTTTTCCACCCAAAAATACACGGAATTCCTAACTGAGGGAATATGTCTTTAATCTGGTCATGTTTTATGTGAAGGTAGCACGCCTTTGAAGTCTTCTCCTCTATATGTGTTTGTAATGATGATTGAGAGCTGTGTGACTCGAAGATATCGGACTTCACACGAGCGCCCGATAGCACATCCACCAATAACAACCCAGACGGGCTGAAATTCTCCGCAGATACTTTTGTAGAGTCTCAGCTTGTGGTTTATATTGAGAATATAAACCCTGCTTAAGCTGTAATCAATCTGCGCTCTGAAGACTTCAAAGGGCAACAGCACAAGGAATGAATTTTGAGCAACATTTGTTATAAATGTCTTATGTCTGTTTCTTATATTATACCCAGTTGTTTTGGGGTTTGGAAGCAGGCATCAGAAAGATGGAGAAATTGTGTAAGTAACTTTGGGATGGACTTACTGTACATATTAGTTTTTTAAGTTAAAACAACCTTTTGTCGTCTCAATAGATCGTAGGCCTATTATCAGCGTCTGAATTATGTTAGAAATTGTTAGTATTGCCTACTATCCTACACAGTGTGTATGGTATCTTCTTCATACAGGCTTGGTTGAACGATATATTATGAAAATCTTAATGTTCAGTTCAGGCCAGTAACCATCTAGTGTAAGATTTTAGTAGTTAAACTGGATGTTTACTCTTGCTGAACGCCTGGTTTTAGATGCAGAAACATTAGATTCCACTCTGCCCTGGCATGTCACTACGGGACTAAACAAGGGGTTTAAACTGTATATTCCTCTTGCAGGGTTTTTCCAGAGACAGAAGTGCTGTCCAGAGATGTTTGCAATGCATCTGGAGTAAAGGATACATGCTGATCATCTCTGTGAGCTTCTTCTGGTCTGGGTTAGCGCACACTGAAATGTGTGAGGCAGCATGGCCTATTGCGGTGGACTCTGCCCGGGGCTGGGGGGAGGGCGGCGGGGCGCCGGGTCTCAAAAAGTCTGTTTCCACTCAGTCCGCGAGTACCCACGTCTCTCCAGGCCGGGGCCCCAGTCCTCCCGCTGCTGGGCATGCGCACTTCACAAGATGGATTGCGGGGCTATACTTCCCCTGCGCTCTCAGAGCAGGAACACGAGAACCGGGGGGGGTGAACGGACGGCAGGATTCGGCCGCATCCCCCATCCATGAGGGGTGCTGCCTCTGTCCGCCTCACCCCGTAATCCAGTCATCTTTCTTGTCAGTTATAAAATAAAAACACAGCACCGGAATTCTGGGCCATTCACTTTGCTCTGGAACGGGACCGTCTACTGCCAGGTATTTTTAAGCGAGGTGTAAAAACGGACAAGAAACCTTGCCGTAGATTTATTATACCTCTTGTCTTCATTTTTTCCCTGGAAACTGGATCCTAAGAACATAAGATACCTTGTTGTGCGTGTATGCGAGTATATATAAAAATTTACGTGTCTTGAATTGCCCAGAATAACATACTATCTAATATGCCTACTCTGCTCCAACATCTGAGCTCTCAAATGAGCCTTTTGATATATGCTTACGGTATTGCTACTATTATTATTATAGTGATAATGTGAAAGATGAGCATCGTTCCTTTGCAGTGTAGAGTGGGATATCGTTCCACGCAGGCAGTGTTTTAATGAGGCAGTGCCAGTGGCCGGCAGCATCCGCTGGTATCCCTGCAGGCTCCAGACTGCACGTCTCCCATTCCCCTCCGTGCCCCGTCTCCGTGCCTCGTAGCGGCCGCCGGTGCCGCGTCTCCGGGTAGTGGGCTGCGAGGGTAACGAAGAGTGACCTGCATTATTTACAGTCTGCCGAACGGCAAGAGAAATGCTGCTCAGGTCTGCTGAAAGCCAAAGGATGAAAGCCGGACGCCTGCTTGCTTCCAGTGACAGCACGGTGCACATGAATATATAACATACTGCTTCGCGTGTCTGTCTGGAGGGGAAAAAGGTTCAGTAAATATGTCCCGCATTTGTGCTTTAGATTCATTAAAAGGTATATTTAGCAATATTTTTTAATCGTCCCAGGTGAATCCGAGCTTGGAGCGACTGGACGGAATAATGATACCTTCTCATTCTTCTACATCCTGAAGCTCACAACAGACAAGCACACGAAAGCGATTCTACTGGATCCTGTCAACGCATTTCCGGGCCTCTCTCCGTAAAATATCTCGAAATAGAAATGGTTCCATGTGGGAATTAGTTTAGCCTGTGAACGCTTTTACATTGAGGGAAATGCATTCAGAAACATCCAGGAATGCCGGCGTTATGTAAATTATTCATGTGTTATACCTGTGTTTTGGGTGAGTGTATAAACAGGGCTGAGGCATTTGGCTGTATCTCAAGTACACATTTGAACAAATCCCTTAATTCCACTTTTATTTATTATGTGTATTTTATGGATGCTTTATGTTTGTGGTTTTAGGGAAAAGAAAAATCGCCTGCAGGCCTACCACCCTGGTCAGGTTTTCCTTTTTTTGGCTGTATATTTTCATACTTTTGCCTAAATCAAGTGAAATTTAAGACCGAACCGGCAGCCACAAATTGCACCCCTGGTATGTAATGTCGGATTACCACTGCAGGAGGCAGAACTCCATGACACTCTGGTGCTGTGGTGCCAGGGTCGACTTCAGGTGTTGGGTCAGCGGTTGGCAACCAGGTGGTGGGGGAATGAAGCGGGGTAAGCTCAACCTTGGATATTACAGACGAGTGCGGGTGAAAGTGCCTTGGAGTTTGATAGCAGTACTCACGTTCTGCGTTTGGGGGCAGTGCGCTGGACAGAGAGGCTCGAGACGGGAATGTGACCCACCAGGGTCTTTCCAGAAGCCTGTAAATTCGGCCCACATGTTCAAGCGTCGCCGTGCTGGCAAAGAAGCTGCTTCTGAGACACGAGCAAGGAAAATAAACAGCCGTTAAGTGGAGAGAAAACAGATTTTTTTTCCCTGTCCTTGGGGAGAAGAAAACAATTGAAAAAAACGCTAGTGTGGGAATTGTGTCCCATAATGTACAAAAACGATATTACAAAAACATGTATAATATGTAAATAGGGCTGTAATTTGTGGGTTTAACTCTGGCTTTAGTTTAGTGTGTTATTCATATATATATATATATATATATATATATTCTCATAGTATTCATATTATGGATGGAATTCTTTTTTTACAGAATAGAATATGAATAAAATCAGAATCCATATCTGAATTTATGCACTTTGGAATGAGTTATGGATGTTAAATTCTCATTAGTATGTAAGTGTGAGTACCTTGCAATGGACCAGCTGGGATATGCCAGTACTTCATGTTTTATGGCCCAGAATGTGCTCTGGGTTGCATGACCATTTTTCAAAAGTGGATGGAGCTTTTTAAAATATATTTCTATTAATCTTTCCCTGTCGCCTGAATCTGGAATGGGTCTCCAGCTCAACTCACGATGCTCATGCCATTTTGAGGGGCACGAAGGCTTGCACGGCCCGTCGGGTGCTCAGAGAAGAGTGCCATCCATGTGATCTTTCTCATGGCTGGCAATAGGGGGCACTGTGGAGCAATAAGAATTAGAGGAACCCTGCAGACCTGATGCTGAACACCGTGGCTTGAAACCCATTGTAGGATAGGTCTTTTGTAACCTGTAATGACACGGGGGGGATTGCATAGCATGAGAAGAACAGAGAGTGGCATGAGCTTGTTTGGGGGAGTGGGCAAATACTCACCTGCCTATTAATGCATGGTAGGTGCTGAGGAAATGAGACCTTCTCAGCTAAATAGAAAAGAAAAAGCTGTAGTTTCAAGACTATAATTTGAGCTCAAATTAGCTTTTGTTGCTATGTCTCTACTAATTATGATGTGGTGGTAATATGTTCTAACGATCCATTTTCTGAAACTCCTTGTCCTATTGAGTGTTGGGGGGGGTCCAGAACCTATATTGGAGAATATGGGTGCAAGGCAAGGAACAACACAGAATAGGGCACCAACTCGCACTCCTATGGCCAATTTGGTAACTCCAATCAGCCTCAGCATGTTTTTGGATTGTGGGGGGGCAGGAGCATCCAGAGGAAACCCCATGATGACACAGGGAGAACATGCAAACTCCACACACATGGAGCCACGGCAGAGACTCGAACCCTGATCCCAGAGGTGTGAGGCAGCAGTGCTAACCACCACGCCAATACATCCTATATAATTGTGAATCTACCTCCTGCTAGCACAGGGACAAGGAGAGGTTTCTGGGGGTCGAGGGGCTGTCTCATCTGTGACAGGGTACCGGAGTCCACAGCCATGGGGGAGAGGCTGGGGGAAGACTGGGGGTGAGACGCTTTGGTCTTCGGTGCAGTGGCTTCTGCTGCAAAGCAAATGTGGGATTCAACATATTAATATGTGTGTGTGTGTGTGTGTGTGTGTGTGTGTGTGTGTGTGCGCAGAGTCAGCAGAGAGAGGCTCCATCCAGGGCATCTTACAAACAAGGCTCACAGATGCACCCATTAGCACGTTGCTGCCCCCTTCTGGCTAATTTTCAGTCATTACGCAATTATCCAGGTAGCCAGTACTGATGACTTGTAATCGTTCTTTTGGGAATGCTCAATATAAAGGGCTCTTTCTGTATATTTGCATGTAAATGTCTTAGAATTATGTGGTATTTGTACTAACTACTACCAAGGGCTTTGCATTTTGTTGTATGGAACCAATGCAGTGCCTGTGTGGCAGACTGGATGGCGCAATGGGACACATGGCAGAATGGCGCGGGGGTTTCTTAAGAGCCGTGTCCCTCGCCGTGGCCAAGAGGGCGGCGGAGCTCGCCCCAGATTCTGGCTGTCAGCTGTGCCCAGCACTTGGTTGGTAGCATATGTCTGGCATGGAGAGCGAGGCGGTTTCTGCTCTTTGCAGTGATGCCAGCTAATCCACCCTGAAACGCTAAACCATCAATCGGCACCTTTCTTAACAAACAGTCAAATCTGATGCAATTCAATAGATACCAAATGAATTTAGATACTGCTACTTTTTTGGCAAAATTATTGTTTTAATTATCTTATTATCAGCTGATCTATTTGGATTTAATCCGCCCCAGGGTTCATTCCAAATCCATCTGACTTTGGATTTGCATAAAAACTCACTTTATATGCAATTGCATCCATCCATCAATTTCTGAAGCAACTTGTCCTATTCAGGTTCACGGGAGCCCCGAAGCCCTTTCTGGAGCCTACAGGCGCAAAGCGGTATATGCAATTCATTTTAACTTAACAAGTTGGTTAAATATGTATTTTCTGCACTTAGATTTATTTTGTGAAGTTGATTTCAGTAATCGTTAAACTAATACTGCTATCAAGCAACACTTCATTGATTTATACGTTTACTATTTTCTAAACCGATTCATGCCAGGAACCTTAATATTACTGCAACAACATAGTGAGCTGAAAGTTAAATCATTTTAGATAATGCTTAACAAAAGTACTTTAATTTATGTTATAACTTTATCATTTTTGAGTGGATGGGGCTAATGTCTTGCTAGGTAACGGAAGAGAAATATCGAATGTAAAAATACCTAGATCAACGCTGCGAAACGGTGCTATTTCAAAACTACCAACATACATTAGTCTTATCTAGTGGACCGTGAAAGACGATACATTGTGTAGATTGTCGATGCCAAATGCTGAGGAACATGCAAAGACCTGTCAGGCACCTAGACGTGCACTTCTGCAAAAACGTTTTCAAAATATTCTAATTGTCTTTTTAAAAATTAGAAGCGGAGATAATACTTGAAAAGCTTGTTGTTGGGTGATTTTTTTTTTTTTAATTACCGTTTTCCCCCAAAACCCCAGTTTTCTTAAGAATAACGCATACGATCAAATGTTAATATAAATTGATTTGGTTTGTTTTGTAGTGATTGTTATTAGCGCGATGAAATCGGGCCCAAAACGCATTTCATTAACGTGTCCCTAAGTGGTCAGTTTTTTGAATGCACCTTTTACGACTTTGGTATTAAAGTAAATGTACTTGGAAGTGACTCCGAATCCGTGGGTGGCGGTGAATCCATGCCGGTGTTTCGCCCTGCCGCCGTCTCTTCCCATCTCCATTGTGGTGCTACGGACTCTCACTTCGGGCTTCACTTTTAATGTGTGCGGCCGCGACCAGGAGTGCGCAGCATTTGCTTTATATCACTATGAGACGCTGTAATTCTGATCGGCGTTTAATACGCGTTACTACCAGGGCCATGCATTGGTGATACGGTCAGAAGTCGAGGGAAGCGTTTGCAGAAATTTCAGGAAACCAAGTTTCGGGAGTAGGGATCGAGAGCCAGGTTCGCTTCAAGTTTTCCTTTTGGTTTGCGGCAGCTTAGATTCGCAAAGCTTGCAAGCCAGGCAGGCAATCATGGCGAAATGGGTGCTGGAAGGACCTGTGTATTTAGCTCGATTTTCCCCGCATCGGACGAAGTTTGCAAAGCCGGGTTCACGTTGGGGTTGCGGTAAGTTTGTAGCCTGGAGCTTGTTGGCCGCCTGTGCGCTTTTGTGCTGCGGGCAGTGTTGCGCCGAGGACTTCTCGATCCTGGAAGAGGCGCAAGTTCTGGCTGCTCAGATGGAGAAGCTGTCCTCGCAGGAGCTCGGGGTTTTCGCCATGCAGGTAAGCGCGGGGTGACCGTCGCTGGCCCGGTGTTACGGTGGAAGTTTGCGAAATGCTCCGCGGCGGAGTCTGACTCCGTGCGGGATGCGGAGGTTTACAAAGTGGCCGAAGCTATAAAAGAAACGTGTGTTTGTTTTAAACTCGTCGCCAGGAAGAGCTGTTCAATCTCTCATTTTAATTTGCAATCTGTACGCACGGTGGGGAAAGAGAAAGCGATTTTTAAAAATATACCAATAAGCGTTAGGTTAACATGCAAAAACACTTTGTTTTTACATTAGCGGCAAACGAGCGGGAATCAACATGTGGTGCGTCTGGACTCTGTTGACAAACACCTTTTACGGGGTACAAACTGGCAAGCACGTCCCTGTTTTCGCAGCGTGTCCGCAGTCCGAATCTACTTTAGTTAAATATCTTGATATCTGATTATTTACTATCTGTGCAGTGCAGAACCAAGGGCATGCATGAAAAGTGTTTCGATGATGACACCGTCAATTGTAATCACATTTTTACATATTCGCTCACATTGTAAATTGTGTAAAAGTAAATTATTTTGTCCTGGAATCCTGCACACCTCCACATTAGTTCACACAAAGGAATCGATCTTTGTTTTGTTACCAACTCGTTTGCTGTCCTCATTATGGTTAGAAAAATGTCTGCACGTGATTTAAATAAATGTAAAAAATAATAGGTTTTTTGGTGATTATTACAACGAACTTTTTGCTGCGTTCAGGTGTTAATTTGGTAGTGATCAGATATACGGACATTGGTTTCTACGTGTGCAATACAGCTGTGCATCGCTCTGTGCGTATTAAAATGTCTGTGCATTGATCTCTGTGCTGTTTGCATACTATGTAATAGCAACAATACAACGTATAGCAGTATTGTCTGGACAAAGTGTTTTGCTTGGAGGGGGGAGCTGGATACTGTGGTGATTTAGCGCCTCGGCTTGACGTTTATCTGCGGAGGGGATCCTCACACCTCGCAGACAATATGGTCACCGGCCAAACGGCGTTTCATCTTTTTGTGATTAATTTGCATTCCGGCCCCGTCGCTAAGACGTATGATGTATTAATTTTAATAACCTGGAGCTGTAACTTTAATTTTAAAACTGAATTGGGGGACCCTGAAGGCTGTTAAAGTGCCGCACTGCGCTACACTTACTTTTATTTTTCCCCCCAAGTGCCATTCGTAACAGTTGTATGAATTTGCATGTACAGGGCAATATAAAGAATGCGCCGTTGTTCTAGCTGTACCGGCGTTAAATGAGCTGATACGCCTCTCAGAATTGCCTGTTTTTACCGGTAAAGTCTGAAGCCTGTGACAAGTAAAATAACTAGTGTGAAGTTTTGACGTGGAGTAAATGGATTTCAGTTTTTTTCGGGTTTTTTTTTTTTTTTTGAGCATAAACATGCCAGTGAGCGTTTTCATATTCTGCCAGAGGGTTTTTGTAATTTCTCATTTTCTGTCTCATGTTGACTCTTTGAAGGTGGAGAGTCAGAGAGAGTCAACACTTAGAACTGAGTAAATAATTGACTTGCCCGAATGGTACTTGGCCTAATCTAATGCGCTTGTGTCGAAATCTTTACGCACTGCCCTGTGATTCTCCCACAGCTTTGATATGCCAGTTTCTGAGGTCATTATTACCTTGTCCTGTTTTTGATCATTTCTGAGGTGGAATATTGTTTTGTTTCCATACGCTTAAATCTGTCCGCACCAACACACATTCTCTGGTTTTTGTTTGACCCGATGCAGCTGACAAACCAGATTTCCTGCTCTTCTTTCGTCTACTGTGGCTCTGTCACCTCCGAAACACCACACTGCTGTTGTATCCCCCCTTCTCCTAGTGTACCTGGTCAGGTGGAGTGAAGCAGCAAACCAGCCATTTTGTAGCGTAGGTTAAGATCTGACCTCTGTTTTACCCCGTCCTTTTCTCGTATATAATATATAAATTATATGCTAGATATTCTGCAGTGTCATTGCTACATGTCTTGAAGCATTGTTTTGTTTCTGGTTTATGCTAAAAATCTGCTTGTTTCTTGAATTTTGAATTTTTCTTGTTTTGAGATTTTGTTTGTATAAACACACTTGATTAAAAAAAACCCAGGAGATTATGGAATGGAGGTATAATTAGTCTTGTAATTACTTGCAATTAGTGGCTGGCTTGAAGTCTAAGATTTTTTTTTTTTCTTTTTCATTTCTGCACATAGCTTCCCAATTGAGGTGAATCTTGGGTGTTTTGCGTATTAAGTCTGGAACACACCAAGACGACGGCAAAAACTAGTGCCGGTCCGAGGCTGGTGAGCAGTCAGCTCCTGTCACTTGTGAAAATTTGTGCTGGAACACACCAGCTAAACAGGGGGCTCAGCATTTCCAACAGTGCCACAAACACCGGCACAACAGGCGGTCGGTGACCCTCGGTGACGTTCCGACGGCCGAAAGTCGGCCTGGTGTGTTCCCGGAGATAGCCGCGCTGAGTGACTTGGATTGAGTTGGATGCTTATTTTGGGTGAATTTCTTCAAATGTTCAGCATGTTTTAATGTTAATGTTTGCAGATGGATCTTTCCAGTTTTTACACACTGAAATTTGCATTTCACATGAAATGACTAGAGCCGATAATCTTTCTAATATGTAGTGCCCAAATCCTTTGTTTCTCTAAAACTTTTTTGTGTTGTCTCGTACAAAGATAAGCCGTGGTCTGGTCAGGCTTTTCCGAATGGGATTCTCTTAGTAATCACTTAGTAAGATTTCACACAATTGTTCTTGTAAAATTTGGTGCTCAATTATTCCTGGGGTCTCTTCCGTGGTTTTATTTTAAGTGTTTTTTTTACCGAATCCAGACACCAGCGGGGGGTAATATCTGTATATAATCTTTGCGTGATGTTTTGGGTCCTCGTGGAGCAGAAGCAGGAAGAAGACCTCAGTGGGCTTCAGACTTCATCAAACACAAGTAAGGACTGATTGTAACTG
>JAODKC010000047.1:8402682-8443342 GCA_026777985.1 Mormyrops attenuatus | reverse complement strand
AAGATTTTAACAACTCTGAGCTATTAGTTAGGTTCTCCCCAAACAAGCTTGATGGGCCGAATGGCCTCCTCTCGTTTTGTAAATTTCTTATGTTCTTAATGCGGTACAACACCCAGCTGTATGAATGGGTAGCAGTTGTCGTTAGTTTTGGATTAGAGTATCCGCGCAGTGACTAATGGTGAGTGCGGTGCAGTGAACCATAGTGTCTGTAGAGCTTCACGTTTTAGAGCCTTATTTATAAATCAGACCAACTTTGGGATGACGGGCCAAGGTGTTCATAGTTTATAACTGCAGCGAAATTCTTACATCCCCTAACAATGTTCTTATTTTATGTCGTGTGGTTGTAGATGTAGAATACTTCTGAGATTTTTTTTTTTTTGATCTGTGATGGATATTTGTATGCGCACTGTAAAATCTGTGAGTTCATACATGCATTTCTTGTGAAAATGTGGCGTTATTAAAACCGTTTGGTAACGCTTGTGTTCGCCTGCGTGTTTGTGTGCAGGAAGGCTGGATTCCGACATTCCTCTCTCTGTTTGAGTTGGGATTTGCTCAGCCCTTTGTCCAGCTTTCACCTTTTGTTTGCGGGTAGAAGAAGGTTTCAGGAATTATTTTGTCGCAACGGCAGAGTTCTGGCAGCCCTCGAAACTTCACAGCGGGCTTCAGGACCCACTGGATCGCTCAGTCTTGGCAGCAGGACAGGGGAAAACTTAGTTTTAATGAGGAGTTCAGTAAAAACACACACATCTGTGGGCATTCACTCTTCTCCCCCCCGTACCCTGTGAGTTGATGGTGTTTTGGCTCTATCCTAGTGCACCCCTTTCTCTTGCTTTATGGGAGCAGCTGTAGTCTGCGATTTCATTTTCCGAATTGCAGTCATGAAATGTTGAAGTTCACAGCCTGCCGAAGTTTAAAGGGGAGTCGAGGTCCAAAACTTTTTTTTAAATACATATTACAGGTGGGTACCTTTTGTGCTGCTGTGAAATAATAGATTCACAGGTTTGGCCGCTGATTTTCAAGACATGCCGGCCGATCATGACATGACTATTCCAGGCTCAAACTTGCTTCACACTTTAGTTTAGGAGCACATGGTGAATTTATGTGCACCATATTTCCTGGGTCACTTCTTCAAAGCAGAACCAACACAGAAGAAGTTGGTGAATATCTTCCCTCATGAAAGGCTCAGAAATCAAAATATGAGCTTGCATCAAGTGAACTCTCGCCATGATGTAATGCCAGTTAGCAGCTGCTGTTTCGCACTTAGGTTTCTGTAATTCTTGCCTTGGTTTTATGTTCTTCAATAATATTAACCAAAGTTTTATACTGATTTAGCAAAGGCTATGATGTCCCATAAAAGGGTAGCTTAGGAGAGAATGTGCTCTGTGTGGAACAAAGCATAATGTACACATTGGAAAGGGAATTGGAGCAAAAATGTTTTTCTTCAGTCAGCCGTAATAGGATGTTTCAAACCACGCCGTCTGACTCTCTTGCAAAAGTCTGTGAGGTAGTAAATTACTTTCCCCTTCACTCGCTCGCTCAAAGGTTCTTATTTTAAACTTTTTTTTCTAATGCCGGGTTTCTCTGTCCAGATTCTGGATCCTTTTACAACCCAGCTGCGTTTCTAATCGTTACGTGACGCCATCGAAAAGCTAAAAGAGGCCGACACCTCAGCGGAGCCTCCGGGTTCTCTCTCTCTGGAATGTTCCGGGTGTATTCCCTGTGGCGGGCTCCATCTCTTCCCAGCGGACCAACGTGAAGAGGCTCTTGCTCCAAGCATCGTCCTGCTCTTTGTAACATTTATTCAGTTTTTATTTATTTACATATTTTTCTGCGAGAGCTGAAGTGCCCATTTATTGTCCACGGTGCATGTAATACAATTTCCTTTGGGTACTGAGGACAGCATCTGTGGGATGAACAAAACCGACTTAATATTGTTTATTTGGGCGAAATTTCCCTTCAAACTGCCTGGCTTGGACTTTAAAGAAGGACGGCGCCTAGCTTAGCTGAGACGTTCTGTGTGGGGAAAGGGGGGATCCTGCTAGGGGCTAACAAGGAAAACCTGGCCCTAACCCCCCCCCCCAGCATGGGTGCCGTGTCCAGCAGCGTAGGGCCCAGGCAGTCACGGTCCATTTGCGAGTCTAACGGCTCACCACGGAGCCATTTGGGTGGCTTTGATTGCGCTAGCTTAATGCAAACAGCAGGTGCCTCGATTAGCACAAAAGTGCAGCGGCACCGCGAGGCTAATGTGTACGATGCGGTAGGCCTCTGGCCTTCCCTGGGAAGGGAGAGTTCGTGGGAGTTTTACTTACACAAAAATGTTCTGAGGGCAAAAGGAACCGTGATTGGTTCTCTCTCTGAACTAATCAGATTGTAGAGGAGGTGGGTCTAGAATATCTGATTGGTTGGTCCTGCCTCCTCTAGTTGCTTGGACCCACCTTCTCTACAATCTGATTTGTTATCTCCCTGAATCAATCATTTATCCTTCTGCCCTCAGAACAGAGTTTTAGGGCTTGGGTCTACCCCGTCTCTCCCTGTAAACAAAGGGGCGTGAACTTCTTGACAGTCCCATGATGGGAATCCCATGATGCCTTCAGAATGTAAGCTGTTCTTGGCGCTATACCACTATGCTTTGAGGGGTCAGCTTGGGTCAAGTTGGGGGCCGGGGGTAAATCAGGCATTGGATCAAGGATCCCCCCCTTCCTCAAATCCTGCTCCCTCCATCATCCTCACATTCCTTTCAAGCCAAAGGGCCGGAAAAGAAAGGTCAGCCCTTCAACCCCCCCCACCTTGGTTCCTCTGAGTTACATGTAATGGAACACCCCACCCTGCCTGCTCCCTTAAACTGGTGACATTGGAAGGAGATGCTGCATTTTATATGTGAGTTTTGGCATTTTTGTTTCCTGCTGCAGATGGGGCTGTACTTAATGACATTTTAAGTCTAAACTCAACTCTGTTTTCCTCGGGAAATGCAGTAAGAATTACATGGGAACAATTATACATAGGAAGTATCGTGTGTGTGATATATGGAAGTAATGTGTCATATTGTGTGTGCAGGTGATATATCAGAAGTTTTATAACCTTTTCTTGCCTTTTGACAGAGTTAATCCCCACCCCATTTCCAGTTTTCTGCTGCTTAAAGTCGCCAGCTAAAATACAAAGTTACCCGTGGTCGTGCTTTTCGAGAACGTAGAGAAGCAAACTTGAGCTTGACTACCTGGCGCGGCTCAGACTGCCACAGGAAGAGTCATACTCGGGGGGGGGGGGAGGTCTCTCTCTCAGCCATATGATGCATCCGGGACCTGCTATTCCAGGAGTGACTTTTTGGTTACCTCACCCCTGTCTCTCCTCTCTCTCGCCGCCATCTCAAACCACGGCTGACAGCATTTTCTCCAGGCTGGCTTGAGGCTGAAGCTGAGCAGTGTGTGTCTCCTGGTTTTTTTTTTTGTTTTTTTTTTTTCCCCCCTCCCTTCTTTTCTGCAGGCCATAACTAAGGAGTGTGAAAGCGGCCCGACTAGCCGGCTCAAGAACTGCACTGATCGCACGTTTCGCTATGTAGTGTGAAATCTGGCATTTCTGAGGAAGCTCTTCCTCCAACCAAAGTTCAACAGTAAAACAGAGAAAATGATTTAATGAGGGGTCTTGTGATTTAACTCGCAACTGGTGACAAGAAAAACAAGGCTCCATGAATCTGATGTTCTCTTTAACGCTCCCAGTTCTCCCTAAAAACAAGTGTAAAAAGAAACTTTGTCACTTAACGTAGACGATCAGATAGTTGATAGGTGTGTAAGTAGGTAGTGGAATGCAGTGAAAATGGATAGAAGGGCACTACTATTGATAGCGTATTGGTCAATTTCACCCTCCGTTTTCTCCTGCAGAAACCTGCAGAAGATCCCACTTAATCAGGTATCAAAATTAAGCGGAAAATGTTTTTCAAGAGATCCGTCGTGAAATTCCACTGTGGAAATGAAAATGAGGTCCCCACTCATCAGGTGTGGAGAACCCCATTAGCGTTGTTAATTATGTCATAAACCATCCAACTTATGAAATCTTAACTGGGGCAATTTTCAATTTTCAGCTCCAAGTACCTACCTGACAGGTCTGGCTTAGGTTTTGAGCCCAGTTGGATGAATGTTGTTGGTCTGGTTCAAAAGTGGGAGCAATGTTTCCCCATTTTTAATTGGATACTGGTGTAATCACGTGTGTCACACTGTTCATGCCGGGCCACAGTGTATAGTAGGGTAGTGGGCAGGGCCAAGCACTTGTGGTAACGTTTGGCTCCCATTAGGCGAGGTGGCTCAGTCGGGCGATATACTTGCAGGTCTCGCCAGGGCTGTGGTGGGCCTACGACGGCCAGCTACGTCCCCTGAACGTAGAGCTCAGCTTTTAGCTGGTGGCTAAATGTGGGTGTTGGGGGTTGGATCTGGCACAATGCCACGCCGCATTCTGGTGGGTAGAGCCCGGTTCTGTCAAGGGCTGGGAGAATCATCAGACCAAATGCGGAGTGGTGCTTAATTTGAAACATGCGTCAGCTAGAGAAGAAATAATGTCCTTCGACAGAGACTTGTTGTGTGCCTGTTTTGTTTCTTATGTTGATCTTCATAGGAGCAGATTTTGTGCATCGAATGAATGCGTTGCCACGTGGAGTTAAGGAAGCTCAAGGTAAAGGAGGAATCTCTTTGTTGTTAGCCACTGCCGATTTGGGGTACATATACAGGAACTGACAGGTCGGGATAATTGTCTATACATCTCAGAATCTGCCGTTTTACTCTCACTTGATCTGTAAGATTGCATTGCAGTATAAGTGACTGAAGTTATGAAATAAGAGTTTATCCATAGACCCATGGACTTGAATAGCCACTCAAAGTTTTGGTTATGAGGGTAAAAAAAAAATGAAAACCTTAAACTGGGGCTGGATTTGAAAACCGAAAGAGTGGGAAAGTCTTACCGGCCATCTCTATGGAAACAAAATCCCAACTCACACCCCTGGTCTGTTACTGAGTAAGACTCCTGGAGTGGTGCTGGTGATTTGCAAGCTCACTGCCGACCTGGTGTGCCTAGATGAAAGCAGGTGAGCTTGTCTGGTGCAGAGTACAAGACTGAAGTCTGGCTTCCTCGGGACTCTCGAGCGAACTGCGACTGCATCGGCCATCTTGTCAGCAGGCCGGGTGGTGACACATTGTGTGGTGACAGGCTGGGCTCTCTTGGCTGTGTGTATTGAATTGGCGCTGGGGATGAGAAGGAGCCTTTTAGTTACTGAAACAAAGGAATATTAGGGGAGAAGGAAAGATCTGGGATCTGTAGCCTATTGTAACCTGATCTCGAATAGCTGCTGTGATCTGCTTTAATGGTGGGGCTTTGCAATATCATCTCATACATAATTGGTCCTGAAAAGATTGTAAAAGGCTGGTATCAAGATTTTTTTAAGGGAAACCTGGACGTACCTTTATTAAATTAAACCAAACTTGTAAATTTAAAAATGAAAAAATATAATGAAACATTTTACTGCCTTGCCAGTGACATTGTAACACGATGAGCTGCCGTAATCAAAGTTCATCGCATCATTGTATGAGTGAGGTCCCGCTTGTGTTCTGGGGTTTTAAAATCCTTGCTAAGCATTTATGTGGAAAAACTTACTCATGGAGTGAAAGGGAATCAAGCAAGGCATGAAATTCACAGAGTGAATAGTAGAGTCTTGGCCTAATGCACTCCCTCTCCCCCACCCCCTCCTCAGTGTTGGGGTTCATAAACCTCTGCCTCTGAGTACATACCACATTCAGGCAGCCCTCAAGCATAGGAAATAGCTATCCGGTTTGGTAACTTCCTTATTACTGCCTTTGCAGAGATTTCATGTTGGGGAACCGTGAAGCACATTTTTCACCAAAGCTCTGCAAGTCCGCATGTGGCGCTGAAGATGTAGCATACCCACTGGAATTTGCCGTCGTCTTCCCTCGAATGTGGGAAGGAGATGCTCGGTTACAGTTATTTGTAACTGCAGTTGTAATTGAATCTGCGTGATCAAACACCGGGGCTGTTAGGATTCAGAACAAGCAAGAATTAGTTATTGCAGCTAGTTATTGTTTGTTCAGTACAAAGATACCACTGACTCTGTTTAATGTTCGTTTGAAATTATTTATTTGAGACTTTTTTCAGTTCTATACCGTATAGTGTTTTTCTAGCCAACCTTTTTTTTTGTAGAAGTAAACATGTTTTTGTTTACTTTCCGCCAAACCGCTGTCCTGAGTAAAGAATAGTTTGGTGGCTTTCTTCCTCATAGATACAATCCTGCACGTCCCAGTCACTCACAGCCTTTTGGGACCTTTGACAGATGTTATTATTTTCAGATGTGCTATGCTAACATCAGCTTGGGGGGGGGGGGGTGTATGAATGAATGAATTGCAGCAGAATGGCAAACGAAGCAGAAAGGTCTGGGTGGGGGGAACGAATCACCTGGGTAACACAAATCCATTGTTTATATGTCTTGCTATGTCGGTGTTCGTGGTTCATGATTACTTTTTAAACAAAGACCAAAAAAGAGTGAATATTTTGTTAGTTTACTATCTTTCAAGACCTGTGTTCTTGTAAAAGTGGGGTGTGTCCCAGTCACCATTCTGACAGCCAGTGAAGGTCGATCCACATCAACTCTGACCTGTTTTCCCTCCCTTAAACAGTATTTCTAAAGAGTGCAGACTATTCACCGTTGGACCTGGGAAATTGGTGTCATTTAGAGCAAGCTGATGAGCTGGGTTTAAATCCCTTCTACCCAAGTGTCTTCTCGCTGCAGCTTATTGTGTAGTCCTGTTGCGTCTTGTGGTTGAGTGAGGAAGTATTCGGCGCTGAGGTTTTACTGTTCCCGGCGCAGTCAGCGGAACTGCCAAGACACAGAACAAAAAGTCAGCCTTCAACGGACATTGTCTGCCACAGAAATCCACCTTGTTTATTCGTGGGGCTCCCAAACTGATCCAAGTACCCCGGTGCTCCTCTCAAACTAGTTTTGCTGATGCTACATGTCTTATACATGAGGAGAATGGGTTTTACCACAGAGTGTTTTGAGGTCATACTAGCAGCAGTGACCTGTTATTGTAACCAGACAGGCCACCCGGTTACTGGGTACTGAATCAGGAGGAAATGTGGGTCGAGATCTAATTTGAATGACTCCTAGAATGTTTCGACGGAGACATTGAAAGTGTGTCCCTGATATCATGAAGATGCTGATGAGTTAAGCCCATGTACTAGTCCAGGCTCTCAAATGTAATCCACAAGCTGAGTATGTTGTTCCATACTTAGTGAGATGACCGTATGTTATCGGCAGATGCTCTCCAGGGTGGCGTCTGGTTATGCTTTTGAACTGTTTGCCTGTTTAACGCGCTTTTGCATTTGGCAGGAAATGCGTATGTAAGGAGCTGTAGTGTTTGGTAATGGATCCGATATGCAACTTTTTTTTTATTATTATTTACCGAACAAACTTTAGTGCGTTTTCTCGCCCTCCGCGCCGCCGCTAATGGAAGAAAAAAGCCGGTCCCTCGTGCGCGTGCCCGTGCGTGTCATGTGACCGGTCCTATGAATAAAAGGTAAGTTATTTGCACGTGCGGCCCGTTCCCGTCTCAATCGCGTTTGTCTCTGAGTCTAAAGTCTGTTTAGTTTGTATCTTCCTTAATCCCAATGAAAGCTTAGATTATTGATATGAGCAATTTTCCGAGCGGTGTAGTTTGTGTGCTTTTATAAACGCTCTCCTTTTTCATCAGAACCCGAAAGCCCACTAGTACAAAGGTAGCGAAAGCTGTTTATTTTTTACAGCAGGGGTTTTTGCATCGCTGTTTGCACCTCCCCGGCTGGTATGCCCTGGCTCGCCATAGGGACAGTGTGAATTTCACATTAACTCGGAATGTGGGACCTCAGGAGGGTCGCTTGTCCCAGCCGAGGCTCATCGCGGGGAAAAGGCAAAGGAGATACGTCGGCTTCGATAAAAGTCCCCACGAATCATTTCGTTTTATAGGATGTGCGAAAAAACCTCCAAAATCGCCCCAGCTTCTTCAAAGTAAAGCAACTGGATGCCCCCCCCCGTCCGTATCGATGCTCTGCGTCTTCGTTATTTATTCGCTTTTATTTTTTTCCTGTGAGTTTGCGGCTCCAGCTGTGAAGGTGAGACTGGCAGCTTTCGCGCACAAAACCCCCACAAACTAGTGGTCCGGAAATTTTCCAGTTGGCAGCCAAGATCCTGCAGCTTGTCCCTGAATTCCCGTTGCAGGTGCCAGAGAAAGGCCGAGTTGCGCACACGTCATAATTTCATAAACAATGGTTTTTAATTGGCATCTTCGTTTTATGTTCTTTTATTTTCTGCTCAATCAATCAGTCACTTCATTAACAGACTCGGGTCCATAGACACACACACATACACAAAACAGGACATAAATACGAAAACATATATACATATATGATGTCTAAACCAAGAGCGCAAGAGTTTAAGGGAAAAAAAAAACTTAGTACCTTTTCAGCCCAGCTAAGTTCATTCGTTTTGGTTATTTATATATGTTCCTTTGTAGTACTCTGATTTATGCTGGAAAAAAGTTCAGTCTGCGCGAGCTCCGATTCCCCTTAAGACACGTGCCGTAAACAGAAGAGCAGCGCACGTTTGGAGATTAAACATTTCCCGATTCCGGTCAATGCTGGACAGCCTCACGCCGGTTCTGCGTCCCCAGAGAGCGCAGATCAGCGCTTTCGCCCGTGCATGTACTGTACGTCCGGGGAAATGTTTGACAGTGCTTGAAACATTTAAAGTCCATGTTTTGATTCAGTAATCAAAAGCCGACTGCAAATGGAGGGTCGTCCCGCAGTCACACCGCAAAGGTCGGGGATTGGTTGTCGTTTTTTTTTTCTTTTCCCCTCACTCCTTTCGGGTTTTTTGGAAGTTTGCCTGGATTGGAGTGTCTCTGAAGGTTGTCAGAGGTGTTATGTGGACGTGTCAGAACTGGTCCCGATTTTACTAGCCTGTGCTGCACTTGGAAATGACCTTTTCTGACATCGGTTTAACTTTAGTAACTTTGTGTTACTATACACATTTCCTACCATCATCCTAGACTCCATTGTCCTGATATTACAATATAATACTGTCATAAGTACAATTTTGGAATAGGACGGTGATTTTGTGACACGTTTATTGTACAGGTGGCTTAAAAATGTCCCCCTCCCTTTGCTCTCATTTTGGAGGGTCAGTTATATTTCTCTGTGTGTTTTTCAGTTATGCTGTAATGATTTATGTATACTTTTTTGTCCTTTTTTGCAGAGAATATTCAACTCCTTTGTTTACACCGAAAAAACATCAAATGGCGAGACAGAAGTACAACAGGTGAGATGCAGTTCCACCTTTGAACACAAGGGTTTGTTTTAGACGTCTGTCCGTCTATTGGGATGCCGCCCGCTTCGCTTTCTGGTAGCGGTACTGCAGTCTTTGTATTAAAAGCCGTACTTAAGTTTGGGTGCAGTTACTGTGTTGTGGTTAATAGGTTTCCTATGTGCTGTCAGTCGTCCCAAAGCACGTCTGCTTAGTCCTGCTTTGCTGGGGCTTTGAATCGAGCCGCAGAGCCATCACAGAACGTCCACGCAAGCTCGCCTTTCAGCCCCGGGGCCAAACCCGGTCGACTGTTTCCAATTTGCCATGCAAGGCACTAATTCTGTAATTACTCTCATCTGCCAAACTCGGACCGCTGACATCTCATGGGTGACCAGTGTCTGACAGCAGGAGAAAATTAAAGAATTCCCCACAAGATCAGAAAACGCAGCAGGAAGAGGGGATGGTTTAAATATATACTGATTTAATTTGCTTTTCTATTGTGTGGCTTTTTTATATGTTAAAAAAATAAGTGAATTATTTTGGCTGAAGTCTGAAGCACTTGTGTGGTCATCGCTAGTCTTCAGTTTTTAAAATGCCCATGTGACCGTGACCAGCGTAAACGATTAAAAAGTGGATCTGAAATATGGGCTGAAGATGATCAGCACATTATTGATGCTGTGGGGTGAAGAAAGGTGTATTTGGAGGGTGTGATCTGCAAGTCCTACGGCGGTGCCTTCCGAGTGGGGGAGTGGTGTATGTGGGTGCATCTGCAGACCCCCTCACTGGTCTGGTACCTCCATCACAACAAGGGCATTGTTCTTCCCAGTAGAGAGACGTATGTGCATCTAGTTAACTGCACACATTTCCATCTGTCTGAATTTGTTCATAGGTTTTTGTCAGAAGTTTTAAATCTGTGGCCTTCCAGCGAAGAGTCTGGGAATAATTTGTGGATTTTTTTTTTTGTGCATTTGCATTGGATAATGTTTTAATCCCTTTTGGAAAATCGGTTCGATGGTACTGACTATTTTTTAATGCCACACAAAAACATTGGTGTATTTTTTACAAAGTGAACAAAAATCGGCTTTTTTGGCCCATCCACTGTACTCGGTGGCACCGCATTCTGGACTGTTACAGACTCTTTGTTGCACTACTAAAATGTGGAGGAATTTAATGAATGACCGAGTGACCGGAGTCGTCAGGCTGAGATTGCTGGCCTCTTTGGTCCCTGTAGTATATGTAGTAATGGGCCGTATGAGAGAGAATGCACACTGAATGTTGAAGTTTGTATGTGATTTATGCCTGTGATGGGACAGTGTGAAAAGGATGTGGTTATGAAATGCTGTAGGTTTTCTTTATTTTCTGGGAGGTGCTGCTGCAAAGGGGCTTTTAAACAGCTTAGCTGTGTGGGCGTGGTTAGGGGGAGCAGAAACCCAGGAGTGGCACTGCTGTATGAGCCCCCCAGCACCCCACCAGAAAAATGAGAGCCCCCCCTCCCGCTGTCTGTGCACGGCTGACAGAGCCCCGCTTACGGTCTGCAGACTCCGTTTGCCATTCTCTGGCAACTGGAAATTTTGAAGCGGCGGGCGCCCTGGACCCTCCTGGTCCTTTTTATTGCCGTCCCTTGAAAGTTTAACGTTGATTGATTTGATTTCGCTCTCTCGGCACCTTGTTCTTTTTGATTATTGAGCCATAGTGGGTTGTATGTTTGATTTCTGCGTTAATCTAGTAAAGGATCTTGCATTTGTTCAGTATCGCTGATTGATGGTTTACACCTTAATACCACAAACTTTAAATCCAGTTTAAGAATGACTGCTGCGGTATTGGCCGTAACCAGTGATAACCTGTTTGTAAAGTAGCACGCGTCTATAAAGTGAAAAGTTGCGTATTTTTATATATACAGCTCTGGAAAAAATTAAAAGGCCTCCCCCCCCCCCTTCTCTCTCTCTCTCTCCCTCTCTCTCTCTCTCTCTCTCTCTCTCTCTCTATATATATATATATATATATACATACATACACACACACACACACACACACACACACATACACACACACATACATACACACATACATACACACATACATACATAAATACACACACACACATATATCTGCATTTTTAAATCCTGGTTTAATGCTGGTTCTGCTGGCTGAAGGCTACACTGAGCAGCAGGTTGCTTCTATGCCCCAAATTTCTAAGACTGCAGTGCCAAGAATAATGTGAAGCAGGAGACACTGGGAAGGACCAGAAACCAGTAAAGAGCAGAAGTCACTTTCTAGCGGCAGTCATCTTATCTGACAGTTTCTCATGAATCGTAGAATATCAGGTGACCTTCAAAAGGAATGGGAAACATTGAGTGAAGTGCACTGCTAGGATAGTTCATATCAGGCTGCTAGAAGCAGGAATGAAGTCCCATAAAGCGACGAAGGAGCCCTTCATTAACAAGAAATGGAAAAACCATGATGCAGGTTGCAAAAAATATTTATATTATTCACAGATGCACACCCAAAAATCAAGAAATGAGTGAAACGAAAAACTGGGCTGTGGCCTCTTTTTTTTTTTTTTTTTTTTTTACTTTTTTCCCAGAGCGACGTGTGTGTGTGTGTGTGTGTGTGTGTGTTATAATGTCTCTATCCATTAACAATGTGAGGTTTGTGTTACTGGTTTTAATGCCCTTTGCTGGTATTTCTGAGTGACGCTCTGTTCAATTCTTGCTTCAGCTGGCTAAGAAGATCCGCGAGAAGTTCAACCGCTACCTGGATGTGGTGAACAGAAACAAGCAGGTGGTGGAGGCCTCGTACACGGCCCACCTGACCTCGCCCTTGACGGCCACCCAGGACTGCTGCAAAATCCCGCCCTCCATGATGGAGTAAGCCCCATAGCTACACTAGCGTTTCCACTCTCCCAGTCTGTAACCAGTAGTCGTATATGCCCCAGTTTCCATATGATCATGGGAGTTTTATTTACACAAAAATATTCAGAGGGCAGAACGAAAAAATTATTGGTTCAGAGAGTTTAAAGGAGGTGGGCCCAAGCAAATAGAGGAGGCGTGACCAACCAGTCAGATCTCTTGGTCCCACTCCCTCTAGTTGCTTGGACCCACATCTACAATCTGACTGAGTGTCTCTCTGAACCAATCATTTTTCATTCTGCCCTCAGAACATTTTCACATAATTTAAAACTCCTTACCCATCACCGAGTGCATCTTGCATAACCCCACCTCACAGTTTTAAGCCCCGCCCTATGTTTTATACCCAGAGACCCTGGACCTGTGATAGGAGGGTGGAAACCTCAGGTTTCAGCCAAACAGTTGAGCACTTGGTGACCTGACGTTTTACTCAGTTGAAACAAAACCTTGGTCAGGATTTGTACTTGCTGGATCTGAACTTTTCCACCTCTAGTAATAGGAAGGTCTTTGGTTCGAGCACTGGCCTCGGCAAAATAGGCATGTGTTCATGGGCCCTTGAGCATGACCCTTAGCCCTCAGCCCCAGGGCTGCTGTGCACCGGCTGACCCAACGGTGTGACCCCCAAGCTCGCTCTCACCTATACATATTTGTGTCTCATGGAGAGCAAGATGGGGTCGGTGAAAAGAAGCTTTTGAATGTATCTGTACTCGTACTTGTGCAAATGCCAAAGTAAAGGATCATTTCATTTGTTTATAAATCTCATAAGAAGTATATTTATATATTCACAAGCAGACCTTAAAATTTGTGCCCCACTGGCTTGCAACTATGCTAATTTACTGAGTAGCATATGAAATTAAATGGCAAGGACATCTGAGGCACCTCTCAGCCGACGTGTTAGGGGCCAGGCTCTAGTACCTTAGGCTGTTTTAGACGTAGTTCTTCAATCTCAACATCCAACATGAAAGCAGCCGCTCAGGAACGTCTTCTGATATCGGTTTCAGTGAGGGCCACTTCCACAAGGTGGACTTTCAATTTAATCTTCACAGGAGCAATTTCTGCTGCATTATTTATGTCTCTCAGCTTTTTTTTTTGAGAATTTTATCGCTGTCCCCAGACTCGAGACTGAGTTATCTTGAGCTGTAAGTTGCTCGCCCATTCAGATAAAGGCATAAGGCCAGGACTGAGGCCACAGATGGTGAACTGCATCCCAGAATTGGGATTTTGTTATTACTCTGCTGCCAGTCCCAGCAGGGTGAGATGGGTGGGTATGTTGCAAGGACCTGTAAATATTAAGACTTGGACCTACAAGAGAGGGAGAGCCAAGTTATTGTTTCAAAGTGTACAGTCTTTAATCTCCACAAAAATCAGTCCAGCTTATTTTATGTTTTTCTGTGATTCAGTCCATTGCAATCAGGTCACAGCAGGATTACAACTGTATACTTTTTGCATGATCAAAATCATGTGTTGCCTAGGGCAGTGTTTCTCAACCCAGTCCTCAGGGACCCCCAGACAGGCCACGTTTTTGCTCCCTCCCAGCTCCCAGCGCACACAAACCAACCAATCAGTCAAGGACTCCGAATACCTGGTTGCAGGTGTTTCGCGAGCTGGGAGGGAGCAAAAACATCAACTGTCTGGGGCTCCCAAAGGACTTGGTTGAGAAACACTGGCCTCTGTGATTGTGTACTTGTTCTAAAAGCTGCTATGCTGATTGCTTGGGAAGTTTGACAGCTGTTATTTCATGTCAGTTGACTGAATCAAATAGGGTTAAATGTGACATGGGAGGTGGTGATGTTAACATCAATGGTGGTCAACCCATCAGGCAACATTGGCCAAGGGTGCCATCTTCTGAAGGGCTGTGACTTAGCAAGGTAGATATACTTTGTCTTGAATTGGGGCATTGGCGAAGTTTGTGGAGGGTGTCACATGGACTTTGAAAAGTGCTGGCCAGAATTTAACAACAAGGTTGATTTCCCAGTTTCTGTTTTGCTTATGAAGTTCACCAGAAATCCCCTTTTGATGCTACATTCAGTCACATGTTGTGCTTCTGCACTCAGTCGCTGAGCCCCAACATGAGCTGTGTGGATGGGGAATGGTTTTCCAAGGGGCTGGATGGACAAGCAGTGGCCAGAGTTCAAAGCGGCTTGTTGATCAGCACGTCCGTCAACCATGCATGCCTCCTGCAGACAGACGGACGGGGAGTCACTGGGAGCCGGCACAATTCCTGGACTGTTTCTAGTGGGGGTAGGGGGATCAAAGAGCGAGGGATGCTGACCCCTCCAGGATGCACTTTTGATTGGCTTCTTGTTAAAGCTGGCTGTCACTGTCCCAGGAGCAGGGTGCCGATGTTGCTTGTCAGCCGGTTCTGGCTGCACCCCTTGGGCCTGGTGCTCCACGCGTGCAGAGAGGAACCCTGAAACTCGTTTTGTGTATGGGGGGGGCAGCCTAAAGGAAGCAGAGAGATGAAAGACATGCGAGGATGGGAGATACTTTAAACAGCTTTTAGGAAAATTGAGGTAAATCAGGCACCTCCCATCTCAAAAAGTATAATTTTCTGATCCTGCATGCTCAGTCAGTTCCCCTCATTCTCTTCCCCCCTCAATTTGAAAAATATGCCTGCCCTTTTATTTACACACACTGAGCATGACTGAGTTGAGCCTTGCATCCATATGAAGCAATGCAAAACAGCACCGCCATAGAAAGCTGGGCTTGTAGCGGTGAGCGCGGCAAGTTGCGTAAGACCAGAATTGTTCTGGTTGATTGTAGATAAAGGCAGTACTTATGTGGAACTTGCTTTTAATGACTTTTTATTAAGGCTGCATACTGGGTAGCTTTATTGACGCAGAATGGAATGACGAGTAGGGCTGAGTAAGGGCTTGTGCACCGAATGTGTCCTCTGGCTAAATAACTACTACTTTGATGTGTTCTCAGGTTTGATGGCAATTTTAACACGAATGTGTCCAAGACCATCTGCTGCGATCGACTGTCCCTCACTGTCAACAGCCGAGCCTTCAATCCTGGCAGGGACCTCAATTCAGGTGAGCACCCACACCCAGCTCAGGGGAGATTTACTTACCAAAAATGTTCTGAGGATGGAATGAAAAATGATTGGTTCAGAGAGAGAGCCAATCAGATTGTGGAGGAGGTGGGCTCAAGTGACTAGAGGAGGCCGGACCAAGACATCTGATTGGTTGGTCCCACCTTTAATTCCTTGGACCCACCTCCTCTTCAATCTGATTGGTTCAAAGAGAACCAATCATTTTTCAATCTGTCCTCAGAACATTTTTGTGCAAGATAAACTCCCACAAGCCCACTCCCAGCCCTTATCTGCTTTCCGTCCATGCCGACACTCTCTGAATATGGAAGAGGCAGTTACCTTAAAGTGCTGCCATGGCAACAGAATTCCTGAACCGGAGTTTCCTTTTGTGCTCACTAGATTTTCAGTCAATATTTGTATTTTTGGTAGAGTTGGGCCTGAGTGTATTGTTAAACTTTTGCTTTAACACTTGTTTTTGCAAGAAAAAAACTGCATGAAATTTTTTTGCCATAGTATACAAATATAACAGTGCAAATTTCCCCTGCATGTGATTCATGTTGCTGTGCACGAGAGGCAGACTAATAGATCTTCAGATGTCTACATATTCATTCCTCCTGTAGATTAATGGACCCCAGGCCCAAACGGAGTTCGCTAGGCATGCAGTCGAGACGGTGTGCGAGCGCCAGCTTTTCCTGTAATCAGGGGCCCTGTTCCTCATCGGGGAGCTATGGACTCCTGCCTATCGCAGCCATCCCTCCTTAATATGTTTATTTCTCCGGGAACCGCTCTGTTCCAGGCACTTGGCTGTTTTTGAGATCGTTTATCACATGAGCTGTTTCAGGCGGCTCCCTAAAGTGTTGGCTCACCCAGCGTCTTTTCTCACCACTCCTGTTCAGGTGTTCATAATCCCTCTTTTAAACGTTGAACTAGGCAAATATATGCTTTCCCATAAATGCACTGCACGGTTTCCTGTATGTGGAGGATTAATGCTTCATATCCGTTTTTAGGTTTCCCACAGAATGGGTGTGTGGCATTTCTCTTTGGCCTAGCAATGGCTTCCGATGAGTTTTTAATGAACGCCGGAACCTTCCAAAAAAAATCATAACTGCCGTGCCATTGTGGCTTTTATCCGTACAGTGTTTTGCATTGCAGTTTTCGACAAAAGAGGTGCATAGGCCTAATTTTGATTGCGCAGAATGTTCTAGTGAATCGTGATGCTCTTTAGATACCTTCTCTGAAGGGCCTGTTTTTTCATTTTTTTGGAGGCTGGAAGAACTCCCTTGATCCCATCTGCATGAAGTTAAGACTGACTTTCGGCGGGTTGGGGGAGGGGGGCGTCCCCCTATTTTCTATTGTTGACGTTTTTTCCGAAATCCCGTATGGGCATGATAAGGGAAGTGCAGCGTGGGTCTTGACTTGCAGTGAAGGTCTTTGTTTAGACTTGGCTTAGTCCCGACTGGCTGATTGTGCCTGGAGTTGATGCTGATTGAAGGGGTACCTTCTCTGCTTCCTACGGCTGCAGTGGCCCTCCACGCCTAACGCAGTCCAGCTGCTCTGGCTCTTTCCTGGGATTACGCTGCCACTTGAGCCCCAAGCTGCTCCTGATTGTCCTCCATTCTCCGGCATTTAGAGGAGATCATCGTGTCGGTTTCCATTAGTAATCAGAAACTGTGAAGGGATTGAGACTGAACCCAGTCCGGCTGAATAGGTAACCTTCACTACACACTTACCGCTAACCTACATGCTCGGTTTTAGAGTGTGTGTGGTGTGGGTCACTGACTGCTTTATTTTGTATTCTTAATGTCAACAGATTTATGTTTTGGAAATGGAATGGGAGTACCAGAAGTCGGAAGACCTCGTTTGTCAGTTTGAAGTCTACTGGGAGAATTATTTTCAGTATTTAGCTGAATTGCCTGTTTTTTTTTTTTTGTTTGTTTTTTTTTTTTTAGGGTGTACAGAGTCAGTTTAATGATTGTCTAATCTAACCTGAGTGTTCTGTCCATCATCAAGTGTAATTGTGTGCCTAACTTAAGTGTTCTGTCCTCTATCCAGTGCTTGCGGACAACCTCAAATCCAACCCTGGGATCAAGTGGCAGTACTTCAGCTCTGAGGAGGGCATATTTACAGTGTTTCCAGCCCACAAATTCTACTGCAAGGGGAGCTATGAGCACAGAAGCAGGTCAACAGGGCTTTGCCTTTTACCCTTTTATAGCTCATGTTTTACGTTGGCAAAAGGTCTATTTCTCACACATGCAGCGCAACACCAGCACCTTAATTTTTAGTGATCATCTTGTATACCCGCTGATGTCCTTTACACTTCTAAGCTTATATGTTGCCAGAAAGTAAGCTGCGTCTCATTTGCGTATGTTGCCAAGTGTATCCAAGCAAACCCAGCTGACTTGAGTGTTGGTCTTCATTGTCTCTTGTTGCTGGATTGGACTTAATTTTCAGAGACACAATAGGTTTGACTAAAAGAAACGGAATGGCCGGGAAAGCACACTGTATGCTTGGTCCTTGTATTGTGGCTTCTGTGGTCTGCTTGTATAAGATTGCCCGCTGGTTGCAGACTTTCATACATACCCAGCTCTAAGCACCAAACCCTTGACTATTACAATAAAGGCTCTTCTCACAAGAACCTGAGAATGCATTCTGTTAACAATGAAGTTACTGCAAGCTTGAATTTGAGAAGTTTTAAGGTAAAACATTACTTGAATAAACACTCATACTTAATCTAAACTCAGTCCAGTTAAATCAGGGGTGGGGAACCTGTTCCATGGAGAGCCAGTGCAGGTATTATTGATGACCTCTCAATCAGCTAATAATAAAGCAGTGGTTCTCAACTCTAGTCCTGGGAACCCACGTGGCTGATTACAAGGTCATCCCAAAAACTCACACCGACTCTCCATGGATCAGGTTCCCCACCCCTGATTTAAATGGTTTTAGTGTTGGTTCTAAGCATGATATTCATTTTTTTTCCACCAAACAGTTGAACAACACATGATCAGTTATACGGAGTGATATGAACTCAGTGGACTCTTATGTCAGCATTTCACTTGGAGCACAGCTGAAAGGCATGATGGTCTAAACCAGGGGTGTCAAACCCCAATCCTGGAGGGCCGGAGCCCTACACGTTTTTGGGTTTCCCTTCATTTTACACACCTGATTCAACTCCTTGCACCTCCTTGCGCTAATTACCACGCAGCTCTTGAGATGAATCGTTTGTGGTGGAATAGGAAAAGAACTAAAACTACACAGCTCCGGCCCTCCGGGACTACAGTTTGACACCCCTGGACTAAACTGATGGTCTAAACACTGCTGAGAGAAATCGATCCCTGAGACAAGTGCCTAAGGGTTAAGGATACTGGCTACAGGTCTTCCCTCAGTACAAGCATGTTACTAAGTTTCTTATCTCAACTGGAACTGAATACTGCATAGACTGGGCCGGTAAATGATCCCGTGTTTGTTCATGTAGGTCGGTGTATGTATCTGCTGTGAGGCCACAGTCCAAGCTCATCGTGGTGATTATTGACCACGGCACCTCCATCACAGACATCCAGCTTCAGATTGCACGGGACGCCGCTGTGGTCATCCTCAACTCCATTGATGAGCATGACAAGGTCGGCCTTTGCCGTCTTTGATTTTTGGAAGTGCCGTTATGGTGCCGTGTGACTCCGCGTGAGAGTGTGTTCTGATGCTTTTTCTTTGCAGTGGTGAAGACTGATTTGTGGTGGCGCTTTGTTTGAACTGTGTGTGTGTGTCTTCCGCAGATCTCGGTGCTGACGGTAGCAGATACCGTCCGTTCCTGCTCCTTGGACCAGTGTTACAAAAGCTTCCTGTCTCCCGCCACCAGTGAGACCAAGAGGAAGATGGCCTCCTTTATCAGCAACATCAAGGCCTCTGATAGCCCCACCCAGCATGCTCTAGGTTTTCAGAAAGCCTTTCAGCTGCTCAGGAACACCAGCAACGTCACGCGACAGCAGATGAGTAAGAGTCCTGACATGTTATACATTCCCGTTTGCTGAGACTCCTAACATTTCATGTTTTTTGTGAGGTCTGACTGAAGTGAACTGAACACTTGGGCGTGTCTGTCGTCTAGCCACAGATATGGTGATCATCTACCTGTCCTCTGGCATGACCTCCAGACACTCATCCGAGTATGAAAAAAAGACCACTCTCAGTGTGGTGAAAGAAGAAAACCGCCACCTCAACAACTCCGTGATGATTCTCACCTACGCCCTCATGAACGGTAAGGTTTTAGCAACCCCTCCAGTATTCTGCTCCATCTGCACTCCATCTGCGGCTCCCTTGTGGCGCTCTCTTAATCGTTCTAGAATGTTCCGCGGAAATCATTTTCTTCTCCCTTTAAACGACAACAGCAGACAGTGATGCTTCTTCAGTGTTTGATCTTACCTCTGCGTGTCTGCCAGACTGCTAAATAATTAATCGACGTCGACTGTTAGCGGCCAGCAAGGCAGTTTGTATAGAAGCTCATGCTAAGAACTGTGGAGAGAAGCTAAATCAAATAAAGGAACGTCCTGCTCGCCCGACAGGATTAAGGAGGGAGGGGTGTGGTCCTTCACCTGCTTTCTCAAATTAGAGATCTGAAAGAAATCCCTGTCTGTGTTTAATTAATAAGTAGTGCCAATGGCCCATTTAGTTTAAAATGTATTTTTTCTACTTGAAATAGAATTGAAGCAAAGACAGCAGAGGCTTATTAAAGATTGATAGCGTGCGCTTTTCTCTAATTACAATCCAGCGACGATAATTAGCGCAGCATTTAAGCGCGGTGTTCCGTTCTTCCCTGGAATTACGTGCTCTCTTTAAAACTGCCTTTGATTTACGAAATCTTCCGCCTACCCGCCTGAAAGAGAAATGACCAAAAGATAAATAGACGTTCGGCAAGTATAGCTTCTTAAATGGATGGATTCTGGCCGGGTACGCAGATGAATGCGAAGGCAGGGCTCCATGCTAATGTCATGCAGCCTAACCGATTTGTCCCCTTGTCCTAAGCAGAGGGGGTAACTGGGCTTAAAGAGCTGGCGTTCCTGAGGGACCTGGCGGAGCAGAACTCTGTGAAGTACGGCGTGCCGGACCGCTCGGCCATCCCTGTGGTCAAGGGCAGCATGATGGTCCTGAACCAGCTGAGCAACCTGGAGACCAGCGTGGGGCGCTTCTACATCAACCTGCCTAACCGCATGATTGACGTGGCCGTGTTCAGCCTGCCCTACTCTGACCCGATGGGTGACGGTCAGTGTGCAGAATCTGCTCTTTTGTCAATATAGACAACTTTATGACTGTGGGATGTTACATTAAAATGTATGTGTTGGCTCAGTGTAGCATGTAGATTTTTCATACCTTCCCACCTCATGTCATTTAAACCCTACTGCAGGTTTCATCATGACCGTAAGTCGACCGTGCTACTTCGGAAACCTCTTGCTCGGCGTTGTGGGAGTTGATGTCAACCTGGCCTACATCTTAGAAGACGTCACATACTACCAGGACTCTTTGGCCTCGTATACCTTCCTCATAGACAACAAAGGTGTGTGTTCTGTGTGGTGCCATTCGTGTGCTGGTAATACAGGTGGCTTGACCCATGTCAGGAACCTTAAAGATGGAGTTGAAGGTTCTGTTGCTTAAACTATATCCTTCGCTGGTGTTTTACAACTTCCTTATTTTAAAAGTACCTCAGCAGGGACATGGGTCATCTGGTTGCTTGGAGACGCGTTGGCCGCGTGCTTGTTGTGCTTCCCTGGTGAAAACTAACATGAGACACATCTTCCAGGATATACCCTCATGCACCCTTCCCTCACCCGGCCCTACCTGATGACAGAGCCCCCCCTTCACACTGACATCATCCACTACGAAAACATCCCCGGGTTCCAGACAGTGCGTCAGAACATTCTCAGGTTGGTGGAGTCGCGTGTTCACCTCAAACATGGTTTGGGGTCTTGCATGCGTTCATTGCAAGGTGCTCAGGGTTTAGTTTATACGCCTGTAAGTGCATGTGCAATTAGATTCATTTCAATTTATTTATGCTTTTTCCGAAAACACTTTAACTCATTTTATACAGGTCTGTTTTTATTGGAACTATTCAAATTTCCTCCCCTAGTGTGTTGCTTAGTGGTTTTACCGTTTCACCTCTTCTGCGACTTAAATGTTCACTCACTGCTGCACCATAGTTTTAAGAAGCGTTGTTAAGGTGAAGTTTCCACACTGACCGCCGAAGATCGTTAAGTCTTTGTTGCACTGAATGACAGTCAGAGCAGGTCAGGCGGCGGCTCAGCACCTCTTATTGTCGGAGCTTTTAAATCAAACACAGGAAGGTTTGGCTTCAGCTTGTAATAACATGTCTGTGACTGGTGATTATTGGGCTGTCGGGCTCAAACTGGATGTTAACACTCTGCCGTCAGACATGACTTTATATAAAAGAAATGTCTTGTGTTTTCTGTCTGGATCGCGCTGGGTTGTTCTGGCATAATGACCCCATCTTGTCACCCCCATCGTTAAGGCACTGGCTAAGTGATAACGATGTAAATGTACTCTGTCTGCCAGCCTCCCGTTGGGCAGCCAGGTCATTGCGGTGCCTGTCAATTCCTCCCTGTCCTGGCACATGACCCGGCTGCGAGACACCACCCGGGACTCCTACAACGTCAGCTACGCCTGGAAACTGGTACTGCACCATCACTAGGCTGTCTTCCTGCCTGTCATCCAGCATTGGCTTATTGCATCATAAATGCAATATTCAGACGTTTAAGGATACTGTACCTCAGTGTTTCTCAGCCCGGTCCTCGTGGACACCCAGACAGTCCATGTTTTTGCTCCCTCCCAGCTCCCAACACCTGAACCAAACAATAAGTCCGGAACATTGAATACCTGGTAGCATACATGTTGAGAGCTGGGAGGGAGCAAAAACGTGGGCTGTCTGGAGGTCCCTGAGGACCTAATTGGGGAACGCTGCTCAACTTGATCCTCCATCATGACCTCTACTTAGGTGCCTTTACATACACATGTCCGCTAAAGACAATGTCTCCATTTCACCTGGAGTAGCTAGAAAAGCCTTCTGGGTTTTTCCTGCCAGTTTTGAACTCGTTCTGAGGGGCCAGACCTCCTTCAGCTGGTTCCCTTCTGAAGCATAATGCATTAATCTAATAGCGTGCCCCTTAGTATTTAAAAACGCTTCAGTGTCCATGTTTCTCTGTGGGTCTGGATAGTAAATGCAGTGTTTACATTTGTGGGTCTGTTGAAGCAGAAGTATTGTTTTTCTGTATGGGATAAATGTAGCTCATCTCTGTGGGTTTAATTAGCAATGGTAGTCATGCTTTCCGTGGCTTTAGATGCAAGTAAACTTGCTGTTTGTACCTGTGGGTGTCATTAAACTGGGTGTAGAGGGTTTGTCTCTGATGCTAGATGAGAAATGGTGTAGTGAATCTGTTTCACTGGAAGAGAGTGCATCTCCACCAGTAGCTACGCGGATGTGGTATAATGGGCAGTATTTGAGGAACCGTTGTCTCCTCCTCAGGTCCAGGACACCAGCTTCATCCTGTGCATTGTCTACGTCCAGCCCGAAGTTCCCGTCAAGCACTTGAAGAACCTCAACACGGTTCCCAGCAGCAAGCTCCTCTACCACCGGCTGGATCTGCTAAATCAGCCCAACTCCTGCCTGCACTTCAAGCAGCTTGCATCAGTCGGTAAGGTCAAGGGTCATAGGTCACGAGCGTATGGTTCCCCTTGTCCCTTCTCTGCGTTTGAGGAGGTTTCACCATTTGTTACAGTGACAGGTAGTTTCGTAGTTCCAGTCATTCGTAATTGAGAATTATCTTCATGGTACCCATCTGTCGTGTGCAGGCACATTATTTTGTGTGTAAGTCTTCTCTGTGGTGCTTCTTTCCCTTCTACGTGTGTCAGAGAGCCCAACCGTCATGCTGTCTGCTGGGAGCTTCTCCTCCCCATACGAGCACCTGAGCCAGCCAGAGACAAAGCGCATGGTTGAGCATTACACGGCCTACCTGAGCGACAGCACGCGCCTCATCGCCAACCCGGGGCTCAAGGTACCGTTGTCAGAGTGACACCAAAAAAAACAGACCCTCATCCTCATTGAGAGGGTTTTCCTAAGCGGCTGGACTTTCTCCCCAAGTGAAGTCGTTGAGCGTTTTGAGTTAGGCGCGTTACTGATTGGTCGATCGCCCCAAAAGACACTTTAGCGACGCGTGCATGTATGTGGAGCAGTCATGTGACCCTGCTGTGTGCTCTCATCCTGTTCCAGTCATCGGTCAGAAACGAGGTCATGGCCACCAGTCACATAACTGACGAATGGATGACCCAGATGGAGATGAGCAGCCTCAACTGCTACATTGTGCGTCGCTACGTGGCCACTCCTAGTGGGGTGCTACGCATTTACCCTGGATCTCTCATGGACAAATCCTTCGACCCTACTAGAAGGCAGTGGTGAGCTTCTGGGGACGCTCTTAGAAATATTTCTGGAATCACACTGGGTGACAGTTATGAGGATGTCCATCTGGAGTGTATAAAGCAGTAATTTAAATAATTAAAGGTTCCTGGGGAGAAAACAAGAATTTCAGTAGAACTAAATTTATAATGGAAAAGATGCTACCTGGAAAAGGATGGACATGTATCTTGTTATTGAGTAAGGTGACAGAATCTTGCATGGGTTATGGAACCACAGAGTGGAACAGTAATTCCGGTCTTTGGGATTTTCAGGTACCAGCATGCTGTGGCCAATCCGGGACTCATCACCTTCACCGGGCCTTACCTGGATGTGGGTGGGGCTGGCTACGTGGTCAGCATTAGCCACACCATCCATGTCTCCAGGTAGGAGCCAAAGAACCCATCAGAGGTCTTTCAGTCAGGGCCTTTTTTATAGCCCTGGCCATTTGACATTAGGGAGCGCCAATGGAATTTATGATGAGCTAACATGTTTGGCCGGCACGAATCGTGCTGTGAGGGATCATGTGACATGGAATGCTGTCTCCTTGTCCTTCCTTCGTTGAAATGGTCACAGAAACCTCTTTATCACCAGAAGCTACATTTGCTTTCAAACAAAATATAGATCTTAACCATATTTTAATTAGAGGAATGACTTCAAAGTGCATGGTAGCCATCTAACCATCTATTATCCTGATAAAACGGCCTTCCCTCTGCTTCAGTCTTTTTTCAGCATGTTGGGTGGATTGGTGGAGTGCTGGCTGTGCAGGTTACTTGTTCAAAGTTCGTGGGGGGTGTTCATAACAAAGGACGAACTGCATAAATCTGTAGCTGGTAGCAATTTTGTTTGTGTATGAAGTGGTACAATGACCTGTAAAAATACACATTACTCTGAAACAAAAAGAATATGCAAGCTATTTGTTTAAGGAGGAGGTAAATTGCTCTCTTGTCTCTTCCCTTGGAGGCGGAATGTGGCTCAGCGGGTTGGAACTCTGTCCCAGTGATCGGGAGGTCATTGGTTCAAATCTTGAGGCCACCAGACTGATCCATCCGCTGAGCCCTTAAGCAAGGCCATTAACCCCCAATTTAGTTGAGGAGCACTACACGCTGGCTGACCCTTCACAAGCTTGCCTTCACCTGCGTCTGTCTCTCGTGGAGGATGGAGTAGGCGAAAAGAGAATTCCCTGTGGGATCAATAAAGTATCACTGTCCTGTATCCTGTTCCCCCTCCAGCTCTCAGGCCACCCCCGGCTCTGCAGTAGCGGTGATGGGCATCGACTTCACCCTGCGCTACTTCTACAAGGTGCTGCTCGACCTGCTGCCCATCTGCAACCAGGACAAAGGCAACAAAATCCGGTACACATAGCCGACGGTGCAAACCGAGTCTGGTGGGCCGGGCCGGGCCTGCCTGGCTGCGGCTGGGTGGTTCTGTTCAGGCCTGCAGAGGCTAAGAAAGTCTTCCCTACCTGGGGCTCGTTTGGGCTCCTTAAGTGTAGCAAAGCCATTCTGAGGAGTGCGCCGTTCGTCCATGAATCTGTACACAGTTACTACTCAGACGGGGGGGGTAGGGTTAAGGTTGCTGCTCAAGTGATCTTGCCTAATTGGTTACCATCAATTTAAATACATTGTGAGGTTGCCGATGAATCTTTCAGTGTCTCCGTGGCTTTTGGTTTGACTTCTCATCTGCTTGCTGAAGGTGTTTCATTATGGAAGACAGAGGGTACCTGGTCGCACATCCCACCCTGATCGACCCTAAAGGCCACGCCCCCGCCGAACAGCAGCACATCACGCACAAGGTCAGAGGCCGTGCCCACATCTCTGTGTCTCTTCTTCTCCGGTCTTCACCTCTCTCCCTGTTTTCTGTGGACGTTTCTTTGGGCGGCATAACCCTGACGCCCTCTCTTCCTCCTGTGGCAGGAGCCTTTGGTCGCCAACGACATCCTCAACCACCCCAACTTTGTCAAGAAGAACCTGTGCAACAGCTTCAGCGACCGGACGGTTCAGCGCTTCTACAAGTTCAACACCAGCATTGTGGTGAGTGGGGCAGTGCGGCCCACAGACTTGCCACAGCACCTGTGCTACCCCTGGAGTGTCATGTTGCATCTTTGGGTTTTCATCTGTGTTACAGCCTCATCTAGTGGCTGTTTGTAATATTGCATCATTCATTTTGTTATGTTTGGAATTATAACCCATAAGACTTTTTAGATGGATTTTATTAATATTTTGATAAATTTCTAAATTAACTTGAGTATTTTAGTAACCTTTTACTAAGGGGGGTTGATGGCAAACATATAATATAAAAAGCAATGCATGATGTAAGCCAATAAATAAACATTTATCACACATTTAATTGTTGCTAAGATGCGTGTAGTTTACCTCATTCCCATAATCCTCTTGCTCACCAGGGTGACCTGACCAACCTGGTCCACGGCAGCCACTGTTCCCGGTACCGGCTGACCCGCATCCCGGGCACCAACGCCTTCGCCGGCATCGTGAACGAGACGTGCGACTCGCTGGCATTCTGCGCCTGCAGCACGGTGGACCGCTTGTGTCTTAACTGTCACAGGTCAGCAGGGGGCGCCAGTCTGCAGCACGTCTCACAGATCTTTCACTGATGATATGGCTTCTCTAGTTTGCCCTTGCAGGCGTAGGAGCTTCCACCTTTCATCAGTCCAATCATTCATTTACTTGTGCGTTTATTTAGAGCTGCAACATAACACACCCTTTGTGTTTTTTTTTTTTTTTTTTTTTTGGTTTTCCCAGGATGGAGCAGAACGAGTGTGAGTGTCCTTGTGAGTGCCCCCTGGAGGTTAATGAGTGTACCGGCAACCTCACCAGTGCAGAAAATAGGTGAGCTACATAAGACAGACATGTTTCTTCTAAAGGAAGTTATACTGGGATAAGGGAGAGAACTTAAGCCTGTGAGGATCTGTGCACGACTCCCAAATGGGGGGGGATATTTGCTCATGAGTCAGATGTCTAACCAGGTTTGAGTAATGTCATATAGTTAGTGGTGTGTGATTGAACTTGGGATGTGTGTACAGGTGTAATGTCTCACGTGTGCGTTGTCATAGGAACCCCAGCTGTGAGGTGTACCAGGACCCCCCCTCCCTGTCGCTCATCGACTCCTGCCAGCAGGACCTGCCCCAGTGCATCAACACTCACTGCAGCCAAAGGTTTACTAGCAGGTGAGCCCCCCCCCCCCAGTTTCACGCTATGCCCTGCCACAGGACGGTTGCTCAGATTTCACCAGCGGAAACAGTGACGCGTGCAGCTTATTTATAGGAAAGTCTCACAGTGACTTGTGCGTGTGTTGGTCTGTGGGCGGAGTGGTGGCTCAGAGGCTAGGGATCTGTGTCGGCAATCAGAAGGTTGCCAGTTCAAATCCCGCGAATGCCATGAGTGATTCTACTCCGTTGGGTCCTTCAGCAAGGTCCTTAACCTGCTATTGCTTCACCCTGGGTGTGACGTTAACCTACATCCTGTTCTGTAAGCAGGTCCTCCAACTTACAGGGAAAATTTGGGTGTTGGCGACAGGACTGGCTTCACATTGTTCCATTCTGACTAGTGTGGTGCTGAGGTAACACCTGCCGCACGGCTGCACTTGGGTTCTCATCCCTGAGGTTTGTTGTGTGGTGGGTGTGGGAATGCGCTGTATCAGTGTGCGCTCCTTACCCTCACAGTAACTGAGCGAGGAGAAATTAATGTGTGTGTGTGTGTGTGTCTGTGTGTGTGGGGGTCAGCTGAGTGACCGCGATGCGCTACTGTGCTTGCAGTGATTGTTTCGGCGTGCTGGATTGCGAGTGGTGTATGGTGGACAGTGACGGGAAGACCCACCTGGACAAGCCCTACTGCGCCCTACAGAAGGAGTGCTTTGGAGGGATTGTGGGAGCCCGCAGCCCCTATATGGAGGGACTCGGGGACCATGGTGAGTTCTCATAAGCCCAAGAAAGCCTAGGAGCCTTCGCCTCCCTCAATCCACACTACCATCTGTTTTTCTCAACTTGATCTTCACTTATCTCGCAGCTAGCATCTCTGTGCAGCCTTGGGTTCTTTTATCAGCATTTACTTTAAAGTAGTCCTGTCTGTGGCCCTCAAGGTTTTATACTGACGGTTCATCAGGCTTAGGGATTTAGGGGCACCGACTAGCAGTTTAGTTTGCCGTGCAGCTTGCAGGATTTAACTGTAACCTGGAGTGATTCTGTTAGAGATCTTACTGATTTACAGTTCAGCAACTGGAATGCAATTCATACCTGTATTTGTGTTAACTCCTCCCCGTAGATGACGAGGCTGCCTCTCTCAGCACGATCAAGAGCGCGCCAGTCGGACCAGTGGCCGGCGGCATCATGGGCTGCATCATGGTTCTGGTCCTGGCCGTGTACGCATACCGGCACCAGATCCACCGCCGCAGTCATCAGCACATGTCCCCACTGGCCGCGCAAGGTAAGGGGGAAGACGAGGCAGCGGCCAGCTCACCTTTTCCGCTCAGCGGACCGACACACGGCACCACCTAGTGGCAGGATCCTGCTCTTCATTTCCGTATTAATTTTAAAAATTCATCCATCTTTCTAACCACTTATTCTAGTTGGGTGGATTTATTTATTTATTTTTTTTGATGATTTTTCCTAAAAATAAACTGGACGTGCTACTTCACACACTTCCACAAATTTTTAGCCGTTTTGTACAGATGAATATTTGTCATTCTAGTTAAAATTCTGTCTCATTGGTAGTACAGCAGGGCCATTTCAGGAACTGGTTACCCCCCCCAGTTACATGACTTGAAAGTATTATTGTTAATGGTGGGGGTGGTCTGTTGCTCAGGACGCTGTACCTGTGATCAGAAGGTCGTCTGTTCAAATCCCTTGGTCGACAAGTGACTTCACCACTGGGCCCTTGAGCGAGGCTCTCACTCCCAAATTGGTCCAGGGACTGTCTGACCCTGCTCTCTCAAAAGAAATAAATGTACGCTGTTTTGAATAGAAGCATCTGCTTAATAACTCTAAATGAAAATCTGCTACATTTGGCTCAATATAGCAAAAGTGACTAAAAGGGGGACAAAGGCTGGCAGGACCTGTCACGGTGTCTTTCGACAGCGATGCTTAGAGGCGTCCGGGGCCTGACATGTAGGGCAGTCGTGCATTCTGGGTCGTCGGCCTCCGTGCAAGTGGAGTAAATTAACTGAAGCTTCTGCGAAGAGGCTGACCTCCCCCAGACGAGGTCCGGGGAGTCTCTACTAATGAGACGAGGAGCACAGATTATTAGGTCAGACTCGAGAAGTTACAGAGACTGTGTAAGGCAGTCCCCTTGTCATGCCTTTCTAGTTAATACTGTGTCGACGCTGTTACGCTGTGCATGTAGGGGCGGCCAGGAATCCGTTTCAAAAACACGTCTTGCATCCCTGCATATGAGAAGAATTCATCTGTCGTGCACCCCCCCCGGAATAAGAAAAAAAAAAAAACAGCTCCTTTGGCATTAAAACTTGACATGCTTTCATTTGGCCCCATTTGCTTTGGAACTGGACACATATATTTGTCTCTTGTCCTACAGAGATGTCCGTGAGGATGTCCAACCTCGACAATGAGCGAGAAGAGGACAGCCATGAAGACCGGGGAATAAGTGAGGACAACTTTTATTTTTACGCATAAACCTCCGCTTTCTGTGCCTGAAGAGGAAGAGGGGAGTGGCAGAGGAAGAAAGCCCGCCAGACACGATTAGATTTTGTTTCTCAATCAAATTGAGGGCAGTTTATATTTCCAGTTTCACGGTTGCAGATATTTTAGCCCTGCCTTTTAGCTCTTAGGCCAGATGGTATCTGATTATTCTGTCTTGTCTGAAGTGCTTCACGTACGTATTTCAAAGTGTTGAGCTCACTAAGATGGGTCTCCCCGCATTTAAAACATGCTCAGTAAGATCTGTGACCTTTGGTCCCGCTGCCCGTGGTTTGGCATGACGCAGATGTTGTCTGCCCACTCCAGTCAGCAACACACGCTTCATCGCGGCGGTCATGGAGAGACGGGCACACAGCCCCGAGCGGAGGCGCCGGTACTGGGGCCGCTCCGGGACAGAGAGTGACCACGGTAAGGAAAACGTGTGCAGTTCTCTAAGCCGCGTCGGTGCCGCCTTCTGCATTTTAGGAAAATGTTTACAGGAGTGAGGTTTGCCAGGTGAGAAACTCTGTGGTTCAGCTCAGGAATACAGCACAGTTGTGCCCCTTCCCGAGAGCGCACTGTCTATGAATGAGCATGTGCACAGCTTTCTGCCAATAGACAGGGAGGCCAGCAGTTTGTACACCCCTTCAGAGAGGGATTTCCAGAGCAAGAAGCTTACATGTCAGTCATTCGGGGTCCTACTATCAAATTCCTCTAGCACAACTGTCAAAAGTGACCATTCGCTCAATTTTAGTAGATCTCGGACTCTTCAACCAGAAACCAGCTGGAGACGGGGGGGGGGGGGAAGGAAGGAACATGGCAGCAGTAGTGAATAAATGAATTACATTTATATAGCACTTTTCGAGACACCCAAAGCACCTGGATGATGCGACGGCAGCCATGCTGTGCCAGTTGGCTCACCACACTAAGGTGGTGAAGGGGCAGGAGAGAATTCACCAGTTGGATTTAGGGGATGATTAGGAGGCCAGATCTGATAGGGCCACAATGGACAATTTCCTGTACTCCTAGTGTTTAGCTGTTAGGGTTAATGCTGTGTGTTGGAGTGTGATGTTTGCAATATTAGGATTTAAGAGTGCTCCTCCTTCTCTGCTGGCAATTAATTCTGCAGGGAGCCTGTTTTTTCCCTCCATTTTTTTTTTTTTTTTTTTTTTGATGTTTTCAAGCTACGTCTCAGTACATCTCATCTCTCAGTCCCTTTGGAGGATTTCAGTGGTTTCATCAGAAGGTTTTATTCGGCTGTAAAGTATCCTGCTTGTTTGTCTCCCTGACAGATACGTGTGTGTCCTTGGAAATGTCAGTTTTCTGTGGATAAAACTTGACAGGTCGGAAAGTCGCAAAGAAACTTTATTGTGAATGTAACCTTTTAACCTCACAAACAGTGTTACTGGTCACATGATACCGGAGGAATTTTTTAACCAAATATGGCCGTGTTTATACACATTTAGGCTACAGTACCATGAGCCCTCAGGAAGACAGCGAGAATCCTCCCGGCAACAACGACCCTCTGTCGGCAGGCGTGGACGTGGGTAACCATGACGATGACCTGGAGCCCGGCACACCCCCCCAGACGGCAGCACTGCTGAGCTACAAGTTCCATCCATACCGGCAGCCGTCGCATCTTCCACTGCACCACTTGCACCGCCTGCAGGCTGCTGTCACGGTGCACAGTGTGGATGCCGGGTGCTGATCCATTAAGCTACTGTCTCATTCCGATGCCTCGGGGCCCATGGAACCAAATGGTGGCAGTTTTGTTGTTGATAAAAATGACTGTGAACAAGGCACAGATGGATATTTTATGGCATGGTACGAGTAAAACAAATGTTAGACGAGGCCAGTCGCTTCGTGGACATCACGGCCACAAGAGATCCGTGTGAACCGTACTCCTCAGATTTTAAGTGAGGATAAAAATGGTTATTTTTTTACTATTTATTTAACAGAACTGAAAAAATACCGTCTGCATTTTCATTTAGCACAGTATTGCCTAAAGGCAATTCAGAAAGACACTGAAACGGCAGAGACCGTTATCATGGTTATTTTCCCCGCCCATCCCTTTATTCTACTTGGAGATTTTCCATTTTAACTGTACACTTTTTATGTATGGAACATGAAGGTGAAGAATTTGTGTAGAAGAAGCTGATGATCTTGGAACTGGAGATGTTCTTGCGGAATGCTCCAGTGCGCGCAGTGCAGGTGTCGTCCAACTGAAGTGTTTTTATGGGTTTTCCTCCGTGTCCTTGGGCTCATGTTGAACTTGGAGCTGTGTGTCGCGTGCTCCAGTTTCGGCGTTCCATAAAGCCGGCTACGTTGCACTGGGGCAGCCGGGTCGAGGTCGATGCAGCTTCCCTCTATTCCCCTAGGTGAACCGCAACAGTCCCACTTTAAAAAGGTTGACGTCTCCATCCAGCTTGGATTCATCCAAAGCTATCGGGTAAAAAAAGACGTGCCTATTTTTAGCCCGGCGTTTGCAGAAAGGTTCCTGAACGGCACGTAACAGAAGCAGCCCAGGCTGCCACACCAAGAGGATTTTCATCCAGTAATGCATCACTTAATCCCACTGATGGAGCGTTTGTACCACCACTAAGTACAGGATAATGATTTTGTCAATGCTCCAGTCTGCCGGAATCCTTTGTCCTTTCTGGCATTGAGGCAACCTATGTTTTTATTTTTTAAGCACTGCCAATCTATTGTTTTTAATGGAGAATATTAACAGTATTATTCACTGTTGCAAGCAAAGAACACCTAGTGTATGTTAAACACTAAATTACATTGTACTGGAAAAAAAAATGTGTAAAGTTCTTTCTTCCAGTGGAAATAAAAGAAATGAAATTTGTAATCTGCATTCCGAGCCAAGGGGAATATTGCATTGTCTTATATGTCTGTATTCCACTGATTTCCTTTTTTTTTTTTTTTTTTTTTAATTGGTCCCTTGTGCACACTTGAATTTTGAAATGACTGTACCACGGTTGCATTGCATCTGTTTGTGTCTTTTTTTTTTTAACTCTGTTTTTGACGTGTGCATACCCACATGCAGTCGCCAGATGCTTCCCAGGCCAGTTGAGAGGTATTTGTTTTTTTGTTTTTTTTTTAAAGGACAGTTGTCAAGACATAGTGACAGAGTGGCTCCATTGCACAGCAGTGACCTCAACCCTCTAGGGTCATGGGTTCGATTTCAGTTGTGTGTGGAGCTGGTGTTTTGCGCCTCAATTGTGTGACTTTGCTGTAGGTTCTGTGGTTTCCTACCATCATTCTACCATTTGGTTGGTAAGCAGCATTTTCTCTAGTGCAGTGTTTCCCAACCCAGTCCTTGGGGACCCACAAATGGTCCATGTTTTTGCTCCCTCCCAGGAAGCTGGAAGGGAGCAAAAACATGGATTTTCTTCAAGATATTGAGATTGGGAAACGCTGCTCTAGTCTATGTAAGCAACATAGCTTGTTGTTTTGGGAATAGGAAATCTGGTTAACAGGTACCAAAAGCATCACACATACACACAATGTTTCTGGGAAATTAATGAATTACGACAGTAAACATAATTGGAGATTCTTGTGATGGCTGTTAAGTGTTATAATTGGACGACGACTTACATGGGGGGATAAATTAAATGTAGGTACCACCCTTTACTAAACAGCAGCACAGAATCAATTCACACATACTGATCAGCACTTATTGTGTTGCTCAGTTATTTTCTACACTTCCTGCGTGCACACATTTGCCGCTCATTCAGCATGATGGTCACACATTATCCCTGTCCAGGGAGCCAGTAGTTCCTCTTGGAATGTTAATGCTTATATTTGGGGAAAAACAATGTTGTTTAAATAAGAAATGAGTTCTGGAAATGCAGTAGTGTCCGAAGCTGAATTAACAGTTAATGTGCAAATTTAGAGTTCCTAGCCTCCCCCATAAAAGAGGGGTGTGGGAGTGCAGGCAGAGGTTAAAGGTCCCTATGACATGTTTACATAAATGCACACCCCGAGACTTCAGTGGGCTGCTTTCTCTGAGCATTCAGCAGCAAGTTGCAACATCTGAATGCCTGCCTTTCCTGTCCGTTCTCTGTTTCTGGAACTACTATTTTCTATAGGGACCCTCCAGCTGGAGGTCTGCACAGAAGAATGGGCTTCACTCCTAGTTGTATAGTTGTCAGAATGCTGGACCACAGTAAAGAAATCGATCAAGTTAAAAAGTGGGCGCACTTTGCTTCACGGATTTATTCTAAGTTTGCACACAACAGAGATTCGTTTCGGCGAGTTGCCTTCCTCAGTGTGCACATTATAAGATAAACTTGCCGTACGGAGCATGTTATAATGTAGTAGTTTCACACACAATTCTTGAGGAGTGAAAAGAGGTCTTTAAGTGGTCGTTCTTAACGTGATTCGCGACAGGCATTTGCAGAACCGCTAAAGCAAGCATGTACTTGGGCGAGGCGAGTTAGACACGGAAATCATCTTATACTGAATCTGCAGTCAACAAATAGTGAAGGTGCGAATTGTAAAGAATAGATATATAAAATATACATACAGTCGCACAGTTATGTAATACGTCCATAGTTAATGTCCTAATCGAAAAAAAATCCATGTCTCTCTTATTTAGAGAAGAAAATAAATGTGATTGTGGTTAAGCAGGTTGGGATGGTCTTGGGCCGCTATTCCTGCTCTGGACGGTGGGGGTCGCCAGTCCGTCAGCGCACACGATTGTTTCATTTACACCGTGATGCTTGCAAGCTTATACCTTTCCACCCGCCGGAGTAGATTGAACGACTGTAAAACGGACGAGACCCTCCGCTACTTCCACTTACTTGCCACCGAGCTTTTTCAAAATGGCGGCGACTTCCTCCATCCAGCCGCCGAGCGTGCATGCGTTAATGCAGGAAAATGCACTGCTTCGAAACTCCGACAGCCCTGTCGAGAGTCGACAGGATGAATCCAGGGCATCCGAGGGAGTAACCCTGCGATCGCTGCAGCATCTACCGCCAGAGGAAATCAACAGAAGGCTGGAAAAAACTCACAGGGAGCTAAGCAACAGGAGAAAAATCTTGATCAAGAACCTACCTCAAGACACAACTAGTCAGGTGAGTCATTCAGCAACTACACGACTGGTTTAAGGTGTTAAAGTGTACCACTGAAATGAGTGTTGGTAGGGGCTATAACTTTCATAAATTCCGAGTATCTTTATTTTAAAGTTTCTTGTATGCGTAGGAACTTTCTTCCCTGTTAAGAGATGCGTTTCTTAAGTTGAGAACGTAGTTCATGCAAACTTATTTGTCGTTGCGCATCCCCTGAGTGCAGCCGGCTCGTGCGGCGCCGCTGCAGTCGCGCGGACGGGCTCGGCACGCACGGACGTCCGCGGCTCGTGGCTGCACTCGCCGGCTTTTCCCCTTCATTAATATCCTGCTGGGTTAATACGTTACGTTGTCATTATATGCTTTATGATATATTTTTTTAATTATGGATATCTTTATAAATGCTGTTACCCCGGTAACTGTGAATGGCTTCGTACAAAGTTCGTGATGCTCGTCCTTTTCTGGTTTAGTTACAGAACTACAGCCTTTAGTTTGCCAGGTGCGTCTTCCCGTAAGCATGACGGATGCGAATGACCCCGCTCTCTAGGGGTTGATACAACATGGCGATTAGCCGGTGACTCGCTTAATAAACGCCTAAAATGGACACGACACGACTTAGGGTTTAACGTCCGCCGGTGTTTCTTACTGCAGTGCCTGTCTAGGTAGAGAGCGCTTTCTTTGGAGCGCTGTCGCCTGTTAAATCTGCATTAAAAACGGGGCGTTTTAGGATGAGAGCTGCCTGGTTGACCCCGTTAATTAGACTGGAGGTCTGTTTCTCGCATGAAATGAACGGGGCCATAGTGGAAATAATTCGGTTGCAATTGTTAGCATGGGAAAAGAGCAAAAACATCGTTTAGGCTGGGCTGATTCTCACAGCACTTAGCTGATGGTTAAAGTTATCGCAACTTTTCCTTTGTGCTGTACTTTGCATGCACAGATACTCCAGTCCTGTTATACAGGTGGCGTGATACCGAGTACGTGAATGAGTAAATTGGTGAGGTAAAATATTAATACGAGAACCTGGTTCCTATACCATCTGATCGAACAGTTGGTGTGTCCTCCCCTGCTTAATATGGCTGTAGGTGCAGTCTTTTTAGAGGCTGTTTCAGTCTTGGGATAATTTTCCTATCATTTCCTGGGTGAGAGTCGTGTATAAATGATCTAAAAATAATGGAATTACTGAGCGGTGTGCCATAAGGAAGTGAGCACCTTCCCATTTGAGACTGGTGATCAGTTTAACAGATTAATTATTTAGGGCCCCTTAGCTGCAGGTAAACCTCATTAGAAGTTGAAAACTCTGACTGTGGACAGAGAGTTTAGCTGAGTCGTTTATATAGAGCACATGTTGTAAGTTAATGTGATTGTCCTGACAGCCTCCTGTCCTGATGGTGATTGTGTGCGTGTCATGCTCTGTCTGTCGTCAGCAGATGTTCCCTGATCTCGTCCTTCAGAACTGTCTTTGTTATGCTTGGAAAAGCCCACCTCATCTCAACAGTTAGGCATAATCATTGGTGTTCAGTAAACCTGTAGACGCACTGTGTTGAGAACCACCGCTGACAGCCTCAGACAGCAGACACACATCCCCTTGGGGCGTGTGCAGACGGTTTCCACATCTGCCTACAGACGTCGCCTCGAATCACGGTGTTCCTTTGGCTCTGTTGTGACCTTTCGATGAAGAACTGCTCTGTCATACTCAACAGTATTGGCAAGAGTACCGGGTCTCCTCCTCACTGTCTGCAGTAAAACAAATGCTATCCACACCAGATTGGCACAGCAAAAGATTGTCTGCCCTTTGTGTTACCAGAAAGCAAGACTATAGCTATACAAGTCTGCACCATCATAATTGTGCTGCTTAGCATTTGACTTAATTTCCTGAGGGGTTTTCTTTCACGTTTATCAATGCCATCAGTCCTTGGGAATGCCTTATTAAACTCGATTGGTCTGTCAGGCTTTGAAAATGTTCATCGAAAAGCAGAGAAGAGGAATTACATTTTCCCCATGCTGATGTTGATGGCTGCTGCAGGTGTTCCAGATGTTTCGTGTTGGGGGGAAAAAAATTGAGACTGATTAAAATTTTAGACTGTTTGCAAAAATCTGGTAGAATAAACCTAATATGAAACCAATACTGGTTTCAATGCTGGTGCGGGGCATTTGCATTGTTTGAAGTTCCTGGTTTTTTGTTCGTTGAATAAGTTGCAAGAAACGCATGTATTAAAAAAGGAACTGAAATGTTTGTTCCAGCTTTTGTTTTCTTGAGGCAAAACAAGTGGGAAGATTCTTGTGTTTTAGCAGTGTCATGCTGCTTTGTCATGATTAAATATTTGGTTGGTTGCATTGTGTTCAGTGGTATTGTTTATAATCAATGTCCAGGTAGCCCAATGTCCAAGTGCCTGGGTGTGTCGGTTGGCTGTGGATGTGTGGTATTGACTGTGTAGTTTGTTCAGTTCGTGTAAACTTGGAAGTCTAAATGGTAGGGTATTAATGTCAGATTTAATGAACTGTTTGCGTTTGTCTTTGCATGAAAGCTCGGGTTGTCTGAGAAATTATTTGGAATACACTTCCTAAATCTTCATGCTAATTAAAAAAAAAAAAAAAAAAAGTTATGACTGGCAGATTTTTCTGTGCATGTCTAAAATAAAACCTGAATATATGATAATGCTATACCAGTTTGAAAAATATAGAAAAAATATCATCTTTTAGTGTGGTGTTTTTTCTCTCTTATAGTGTAAAATAAACATTCATTATTAATCAATACTACGCTGACATGCAGGTCTTGATAATTTTTCTTAATCTCTTCTACCAACAGGAGGTCCACGATGTCTTGAGATCATATGAGCTGAAGTACTGTTATGTGGACAAAAACAAAGGAACAGGTAATAATCATTTATAAAATACAAGATATTTTCAGGTAGAGTTGAACAGTTAACTTATTTTGGCAAGGATTCAATCGGAAAGTGAAACTGTTCTCCCTCCCACTGGGTTTATACTGAACCGTTAACGGTGGATGTGTTCCATCTTTAAAATACAAATTTTCAGACTTTGGTAATGCTGATTACATTTTCATGTCTTGCCATTTTATCAAATGATATGTTTCTTTCAAAGTTTTGTGAATTTTCAAATATATGTCAATTCCTTAATGTCCTTTCGAGCCAGCATTATCTGGTAGTTGTCCTAATACTATGTTGCTTTGTGTTGTACATGCATTTTCAGACATAAAACGTTTCATAGCCACCGCTCCCTGTATGAGTTCCGTCTTTCATCACCTGGAAATGAGACTGTGTGAATGGTTAACATGCAGCAGGGATTTACACGAGATCTTGTCACGGTGCAAAGGCGCTTAACATTGAGCCCCGGGCCCACAAATTTGGCATTCCCAGCTAGGTGCCGCCATTGATCAAAGCAACGTCACTGCTTACCGTTTGGCAGCAGAAAGCAGTCTGGCCTGGCTACGTGGGAATTCAGCTGTCCCGGCTGGTAGTGACGTCCCTGAGGTCGTATCAGTGGCTACTGACGCTCATCAACGTGCAGCACGAATACTGGGATAAATTCCAATGGTGGCTGGTTTTGTCAATGGATTTGCAACTCAAATATAACCTTTTACAAAACTTGGTGGTATCTGTATCAAAACGTAATAATAATCCAATCCAATAATCATCCAAGCAGTTACAGAATAAAGAATTCATTGCTCATCTAAAAAATAACTGATAATTCTTATTCGTAAAATATTTTCTGGCCAAAATGTTCAAGGGGAAATGTAGAGCAGAAAATGTTTTCGCTGTTTTATGCGTGGCTCACGGAAATGAGGCGTAACCTTGGTAGGCTTAAAATGTATGAAGAGGTTTGGAAAATTAAGCTCGCCCACTCGCCTGCAGTGAGAAATTTAGACTGAAGGCGTGTGTACAGAAAACCGAACACAAGCCCGCTGGCTAGTAAAAAAATTCAGTGTTGACTATGTGTTTTTTTTTTTTTTTTTTTTCTCTCTTTCTTTTCAACTGAACTAGCTTAGATGGGCAGTATCAAATATTCTTAAGTTCTACCCCTGTATAGCAAGTACTGCATAGATATACCTCTTTACTGTGCCTGGCTCTAAGAATAGCAAAGAAAACAAAGGACATGTACATATTATATAAGAGCCAGGTAACCGTATGGCACCATGAGGCAATATTCCACCTCGCATATTTCACTCCATGCGTGCCACCATTTAAAAATGCAGAGACCCCTTCTATGAATAAATCCAGCATACCTTTTTATTTTAGGAGTGAACCCTGCCAACACGTCCTTTAAAGGCATCAACCTAAACGCCTGTTGGAGGTTGAATGTTTGCTGATTAACATTGATCAACTTTTTCTATTGGTACTTACAGAAGTGATAATGTGCGAACCAAAGTGCTCTCTCCCTTAAAAAAGCCAGCTACAATACCTTTTACTGTTTACTGTCAAGAGGTAAACTGCTCCAATTAAGCTAAAAACAGCTTATGTAACGGGATAATGAAGCGCCGGATGATTAGTAACATATCTGAATTAGGATATATATGAATACAATATCCCATAGCTAACAAACTAAACTACCTATTTTACCCATAATGCTTGTCTTATGCTGACAGAGATGGCTGGGTATAGGTTGTTGTTTTTTGTGTGAATCTGAAAATGTGTTAAAATATGAATTCCAAACCGTGGACAGGGTGTGTGGTCTCACCTTTTAAGTGTAAAGCCTTAATAATAGGTTCTTCATCAGCTTTGTCCCCACTGGAGTGCTGTTAAAGCTCGTTGAAACACCCCCCTCCCCCCACAAGTGCGCGCACACAGACGCATGCAGGTGTGACAGCCGTCGACAGCACGCTATGGCAGGGTGCCAGGTGTGCAGCTCCCACGGTATCTTTCTCCAAGCGACAACTCAAACAGAATAAAAAAAAAATAACCAGTAAGGAAAAAGGCGACCTCCTCCGATGCGTCCCCAAGCAGAGAATGGGAGGGGAAGCACAGGCTCAAGGGATGCTGGGAAAATGGCCACGTGTGTGTGTGTGTGTGTGTGTGTGTGTGTGTGGCCACCGTCATGGAAAATACGGTGCCAGGTCAGATGATGTCCGTTTTGTACGAATTCTGCAGGATGAATGAAGTGTCTCATGATTCTTGGATAATTTGCAGGTAGTGCTTCAGTATATGTTAAGAAAGCCTGATACTTTAAGAATGCCACCATCAGAATCTCAGGTTTACAGTTGGAAATTTAATATTGTTACACCCCCACTAGCTGAAGGAAGCTGATGTACTCCTACAATAAAGAACCATGGTGCCGTATTGGAAATTATATAGAGAAGGATGTTAATGCAGTCCGTCATAATCTGCTCTGCTGCTTCTCCCCTTAAGGAGAAGTAAAATCTGGCTCTGGCTTCCACAGGGACCCCTGCTGGGACCGCGCGACATGGCAGGCGGGGCGGTTGGCATGCTGTTGGGGGCTATATGGGTTAGGGCGGAGTTTTTCTGGCTGTGTGCACGTGCCGCAGCCTGATCCCAGAGCCTGTCTCGAGCCATCGCTATCATTGAAAGTGAATGTTTGAGTAGGACCTTGATGGCTTCTGATGTTACGAGGTGATGCAGCGCAAGTCCGATATAACACACTCCCTCAATGAGCTCTTCAGGAACTCTTAATATAGAAGGAGCAGTGCACTGTTTTAAACTTCGCTACTGAGGTTCATCTTCAGCCCCCTCCCTCTGGAAAGGTTTGCTCACCAACAATGGAATTTCAATTTTTTTTTTTTTTGTCTTGGCTCCCTAGTCCCTAGAGGTGTCTGCCCTGTTATTGAAAACCACGAGTGCCAAACAGGCTTCTTATAACTGAAGTTGGCACGTTCCTAGATTTTTATTGTTTTTGGAAAGAAAAAAAAAAAAACTAGTACAGAAAGCAGGAGGGAGAAATTCGGGAGATATTTAAAGGTGAAGCCTCATCGGCTTGGCTCTGTTGCGGTTGCCTGGTGAGCCGCCTCTCCACGCTCGTTAATATTGGCTATAAGACACCACCACGTGAGGAGGGTGACAGAGTGTTTTTCGTGGGGAATTAGCGCCCGGCTTGTCGCCGCGATGATCCGGCGCCGTGCCTTTTTCCGCCAAGGCTTGGGAGTCGGCCTCGTCCTGATGCCCGCGGAGGACAGCTGGTGCCTCGCAGCGGGAGGCGGTTATTGGGAGTAATGGGGGGGGGGTTTGTTATGATTTGAACTGTTATGGAGCGTGAGG
>JAODKC010000047.1:8387933-8402582 GCA_026777985.1 Mormyrops attenuatus | reverse complement strand
CCCCCCCCCCCCCCCCCCCCCCCCCCCCCCCCCCCCCCCCCCCCCCCCCCCCCCCCCCCCCCCCCCCCCGAGGGGGCGGCTCAGCCTGTCTGCTTGGGTAAAATACCCCCTGGGCGTTAGGATGGGGGAAGCCTGATTCAAATATACGCACGGTCGGTGAGGGGCTTGCTCCCCACCAAATGTAAAGTGTCATCCGGTGGAAAATCAATGCCTTTAGTGGTTACTGAGTTTGTACCATGACAAAGTAGGCTTGGCCTCCTACCACTGACCGCTGCTCTATGGCTCATGTATGGCCTGCAGAAGAAATGAGTCTATTCCCTCGCCTCCTGGAGCGACTTGGCAGCCTAAAGCTGCCGTGTTTGTTTGGAGTTTATTACGGTCTTGCGTGGGCCTAACCTGGAATCCGCACAACATGCTTTCAGCTGGTCCTGCGGCTTTTTGTTCTTGTGCGTGTGAGACTGTGTGCTTTGTGTGGGTGTCTGTGTGTATATCAACAAATAAGTATACATGTATGTGTCTGACATGCTCAGAATGAACCCAGAAAATTGCAGCCTTAAATTAAGAGCATTAAAAGAGAATCATAGCGAAGACATTGTTAAGGTTATAAGTAGACTAACTTCATCTGACTGCATTAACTGCTTCAGAAGACTGCGTCCTGCGTTTTTTTTTTTTTTTTTGGATTGCATTTAGTTGGCCTTCAATGGGTCCTGACCTGTTGATATCTCTGCATGGTATCGCCATCTATTAAAAATACGGTGTCTTTTTTTTTTTTTTTTTTTTTTTTGAAAGTTGATGGGGTGTTTGGTTAAAGGACTCTTGAACACCTGGTATATGAATCAAACGTTAAGAGAACTCTTAAGAGAATCTTGTGTACGTTAAATGAGGACCTTTGGCCATGGTTTGGACTTTCGGACTGTTAAGGTTGAAAATGTCATCGTTATCTCCTCCTCCCTCTTCTCCTTTCCTCTACCGCTGCCATCTCTTTAATCACCTCACATTTTTAACTTCTCCATCTTTCCCATGGGTAATTAGAACTGTAAACATACTTGAACTCAGCACGGTGATGGAGGTGTCAGCTTAGACGTGTCCAAAAGATTCCCCGAACAGGAGTAAGGTGGATCTCGTGCGATGGAAAATACGGGGTGAGTCTGGCACTACGTCGGGTGAGGAGACTGCTAAGGAGGAGCGTCTGCCTTGGGTGACAGGGCTGTGTGGTTCGATGGAGTCTGATGCAATGTGGCTGTAAGCCCAAGACGCTGAAGCACAGGTCCGCCACGATCCCTGCCCTTTAACTAGACTTCAGCGCAGCGGGAGCCGAGCTGCTCTCCGGCCTTCCCAGCTGGACAAGCTGCAAAGTTGTTTTTAAGTGTGGAAGGGCAACCTAGAGCCCAATTAATTCACACATTCTGTTGTTCTTAGTTATATATTTGATCATCATCCAGGTTTTGACTTTGGGTGGTTGGTTGTGCATATTAGGTATGTGTGAATATATACATAGTGCACTATATATTTAAGCAGTCCTTAAATGGGTTCTGTCTTCAGGTGCCTGCCTGCCTGCCTGTCTGCCTCGTGTATGCATCAGCACAAGTCTGGGGATCCTTAAGTGCATCTTAACTTTGACAACCTTGTCCTGCTTGGATGGGCTGTTGAACGACTGTTTGAAAAGTCTCAGTATCTCACTCATTACTGCTCCTCAATTCTAAGCCATCTCCTGCTGTTTTCCAAGCCGTTGTACCTGTTCACAAAGCACCTGCAGTAAATAATGGAAGCAAGGGTTTTTTTTTTTCTTTGAAGGCTTAAATTATTAGCCTACGAAGCCCCTCCACACAGTTTCTTCTCCCTCCGCTGGTGCAGGAAGGCTGTAGTGAGCGATGGCCGCTTATCTGAAAGCTGCTTGCTCATATTTTATGGGCTTATGTTACCACAAAGTGTAGATGTGCATAGCAAATGGGATGGGGGTGGAGCGGGGGGGGACTCCCATGGCAGAACAGGTAGTCTAGCAGAGGCCAACATTGTAATGGCGCATTGTAACTCTGGGCACGTGGCGTGTAATAAGGTGCCTCCTCACCACATTAGTGCGGCGTCTGCGTTGACCGGCATCCCTCGCATTGGACAATGCCGTTGGCAGGTGTAATCAGGAAGCTCACCCAAAGGCTTAGGGTTGGCGTCCTTTGTTTCTGCTGCGGTCGCTGGTAGTGGCTGGGGGGGGTGGGGGTCTGGTTCATTCCTAGCCAGACTGGATCAGTCTTGAATGGATAGCCACTTGCGAATAAATGTATGTGCTCAGACTCTGTGTCCTGCGTGTTTGCATGGTTCGTGAATTGTGTGGGTGGGTATCTGTGAGCCGCCGTTATCCGGGACGCCCCCCCATGGCCACAGCGAGTCACTCACCGTGTCGCCCGCAGCTTTCGTGACACTGCTGAACGGCGAGCAGGCCCAGGACGCCATCCGCTCCTTCCACCAGCGCAGCGTGCGTGGCCGCGAGCTCACTGTGCAGCTGCAGCCCACCGACGCGCTGCTCTGCATCACCAACCTGCCGCACGCCTTCAGCGCCCCCCAGTTTGAGGAGCTGGTGCGTGCCCATGGCAACACGGAGCGCTGCTTCCTGGTGTACAGCGAGCGCACGGGCTACTCAAAGGGCTATGGCTTTGTGGAGTACATGAAGAAGGACTCCGCGTCGCGGGCGCGCTCCGAGCTGCTGGGCCGCCTGTTGGCCGACTGCCCACTCATGGTCCAGTGGGCCGACGTCAACCAATTGACCGCCGCCCACCTGCACTCCAAGTGCCTCTGCGTGGACAAGCTGCCCCCGGACTTCTGTGACGCCGAGAAGCTTGCCCAGATCCTTGGCAAGCTCCATAGCCCCGTCTTCTGCCAGGTGAGTCCCAGCACCTCCGCTTGCTGTCCTCCAGTCAAAGTGAACTTTGCTGTCATTGTGTGCATGTACAGTGAAACGCGGGAGTAGGCTCTCTCTCTGCTAGAATCAGACAGTAGAATACGCAACATAACATTACTGAAGAGACCAATTGTGGCACTGCTTCTTTGTGTAAAGTGCAAGGGTAATTTAATTTTATCTGTATGAATGTACATACAGTGCTGTACAAAAGCCATAGGTAGCCAAAGAAAATTGTTTTTAAAATGTTGCCACAAAACTGATTTTTATGTTCATCAAAGTGTGTCAATTTAGGGATTTAAAAACCTCTCCTAATGTCACCCAAGTATTTACCAAGTATTTAGGAACCATCCAGTATACTTGTTGACTCGGCCACTAGCCTACCATGTTTGGCGAATCAATACCTGATTGAACTATTCATTTACGTTAACTCAATTACTTAATATTAATTAAGTGAGCTGGTGGTGCAATGTAATGAATATGTGGAATGTTTGGGGTGCCCCTGAGGAGAGGTTTGGGAGCCTAAGTGGTGGTATTCTAGAAATCCAGCAAGATAAGTCTTGTCTTTTTAGAGAACAGAAATTCTTGTTTATTTTTTGTTGTGTTACTGTTCATATAATAATGTTAAATTGTATTGTTTTCTGAGCAAATGTATGCTTACTGCCCAGAAAAAAATAGCTTTAAACATTTTCTTTGATTGCCGAAGACTTTGTGTATGTGTGTGTATACAGTACTATGCAATATACACATGCACACACCATGCACACATTTATACCAGGATATTAGTGGGCTACTGAAGATTCCATACAGCAACATTTCTATGGAAATAGCAGGGCGCAGGATCCCACTCCATCACAAGGCACATTCTGTGGGGGGGGTTTGAGACACCACCAACAAGAGTAGCTTAGTCATACCTTGACATGTTTTGGCATAATTGGAGATGAGCACTTTCCAAAGGGTAGAGCATACCATCTTCAAGCGCTTGTCCCAGGAAGCTCTACTCTAAATCCAGCAGCGTTATGCTAGGCTTCTCAGCGATTTCCTGTGGCTGCAATACAGATTGTTTGTTTATATTTAATATATAGAATTTTTTCTTTTGCATAAATCCCCCACTGTCCTACTGACGGCGCTGTGCAGATGGTGGTTATTGGGTGTTCTTTGAGCCGCTGACTGCTCTTGGTCTCGCTCCTTAGTGGCAGACACCGCAGTTGTAGGGAGTTTACTGCCAGAAGCAGCTGTTCAATGTTAACCCAGACGTGCTGGAGAATGTGATAAGCAGGGTATACGCTTAAGATTAATTTCAGAATCATTCTCGCCATTCAGTGTAAGATGAATAAAGCGTGCGGTTTCCAGTGGTAATGGTGCAATACCGCCAGCTACCTCCCGCTGACCCTCGAGCATGAGGGACTGTGACATCTGGGGCGTTCAGCATATTAACAGCGAGTCTTTGGCTTTCTGCAGTCCTGAGGTGTGAATTTTATGGGTCTGCACAGTTCTTAGCTGCCATGTGTTTTCCTTACATTCTGATATAATTTACGACTCCTGTCCGGCTTCTGAAAGGTCACGCGTTCCAGGATCTGGGATTTTAAGCTTTTAACTGCTCCCTTGTTTGGCCAGGGTAGTGGGAGAGTGGAGGGGGGGGTTCAACCTGCTGGGTGACGTAATGATTATGGAAGGAATTGGGCCTGAGTTTGTTGTTTTCTTATCCCTTCTGATGGGACCACATGCCAATCCCCCCCCCCCGTCACAGTGGCTGCTTGTGAAACAGTCACAGACTGTGGTTAACAGCAGGAGTCATGATGTTGAAGAATTCGCTCGCAAAGTAGCCAGCAGACTGATGACAGTTTGGTGAGAGCCTCAGAAGAAAAGTAACAAAAGGGAAACGTAGAGGAGAGGCACAGAGTCTTGCCCAGTAAACTCCTAGTGCCCACCTATCATAAGAGAGATTCCTGAGACTGTCACACCAGGGGTGTGTGGCCATGTGTGGGCCAGCCAAAGAGATTGCCCACCCAACAGACACACACCAAATGTAGCCAATCAGTAGTGATTTAATAGAATCATCCGTCGACACCCCCTTCCGAGTCGCCATCCAAATTGACAACTTGACAATATTTTGCCATTCCCACTCCCCACAAACCATTGATAAAATCAAACACTGGTGCCCAATCAACATAACCCAGTGCCCACCCCAGCATGGAATCCTGGTCATGTCACTGCATTGCACATGTCTGATAAGCAGTCTCAAGGGCAGTCACAAGCTCGTTAGGCTGACCACACATATAGCATGACCTGCTTCCCTCTAGATCTGAGCTCAGTCTAGCAGTATGTTTGTGTCTCCCCAAGTGGGATTTTGGCCACTCTGCTATGCTCATATATTTCTGATAGTGTTCCGGGTCCTTTTTAAGATCCCCCGCTCCACGCCGCTATGTCCCTTAACTCCGAAGGTGTCCAAGGACGACATGCCAACACTGTAGCTCCCTTCCCCCGGACCAGAAAACTCACGCCGTGGCAGCATTTTGGTGACTGTCTCGCCCTTTCTCAGAGCCTGCGAGTGGCTGTCATGTTTCTGTGATTCACCCAGATTGCTGTCGGCACTGCTGTCGCTCTCGCCGCCTGACTTACGATCACTGCCAGATTTGTTGCATGAATGCTTTGCTTAGGACGGGTGCCTCATTCTTCTTCCTGACTTGCACTTTGGCGTTGATGGAGCTGTCTATTCCCCTAGGCTGTCCGGAATGGCCTTTGCACGGCTGATGACTGTGTGGCTGATCTCCGCTGTATTGGCACACGCCCTGCAACTTAAGCTTTGCCAGGAGGCAGTCTGTGAGCCGAAATGGCCGCCAGAAAGATCTTCATCCTCACTGTGTGCTTTGGTGCATCTCCCTCCTCTGTTCTTATGCCTGGCTGCAGTCCCACAGCATCCCTTGCCAGTTTAGTTCTATCTCTTGCTTTCCCTTTCTCCGTTCCAGCACTCTGTCTCTTACTCACTTCAGCTGACCTCTATGTTGAAAGGACCGGGCTCTGGCCAGCCCCTTTGATCCACCTCACGCCCTGGCCCTTCTGATCGACTCTTTCAGATACATAATTTTCATACAAAATCCTCCACCTTGGAACCAATTTAGAATAGAAATGGAAAGAAGCTTCTCCCCACACACACACACACACACACACACACACACACACACACAACATTTACACACATGCAACAGATTCAATCTGGAATTTTCCCATTTGTTTCTAACGCACAAGCTGAGTAGCAGCCTTATTCATTAAATGGAATTCCTACTGGCTTCTGAAATGCCAAGTGGGACTTTAACCCATTTTCAATGTGCAAAAGGAGGGGCTTTAACCCACCTTCAGCTGAATCCCATCCTGGGGTGGCATGTGGCTGTGCAGGTTAGGACTTCATGATTGGATGGTTGCTGGTTCAAATCCCGTGGTGGGCAGAGTAACATTAAGTCCCTAAGGAAGGCCTTTAACCCCAGTTGCTCCAGGAACTGTATGTACCTCACTTGTATGTCACTTTTGGAAAAGTTGTCTGCTAAACATGTAATGTAAGTGCAGTATTGATCCCCAATGTGCTCAGTTCAGATCTAACTCTAGTCCATCCACTATTCAAACTAAGGAAACTCAACACCACTTCTCAAACACAATTTCCATAGTTCCCACAAGTCTGTGAGTTCCACCCAAACCTTTTTGGAACCTGCTTCCCCAAAATACTGTTGATTCTCTCAAAAACTCTTCTGCAAAAAGAGGCTTTTGTCACCAGATCAACCAGGGCCCCCATCACCGGAGCAGCCTATGGGCAGATAACCTAGCTGGGAAACTTATTAAAATGGTGCTTCCTTTGCAGGTGTAACCTGCCGTTGGGAATCTCCGGGGAAGGCCTAGTTCCTCAAACCGCTCTCAGTTCTTTTTGTGATGCCAGTTAACTGTCGAGAAATTCACACACACATAGCCAATAAGGATAGTTTATGGAAAGGCTTAAAAGACACATTGTGGCTTCTCCAGTGTCGTCTTCAGCAATAGAGCTAAATAAGGATTGTAGAACTGTAAACTAGAATAAGGAGCATCATGGAGCATGAGAAGTCTGTGAAGACCTTTTCCACACTTTTGTGATCTAGGGCCTAACTATAAGGAATAATAATTAATCATTATTAATGATTAAACAAATCCAAATTACAAGACATCAGTCCTCGACAGCTTGTTCATCAGTCATTAGCTGAGAACCGATGTCTTGTAATTTGGATTTGTTCGTCCAGGAATGACTGAAGACCGATTGGCTGATTATTTATACAGTTACAGGAAAGCCGCAACATAGCTGTTATTAATTTCCTTTTTTAATGCAATAATCACACAGTCAGTATTTCAGCTGGTATTTCCGACGTCATCGGCCTCCTCCTTGAACAAATAGCCGAATTCGAAATGTAAACCTTGAGCAGCTGTGTCGCCACTATGCTAAATAGCTTTTGGGTTTATGGATTAGACTTAAGTTTGTGAATATCATATTCACTTAGAATTATATTATTAAGATAAAGTACTATCCATATCCTAAGGTTTTGCCATGTAATTTGAGCCAGAATCCCCTCTTTTGGGTAAAAGTGGTAACTGATAGCACCTAGTAAAAGTGCTCACACTGAATAACAAGCTGTTGAAATTATTTACGTTTCTTGTGCCATGTGCAGACCTGTTTATAGGCTGGAGGGACACGGCAGTGAGCCAAGCCAAGAAATCTGTGCCTGAAAGGCCTGTTTACATTGTTGTTATGGGTTTGGAGCATTCTCAGGAAAAAGACTCCGTGGCTGTTGGGATGCAGAAAGCGAGGATTTAGCAGGGTTCTTCTGGTGCCCCCATATTAAACTTCCTTTCTGTTATTTGAGATGCTAACTACTATTCCCCCCTACTGCCTGACCATGGCAATGAACGAGAAGGGCCTGGCTGCACATCCACTGTGAGGCGTGTCCACTGATGCACTGGAAGTATCCGTTTTAATCGATAATGTGCACTATTTAAAAAGTTATTTTGTAGTTGTTTATTGTATTTGGATATGAGGAAGAACTGCACCATCTGGCAATGAATTTTTGTGCTTTATATAATGCTGTAATGTTAAAGAATGATTGCTTAAAGGAGATATTTCTCTGAGTATGTTATGCTACTGCTACATAATGTCTGCTTAATTTAAATTTCTCCGAGACTATGCTAAATCTTAATAAGGGTCAAGATAAACAAAGTGCTCCTCCAATGTCTACCTTGTTCAAGTATTTCTTTTCCAAATCGATCTTGTCTGTATTTATGGTCCTTTTGAATGAGGGAGATTTATTAAATACAAAATACAGCAAAACGGTCGTGATTCGATTCAGGCCAACTTACTCTTCATCTGTATATGTATGTGTGAGTGGTATGATAACGATATTGAATATTGAATTGAACGGTCTGCACAGGACAATGTAATTAAACTATGCAGGAAGTGTGTTTCGTAGCAGCCAAATAATAGGAAACAAAAACAACTCCCGTACTTGTAGTGAACAAAAACCATTCCTCTTCTAAACAGAAGTGACTTCACTTGAGTCAATACCGCGGTATTTCAGAATAAGTCTTGGATGGATCTCGCATCCCACAGTGTATTCACGGTCTGTCACCGGATTAGCCTCGCAGTGCATCTGTAACCAGGCTCTGGTACAATGAAGGGCTGAAATTTTTTGAGTGCGTGTCTAAAATGAAACGGGGCTATCGTGAGGAGGGGGAGAGTGCTGCATTTTTTATGTGGCCTTAGGGTTGCTTCAATCTGTCGGCAGCAGAATTTGAAAACGGGCACAGCGTTAGCCCCGATGCATGATGGGAAACCTCCTGATTTGGTAACCAAATAAGCGCCATGTGTAATTGTGCACTAAAAGGAGGGGAAAGCAATTTGTAGAGGGGCAATCAGCATTGATTGTCATAGCGTTGGACCTCATAGCTTCAGTGCTGTTGGTGCACGCGTGTAGCTCAAGCAGAGCAGGGCGCTAACAACACAAGGGTTGTGAGTTTAAATCCCATGGAGTGCACACAGATTATAACCCCTTTACTGTAAGTCATTTTAGATCAGTGTCTGTTAAATGAGTAATATAGTGCACGTCTTACTTGCGGTTTCTGATGCTGTGCTACCACTGTCCTGCTTCCTCTTCCTCAAAGCTGGCGCAGGACGAAGGGAGCCCCGTGAGGGGATTCGCCGTGGTGGAGTACGAGACTGCAGAGCAGGCCGAAGATGTGCTGATGGAGACGGACCGGCAGCTGGTCGGGGGCCACGAGATCCGTGTGTCCTTCTGCGCCCCCGGCACGTCAGGCCGGAGCACCCTGGCTGCTCTGATAGCTGCACAGGGCGTGGTGAGTGTCTCCTCCTGCTGGTTGCTTCAGGGATTGGCCAAGGCACTATTTGACACTAAATTAGAGAGCAGACGGAGGCCTGGCCGACGATGCGTCAATAACAATAAAAATGTCCAGCTTACAGTTTCCAAATTTACTAAAGCCAGGGGGGGCTTTTTTTGGTCAGTGTCCAGGAGGTGGATGTCAGTGAACTGTCCAGCACCAGAAATTCTGATTATACATAGGAATGGACAGGGCTGCCCAAACAGTTGCGAACGCCGGATAAATGTAATGTGATTCTCCCTCACCTGCTCCTCCTCCAACGTATTGTGACAATGAGGCATTACCCGGGATTAATCATTTAAAAATAACATCGTCTTCACAGCAACCGATTGAAACTGGATCTTTCCCTACAACAGCGCTGTGGCCTGGGGTGCCAGGCCAGCCCAATAACTGGTGAACCATTCCGAAGTGGGTTTGAGTTTCTTCCAGTCAAACGACCTTTAATTAGGCCGTGGAAGACGTCACTCTGTAGGACTCCAGTCTCTGGTCTGTTAATAGTCGAGATGGAGATGGACATCCTCCGACATGCTGCCAGCGAGATTCCGCTTCGTGCTAAATGTGTGCTCCGCGCTTGGTGTCAGTCCTGGAATACCGCCCACAGCCCGGGAAAAACATACTATTTTTGAAATCATCTAGCTGCCTGCTCTCATGCTCGTCAACATGAGCGCTGTCTCCACTCCGAAGGCGCTGAGGGTCCACTGTGCTCCCGGTTCTACCTGCCACATGTGATTAGGGCTGGGATGGGGGGGGGGCATAGACTTGCTCTTCTCTTCGAAGGACGGGGGGACGAGACTGTAGGGATGTCCTAATGAGGGAAGTTCAAGTGTCCCAATATAGTGCTGTCAGCCTGGCGTTTTCACACACTCAGGTGCCACTGACATCGCAAGTCTTAAGGTCTCATTGAACCAAAGTGGCTCTTAAATTGATTTCCCAAACCGAATGACTCAAATTAATTTGCACGTGCTAAATGATCTGGTTCTGGTCAGGCCACTGATTCAGCCTGAATAACTGGGCTTATGTTCGGATTCGGGTTTCGGTGGATGTGGCAGCCAGACGCTCATCTGTGACTCCCCAGACACTGTGCTATATGACTGTGAGTGCTCCCTGGCACTGTCCTGTAGGCTGATGTCTGTGGGCTTCTCCCTGTGTTCCCACAGATGTCAAATAGTAGGAGAGGCCTGCTTCCCGAGCCCAGCCCAGCCCAGCTGCTGGGCAGCATGAACAACCCAGCCGCCCTGCAGGTTCTGCTCCGGCCGTACCTGACCGGAGTCAAACACACAGGTGAGTGGGTCCGGTCATTCCATTATGAGACCAGGGTGTATGGGAAGTCTCTGGTGCCTCAAATTGTTCTTGGTTATTGGAGACGAATATCATATTTAGTGTTTGGTCTATTTAGAGAAAAATGTAAGTTTCTTCTCTCTTCGTGTTGTTTGTGGTCCTACAGCGAGCTGATAGGACCACAAATTCACCCACCCGTGTGTCTGTACTTTTAGCAAGAGTGCTGAGTCACATCCCAAAATGAAGGAAGGCGGGACCAGTAAATTGAAGGGCTTTCGGCTCATACCTTTAAGGAATTCCACTGCTAATTTTAGCGGTTGATTAAACGAGACTCTTCTCGGTCGTTCTGAAGCCCGCTGCCGTTTAGAGGAGCCGCGCTCACTTTCTTTTTAAAGAGATGGCAGACAGATGACACTGACCTTCACCAGGGCCTGTGTGCCGCTGCTTGTGTTCCCATCTCCAGGGAAGTTTGCGCAGCTGCAAGGCCTGCCCTTTCTGCGGCCTCCATTCACATCAGCGCTGGTCCAGTTGGGAAAGGTTCAGCAGGTAAGGTGCAGCTCTAACTCCAGGCTGGGATCTTCACAAGCACAGAACAGAGGAGTTGTAACAACACATTATGTAATAATGCTGCATTATGTAATAACTCGACAGAATGTAACCGATTGAATGATGGTAATAATAACGATGATAATAATAGGGTAATGTCACTGTATAAAATTAATATAGTATACTAATTACATTTTGCCGAGTTATTACACAATGTGGTGTCATTACGTAAAGCGTTGTTACAGTGTAACATTATGTAATAACATCGCATTATGTGATGAGAATTTGTTACATTTTGTTGCATTATTACATAATGCGGCATTTTTTACATAATACGTCGTAACAAGGATACCTAAAGGATCACACACAAGGCAATGTGCCGGCACTCAGAGGTCTGACACATCCCCAATTCCCTATCTGCATCCCTGCTGCATGGACACACCCCATCCTTACGGCCAGCACACTTTGGACACTCCTGATGTATGTATAATTTTCCCCCTCTATGAGCTAAGTTCTTTTTACATGTTTATACTTTTTTAAAAACCCGTTTCTGAACATGGGTGAGGAGCCGGTTTATAACATGTCTCCCGTAAGAGTGAGCTCGGTTCTGCAGAGTCACGATGAAGACTATGAATTCCAACTCCTCTGATCGGTGAGCTGGCCGCGTTTCCTGTAAAGCGGGGGAGACGTTTCCGTAGTCAGCGATTGGATGGTGATCTCAGGTGGTCAGACCTATAATGAAATGAGAGCAGCATAGTGTATCGTGGCACTCCGTGGCCACACCAGCACCTGCGCATGTCCGAGCCCCCCCACTGAATGCTCTCCCCTCGCTACAGAATGCCTTGCTGGGGACCAATCTGATGCTACAGAATCTGCTTCAGGTGCAGCTGGCCCAGCAGCAGCTGGTGCAGATCAAAGAGAAGCCCGTCAGCAGCGTGAGTGTCTCCCTCTCCCCCGGCGTGTCTGTGAAGACGCTCCTCACTTGGCAGCCCCTCCGCCCCCTGTAATGTTGCAGGCAGAGTGATCGTTTCTCCTTCCCCAGCTTTGTTTGGACGGGAAAGGTCAGCACGGGGGGCTGTTTAATGTACCATCCTCCTGCTCTGTCCTCACTCCTTCCTAATAACTTTATTTTATTCCCTTTATTTTAAGGTTGCCTCACAACCTTCAGTTCCCAGCCTTCTGGGGGACCCCTCGAGAGTGCTGCTGCAGAAAGCCATGGACCTGATGTCCCCAGGCAAGGGCCTACTGGGAGACTGCCCTAGTGGTGCGTTTAAACAGAAGCTAACATCTTAGGATAAAATAGCACTGTTCAGGTAGTTGGATAAGATTGTGTTCCAGTTTAGTGACTTTAAGGTCCACCTGCTTTTCCCCCAAAGTGGCCGGACCAAAAGCCCGTGTTCCTTGATGATGCCCTTCCCAACTTCCTCTCTCTTTTTTTTCTTGACCACCCCATCTAGACCCATCTCAGGATACAGCACATGGCACTGCCAAATCCTCAAGTTGTGGTTCGGGGCTTGTGCCCTACACCCCTGGCAGGCAGATGCTGGGCTTACCAGCCGGCGGTGAGCCAGATGGGCTCCTCACCACCGACAAGCCGCCTTCTTGCCCCGGGGCCACGAAGCCCGTGGCGTCAGCCCTACAGCACGCCCGCAGGAACTCCACGCTGGCTCCCCTGCCGGCAAGCACGGCCCCTAAAGCCAGCGAGAGCAGTACTATGGGGATGGTACGGCGCCCTCTACTGGCAGAAACCAGTTCCACTTCATTTATAGCAGTTGTTCTCAAACTTTTTGCATGGAGTCTCATGACCACTTTCTTTTCCAACCCACTGATCTGACGGCAGATGCGCTATTTCAGGGCTACGCATGTCTCCGAGGTTCAAATCCCATCAGCAACACAAAGCCAAGGTCTGGGAGGGTCCCCTTGGTAACATTCAGCAAGGGAGTGGACACGATCAATTTTGCTCAGCCTGGGGGGGTGCTAATCTCCTACGCAATTTAACAGATAGATCTTAGCAATCAAGCAACGAAACAATGAAAGAATATGTTGTAGCATTTTCAGAAAATCGTTCCGTGACCCCCTTCTAATTATTTTGCACAACCCCCAGTCTGAGCACCACTGATTTAGACCCTAAACACAACCTGTGTGTGTGTGTGTTTTACAATGGAAAATATTTACCAATATTTTAAATATTTATTTTTAATCAGTGATGTGTTCAGAGCTACTGATGTTTTTTGACACTTACTGGACGCTTTTATGCAAAGAGGCTTTTTACTAGTTTATATAGATGGATAGTCTGCTGAAGTAATTCAGGTTAAGGACCTTGCTCAAGGGTATAACTGCAGGATCCTCCAGGGGCGTGAGCGAGCAGCCTTCGGGGTACAGGGTCGACGTCCTTAATCGTGCTACTTTAACTGGGTTAGCGTGTCACGTTTTCTAGGTCGGTGTAACTTTGACCTTGTTGGATTATTCACGGTCAGGGAAAGGTTAGCGGCTGGTGGTGAGGGGGACCCTACCCGGCCTAATGCACAACATCCAGAAGCTGCCTTTTTCCTTTGTCATAAATGTTTAACTTATTAATAAGTGACAGTCATGTTGTCTCGGCTATGCGCTTGCTGTTGTTCGCACCACTGATGTGGTTTTCATTAAAATTTAAGTTATAATTTGTTCCCAAAATGACCCTGGGGGGAATGGGAGGGGGGGCACGTTTAATGACAACTCTGTCGTCCTCAGTGGGCTCGTTAAGTATTAATTAATGGTGCGTCCGTGTGGCAGGCCAGCGGCTGAGTCTTTGTCGCCCCCTCCCCCCTGCAGGCTCCGGCCGCCAACCATACCTCGCTGCTGGGGGAGCCACCTAAGGAACTGAAGATCCCCACCAACCCGTACCTGAACCTGGCCAGTGTACTCCCAGGCATCATCCTGCAAGGTACCACCCCAAGAGCATTCTCTTACTGCACTATCCACACTCATGGCGGAAGCTTGTTTATAGATTACAGTAGCTGACAAAGACCAGGTTCTGCTCTGACCTGGCACTGGGGGGGGGCGGGGGGGTTAGCTTTCAACAGCACTCAATTGTTCCTTTGTTTATTTTCTTCCCCCTGCCCAGCCCCCGCCAGCGGTAAAGCCGCGAGCGTAGCACTGCAAGGCAATGCGTTCACTGGCGGACTGACGCTAGCGCCCAAACTCACCCCACCACTCTCGACGGCCCTGTATGGCACAGACAGCCCCATGGAGTACATGTCGCAGTACGGTCCGCAGTACTCCCAGGTGACTGCGCCTCCATCCCAGCATGCATCACTGTGGGCCGGTATCTAGTGCCCCTCTCTGTCCACTGTTAGGAACCCTGAGTGTCTGTTTCTAGAAGCCCGGTTCCACCTGCTTTTAAAAAGCATGACACACTTTGTGTGTGTGTGTGTGTTCGTGTTTTTTTTTTTTTTTTTTTTTTTTTGTTGGCGCCCCGGTGGGGGCACGCGGGGAGGTTGGCTGGAGGTTTTGGTTTTGTAAAGTGGTGGGGGGTGGGGTGGGGGGGGGGG
>JAODKC010000047.1:8372964-8387923 GCA_026777985.1 Mormyrops attenuatus | reverse complement strand
TTGTCGCGGCCCGGTGCCCCTTGTTTTTAAAATCCATTCACCTTTTTGGTTTGTTGGTTTTTTTTTTTTTTTTTTTTTTTTTTTTTTTTTTTTTTCTTCCCCCCCCGATACTCCCCCTCAGGCATGTGCCATGACTGTATGCTCTTATAAACGTTGTGTCAGTGGGCTGTGCGGTACAGAATTAGCACAGCCGAGGGTGCCGCGTCCCATCTGGGCCCCCGGTGGTGAGATGCGTGGGACGTTCCCGGCTGAGCGCCCCGCATGCCGCGCTGCTGGCCCTGCACTTGGCGTACTGTGGCTGTGACTCACTTCTGAGTGGCACGCACGCCGGGGGTTGTGGAGGGGCTCGCAGGCCTGCCCAAAACCAGCCACCTACGTGCAGTCTACCAGCTCTCCATCCTTTTCACATAAAGGTGCCCCACCCCATTCTGAAGCAGTATTAGGGTTACAATGTCTTTTTCATTTAGACTAAAACATTATTGAATACAAGTGTTTTTTGTCAAACAGGAAAAAAACAGTGTACGATACATTGTTAAACACTGTATGGGATGTTTACACTCACAGTCAGAACATAAACTGGAATGGCGGATGCTGCCGCGGCCTGGCATCAGCAGAAAGTATGCAGCATATCGCTAGTTCGGGAGCAGATCAGAGTTCAGTTTGATTACTGCTCATTATGCCTTCGCTAACACGCCTTCGCAACGTAGAAATATTGTAAGCTGGACCATCGTAAAGCAACGAACATCTATATATGTTTTATGCTTGATATCTGTTTTTAATTGTATGGTCTGTCCTATAGGAAGCCGTTCAGCAGTGGTACCAGAACTACCAAGCCCGGGCCTACAGTGGTGCCCCCCAGGACAGCGACTATGGGAAGCAGCAGGAGCGGGTGGGGGCTTTGGGGGTCGTCCGTGCACATGGCCACTACACTAAAAATACCCACAAGCCTCCAGGCCACGCAGAACTGCACATGATGGCTTTACGCGCTGTCAGGGAGCCTTGAATCTCTACCACTGACAAAGTAATCCAGTTTTTCAGTTTAAATGTAAGTTGATGATGATGGGATTGCTTAATATCTCAACAGTAACTATAACTCGGTACAAGTTCTCGTTTTATGCAGGTTTTAAATCGCGATTTTAAAACGGCAAGTTTATTTTTGTTTAAATCGACACATCACATAGTTACACCATTATTTTTCAGCATTGGGCAGGCAGGGGGTAAAAATTGAGACCTTCAAATGATTGCTCTTAAATGTGTTACAGTTTTTAATAAAATAACTCCATGATCTTTCCAAGTTTCTGCCTGGTTCAGCTTTAGCGTTTTCTTATTTCATGGCTGCCCCAGGATGTTGCCGCCATGTCGTATGGGGATTATGGTGCCTACATGCAGACTGTCAGTCAGTGCTATTCACACACACACATGTCTGTGCAGGACTTCCCTCACAGGGACACCAACAAGGTAATTCTGTGTGTCTGCATGTGTGTGTCTCTGTCTGCCTGCCTGTCTGTCTCTGTGTCTCGGTCTGTGTGTCTGCATGCATGTGTCCCCACAATGTGATTAAAAAGTCATATTCACTTTGCAACAGAAAATTCAATTATATAAATATCTGACTGCAATCTAAAAACTAAAATAGCCAAAAGTTTTGTGTATTGATTGGATTCCTTATGGTTAAAGTTAAGGCTGGGTAGGGGTTACGGTTGTCATGATGAGCATTAGGGTGTTGCCCATAGGAATAAAATGGACCGTCTCCACAAAGATATGAATACTAAACGTGTATGTGTCTGTATGTGAGCGCGCAGCTGGATTTGATTCATGAATATCTTTGTAGTTTGATCAGGAACAGCAATGGAGGTCTCGCTCTCCTCTCTCCGCAGGACGCCGATTTGTCCAAATCCTCAATGACCAACACGCTGCAGTCTGTCGGTAACGGCGGTGCCTCGTACAGTGCTGTGCCCGTTATGCCAACCTACGGGGGCATTCAGCACATCGCTCCAGCATCAGTCGCATTATCCCACTCAGCACAGGCTACCGCAGACTGGAGCCAGTACTACTATGTAAGTACAGCCTTGGGCGGCTTCACAGCTGTCTCATACGCCATGAGTTTCAGATTCACTGATTCCGAGTTGTGATCACAGTCTCAGTGGATGTAATTGTCCTACTTGGCCATAGTTGGTGTTAAGATGAGTCCTTTCAGGCTTCAAAGAGTGCAGCAATTTAAAAAAAAATAAAATAAAATTAAACCGAACGTTCAGATGGTGCAATTTTTCCAAATGGCGTGTCTGTTTATGCACTCTCTCTCTTGCCAGAACCAGAGCCAGACACGGGCACTCAAGCGGGACTTTCCTACTCTGCAGGAAGGGCCTCAAGACCGGCCCCTTGTAGGGCAGCCCTCCCGGGGCCCAGGGGCCCTCTATGCAGACCAGCACAAGAAGAGGAGGATATAGTCCTCTCTTCTGGTAGCTTGAGCCACCCTTGTGCTGTCGGTACTCACTCCCCCTGCTTACTCCAGGCCTTACTCTTGGTCTCCTCTTTACATGCTTTAACGTTTAATAGTGTATAACTGTACAATGCTCTCTTTGTATTTGTGAACCTGCAGTCTTCCTTTGGGATGTGTGTCATGTCCTTTCCCCTCCCCAGGAATGTTTTCATTTTCTTCCTAATGGGAAATAAAAAGTCCCTAATAAGAATGTAACTTTTTTTTTTTTTTTATTTAATGTAATTATAAAGCACTGGTATCCCTTGACAGTTTTCCGCCTTGGATTATATTTGAACAAAATCCTTCAATGTGTTCCCTCCATAATTACGACGCCGTTGCTCTGCCACAAGACTTGATGAGCATCGAGAAAGTCTGCTTCCGTTCGAGGCTGGTGTTCTAAGACCAAGAAATAACAGGATTGGTAACGTCTTCAGTGGGGACCTTCACAGGTAATGGTTCTGTGGGGACTTCGGAGCTCTGGTTTCCCAATAAACCTGCCTGCTGAGGGACAGGCTGCCCGTCTTTACAGCACTTTAGCATTGAGGTTCTCTGACATCCTCAAGTTCACTTCGGGTGAGTTTGAAATCTGAAAATGTGATACAATTTGATGTCTATGGAGCATTTTCTACCTGCTCAAACCTCCAGTCACATTTGTAATCTTACTATATTAAAAATGCGATACTATTGTATTGAGTCCTTTTTTCTTAGGGAAATAGTCCCCCATCCTACAGATAATCAGATTACCCCAAGCCTTAAAGACCAATATTTAATATGCCATTTTTTTGTGGTTCTAGAATAACTATTTAGCTGCCTCCACCCCCTAGAATATCCACATGAAATGTAATTTGTTTTGATTTCTAACACATGTATTTTACAGTAGGGGTAGCAAAAAATAGGCAAAAGACTATATAACAAGTGGTTTCAGAAGATGGATGGATGTATTTTACAATGTTTGTATTACAACCAGAGTCTCTTGAAACATCTTTATTTAGGTTACAGTGTCACCCTTGTTCATCCAATTTCTTTACATGTTGAATCCACATTTAGTATATTAATATCAATTTTCCATGTTGAATGTATGTATGCTTATCTCATCAATACTGTATTGGTCTGGGTAGCTTTAAGGGACTTGATCTCTCAGCCAGACTGGATTGATTGCAGTCTGAGCATACAAAGTCCTGCGCCTCTAACAGTTTTTTGCATGTAGGATTCCAGTTCTATAAGATAACTGAACACCAAGTTCTGCCAGGAGTTTCACTGTTTTCACATTATGTTTTCTTTTCTGCAAATTTTTTTTGTGAACACGTGAAATTTTATGTTGTTCATAGTTTTGAGTCACAGCATACCAATTAATTGAGGACAGTGGGATTTTAATACATTTTTATTTATTTAAAAGTTTATTTACATGAATCGCCTATCAAATTAAACATTTTTAAGCTTTAAGCATTCTCTTAGCCAATGACAGACCATATGCAGGTCATTTTTACATAAACTATTGATTTGTTGCCTGTGGTTCATTGTCTGATCAAGACATTCAGGTCTTTAGAGATTCTTTATACTATAAGGTGTTATTTGGTTTCGTGGGGAATCTGTTGTCTCAACTGTATGTTCCTTGGATCTTTTTTTTTTATAAATTTTTTTTAAATCTCTATACTACTTTGAGACAGGTTGGAATTCTTGCAAATACAAGTGCCGTTAGCTAAAGTCATTCCATTCCTGGGTCTGGTATTTCCAGATAAATTTTCCAGAGCAGATGAACCGTGGTTATGTAGGGGGCACTAAGTACCCTTGGTGGTTCATCCACAGCTAAGAAACCATTATCCAGAAGCAAATTTCCCGGTTTAATGGATTTCACAGAGAATGACACACAGACCTTTTATTTATTATATAATATATTTAAATGGTTGTGTGGTGATACCACACAGAAATAGATTAATGCCAATGATTATAGATTGCACAAAAGGTATCCATGTTTGACGACGTAAAAAAAAAAATGAAATATTGTGCTTGTTAGTTCTATTTACAATTTTATTCACTGGCATTTCTGAGACCTATCTACTAAATGTAACAATTTCTAGTCTCTGAACATTGATATAGATGAACAAAATAGTAAAAGTGATAAAAATCTCTATTATGCATTTGATGCTTTTCCACGTCAATCCTGATGCCGTGCATGGGTAAGTCAGGGCAGCTTCTCAAACTCCCTGATCAGACCCTTAAAGTCGATCCGCTCCTCAGGGGCGCTTTTCCAGCACTTCATCAACAGAGTATAGACCTGCATTGAAAGCCAGACAGGAGCCGCTTAATGGAGCCTTCACTGTGGACTTTGTGTGATAGGAAAAGTTATACATTTAATACTTTTAAAATGTCCTTTTAAAAAGATCTAAGAAGTGGAATTTGAGGTTTTCCAAAGACATAGAGTGCTAGTTTTGTGCTTGGGACCACACTCACTTTTTCGGGGCAGTTTGGTGGACAAGGCAGTCTCTTCCCCTCCTCCAGAATTTTCACCAGCCTGGTGACAGTCATCTGACCCTGGGTTGGCCCAATCATCTTCAAGAATACCTGCAAATACAAAGGGTGGGATAGTCAGAAATGCTGCTTCATGGCTAAATGCTAGAGAAACTGCAATAACTGGGTTGGTTTGCATCAGTGTGTAGGCAATGAATACCAGAGCTGCAGTGGGTGAGTCTGATTTGTTGACATAATACAACGTGGTAACGTTGTCCCTTTACTTCATCAGTGTTATGTGACGATGCCCCCACTGTCAGGAAGAGTTTCTGTGGCACAGACGCTGAGGAGTTGCTTTAAGGAGTTGCTTACCTGCATAGGACTCAAATCTGCCTCACAGTAGGTCAGCAGCTCGTACATGGTCACCCCAAAAGACCAGACGTCTGAGGCACGGTAAAACTTGCAGTGCAATAAGCACTCTGGGGCATACCTGGAGGAAAACCAAGCAGACGGAAGTTCACTCAAAATACACCGTCCACCTGGGGTGGCAATTATCTTGGTGGTTTTCTCACAGTTGTTAGAAGTGGTGGTTTGTGCTGAGCAGGATGACATCAGCCAAGATCAATATCCAACTGCTCTCACATTTACAATCCAGAATAGTGCTTTTCATTGTCCTCCTTTTTCTTCTGGCAGTCTATTATTAAACCAAGTTCACAAACTGCCACAGCCCAAACCGGCTCGGTAAGACTGCTGTGATTTTCTCATTGAGGTCTCCGGCAGTTTGACCCCGGCTTCCAATGAGGCCACCTTTGGTCACTGACTTCTCTCATTCTCACCAAGATCACTTTCTGAGCCACCCTCAGGTACTGGCACCTAGTATTCTCAATGAGGTCACCTATAATTACTGGTGCTGCACTTACAACGATATCCCTCACTGGTCCTGGCCTTTAGTTACAGCTGAAGTCATTTACAGCTATTGACCCAGCATTATAGACCACTAGGTCACCCACGGTGATCCTTGACTATGGCCTTTCATGCTACTGGACTCCTACCAGAAGACCGGACTGTCCAGGTCATCCTTCACGGTGTAGTAGCCCTCGTTGTCCTTGATGCTCTTGGTCAGCCCGAAGTCTCCGATCTTCACAGTTTCCTCATTCTCTACCAGCACGTTTCGAGCTGCTAGGTCTCTGTGGATGTAGTTCAGAGACCCCAGATAGTCCATTCCCTGGAATGAGAGAACAAGACTGCTTTGTGAATACATGCTTTCCATCAACTCGTGCAGCCAAAAGGCAAATCCAGGATGGGCTGCTACCGCGTCTGCTGCCTGCCATGACGTACCTGGCATATTTGAATTCCAAAACTTAGCAGCCTCTTCAAGTCCATCTGGGCCTTTTTGCGGGGAAGGTACTCCTTCAGGCTTCCCGAAGGTAGGTATTCCATGATCAGCCGTATGCTTCTCCCCCCTAGACAGACCACGATGACAGGGTCAGTACTAAAGAGACTCGCTCAATTTAACTTTTTCCTCTGTGTGCATGACAGGAGGAGGACTTGGTGATACGGAATGTTCTCAGCTTAAGTTTAAAAGTACTGCTTCTAATATCAAATTATTTTGCGTTCTTGTAAATAGGGTTCAGATCTGAGAAATCTGAGCGGCGGGGAAAGAAGCAGACAAACCCGTGACTTGGTGTTCTCCAGGGGTTCAAGAACCCAATTGTGGATGTGCATTTTACATTTTCAAAAATGTATATAAAATTATAGCCTCCTTATTTTTAAAATATAGAACCGTGGTCAACCTATGCCCTATTAATTTCCACCCGCACCTTTACCCACAACTTTTAGATTTTAGGATATTTTTCATACGTTCCACCAAAACTTCCAGATTACCCAATGGGTACCCGAACCCATGCAGAACTCTGATGTGGCTCGCTTTGATCCCAGGAGGAGAACACTGTATTTGGCCTGGATAGCCCAAGTTTTATAAATGGCTAAGACTTGTAAGCAGGGCTGTCTTTCTACGTTTGAGTTTAAAAAATCTGTAGAAAGATCAAGCTGTATCTGGTTACCCTCTTCACTGCAGATGCCTTTGTATTTGACGATATTTTTGTGGTAGAGGTCCTTCAGGATGTCGATCTCACGCCAGAGGCTGCTGCCCTGGTCCTCCTTGTTCTCTGGCTTCAGGGACTTAACAGCTACCAGCTCGCCGGTGCGGTCGCCCCGTGGGTCGTACATACACAGCTCCACCTTGCCAAAGTGGCCCTGCGGCACGGCGGAAGGGAGACTCAATTAAAACAGGGAACCTAAACCTCTTAATTGGAAAAACATGCGCCTCACATTTCTAGTGACTGAGTCTGGATTATGTATTACATTTGCATCATATGTTTGGAACTACATTAAGGTCCTGTTAACATCCCATATTGGAGTAGCTTTTACTTAATAGATTAATCCTTCACATACAAGTGAGCTTAGTCCATTTCCATGTTCCCCCAAGCGTGTAACAATTACATTATGTTTACAGTAAAGGTAAACTCATTTTCCCGGGATCCCATTTCTTTGAAATAAGCATCGTGACATTTGATGCAGCCAAAACGTGCCAGAACACTACCACATAACCATCACATTCTTCCTTCCCACACATTGATTCAGTCATCAATCGACGCTGTAACTTGCCTAGGTGCAATTTGTTATGAAAAACACTGTGTAAATGAGTCACCGTCCTTGTTGGAATCAATCGAAGCACAAGTCAGAACGAGACTTCGTCACGGCCATTTAGCAGCAAATCCTTTGCCAAATAAGAAGGGCATTGCCAGCAGGAATAGAAATCTAGACAGGTCATGAAATCAAAAAGCGGCTTGGAATCAAAGGACGAGACGAATGGGACTTGCCCGTACCTCTCCGAGATCTCTGATCTTCTTTAGGAACCTCTTCTCAAATAGGGTGGGGTCCACCTCTTGGGCTGGGATGATCCCAGAGGCGATGGATGGGTCTGCAAGACAGAAGCGGACACCAGTGTTTATTTTGAAGATGTTCTATGACTTTATGATGGATAGACTGTTAACGTGGCCGTACTCTGTTCCTCCAGCTTGTTGAGGTCCCTCACAATGGCCCGGAAGAAGGGCCTCTTGCGGGGGTCGTAGTTCATGCACTGCTTCATGAGGTCGGCCAGCTCCTTGCAGTCTGGGGTGGCCAGGCTGCACTCTGTAGCATAGAACCTCTCTTTCTGCTCGGGTAGAACACACGGTGTTGTTACTCCTCTGTACGTGCCCTGTCCTGTTCTCTGATGGCTCTGGAGGATAATAATTTCCAGCTCCCGCTAAAGCATTTAGAGCTCAGATATGGGAGTTAAATGGATTAAAGGTTTATTTGAATAAGATGCTTCAGCAAACTCCAGGCCTCCTCTTTTAGATGTTAAATCAGTGGTGGAAAAAAAATGCCAAGGAAGAGACGGGGGCTGAGCCGTACCTCTGTGAGCTTTTTTTCTTTCAGTGGCGCCTCGCCGTCGTAGCAGATCTCCCACAGGGTGGCGCCAAAGCTCCACTTGTCTGCTGCCACGCTGAGGTCCTTTATGTTCCTCAGGCACTCGGGGGCAATCCAGGGGATGCGGTCCACACATTCTGGAAGCGGGGAAGCACACACACACACAAGCATTAGCACAGTTTGCCTAAATTAAGGGCTGTGTAGGACATAGCAGGATGTCAATGTTCTTTTCTTATGCAACCCATCTGAAACATCCATGTTCTGGAAATCTCAGAAATCCCCCCCCCCCCCCCCCATGTGTGCCCTGCCCTACCTGCCCTGGTGAGCACAGTGATGGGGATGCCCGGATCGCTCAGCTTGATGAAGGGCCCGTCTTCACCTTCTAGGCCATCTCGGGCCAGGAGGATGTTTTTGGTGCAGACGTAGCCGTGGACCAGCCGTAGATCCTCCTGGGGGGGGGTTGGGAGATTTGAGTTGGGGAGGTGAATGGCAGCATGTGGCACAGAGGGTTCAGCTGTTACAGTTGAAGTTACTAATTTCATTGAGAGACCCAGCTCTGTGTATAGGTGCGGTGTCCCAGTCCGCTTCCTTCCCTCCCTCCCTCGGACTTTATGCTCTTCAGGAAAGGCACCGTACGCCCCTCAGTGGGGTTCTCGTCTCACCAGGTAGCTCAGGGCGCTAGCCAGCTGCTTGGCCACCTGGAACTTCCACGGGGTGGTAATGAAGTGTCGCTGTTTCTGCATGAAGAGGTCCAGCGGGCCCAGCTCCACAAACTGCTCCACCATGATGTCTGCGAGAAGGGAGCGGCCGGGTTACAAGACAACCTCATGTTTACACAGATGAGCCTTGGTGCTAGTAGTAGGTGGGCTTACCAGATACTCCAGTAAAAGTGTGTTAAACCAGTCTGGCTGTGCAATATTCCAATCTACTTCAAGTTGGGGTGAGTTTCCCGAACGACGTAGCGTCAAGAAGTCTTCGAGAAACTCACCCTTGGTTTGTTTTGTAAATTGTCGCCTTCATTGCCCAACTAAATCAACTTAACTCGTGAATGCACACTCTTCTGCTTTTTACACCTGCAGCTGTTTTTCCTGACAGGTTATGTTGTAAGTGTTCCAGAATCTCGCTGCTCGGTGTCGCGTGCAGCATCTTTTAGCTGAGACTCACACTCCAGTTCGCGGACACACAAGCCATACAGCGGGACGATGTGTTTATGGGACATCTGCCGCATCCTGCTGGCTGTCTCGAAGAATGCCTGCCGGGTTGAACAGGAGAAGTGAGATTTGGTGGTGGTGGTGGTGATGGGGGGTGGGGGCATTCTGGTGGGGGCGCTCTCACCAGGGAGATGTCTCTGTGACTGGACCCCAGCACTTTCAGCACCACCTTAGTCTCGCTGTAGCTGCAGTACCCGCTGTCCTCGTCATCCTCATTTTTCACCTTCATGATGCCTGCATAGATGTTGGTCCTGGTACCCCGACCCAAGTGCTCCCCCTTGTGGTGGGAATGCGCATGAGCAAAGGAAGTTAAAGGACAGCACAAATGCGCACACACAAAAACATGCTCGTTAAGTATAGCTATGGTTGTGGGGATTCCCACTGTTGATAAACAAGTTTTGGCACTACTGATTTTACTAAGGCAGTGTTTCTTAGTCCAGTCCTTGGGGACCCTCAGACAGTCCATATTTTTGCTCCCTCCCAGCTTCCAACATACCTGAACCAGGTATTCAGTGTTCCTGACTGGCTGGGAGCCGGGAGGGAGTAAAATATTGCCTCATAGGGATATTCCCACCATGGCTGCTTTTTCAGAATTTGCCATCCTGTCAGGACACTTGCGGATATGCATACTCCCACATAAACGCCAATACCTACTAGTGGTGGGTGTCACAGATAAATGCATTCTCGCACGCACACACACACACACACACACCTGCACAATCTCCTCCTTGGGTATCCTGTGGAATATCAGCTGGCTGAAGAGATGATCCTGTGTATCCTGGTCCCTCTTCTTGGTCACTACCAGGAGGTTGGAAATTTCTGCAACAAACACAGGGAAGTTAATCACCGAGACAGGCCCAGGTGTGGAAGTACACAGCAATGAGATGAACTTGGGGAAATTCAGTCTGTTCTCCATTTTGATCCTTCCAGGTAACTGAAGACGAGAGGAAGAGGGGCCTTCCGCAGGTTTATGAGGAAGTCTGAGCCACCGCAGGGGCGTGTGGTGAGTTGGGGGGTGGGGTGCGAAAGTGCAGTGTGGCCACAGTGACATTCAGAGACATCCTTCCGCACAGCTAACTCACAGCCGACCCCCCCCCCCAGATTACAGGAGTGCTCTCTGACGCAGAAGGTAACTGAGGCTGTCGAGCTTCACCAAAGTCACAGGAGGAAGTCATTTCACTTCCTGACTCGCATCTAGAGACGGGAAGGGTGTTTTGTAACCTCCACAGCCTACTTCCGAAGAATATGGGTGCGAGTCGGCCCCTGGAAATCTGCTTTTACTACTCTTCCTGCTCAGGGTGCCTGATGGTCACCACAGTAACCTGTGTGTTGGCTACTTGTTACTCCCCATCGGAAACACAGTAGGGGCCCCCATCCAGGTTATAAGTCTGTCCCCTTAACCTTCAGCTCAGTGCTCCTGATTCTATTACATATGTACATTTAATTAACTAGCACACCCCTAGAGTTACCATTGTCATACATTTATATAACTGGATAAACATATACTGGCCTACAGAGTTAACACTATAACTACATATTTCATCAAAACTGAATTCTAATTGAAACTGGACCTTTTTATCTCGTGACAAAATATCTTGGTTCACCTATGCTCTGTTTTGAAGAAGACGGTGTGACACAGTAGCTACAAAATCCACTCTATACCCTTTTCCTCAGGATACTGTCTTGCCTCTAGGCCAGTACAGTCCCCCATCGTGGTACTTAAAATGCCCTTAACACAATCTATCATTCCCGCCACGCATTAACGGTTGACATCATCATCAGCCATCATGCATGATTTCAATGAGACAGGATTTGTCTCATTCACTTCCTGGGTTCTGGGGCCGTGATGTTTTTTCCATTTACGCACTTAGCTGACGTTTTTGTCCAAGGTGATGTGCAACTGAGGCAAATAGAACGTTGCAAAGGAGTCAACTAGGCGTAAGTGCAGCTAGGCTGAGCTTCCAAAGAGGCTGTTATCTTAGGGGCTGTTTGTCAGTTAATGACTTGGCCTCATAATGTGAGAGCTGCTGGTTAAAGTCTCGGCAGAGGCACCCATGTAAAACACTAGTTGGTTGTGAACTTCCCCTGTAAAAATGCACCTCGGGGCTGCGGGGGGCAGCAGCGTTTTAGCTGGAAGCTGACATTCTCCGTCCGCAGGCACTGTCCCGCCAGGTAGTCCATGAGCTCTTTCAGGCTGCTCTGGGAGGTGTTTGTTCCACATAGCCGGTATCCTCCCTCTGTCACCTCAATCTGGAAGTTCTTGTACTGCCGGGTCATCTTGGACTCACACAGGTCCATCTGAAATCCGCCGTAGGGGTGGGGGACAATAATTGAATAAATAAAAAAAAGGGGGGTTTGTTTGAAAATAGACTGGAGGACGTCATGACAAGAGACATATTCTAATTTTGGCTATAGACACATTTTTTGTTATTGCTGACAAACAACAAAAAGTTCTCTTCTTGCGGTTTGCACTGCAACCAGGTATCTCTGGCCAGTGTTAGGTGAGCCTGTTTGTTTACTGACTGGATGCAAAATAATGTCACTGTGCTAGCTGCAAAATGTAGAGGTTTCAGTATAAATACACCTCAGTAGTAACACTGCTGTTGATCAGGCCGGCTACATCAATGTCCATAACCAGTCCCCAAAGCCGCCTTCTGGTAAACAGTGATAGATAATTCCCGACTGCTGACCCCAAATCACATGACGTCAACCCCCCGACCCCAGCGCAGCGGCGAGCTGTCATACGTCGTTGCATGTGACCGTCATGAGGATGTGGCTGTAGTCCGTGCAGCTCCAGCGCAGCACATACATGCCATCCTCGTTTCCCTCCTGGCGTAGCTTATGAATGGCATAGTCGGTTCTAAGAAACAAAAAAGGAACAGATGCAATCAAAAAACATGCGACGACCACTGTCTGGAGGTTTCGCTGCAGCATGTCGCGTAATGGGAAAACTTTTTGGCGGTTTTCAGTTACAGTTTTACCGCTCTATGCCCTCAAAACAGCTGAGAAAAGAAAACATGGAGCGCTGCTGCCCAGTGACCACATGCTCATCCACACATCCTTTGTGGTAATTCTAGCTAATTCTTACATCCGTCTTTGCTGCGGCGGGACACCGCTGCAGGTGGGAATGGATGCAATCCCCCCAACTTACGAAATGGGCCCATGGCAACCATTCTGCAGGTTCTGCACCACGGATGAGGGAGCCACCTCCGTGCACAGGTAGTGATGGGCATCCACAGTCAGCCGGAAGTAGCCGTCCACCAGAGCGACAAAGGACAGAGCCTCAGCGGGGAAGGCGAGCTGCATCTCCTGTAATATGATGCAATCAGTGCCCCGTTAACTATGTCTCAGCGCTGTGGTACAACAATGAGAGCTCTGCTGTCATTCTGCTGAGCACCCATCCATGTTCTTCACCCACTTATCCTATTCAGCATCTCGTGGGTCCAGAGCCTATTCCAGTAGTTATGGGCACAAGGCAGGGAATAACCCAGGATGGGACGCCAACCTACTGCAGGGCTCACTTACACACAGAATCATATCTATGGACAATTTGGCAACTAGTTCATCTGGTGAGGAAACACTCCATCCTGGCTGATGTTTCTCTCTTTCTCTCTCTAGTTATGGTGACCTTAAGGATCTCCTACTAATGCATGACATTCATATCTCCTCCTTGCTTTTGAACCACTGTGATGTCCATATCCCGTGCATCTTGGTTAAACCTACGGACAGTAACTACAACTGGTAGAAGCCTGTCATGTCTTCCATCTGTGTGAAAGCTTACCATCTTCTTCTCTTGTTTGTAAATAGTGACTATGGACTCCTTGATGACGATGTGAGTGATCTCGTGAAAGTCAGAAAACAGTTCCCAGCTATCCGTGGTCATCTCTTTCTTCTCGTTCTTGTTTTTCATCTTGTTTTTCTTGGATTTGTTCTTGTTTTTAAGTAGGAAGGAATTCTGCACGGATAGATGGGGGAAAAATCTAAAAGCTGATACACCTGGAAACCAATTTGTATATCTTTCATTTAAATGGCTGTACAAGCTGGCATTGGAATTTAATTAAATTTGCTCATCAAGCATTATGACAATTTCTAAAAGACCCCTTTCTTGTGCAAACCAGGGTCACAATCAAACAAGGCAGTGCATTGCGTAGTACTGATATTCCCATAACTTTGTACATTGAATAAATGTAAGAAATTAATCATCTGTGACTTAGAGTAGAGGGAAAGGTTACATTTTGTGTGTTACTGCAATGCTCTACTTACGTTGAGTGGCTTCTTTCGCCAAGAGATGCCGTTGTTCCCAGACACTTGCACCTCGTACACTGGCGGGTCACATTCGTTGAAGGCGAACACTGGAAACTTCTTGTTCTCACTGGAGACCTGCAGTATGCTTGTCTCGTACACCTCCTTGCCAAAGGACCGTGTCAGGGTCTCCAGTGTGGACAGGTACTTGACCTTCAGATCATGTGTGGTGACGTGGCCGTCCTGAATGGTCTTGCTGTTGAACTCATTGAGGAAGTTCTTGAAGACGTTGTTGATTCGAACACGGGTGAGGAAGTTGCGCTGTTTAATGGTCCTGTTTAAGTTCTCTGGGATGTATTTCTTGTAACTGAGAAAAAAACAAGAGGAGTCTGTTTCGTTCTACTTGCCTGCATAGCCTGCCAAGGTCAGCAGCCTTGTTTTTATAATAAAAATGGACATTAAACTCAATCAGTCTCAAACTCGGGTTCAAATTACGAAGCCAACTGCAAGGCCAGCTTCAGTAAATGCCCAGCTGTGAGTCATTCTGGATAATGGCAAGTTCTAAGGCAATCGATAGAGAGAATAAAATTTCCCTTTCAAAGGACTATTATTGGTGTCTGAGAGGGCGTGCTTTACCTGAGCTCTGCCACTATGCTGGGCAGGGACATTTTTTTGTTGATGGCGTGGTGTGAGATGGCCAGCACCGCCATGCCTAAACATTCGTTCTCGATCTCGTGTACCTCCTCTTCGCTGTGGGAGCTCTTCAACGGGGCCAGTCCTTTAACAAAGTCATACTGCCCCTGAAGAACAAACAATGCAACAGAGCAACCTGGTCAGCCGTGATGCCGCCATGGACCTCCACCCAAGCAGATGGGACGCTCGGAGTCTGCGGCTGATCCAGCTGTTGGAAAGTGTCAGTTGACTGACTCGACCAGACACGTAAGGAACGCCCTGTGGTGCTATTCACTTAGTCATACCAGAAACCCCCCCTTTAAATGTCAGCCATCCATAAAACATCCATCCATTGTCCAAGTGATTATCTGGACAGGGTCCAGGGACAGATGGGCTACCCAAACGGCATAGGTCAAAAAGCAGGGCTTAATTAACT